>CM052354.1:13415257-14081552 GCA_028551475.1 Casuarina equisetifolia
ATAATAAACATCAAATTCTCTATGCTTATCCTTTTTCTTCATGCCTTCTTATGCTACAAAAACAAGGCAAATTCAAGTAAATAAAGAGGAATTCAAATATTTTCTTATAAGCATTGTATTATTTATTGCCTAAAAATAGGTAAAATAACTCTATAAAAATAGAGTTATCACCCCTAATTCACAAAATAAGTAAAATAATGATAAAAGTAATGGTATTTCACTTTCACCTTTTGGCACCCACTTATCCTACACCTTTCAATTCATTTCACAAAGTTAGACTAAAGTCAAGCTCAACAGGGTCTTCTTTCCTACTAATTTTTCCAAGGTTGTTCCCTTGGTTGTGGTTTCCCTAGATAGTGAAAATCTCGTTAATCCATTAATGCATGTCACTAATTAGATGACAAGGCATTTGGCTACCTTAAAAGAGTCATAGTTACTCTTGCCATTTACCCATGTGTGGTTGAATTTCTTCACTTTGATATTTAGAGCACTATGTAGAAATCACATTGTGTGAGTCTCCACAAGGACCATCAAAATGTTTTGTTTTTAATTAAACAATCAAACTCCCTTTGTCCATACTAAGATTGACAAGGTAGTCCTTCTTAGTCTATCCCTTGGCTAGCATGTGGCAATCCACTTTTTAGGTGAAGGACCAAATACATAGAAATTGATCACCACTTTATTAGAGATAAAATAATTGCATGTGTGATTTGCACAACTCACATCTCAAGTCAAGACTATCCGGCTGATTTGTTGATAAAAGCATTAGGAATACAACATCACTTTCTTCTAAGCAAGCTAGGTGTCTATGTTTTGTATCACCCAACAACTTGAAGAGAAATGTTGAAAGTTGATGTTGTGTCATGCATATAGAATAGCTAATAGTTGTATAGGTCCATCAAGGCCCATTGGAACCCTAATTCTTTTTCTCACCAATTCTCTATATGAGCAATTTATTGGTTGGCTCCCTTTGATGGTTTGAGACCCATGTACATGGCATTGTATTTCTCTTAATGAAAGCTGTTTTAGGTTTTTCAGCTTAACAAATTCTTAACACTCTCCATTGTTTCAGTTCATAAGTGGCCATCTTCAATTCAATATAAGTAATGCCTTTTTATATGGCTTTTTAGATGTTCTCGTGTTCATTGAACAACCACCAAGATAAGCTGATTTGACCAAGCTTAATTCAATTTTTCTTATAAAGACCTTTTATAATATGAAACAAGAACCTAGGGTTGGGTTCAACTTTTTTAGCCATTTTCTTCAAGTGTTTATTTCTACTCTGATTGTGAAAAGTTTGGATAATTTTCACTACTTCTTAGGTATAAAGGTCAATCATGTTTTGGGGATTCTTACTTTGTGTAAAAAACAATACATTGTGGGTCTTCACATTAGGCTCATATGTCAATTTATAAGTCTATAGCAACACTGTTAGCCACAAGGAGCATTTCAATCAAGGATTGATGGGAAAAATGACTTATAAAGTTTTCCATTTTGATTGAACTTGTGAGTAAATACTAAAACACCAATGATGTATTTTAATCACAAGTAAAATAAGCAAATCTCATAATCAACACAAAAGAATTTCTATGTGGAAAACTCCTCCAATGTGAAGAATAAAAACCACGGGACCGATCACAAAGTCCACCCAAATCTTCACTATATAAATCGTTAGGTCACAACCCAATCAAGTCCTTAACAATAGCAATAGGACTAAGATTTACTTATTCAATAATAATAGAATCACCAATTAATAGTGAAGAACAAATTGTAAACAACAATTTAACCAAAAAAAGTTGGAGAAATATCACCCAGATTTTCAACCACGATTTGCTGACTTAAAGAGCTCCAAATGACGATCCAACCGTTCACAATGAAGAACACCCAATCCAAACTTACTAACAAAAAATCAGCTCAATCGGACCATGGATCAACTTTGATCAATGTTTGATCAACAGCTGTGCAGGGCTTCTAATTCTTGCAAAATTCTACTCTTTTCTTTTCTTTCTCTCTTTTCTTTTTTGACGGCCCTCACTTATGAAGAAAAACCCTATATTTTTCTTTTTAAATCTTAGGGCCACATTACCCTAATTAGACCCAATAATAAGTCCCCGAATATGGCTTGACCAACCCAACAATTCTCCCCCTCCAGCCCAAATGAGGGAGATTCCATATGTCCATTTCTCAAGCACAATCCAAATCGGCCTCATGCCGACAAAACTCAAACTTTTCTCGCCAAAGTGCCTTTGTCATCATATCATAACCAATTATCCTTAGTATGTACCTTTTCAAGTGCAACCTCTTTAGTTTCCATGATATCTCGTATCCAATGATACCTTACACCAATGTACTTTGATCTTTAATGAAAAGTAGAATTATTAGCAAGACATATAGCACTTTGACTGTCACAAAATAACACATACCTTTCTTGCATAAAACCAAGTTCTTTTATGAATTCCTTCATCCAAAGCAACTCTTTACATGCTTCTGTTGTTGTAATAAATTCTGCTTCCGTTGTAGATAGAGTAATACATTTTTGTAATCTTGATTGCCATGCCACAACTCTCTTTGAAAACTTAATCAAGTAGCCTGAAGTAAATCTTCTATTATCAATATCTCCTGCCATGTCAAAATCTGTATATCCCATAAGAATAAGCTTATCACTCCCAAATGAAAGTTTCAAACTAGAAGTGCCTCAAAGATACCTTAAAATCCACTACACTGCATTCCAATGTTCTCTTCCAAGATTGGAAGTAAATCTGCTGACTACTCTAACTGCATAAGCTATATATGGTCTTATACAAATCATTGCATACATTAAACAACCAATAGCGAAAGCATAAGAACTCTTTCCATATCTTTTCTATCTTCCTCATCTGCAGGACATTGTTTTTTACTAAGCTTAAAGTGTGTAGCAAGAGGCATGCTCACCACTTTAGCTTTATCAATATAAACTTTTGAAGCACTTTCTTAATGTACTCCTCTTGAGACAACCATAACTTCTTGACTTTTCTATCATGACTAACTCTCATTCCAAGAATTTGCTTCACTGAGCCTAAGTCTTTTATTGAGAATGACATACTTAACTCCTGCTTCAACTTTTCAATTTTTGCAGCATTCTTACCAACTATAAGCATGTCATCTACATAAAGTAGTAGAATGATAAAATCATCATCTAAGAACTTCTGCACAAATACACAATGATCGAAATTTGTCTTCTTGTAGGCTTGCTTTCCTATAAAAGACTTAAATTTTTGATATCATTATCTCGGTGCTTGTTTTAAGCCATATAAACTTTTCTTTAGCTTACAAACATAATTCTCTTTACCTTTTTCTTCAAAACCCTCTAACTGCTCCATGTAAATTTCTTCATTTAGGTCACCATAAAGGAAAGTAGTCTTTACATCCATTTGCTCAATTTCAAAATCAAGATTGGCAACTAATCCTAAAACCACTCGAATTGAGGACATTTTCACAACAGATGAGAAAATCTCATCATAATCAATTCTCTTTTTCTAACTGAAACCTTTAACAACTAGTTTGGCTTCATATCGGGGTTGTGAAGAGTTTTCATCATGCTTCAATCTATAAATCCAATGATTCTTCAAAGCTTTCTTGCCCTTAGGTAATGTCACCAACTCAAATGTTTGATTATCATGCAAAGATTTCAACTCATCTTGCATTATTGCATCAACCCATTTTTTCTTATTCACATCCTTTGTTGCTTCTTCAAAGCTCTCAAGCTCACTTGCATTAGTCAACAATACATATTCCTCAGAAGAGTACCTAGAGGATGGGTGGCGATCTCTAGTAGACCTATGTTAAACATCAATAACATTATCTGTCCGAGCGTCATTATTATCTTCACCCTATTGGTCATTCTGAACCTGATCTTGAATATCATGTTGAATATCACTTTCAACTTGTTCTGGCAACTATCACTGTAAATCATTTGAAGGATCTAGATTAATATCAATACCAATCTAAGAGCCTTGTGACATATTCTTCTCACTCTAGCCAATATTTGTCATATTTTGATTCTTAAAAAATACAACATCACAATTCCTCACAATTCTCTTCACAACTGGATCATAACACCTGTAGCCAAATTCATCAGAACCATAACCAAGAAATACACATTCTCGTGTCTTGACATCTAACTTAGACCTCTCATCCTTTGGAATATGAATAAATGCTTTACAACCAAATACTCTTAGATAGTTATAGGAAACATCCTTGCCAAACCAAATCTATCTAGCACATCACCATCTAAAGCAACAGTTGGAGATAGATTGATAACATAAGCTGTTGTAAGTAATGTCTCACCTCTAAATGTCTTTAACATATTAACATTTGAAATCATGCATCTAACTCTCTCAACCAATGTCCTATTCATTCTTTCTGCTATACCATTCAACTAAGGTGTTTTTGGAAGTGTCTTCTGATGTCGAATACCATGTTGCCTACAATACTCATCAAATGGTACAATGTACTCACCACCATTGTCTGATCGAATACATTTCAACTTCTTTCCAGTTTGTCTCTCTACTAAAACTTGAAACTACTTGAACACATCTAGCACTTGATCTTTTGACATCAAAACATAAACCCAAACCTTTCTTGAGTAGTCATCAATAAAGGTCACAAAGTAGGATGCTCCACCAAGTGTCCTCGAGTTAATTGGGCCATAAACATATGAATGTACTAACTCCAAGAAATCTGATTTTCTTAAGGGAGGGTGACTATAGAATGAAACTCTTTTCTATTTTTTAGCTAAACAATGTGCACACTTCTCAAGTTTTGCACTCTTAATTCTAGATAGCAGGTTCTTCTTTGCCAACACATTCATGCCCTTCTCACTCATGTGACTTAACCTTTTGTGCCATAAAGCACTTGCATTCCCCATCTTCCACTACATTACAAATGTTCTTGGAAATCTTGGCTTGAAACAAATACAAAAAAGACTTTTTCTTGCCTCTAGCCATAACTAATGAATCCTTAGTAAGTTTCCATTGTCCATTATTGAAGATATTACAAAAACCTTCATCATCAAGTTGTCTAGTAGAAATCAAATTCAAGAAAATTTCTAGTACGTGTCTAACATTCTTAAGAACCAACTTGGATCCATTACGAGTCTCTAAGCATACATCTGCCATACCTGCAACTTTAGCCAAACAATCATTACCCATCTTCAATGTGCCAAAGTGTCTAGGAGTATAAGAAGTAAAGAACTCCCTCTTAGACGTAATATGAAAAGAAACACCACTATTAATTACCCAACTTGTCTCATCACTTGCAAAATTTACATTGTCACCATAGCACACAATAACAAGTTTATTAGTAGCTGCTGCAACTCGATCATCATCATTATTATCTTTCTTCTCATCGCTTTCATTAATTTTCTTCTTCTCATTTCTACCTTTACCATTATTCTTTTCATTTTTCAGCTGGAAGCAATTTTTCTTGATATGACCCATCTTGCCACAATGATGGCACTCTACATTTTTATTCCACGATCTAAACTTACTTTGACTTTTGTTATAACCACTCAGACCTCTATTATGATTTCTCCCCCTTTTTTCAACAACCAAAGCTTTAGAATGAGATAAAGAACCTTAACTCTTTCTTCTCATCTCTTCATTCAAAATACTAGTCTTGGCAAAAACCATAGTGACAATACCATCGAGAGCAAAATTACTCACTGACATACGAAATGTTTTTCAAGATTCTAGTAAAGTACTAAGTAACCAAAGTCCTTGTACTTCATCTTCAAACTTCATATTCATGCTTGAAAGTTGATATAGCATTCCCTAAAAATCATTCAAATGATCATATATGGATTGCCCATATTTGTATTTCAAGCTAATAAGTTGTTTCATCAAATACATCTTATTATTTCCAGTCTTTCAAGCATACAAGGATACAATCTTGTTCCATAGAGTCCGAGCATGTGTTTCTTTACTAATGTGATTCAAAACATTCTCATTTACAAATTGTCAAATGAACCCGCATACAATTTTATGCTCAAAAGTCCAATAAGCCTCACTCATGTTGTTTGGTCTAGTTTCACTAAACACTAGTAAGTGCCAATGCTTCTCATAAAGCAAATCTTTCATCTTACCCTTCTAAACATGATAGTTTTTTCCATTCAAACTAATCATTCTATTAGTACTTAGTTCCATCATTCAATCAAATCCAAAAAATAAAAACAACCACAACCTAAGCTCTTAATACCACTCTGATGGGAAAAATGACTTATAAAGTTTCCCACTTTGATTAAACCTATCAGGAAATACTAAAACACCAATGATGTATTTGAATCAAAAGTAAAATAAGCAAATCTCACAATCAACACAAAAGAATTTCTACATGGAAAACTCCTCTAATGTGAAGGATAAAAACCATGGGACCGATTACGGAGTCAACCCAAATCTCTACTATATAAATTGTTAGGTTACAACCCAATCAAGTCCTTAACAATAGCAACAGGGCTAAGATTTACTTATTCAACAATAATAGAATCACCAATTAACAATGAAGAACAAGTTGTAAACAACAACTTAACTAAGAAAAGTTGAAAAAATATCACCTAAATTTTTTATTATGATCTGCTGGCTTAAAGAGTTCCAAATGACAATCCAACTATTCACAATAAAGAACACCCAATTCTGAACCTACTGACAAAAAATCAGCTCAATCGGACCATGGATTGAGCTTGATCAAAAATTTGATCAACTGCTGCATAGGGCCTTTAATTCCTGTGAAATTCTACTATTTTCTTTTCTCTCTCTCTTCTCCTTTTTGACAGCCACTCACTTCTGAAGAAAAAATCTTATATTTTTCTTTTTAAACCTTAGGGTCACATTACCCTAATTGGACCCAATAATAAGTCCCCGAATATGGGCTGAACCAACCCAACAAGGATGACCTCAAAACTTTCATGAAATCTTCTTAGTTTTAGTCATTAGTAGGAGTCTTACAATATTTAACATTTACTAGGCCAGAGGTATCCTTAGCTGTAAGTAAACTATGTAGGAATTTTGGTTCACAATCTTCGTTATTGGACGTGCTGTTTTAACATGGTGCAGCATCTGTAATTTTTCTAATGTGACAGCAGCTTGGTTTACTCGGTGACAGCAAGTTCTACTCATAAATAATCTGTCCTTATGACAGCACAGCATGTGCTGGACTTGCCTGAAGCGGTAGACCTCAAATATATAGTGGGGAACCAAAAAAGCAAGAAAGTAGAGGGATATCGAAAGAAAAGAGACCAAGAGAAAACCATAGAATAGTTTTTGCAGAAAACTATGTTATGCAATCTCACAAAATCATATTTTTTTCTTTTTTTAGTGGGAAAAGAATAGATTGTAAATGAGAGAAAGGACAAACACCGTATATTTGTATTGATACAGTAATGAAAAATTCTCCTCCTCCGCCGTAGATGTAGGCTCTTTCTGGGCCGAACCACATAATCCCTTTTGTTCTCTTGTTAATTCTTTTTTTCCCCTTTGCATTGTGTTCTGTTCTACCTTGGTTCATATTTTCTGTTTCTTTTTATTTTGTTCGCTTTACCTACTGCATAACTCTAAAATTCTAGGATTGATTTTATCTTTCTCTTATTTGAACGTGACTAAGCATCAAAAGCTATCTTAGAACTAAAGTTTTAAGCCAGTTTGCCTAACAAATCGAGACATGCTCCTTTCAGCACTATAAAAGTTAATGACCAATAAAAACACACGGTATTATCAAAACTTACATGATTCAAAAAAAAAAAAAACATATTTGCATGAAACAACTATTCATTCATTATTCTTGAGCTTTCAAATCACAAGGAGTTACTAAGGAATTTTATTTCTTTGTGACTCCCTCATTTTGATTCTCTTTGAAATCTTATTGACAATTTACCAAAATAACACATATACACATCAAAGGTTATTCAAAACTTTATGTTTACAAGTAATATAATACACTAAATTTAATTAAAAATACTTTTAACCTTTATATTGGAAGTTATTGTTTTATCTATTACTCCGAATTTTGATTCACAATGTTAACATAGAAGTAGCATACATGGTTAAGAAGGCAAGTAGCGCGCTTGTTTGCTTGACTTCTAGAACGGGTAAGTACTAACCTAGTGTTGGTACTTGAAGGCTTCCTTTAGCACCATTCATTTATGCATAAAGTAGAGGTACTTGAGGGAACCAAGTCAAGCAAAGGAGATTGGAAGTTCAAATAAACTAGTAAGTTAACAAGACAAAAGGAAAAATTCTTTTGACCTATCACAACTATCTTTCTTATAGTAAAGTTCAAATGAAGGAATATATAAGTTTTAAGCTAACTTTTAGGTTGAACTTTTGAACTTTTAATATTGCTTAATTTCTTAGAGTCCAAATTAGATTAGTTATACCTTGTGCAATCTTGAGCCTAATATTGCTTAATTTGTGAGAACATATATCAAATAATCTATATAGCAAATTAGGCGAGCGAGGATCATGTCTTCCCTCATTCTCCCCATACTTCATGCCATTAGCGTCCCTTAAGTGCGTGTCAATTATTCAAAAAGCTCTTTCATCTATGGTTTGCCTTAAGATTGGAGTCTTTGAGTTCGAGAACTCCAAGCCCCTTGATGTGTCCTTAGAGGGGCTAAAGAAATCATCTGCCACAATTCCTCGGTGTTCCCACAATCTTAAGTGAAAGCCTAGTTGTAATGGCTTAGAGAAAAATCTGTTTGGCACTCAAGTCTTAGCTATGAACTTAATCAGCCTTTAATTAAGATCACTCTAAAGAGAGAATTGTGGAATAAGAAACAAGGGAAAATGAAAGAACAAAGGGATTGTAGTGTATGGAGAAAGTTTAGGATAAGTTGAGTGGGGATGAAGGGACTAAAAGTATTCCTTTATATAGGAGTGAGCCTACCCTCAGAATTAAAGGTAGCATCAATTGCACATTTAAAGTATGACTATAAATGTGTAAACATTATGTATAATTCAAATTAAGTTCATTAAATTAGGACACTTATCTTTTCAAACCATAAATATTATCATTAAGACTAATGTTACAATCATAAGTATGAAAATCATAACAGTAATCTTTATTAAATTTCAAAGTTATTATACTTAAAGGTAAAAAAGAAATGTTTTTCCTATTAAAGAGGTCGATTAGCTTCTATTAAATTCAAATATAAGCAACACACAAAAGGAAATAACAATAGGCACCACCCAAGTAGATGACCTAACAACAAAGAAACTAGGTAGGCTAGACTTGTATTCACACAACTTAATCCATCAGCCCTTATTGTCAATCCATAACATGGAGGTCTAAGTCATACTGCACAACTCAGTCTATTGGCTTGTACTACCAATCTGGAACATAGTGGCCTCCTACAATTCCTTGGATTTGGGGTACAGGATCCAATTGAAGTAAACATTGTGCTTGATTCCTCTTATAGTGCCCAAAGTTCAATATGGGAATCCTTCAACTCAAGAGTGATTAGAGCAACTAGTGTTGAATATGCAGGCATCATTTACAAATCCGGAGTGTTTAGGGTTTTTAACTTAGATTAACTCTCATTTCATGACCTTAACGCATCCAAAATTTGATGGAACGATTAAATTAGGGCAGAAACTTGGATAAGCCCACTTATATTCATAAAAAGGATCTCACTGTCGACATTCACTACCACAAGAAATGAACAAAGTACCATTTTATGGATTGAAATTGTCAATACAATGTATTCAATTCCTTGTTTCTTCACGTAACTTGCACAAAATAATAAGCAAGGCAAGAGATAAACAAATCGTTATTAAACTTATTTCTTCTAAGAATAAACAATACGCTACTCAGTTTCTTTCAAGTATTACATAAGAGCACCGATGTTCGTGGAAAACATGATGCCTTCTTCTAAATCCAACAACTATGTCTCCAAAAACCCCATGATTTGCTTCACACTGAAGATACACGTCCCATTGGCATCAGAATGATTAAATATATAATGGAGCAATTATTTTGACCATATTCTGTGTCTCATAATATTCCATTCCAAATGGAGATGCGTGCAATTGTTAATAAATGAGGATTATGATATGTGATTGCGATTATAATGCGGGATCACTTCAACTCTAGAGGAGAAACTGAGTGGCGTGGGTTGGAGTTGGCCCCGTCCAAAGAACACATCACGTGGGTGGTAAGAGTCATCCTCCATTTGAAGGATAGCATGATCTAAAGAAATCTAAATGGCACCAAACACGTAATGGTGGAACCATGTGCACCGAACCGTGCGTTTGGGTGTTCAGAAACATGGGCATCAAAACCCTCATTATTTAATTGGGAGCCACTTGTTTCTGTGTCTTGGATATGTTGCGAGCATATCTTCTCCTACACCCCACATCAAACCATGCGTTAATCTTTATGCTTTTGATAGGGATTTATTCATCCCCCATTTACCAGATTCTGTTTATCTTATATTATGGTCATCAAAGCACAAAAACTGCTCTGAGACACCTGTGCTTTTGAAAGTGCTTTTGACCAATCTGGTCTGATTTTGTATCTCAAAACGTTAAAAATGATGCCACACAAAGGGAATTAATTGGCAGCCACACATTCTGAGAATGGGTCGTCGCCCGAAGCCACAGGGGGGACTGTTAATCCTCGCAGTCTCCTTCCCTCTCCATGCTTTATTGTGATTTGACGTTTCTTATTTGGTGGAGGATATGGTATGCCTTGGTCCTTGTGCCCCAGCCTTATTGGTTCGTACATTATGGGACTGTGTCTTCCGGATTCTGCTCACCTGGGAAACCCTTTGTCGATGGAGTGGACAACAGCCATCCATATAATATCTCTCGACTTTCTTTGACAAGGCAATTCCATGTTTGTAGTTCCATGGTGTTGTTCTGTGATTTGATTATTTAGTGTACATGCGTGCTTAATTCGCTAGTCCAACCAAAGTTGTTTTCTCTACTGGTGGTGTGCTACTTGGGGCCTATTTAAAGGGCTGGTTTCCTGGCCGGAGTCATTCTGACCCAGGTATTTTTCTCCAGCTTAGACCTTTTCTCAGTTTCCATCGTCCATCCCTTTCTTACCCCCTTTTCTCTCTAATTTGACAAACACTACTTTTTTTTGTAACAATGGCTTCTCCAGCACCTGAAAAATTGGCGTGCACCAAGTTTGATGTCGACTTCCAAGGGATTGAGATATCAGAGATTGACACTGCCATCCTGTCGTCTTTATTGGAAGAATCTCCGGGTGACGAAGTGATGAGGAAGGGTTGAATAGCATAATCCGGTCTCTAGAAGCGGAGATCAATCCAACCATAATGGACGCCCGGGATCCAAACTCGGGGCCTGAATTCGTCGGTGGTAGAGAACATGGTCAGTTATTCAATGCAGATCAGGATTGCTTGGTACCGCAAGATGATCTGGGTTTTGGATGGGTTAAGGTGGAGGAAGTACCCTCCTCACTCTTACCTGGTGAGGAGTTGAAATGGTACATGGACGCTTGTGAACACGAATCCTGAGGTCTTAGTGATTATTCTCGTATGAACTATGTGGTGGCCTGGGAAGAGCAAGGGTACAGATCTTTGTGGCAGGAGACCTATGACGTAATTATGTAATTAGGCAGTGCTAAGCCAACAAGGACTGTAGTTTGTTTTAATACTTATTTGGGGAACAACATAATCGATAAATGTGTGAGGCGACCTTTAGATGATGGGTAATGTATACTACATGGTACGCGAAGGATTTTGATATGAAATTTCAAAACTAAAATATGGAGTCCATTTCTTGTTTCTTATTCTTTGAAAATGGTCTTGTCTCCTTATATTTAAAATCTTATGGACACATATAGACATGGATAAAGAAATTCACATGTTTTACTAAATATATATTTATCATTAACATCTAATGTTCTAATTAAAAGCAAGAGTCTCATAAGAGGTTAAGATTCAAGCTTTCTCATTTTCTAATAAGTCACCTAAAATACCAAGCTTGTTCATTCTAGCACAAGAAGCTTTTCTCGACAGTTGAAACATCTAATGCAAGTTGAGGAGAATAGAGGCTATAAAGGCACAAATGATTTTGGGTATGTGTCTCATTTATTTTATGTAGATAATATGATAGTATTTATAAATGGGCAAAAAAGCTCAATTATGAAGTTTATAGAATTATTGAGGGCATATAAATGTCATAGTGGACAAAAAGTAAATGTGACTAAATATAATTTTATATTGTCAAAGAAGGCATCTTTACATAAAAACAACATATTCAGAGTTAGATAGGGTTTTCTCTAACAAAATTCCCTATAAAATACCTAGGCATTTTGTTATTTAAGGGCATAGCAAAAAGAAGTTATTTTGATGAGATTATGAAGAAGATTACGAGCCAAATTGCAAACTAGAAGAATTATTTTCTGTCACATGGAGAGAAGCTAGTGCTAATAAAGAGTGTTTTATCCTCCATCCTTATACATTGCTTGTTCATCACTAATGTTCCAAAAGTAGTATTGCAAGAGATCAATAAACATATATTTGAATTTTTATAGAATCATATGGGGGATTTTTCGGTGAAATTCTACATGCAAGTGTACATATCGAACAAGTAATATAATAATAAGTATGAGTATCATCTCACGAAGACTGATGATTATTAAACTAATTAATTACTAATGGTGAATAATTCCTAAAGTTTATCTAGCAAATTGAATTAATAGAACATGAATTGAATAACTAAATTTAATCTAAACTTGATAAACAAAGATGTTAGAGCATCCGATCTCACTTAATTACTAAATACAAATGTCGATCATCTATGCTCGCAAGATTAATTCTACTTATGTGATGGCAGAATTTCCTAACTTATTCACTATCCTATGTCTAGGTATAGTAAACCTACTTAACTCATTAATTCACTATGAGTCTATATATGAATTAAATAAACTAAGTGCATTAAGATATGTGAATATTTCAATTTACACCTAAAGCCACATAAATGATATGATATATGTCTATCCATATGAATCTATGGTTGCATATTACAAAAAGCAATTGCATGTTATTTCCTGTTGGTCTCCAACATGCAAATCAAGTCATCTAAGTGGTAGCTAATCACCTAAAAGCATTAAACTCCGTAACATACAACTTTACATTCATAAAATATCTCACAAAACATAAATAATCATAACATTCATATGTTATAATTAAGTTTTATCGTAACTCTAACAAACTAAACTAAAACAATATATTTACACAAACTAAATCAATGCAAAAATGTGAACAAAACATTCTAAAATTTAAAAACATTAAAGCTGTCACCGAATGTCTTCAAATAACAAAATAGATTGCACAAATCTACACATCAGGGAGAAGGAGGCTTCTGTCAAAAAACGGGGCAAAATGATCAGCAAACGCGCCATCACGGGCTTTCGCACACTCCATCACGTGCTGGTGACATGCACTGCCGTCTGCCACCATGCGACACCGCCGTCTGCTGCCAGTCTTCATAGAAACTTCCAGAAAGGTAGATCAAGATGCCTAGGTTGCAGATTTGCCAAAATATCATGCAAATATGCCTCAGAAATGTGTAGATCTAGCAGACAAGACTTGAACGGCGTTCACCATTCTTCACTGAAAACCATCGTAAACCATCGCAAAACTGCCATAGAATTGCCGCAAATTGCACAAGGAATGTAGATCCACTTTCAAATCCTTAAAAAGCACTCAAACTTGGCTGAAAAACTAACGAAATGGGTTTCTCACTGAAAAAGAACACCGGCGGTTTGATGTTGCACGACCGCCACGTTTTGTGCCTAAGATGCACACTGTCACGCGTAGTCTTTGACCTCTGGCGAGATCCCCTGTCGCCGGCGCTTTGATCACCCTTCTCTCTTTTTGTTCTCTCCTTTTTTCACCCTACACGACCAAAGTCTGATTATCCCCCCTTCCAACAATACACAACTCTCCTCTGTTTAGTTAATCGACTTCCAAAACTCGATAGGTCACGATTTGTGCTGTTGATAAAAGCCCATTCCCTGTTCCCTTTTTTGCACAATCCAAGGCCCATTCCTTATCTTTACAAGCCCGCACAAGCCTACACTTGATAAAAGCCCCTCTTTTCTTTTCTCATTTTCTTTTGGTTTTGTGCTTCTTTTCTTCATTTTTCTTCTATTTTGGATTTGCTACATAAAATAACAAAATATACATAATTGAATACAAATATAATCTAATAAAAACTATATTAAATATTACCTAAATTAATCAAAATAACTCTATATAAAATAGAGTTATCAACACTCCTAAACTTAACATTTTGCTTTCCCTAGAGCAAAAGCTCTAAACAACACATTATGACAACACAAAACAAAAACATTAAACAAGCTCTAAACAACATATAAAAAAATTTACACACAAAAAGTACAAAACATTTACCCACAAAAAGCATTAAACAACTGATTTTAACAACACAACCAATCTTTCCATAATATTCTTCAAAACACCCCCAAACTTAAACTTTTGCTTGTCCTCAAGCAAAAGAACTAAACAACACATACAGCCAATCCTTCCATGATATTCTTCCATAATTGCTCAACTTAACAATCCAAAGAAAAACATAACTTGCATCCAAACAATGCAATTGATTTACAAGGTAAGATAGACTCTTAACTATGTCAACCACGTATGTGTGTGTGTGTAAATCCGCATTTTTTTTTTCAATTGCATGCACTCCAAATAGATCCACATTAATATGCAATCTCTCAAAATCTTTAACCAAATCCTAAAGGAGGAAAAAAAGAGTGAGAAGGCAAAAAAAAAAATGACCGAATAGAGTGAGCTTGAGGTGATTGTTTTCTTTTGGTGAGTGGAGAGATGGGTCATCGAGGAGTAAGAGACCACGCATAACAACACGGGTCTCAGAGAGGCATGTGAAAGTCGGGCAAAAGTTGACTGTCCACCCTTTGTAACTCCAACAATAACCCATTTTCAGCATATAAATCACCTTTTCCAGCCATTTTTGGGTGTTTTATGGTGCGAAAAGAACAGATCCAGGATCTACTTGCGATTTCTAGTTGTACTATGGCAGTTTTGGGTGATTTGTGCAACGGTTTTTGGTGAGAAACAGTGAACACCACCTAGCAATTTTTGTTAAATCTATGCCATTTGGTGGTGATTCAACAAAAGATTTTTTACAAATTGGCACTTCAGGGGTCATCCTTGAAATTTTTAGTAGTTTCTATTCAAAATGGTAGTGGCACACGGTGGTGTGTGGCATCAATGCATGACAACGTATGGTGGCGCACAACAACACATGGCAGTGCATGGCGATAGCGCATGACGGTGGCTCGTGACAACGCGTTTCTACTTGTTTTCTTATCATTTTCCAACTAGCTTATCTTCCTCTTCCTAATGTATAGATTTGTCCAAACTTCTTGTGAATTGAAGACACTTTGGTGACAGCTTTTGTGTTTTTAGTTTATAGAATGCTTTGTTCAAGTTTTTATACTACTTGTGTTTATGTAAATACTATGTTCTAGTTTGTTGTGTTAGAGCTATGATATAATTTGATTACAATGATTTGAATGACATGATTATTAAGCTTTGTGAGATATTTTAGGAATGTGAAGTGGCATATTACTAAGTTTAATACTTAGATAACTTGATTTGCATGTTAGAGACCAACAAGAGATAACATGCAATTGTTTCTTGTAATATGCAACCATAGATTAATATGGATAGACATATACCATATGATTTGTGTGGCTTTAAGTGTAAACTAGAATATTCATATATCTTAATGCACTTAGTTCATTTAATTAATGGGTAGAAATATAGTGAGTTAATAAGCTAAGTAGGTTTGCTATACCTAAACATGAGATAGTAAATAAATTAGGAAATTTCAATATCATATAAGTAGAATTAATCTTGTCAGCATGAATTATTAACATTTATACCTAGTAGTTAGGTGAAATCGGATGTCTTAGCATATTTTATTAATCAAATTTAGGTTAGATTTAGTTATTTACTCAATGTTCTATCATTTCAGTTAGCTAGATAAACTTTAGGAACTATTCATCATTAGTAATTAGTTAGCTTAGTAATAATTGGTCTTTGTCGAATGATATCTTTACTCATCATTATATTTCTTATTCGACATGTACACTTGCATGTAGAATTTCATTGAACAAAAACCAAGTATTATAATTTTGATTTTGGCTTTCATAGTATGATTCTTGATTCACATGTACCTATAAGTACATAAATCCAAGTATCATTTTTCTTTAAATAATCAAATATTCCTTTAGCTATTTTTCCATATAAAATATTTCTCAAAGCATTGTATGAAGTTAATTTGTGAAGGAATGTAGAAACCCAACTACTTTGTAATATTATTTATTGATATTATAATTTATACACCTTTTACTTCCTTGATATTTAATATTCCACATAATCATATAAAAAATATTTATACAAATATTATATGCAACCAACATTTTGTCATAACAAAACACACCTTTTTTCAACAATTTGCTCCAAATTGTCCTTTCAATTAGACAAGATAGGTAAAAAGCAACGTTTCCTCCCTTTCTCTCTACAAGACCACCCTATCAACATACTAGTGAGTTGATCACTATTAAGGGCCCATACTAAATTGGTATCAAAGACGGCACTAATCATGTCTAATTAAGTGTATGAATGGCTAGCAAGTGACACTAACCAAGGCTTTTGTTAGGTCATGGAAGTGATGCAAAAAATGGTGTCTAATCTCAACCAAAAGGTTGACATCTTGAAGAATGGAAGTTCAAAGGAAAATGACATGGCTTCCTACTCCTATGTGAGAGGAAAAGGCAATCAATCCAACCATTCCTTGTCCATAATGGGTGGTTGCCATCCAGATTTCATCTAGCATGAGTTTCCTAGATAATGATGGCGTGGAGGATCCTATGGGTTGGCTTTGCCAAGCTAACCAATTCTTTGAGTATCACTCCACTCTTGAGCATGAAAAGGTTCCTTGGAATCTCATTGGTGAGGCTCAAATTTGGTTCTAGCTTTTGTGGAGTGAATGGAGTGAACACATTGTGTTGTGGGAAACCTTCACCTAATAGCTCTTGGAACGCTTAAGTCCTAGCTAATATAAGGACTTTTATAGCGATCTCACCAAGTAGATGCAAATAGGTACCATTGAGGAGTACCAAGCTCATTTTTCTCACCTTTTGTTACGTGCTAGCACTTTCACTCAAAGAACAAAAGGTTAGGTGTTTCATTAGTAGCCTTAAAGACCTAATCAAAATTTATGTCCAAGTATGCAAACCCACATCTTTATCATCCACTATTAAGCTTTCCAAGCTTTATGAATCCTAGGTTCAGACAACAAAAGCTTCTTTTATGCAAACTTGTAAGCCCCCACAAGGCCCTAAAAAGGTCATTACCTATTAAATGGTTATCCCAACTGAGCTTGCAAAACGATGCACCAAAGGATTTGCCTCAATTGTAACAAGAAATTTGTCCTCAGGCACCACTACTAGAAGTTTTTCCTACTTGAAGGCACATGGCCACTTGAAGCATCTCTTAAAGAGCTAGCATAGGACGAAGAAGATCCAACTGAGGCTTCCCCCCTAAAATTAAGCCCAAGACTAAGGGATTAGATCTTCTCTATGAATTTCTGTCCATGCAATCGTTGGGGAGTCAACTCTTTAAACCATGAAGTTATAGAGTAGGATTGCCTACCATAATACTACAGTCACTATTTTGATCAATAGTGGTAGCTCCCATAATTTTTTGAGTGAATCCTTAGTTGCCCACCTTGGTTTAAAGCCTAACATTGAAGGCTTTTTCAAGGTCAAAGTGGCCAATGGAGAAGTTCTTATAAGTATGGGATGCTAGTACAGAGTTCAAGTAACTCTCCAAAAGGTTCCTATGAACATCCACTTTTATCTTTTTCCTTTAAAAGGCATAGATGCTATCCTAGGCACACAATGGCTATGAACCTTGGGTCCTATCTTGTGGGACTTTGCCCACCTCCACATGTCTTTTTCTGTTGGAGGGAAGTTGATTGAGCTACAAGGCAACCAGCCTAAGGGGAACAAGTTTGTGAATATGGACAAGTTCTAGAAGGCAGTTGGAAGGTAGAAAGAAGGTTTTCTTCTCCAAGTTAACTTGACAACAATAAAAGGCAATGTTCAGTCTATCCCTCTTCTTCACCATGATGTGGAGATGCTATTAGGGGACTTTGCTGAGGTATTCACCCCTCCACATGGTTTGCCTCCAATCAAGGAGGATGATCACTCTATTCCCTTAAAAAAGGGAAGCTAACCAATAATCATATGACCCTACTGTTATCCCCATTACTAAAAGTTGGAAATTAAGAAATTAATTGCTAAGTTACTATAGGAAGGGGTGGTTCATCTAAGCCAAAGCATGTTCTCCTCTCTCGTGTTGCTGGTTTGTAAAAGTGATGGGATGTGGCACATGTGCATGGACTACTGCACCTTAAACAAACTTACCATTAAAGACAAATTCATATTGCTCACCATCGACGAACTATTGGACGAGCTACAAGGAGCTAAGATTTTCTCCAAACTTGACCTCCATTTTGGGTACCTCTATATTCAGATGTAGGAAAAGGATATCCCCAAACTGGCCTTCCAAACTCATCATGGGAATTTTGAATACTTTGTAATGCCTTTCGACCTCTGCAATGCCCTTAGTTCTTTTCAAGCTTTGATGAACTCCATGTTCAAAAGTCAATTGTGTAAATTTGTCCTCATATTTTTTAATGATATTTTAGTTTATAGTCCATCCTAGGAAGTTCATTGTAACATTTGTGAAAGGATCGTGAAAATCATCTTTATGCTTAGTGTTCCAAATGTTAGTTTTCCCTTACTTCAGTTAAGTTCTTGGGTCATGTTTTTAGTTCAATAGGTTGTTTGATGGACTAAGACAAAGTTCAAGCCATGCTTGATTGGCTATAACCAAAAACTCTAAAAGCCTTACATAGTTTTTCAAGCCTTATTGGTTATTACTACTATATTATCCAAGGTTATGGAACCATTGCTAGTTTATTAACTTCTCTACTTAAAAAGGAGACTTTTGCATGGTCTTCTATGGCTAAAACTACTTTCCAATAGCTAAAACATGCCATGAGTGCCCGTTTTGGCCCTTCCCAATTTTAGAAAGACCTTCACTATGGTGTGTGGTGCATCTAGGTCCGATGTAGGGGCAATTCTATCCCAAGAAAAGAGACCCATTTCCTTTTATAGCAAGGTTTTACACGGCCGTAACTTGCTTCTTTCTATCTATGAGAAAGAGCTTCTTGCATTAGTCTTTTTAGTCCAGTAGTGGTGCCACTATCTTTTTAGGCATCCTTTTATTGTGAAAACAAACTAGCATAGTATTAAGTACATTTAGGAGCAGTGCATCACCACCCTAGTGTATTAGCAGTAGCTCATCAAGTTACTTGGTTTTGACTTTGTAGTCAAGTATCAATTGGGCTCCCAAAATCGCATGGCTAACACCCTCTCTAACCAACGTGAAAGTCTCACTTCATGTGCTGCTTTTAGTGCTCCTTGTTAGGTATAATGGCTAACCAAAAGGGGGGGTTGAATTTAAACCAACAATATTATGCTATTGTTACTGGTAAAAATTCAATTCAATTATGTAGACAAGTCACACAAATAACACTAGTATCAAGTAATCAAATTTCAACCAAATGATGCTTTACTTCTAGATTAGGCAGCAAGTTATCTAGAATATTTTCACACTTATATATATCAAATGAGCTAGTTGGTTAGTATCAAATAATTAATAGATAAATAAGCAGCAAACATCAAGAGGTATTCAAATCAATAGATAGTAAGGAAGCAAACACCATATTTACCACAATGGTTCGGCACTCAATCATTAAGTCCTACATCTACCCTCTTCTCCTTCAATCCAACCAATTGAAGTCTCCTTTACTCAACTAGATTAGGAGAAAACCTTCTCCCCAATCCAAATAATTCTTTCTTAAGAAATTCTCAAGCACAACTACAAATTATGATCAAAAAATTATGTACAGATGCAAATCTCCAAATAATATGGTAGTTTAAGGGATATTGTTAATCAAAGGAGCTATTCAAGTATAAATAAAAAAGTTTAAAGCTCTTATCACGAAATCCCCAATTTAAGTAAACTAAGGTTTTAGACTTCTCACAATATTTATGTGTAATAAATATTATCAAATGTAATCAGCATATAAATAATGTTATACACAGTGCAATCAATTAAATAATCAAAGGATAAGCTAAATAATTAAATATCACCAAACCCTTGAGAGTCACCGAGAGATGAGCAAACTTGAATCAAATAATGAGTGAGCTCAAAAGATTATTTCATTATAGAGAGAACACTTCAAATAGTTGTAGATCATCAATCAATTTCTTCATGCATGCATTCCTTTTAAATAGAGAACAAATCTAAGGCTTTTTAGATCAAACCTAAGCCGTAGCCTTTTTCCCATTAGAAACAGTGAACCAACCATCAAATTGACCTCATATCATTTCTCAAAACTTTAATCCGACTATTCTAATATCCAGTCTCCTCTAAGATCCTCTTATTAAGGATTCGGTGCTAGAGAGAATGAAGGTGTCACTGGAGGCTGATTTCTCTTCTTAAGGGTAGCTAGGGCACATAACGAGAGCCTCACTTAAGCACACCTCTAATAAGTTGAATGACACCGTAGCATCAACTGATTGAGTGAGAAGTGGGTAGGGCTTTTTCATCAGATGTGGGCCTTCTTACGAATCAATCTTGGATTCGACCTGGTCCAATAGCATGTGAAGTCCAACACATAATTACGGTCTAGTACTATCAGCAAGGTCTAGCAGTATAAGTATAGTCCAATAATATAAGCATGGTTTAGCAATATGAGCTCAGTTTAACGACATGAGCATGGTCCAACAATATGAGCTTTTAGTAAGTTCACATTTTGGTGTAACATATATCTTAGCTTGAATTAAAATCAAGCTAGAATCAAAGCTCTTTATGTTCCTACAAGTGCATATCATTTTTCTCAAAAAAAATGTTCTAATATATTTTTGACATCATTCACAAATATATTTCTCAAAAGTACTTTAAGAAGTTTTATAAAGGAATATAGGAACTCATTTACTTTATAATATCATTAATTGATATTATAATTTGTACACCTTTTACTTCCTATGATTTTCTTTTGCACCTATGAAAAACATATTTCAAGAATTATATTCACAAATATATTTTTGTCATAACAAAATCCTTATTTTCCAACAATCTCCCTTTTTTTGATGATGACAAAATATCTCAATAGTATGGCACATGCCACCAAATAACTAATTATGTTTTTCATGAGAACATAACCGAGCATTGTAAAAGTTGATCATCATATAATTAGATTCATGATATTTACTATTCATGTGATCAGAATCAGCAAGCAAGTCCCATGCATGTTTCTAATATATTTCGAACACCATAGAACACATAAGTTTGCAAGCATGGTGTTAGAGAGATATCCCACATTATGCACTTATAAAGTTAGAAATGAGACTTAACATGTGTACACTATTCTCTCCCTTTTTTTGTCATAAGCAAAAAGATGAACATGCAAATAATCAGGATAGAATGTAAAAATGACCAGCAAAAGGATAAGGTTAGAGCACTAACCGAATGTGGCTCGAGTAGAAATAGAGTAGCTCACCCTCAAACCAAGTAGGTGGTTTGAACAAGAAAAGGACACAAATATTGCAATAACATGGAATAGAAGATTCAAATATTTTCAGGTACTAACATTCCAAGCTCTCTTCGAAGAGCATAAAACCTTTCTTTAGATAAAGGTTTGGCTAGGATATCAACAATTTGCTAAACAATGCACACAAATTCAAGCACAACATCACCTTTTTGAACATGATCTCTAATAAAATAATGTCTAATTTTTATATGTTTAGTTTTAGAGTGCTGTATAGGGTTCTTAGTGAGATTAATGGCACTGGTGTTGTCACATTTTAATGGAACTTTTTGTGATAATATACCATAATCCTCTAACTATTGTTTCATCCATAAGATTTGAGCACAACTACTAGCGGTAGCTATGTATTCGGCTTCGGTGGAGGAAAGAGCTACATAATTTTGTTTCTAGGAGTGCCAAGGAATAAGCATGTTTTTAAGATAGTGGCATCCACCACTTGTACTCTTCCTATCCAATTTACAGCCAGCATAATCTGAATCACTAATGGCATGCAAGTTCAAGGTTATATCTCTAGGATACCAAATTCCTAAAAAAACTGTGTCTCTAAGGTATCTAAAGATTCTTTTAACAGTGACTAAATGTTGTTCTTTAGGATTAGATTGATACCTAGCACACAAGCACATACTAAACTTAATATCAGGTCTAGATGCAGTCAAATATAGCAAAGAACTAATCATTCCACAATATGATTTAGTGTCTACGCTAATTCCATTTTCATCACTAGATAATGATAAGGAAGTGCTCATAGGTGTGTTCATTGGTTTAGAGTCATGCATCTTATATGTCTTGAGTAATTCATTTGTGTATTTTGTTTGACTTATAAAGGTTCTTTTGTTTGTTTGTTTGATTTGCAACCCAAGAAAGTATGTTAACTTTCCCATCATGCTCATTTCAAATTCACTTTGCACGCATGCAGCAAATTCTTCACATAGTGTAGAATTTGTAGAACCAAACACAATGTCATCAACATATATTTGAACAATTAAAATGTCTTTTTCTTTGTATTAAGTGTTGTCCACTTTCCTTTTTCTAAAATCGTTATCAATTAAGAAAGTACTTAGTTTATCATACCATGCCCGTGGAGCTTGTTTCAAACCATATGAAGCTTTTGAAAGTTTAAAAACATGCTTTGAATGAATTGGATCCTCAAATCTAGGTGGTTGTTCAACATATACCTCTTTCTTTACAATGCCATTTAAAAATGCACTTTTGACATCCATTTGAAGTAAGGTAAAGTTCATACAGCAAGCAAAGGCAAGTAAAATCCTAATTGCTTCTAACTTAGCTATTGGTGCAAATGTTTCTTCATGGTTAATTCCTTCTTCTTGACTATATCTTTGTTCTACTAATCTACCCTTATTTCTAGTAATAATGCCATTTTCATCTAGTTTATTTGTAAATACTCATTTTGTGCCTATAACCGAATGATCATTTGGTCTAGGAATTAGATTCCAAACCTTGCTTCTTTCAAACTAGTTTAATTATTCTTGCATAGCAAGGAACCAATTTTCATCTTCAAGAGCCTCATCTACTTTCTTTGGCTCTACTTGTGATAGAAAGGCTTAAGGTTCACAAGTGTTGTGAACCCAAGAGCTTGTACTCACTCTAACATTAGGATTTCCTATGATGTGATCCTAATCTACTTCATTTCTTACTCTAGGAAAGGAAGGTTCCCTAGTTTTAGACTCCCCCTCAACTTCAGCACTATTTGGAACACTCTTAGATCTAATGTTCTCTTCGGTTTTTTGAATATCGTGACAATCATCTCAAACTTAACATGGATTGACTCTTCTACAACTAAGGTTCGTTTGTTGAACACCCTATATGCCTTACTTGTATGAGAATATCCAAGAAAGATTGCTTCATCACTTTTGGAATCAAACTTTCCAAGTGATTCTTTTCCATGATTTAAAACAAAACATTTGCTACCAAAAATGTGAAAATATGAAAGTTTGGTTTTCTTTCAAAGAATAGTTCAAAATGTGTCTTTTTCAAAATTGGTCTTAATAGAGCATGATTTGAAATGTAACAAGCTGTATTTATAGCTTCTCCCCTAAAATGTTTAGGAAGGTTATATTCACACATCATGGTCCTAGCCATTTCTTGAAGAGTTTTATTTTTTCTTTCAACAACACCATTTTGTTGTGGCGTTCTAGGAGCTGAAAAGTTTCGTGAAATGTCATTTTCTAAATAGAATTTTTCAAAAAGTTGGTTTTCAACTCACTATCATGATCAGTTCTTATTTTTATGATTGAAAGATCTTTTTCATTTTGAACAATTTTACAAAATTTAGCAAACTTCTTAAATGCTTGACTCTTTCTAGCAAGTAAATATGTCTATGTAAATCTAGAATAATCATCTATAATGACTAAGACATAATATTTACCATTTAGTGTTGTTGTTCTCATAGGACCAAAAAGATCCAGGTGTAGTATCTTTAATATCTAGATGTACTCACTACAAGCTTGGTTTGAAGCTACTTTGTGTATGTTTACCCTTAATGCATGCTTCACATAATTTGTCATTGTTAAACTCTAGAGATGGAAGACCTTTCACTAGGTTATGCTTATACAATCTTCCTATTAAGCCTAGACTCGCATGTCCTAGCTTTCTATGCTACAACCAAGCATCAACATTTTTATTCACAACCAAGAATGTTTGTTCAACATTCAAATCATTCAAATCAAGCACATAAATGTTATCTTTCTATTTCCAACAATCTTCATTTTATATTCAGCATGCTCAACAAACAATTTTCTTTTCTAAATTTTATCTTGAATCCTTTATCACATAATTGACTTATACTAAGTAGATTAAATTTCAGCTCATCTATAAACAAAACCTCAAATATAAGTAAGGTTTTAGGATTACCTATTGTTCCCATTCCTTTTATCCTTCCTTTGGAGTTATCTCCAAAAGACACCGTACCTTCGTTTTTCAACTCAAGTGTTGAGAAGAGCTCCATCCCAATCATGTAATGAGAGTAGCCACTATCCAGAATCCACATATTTTTGAGCTTTTTGTTTTTCACTTATGCAGTTATAACCTGCGGAAACAAATTTGATCATTGAAGTGCTTGGTACCCTTTTTATTTTGGGTCCGTGAGTGTTAGTTGGACTTAGATTTTTGTCATTCTTAGGTAGCCAAAGTTTCTTTACTTTGTAAGCCTTTCTAAGTCTTATGGGACATTTATCAAACATATGACCAATATAATTGCAAAAAGAACATTTACTATCATGCAGCGGAATTGATCATTCTTTTTCTTTAAAGAAATGAGTAAATGATTTTGATTTGTCATTTAATTTATATCCTAGTCCGCCTTATCATATATACCTCTGAGAATTTAAAATCTTATCTAATATGCCACTTCCTTTTGTGAATTTCTTTAACAAGTTAGTTGCATCAAGTTTTGACTTCAACTCACAATTTTCTTTTTCTAGCTTAAGGACTCTACTTTTAAGATTTTCAACACGTACATATGAGTTATTATCAACATGTATTTCAACATCAAAACATACATTTTTATCATATGAAGTTTCTATTTCTATGTTTATGTATTCAGATTTATTTTGTTTCTCATATATATCATTCATGCATGCATCATACTTCACATATGCATTTGCAGGAATACTAATGTTATCATGTACCAAAATTGAAGTATTTTTCTATTTAGTTTCATCTCTACATGTAGTAGTTTGAACATTTTGATTTGCATGTACAAAAGGCAACATTTTCTATTTTTCAGATTTATTGTTTGCTTTTAACTTTTTGTATTTATCTTTTAATTTGTTTGCATACTTAACTAAATCAGAGAAGGCAGTTTCTAAACTAGTGTTTATATGAGGAAACAATTCAGAATCGCTTACCTTGTTGTTTTCTTCATCAAGAGTTGTTGTTGCGGTTAAGCATAGGTGTGCTACTTCTTCCTGAGTTTCTTCATCAAACGAGGAGTTCTCATCATCCCAGGCAGCAATCATAGCTTTCTTTTTGTTCTTGCTATTTTTCTTCTTGATCACCAGACAATCAATCTTGATGTGTCCCAGTTTTCTACATTCATAACACACATTTTCCTTAGGTTCATTTGATTCTTTTCTCCTAGTTTGCCATATATTTTTACTTAATCCTCTTCTTAGAAATTCTCTAAATCTCCTAGCTATAAGAGCTACTTCATCATTTTCTGATTCTTCCTCTTTAACCTTTTCAACTTCCACTTTAAATGCAAGTGATCTTTTGTTTTCCTTCTCTTTCTTTTTTCTCATAAGTTGCATTTCATGAGTTTTAAGAGAGCCTAGTAAGTCATCTAAGGTTAGCACATCTAGGTCATAAGCCTCTTTTATGGCCATCTTTTTAGGATCCCAACTTTTGGGTAAGGATACTAACATCTTTCTTACCATTTCCTCATTTGTGTAGGTTTTTCCTAACAATTTAAGTTCATAAATAATTTCGGTGAATCTACCAAACATGTCACTAATAGTTTTAGAATCTTTCATAACAAATAATTCATAGTCATGTCTAAGCATAGTGATTTTAGAAGACTTTACCTTTTTAGTTCCTTCATAGATGAATTCTAATTTATCCCAAATCTCTTTACTGGTGAGGCAAGAGGACACTTTGTTAAACTCATGTGCTTTAAGACCACTATAGAACATATTCATGGACTTAGTATTCAACCCCATTAGTTTAGCTTCATTTTTTGTCCACTCATTAGTCACGGGTAATGTAATACCTTTCCTGATTGCTTGCCAAGCTTCTGGATCTTGGCCTATTATAAAGACTTGCATTAATTATTTCCAATGCCTAAAATTTATGTCATCATACAGAGGAGGTTTGTTAAATCCCATAACAACTAAACATTTGTAAGAAGCCTTAGTATCGATCTACTCTAGGATGTTAATCCTTTTACTTAGAGAACTTGGCTCTAGATGCCAATTAGTGGGTTTTATGGCTTAACAAGAAGGGGGTTGAATTGTTAAACCAAGAATATTATGCTATTGTTACTGGTAAAAATTCAATCCAATTATGTAGACAAGTCATACAAATAACACTAGTATCAAGTAATCAAATTTCAACCAAATGATGCTTTACTTCTAGATTAGGTAGCAAGTTATCTAGAATATTTTCACACTTATATATATCAAATGAGTTGGTCAGTTAGTATCAAATAATTAATAGATAAATAAGCAACAAACATCAGGAGGTATTCAAATCAATAGATAGCAAGGAAGCAAACACCAGATTTACCATGGTAGTTCGGCAATCAATCCTTAAGTCCTATGTCCACTCACTTCTCCTTCAATCCAACTGATTGAAGTCTCCTTTACTCAACCAGATTAGGAGAAAACCTTTTCCCTAATCCAACTAACCCCCTTTTAAGGAATTCTCAAGCATAGTTACAAATTATGATCAAAAGATCATGTACAGATGCAAATCCCCAAATAATATGGTAGTTTAAGGGATTTTGCTAATTAGAGGAGCTATTCAAGTATAAATAACAAAGTTTAATGCTTCTATCACGAAATCCTCAATTTCAATAAACTAGGGTTTTGGATTTCTCACAATATCTATGTGCAGTAAATATTATCAAATGCAATCAGCATATAAATAATGTTATACATGGTGCAATCAATTAAATAATCAAAGGATAAGCCAAATAGTTAAATATCATTGAACCCTTGAGAGTCATAGAGAGATGAGCAAATTGAATCAAATAATGAGTGAGCTCAAAAGATTGTTTTGTTGTAGAGAGAACACTTCAAATAGTTGTAGATCATCAATCAATTTCTTCACGCATGCATTCCCTTTAAATAGAGAACAAATCTAGGGCTTTTTAGATCAAACCTGAGCTGTAGCCTTCTTCCCATTAGAAATAGTGAACTAACCATCAAATCAACCTCATATCACTTCTTAGAACTTCAATCCAACTGTTCTGACATCCAATCTCCTCCAAGATCCTCCTGTTCAGGATTTGGCGCTAAAGAGAACAAAGGTGTCACCGTAGGCTGATTTCTCTTCGAAGGATAGTAGCTAGGGCACATAACGAGAGCCTCACTTAAGCACACCTCTGATAAGTTGAGCGATGTTGTAGCATCAAGTGATCAAGTGATCAAGTGAAAAATGGGCAAGGATTCTTCATCAGATGTGGGCCTTGTTACGGATCAGTCTTAGATCTGGCCTATTCCAGTAGTGTGTGAAGTCCAACACATAATTACGATCTAGTACTATCAGCAAGGTCCAACAGTATAAGTATAGTCCAATAATATGAGCATGGTTCAGCAATATGAGCTTAGTCCAACGACATAAGCATGGTCCAATAATGTAAGCACGGTCCAATAATATGAGCTTTTAGTAAGTTCACATTTTGGTGTAACATATATCTTATCTTGAATTAAAACCAAGCTAGAATTAAAGCTCCTTATGTTCCTACAAGTGCATAAAGCCAAGTATCATTTTTCTTAAAAAATATGGTCTAATATATTTTTGACATCATTCATAAATATATTTCTCAAAAGCACTTTAAGAGATGTTTTATGAAGGAATGTAGGACCTGGTTACTTTATAATATCATTAATTAATATTATAATTTGTACACCTTTTACTTCCTATGATTTTCTTTTGTACCTATGAAAAACATATTTCAAGAATTACATTCACAAATATATTTTTGTCATAACAAAACCCTTATTTTTCAACAAATGGGACTTTAAACAATCACAATGAAAGCAAATAGAGCATAACAAATGAATATAAGCAGCTAGATAAAGCACACACAAATAGCAAAGATAGACATAGATTTTCCATGATGGTTCAACCTTTTTCACCTACTTCTACCCTTTTCTTCCTCCAAGTTAACTAGTTAAAGTCCTTTTTACTTACTAAGTAGGAGAAAATGTTCTCCTAACATTCCAACTCCTTCTTAAGGAGTTGTACAAGTCACCAATTACAAGAGAAGGTTGACTTAACCTTTTTACAATAGCAAATCCCCAAATAATGTGAAGTGTATGAGGGATATTGCTTATCAAAGAGCTTATTCAAGATATTGAACAAATATCTAAGCTTTCATCACGAAACCCCCAAATATCATAAAGTTAAGGTTTTAGATTTACAATAATATTTATGTGCATCTAATGAATAAAGTTTAATTAGCACATAAACAAGTGTATATAAGTATGGATGGTCACAAAGAAATGATCTTGAGAAAGTATCAAAGAATATCACCAAAGATTAGAGAGTATCACAGAAGCCGATAGAGGTAGCAATGTTTAAGCAACTTCAAATCCTTCACATGATTTTTCACAAGTATTTCATCAAAAGGCCTATAGTTAATCATCAGAAAGAGCTTTTATATCATATTTGAATAACAAGAGCTCATTAGGGTTTCTTGTCAAACTTGACACCTTCATAGCTTTCTTCCCATTAGAAGATGAATATATTTCCATCAATCTACAGTTGAAGCTTTAATTAATGCTCACAATCGATTGTTTTGAAGTTTAATCCCTTCTCAAATCTTCTCATTGGAGAATCAACTACTTAGAGAAAGAAGGAGATAGAAGTTGTGCGAGAACACTTCAAATGGGGGGTAGGGCTTCTCAGTCGAGAGCCCAATTAAATAGGTTGTTAGATCCTATAGCAACCTAAGAAGGGGGGGATGAATTAGGTTTATCAAAAATAATGTTGTCTTTTTTGTTTTGTTATGTTTAGTAATTAATAAATACACTGCAACAACTAAAGCATTCACACAACCACAAACATATAAGAACACATAATTTTTGGTAAGTGGTTTGGCCCAAGCCACCTCAGCACCTACTCCACCCCATTCTAGCAACTTGCTAGAGTCACTTTCCAATCAATTAACCAATTGACTATAAAGGTTATCCAAACCTTTACAAAGGATAACCAATCCCTCAAACTTGGTTACAAATTCTCACCCTAATATTACAATATTGGAATTAGGCTTTTACCAAGTATACAAGATTCAGTTTATAAGCCTCTAACACATGCTACTAGGCTATTACAAAGTGAATTGGACAAAAGCCCTAAATTCATTCAAACCCTAGCACTGTTTACTTGCAAAAAATCAACTTAATAATAGAGTATATTAAAGTACAAATTGATTCTTTAACAAGCAAGTAATAAGCTTAGAATATAATCACCCAATGAAGAGCAAAATCGTGAGTTGGATGAACTTGAATGAAGAGTATGAGATGCTTGAGATGAGCTTGCTTTCTCTATGATTTTTGGCTAACCAAGTAGTGGAGAGGATAATACATTTAAATAGCATTAAGTAGACTAACCTCTCACTTCTAAAGAGTTGTTCTAACACCTTTAAGCACCATCACATCTTCTTCCTATTGGAGCTACTTCTTTCCCTCTTCTCTATCCATTTTTAAGTTGTTAGGAGAGCTAGGAGAAGGAGCTAGTCATTTTATCTCAAACTCATTCAAAATCGAGCTCCGAAATGCCATCATTTGGTCTAGATTTTAAGTTACAAAATTAAAGCTTTACGGACCAAAGAAATGGGTTATTGGGTCAAATATGGGTTGCCTTCAAATCCTCCTTAATTCTATTCAATCTTGAAGTGAATCTTCATAGGTGCTTCACAGATTGATAGAAGACTTTTTTGCTCATAAAAGACCTATGAAATCACCTTCAAAAACTCTCTAATTTGCTCCCAATTTCTCTTTTAAGCAATTAGGTCATAAACTCAAAAAGCTCCTTAATTTTTTCAAATTAATCCTCTATGAGCAATGGGTCTTTGATTTTTCTTCATAGAATTGTTCCTCTCTTCATTAGCTTTTCAACGAACCCTTTTTCAACTTGATCAAAGAACTTTTTGGCAGCCAAATTTGATGGCGAAGTCATGGCATTGAGTAGGTCGCAAGTCGAGCTAGGTTTAGGGTTAAGCTAGGTTATGGGTCATAATCATGAACGTAGGTTGCGTGTCATGCCTTGCAAGTTGCATACTCACAATGGTTCCAAGTTGTGCCTTTCTGGACTAGGTCATGCACATGTGAGCTCACTCTAGACTGCTTCAGGGTCACATGGGCTAGGCTTCACTTGTTCATACTTCCATTGTCTAGACTTATGCGGGTTTGCATTTAAACAGTCCATTTTCTTGCAAAATATTTTCAACATTATTTTTCTAATAAAAACCTATTAAATAAATAATCAAACAATGATTATAATATTCTCATATTATAATTCTATTTTTCTCATCATCAAAATGTTAATATATTCTAATATCATTAAATTATATTACAAGTTCTCTAATTTAATAATTCAAAAATAGACTTCGAGTGGCCTACAAACATATAAAATCTAGCATCACTTTTTCTTAAAAAGAAATTGTTATGAAACTAATATTTCTTCAATTTTTATTGCATAAAAATGTTCCTTTTGAGCATATATGAAGTTATATTTTATAGGAATGTAGGAACCCAACTATTTTATAATATCATTAATTGATATTATAATATGCACGCCTTTTACTTCTTTGTTGTTCAATTTTGCACATCAACATATGAAAAACATTTATGTATTATATGCAACCAAAATTTGTCACAACAAAACATATCTTCTTTCCAACACTCTCGTCCCACTATGGTTGAACATGGTCAAAGAAGAAAATCTTTGAGACTTCCCTTCAAGACATGGCTCGTAAGATTCAAGCTAATAAAGGAATCAGTTAGTGGTCTCTCCCAGATGATGGCATGGTATGTTTTGAAGGCTATATCTTTTTAACTATTGATTCTGAGCTCATTTCCATCATCATAGATAGAATAGTTCCATACTAGTGGCCACAAAGGCTACCAAAAAACTCTTCATCACATCCAAGCAACTATTTACTGGCCTTGCATGTGACAATTGGTGCTAGAATGCATCTGAAGATGTATTATTTGTTAGCAAAACAAGTGGCCAAACTCTTTTCTTGCTGGTTTACTTAAGCCCCTCCCTATTGTTAACCGCATTTAGAAGGATATTTCTCTAGATTTCACTGAAGGCCTTCCCCCATCCGATGGTAAAATCACTATCCTTATGGTGGTTGATAAGATTTCAAGTATGCTCATTTTGTGGCCCTTTCCTATCCTTACATAGCATAGTCCATGGCTTGCATTTTTTTTAATAGATCTTTCACTTACATGGCCTCCTTTGTTCCATTCTTAGTGATAAAGATGTAATGTTTACTCGCACTTTTTGGCATAAGTTATTCAATCTCTAGGGTACCTCTTTTTGTTTTACCTTTGCCTATCATCCTTAAATAGAGGCTACCAACTACACCTTAGAAATGTACCTAGGGTGTTTCTCTAGCCATAGGCCTTATGAGTGGCTTAAATGGCTTCCTTGGGCCAAGTCTCCACAACTTTACTTAGAGGACCCAATTTGAAATTGTCTATGATTGCCCTCCTTTGAGCCTCTTAACTCACATCCCTAGTTCTACCTTAGTTTGAGAAGTCAAATGAGAATTGTTAGATCTTGCTAAGGTCCTTTGAGAGCTCAAACACAAGCTCACAATTGCCCAAAACTACATGAAAAAATTCTACTATTGTAAACACTAATAGCTACACTTTGAGGTTGGTGATCAAGTTTTTCTTAAAACCTTACTGACATTTCTCTTTGGCTAACAAACAGAATCAGAAGCTTTCCTAACATTATTATGGTCCATTTAAGATCCTTCAAAAAATTGTTCCAATAGCTTATCCCCTTAACCCTCCCTTTTACTCTTGGATTCATCCCATTTTTCATGTATCCCACCTTAAGAAATACATCCCTTCATTTGTATAAGTACTTCCAAACCTCCCTCTACAAAATAAGGATGATGCCCTCTTTCCTTCACCTTTAAAGGTCTTCTAACAAATCATTCACAATGGTGTCCTTCAAGCTTTTATTTAGTGGCAAGGCCTCTCCCCTGATGAGGCTACTTGGGTTAATGTCATAGAGCTTCAAAACAATTCCTAGAATTTGACCTTAAGGGCAAGGTCTCCAACATCAAGATGGTAGTGTCATGTGCAAACCCTAAACCATCCAACATGGCAGCAAACTCAACTCAAGAGTAGAGGGACAATATAGCTAAAAGGAAGGAGAGCTATTTGGTGAAATTCTACATGCAAATATATATGTTGAACAAGTAAAATAATGATAAGTATAAATATTGTCTCATAGAGACTGATGCTTCTGAACTAATTAATTACTAATAGTGAATAACTCCTAGAATTTATCTAACCAATTGAAATGATAGAACATTAATTAAACAACTCAATTTATCCTAAACTTGATAAACAAAATATGCTAGAGCATCTGATTTCACTTAATTACTAAGTCCGAATGTCAATCATTCATGCTTGCAAGATTAATTCTACTTATATGATGGTAGAATTTTCTCATTTATTCATTATTTTATATCTAGGTATAGTAAACCTACTTAACTCATTAACTCACTATTTCTACCCATGAATTAAATGAACTAAGTGTATTAAGATATGTGAATATTCTAATTTACACCTAAAGCTACACAAACCACATAGTATATATTTATCCATATTAATCTATAGTTGCATATTATAATAAGCAACTGCATATTATCTCCTATCGATTTCTAACATATAGATTAAGTCATCTAAGTGGTAGTTAGTTACTTAAAAGTATTAAACTTAGTAATATGCAACTTCACATTTATAAAATATCTCATAAAACACACAATAATCACATTTATACCATTATAATTGAGTTACATCATAGCTTTAATAATATAAACTAAAACATGGTATTTACAAATACAAGAATAATGCAAAAATTTGAACAAAACATTCTTTAAACTAAAAATACCAAAGTTGTCACCAAAATGTTTTCAATTCAAAGAAAGTTTGGACAAATCTGCACATCAAGAAAAGGAAGAGGAAGAGGAGTTAGCTGGAAAATGGGAAGAAAACAAGCAGGAACGCGCCATCATGCGCCACCACCATGCCCCGCCACGCGTTGGTGCCACGTGCCATCGCCGTTCTTCACGAAAACCTCTAAAAAGAACCCAGACATTGATCTATTGAAAGATCAAGTCATTTGCCAGAAAATTTCTGGAAAAAGCCTAGTTGCACCGAAAATAGCCCATGAATGGCATTTGCTGTTGTCACCGGAAATTGTCGTGAAAATACTCCAGAAACGCCAAAAAGGGGACTAAGGTGTCAGATCCACTCCTTCCGCATCAAAAAACACCCAAAAATAGCCGGAAAGTTCACATGGGTCGTCGGGTTGCCCGAAAACACTGAATGTCGATGTTCATCAGAAACACTGGTAGAAGCAACGTGGGGTCTATTGTCGCACGACCCTCAGCCTCTTCGCCCAATGCTTGGTAGATGAACTTCGGTTGGGCTCTCTCTCTTTGTTGCGCTGCTCGACTACTTCTCCTCACTCTATTTTGCCCAATAGCCTCATAAGTCCCTCCTTTTTTCACTTCTCTCCCACTTGTTTCTTCTTTTCTTGTTTTTGTTTCACTTTCCTTTTCCTCACGAGTCTCTTTTGCTTGTTTTATTTCTCTTTTTCTCCTTTTTCTTTTGTATTTCTGCTATTTGGAGTTCTTGCATAAAATAACACAAATTACATAATTATAAATAAATATAACTATAATTTAATAAATACTATAATAAATACTATTTAAAATAATAATAATAATTTTATAAAATATAAAATTATCAAGAACAACGTGATCAAAGGGCAGGATAGTAGCATGCTTGGGCCAAGGATAGTAGCATGCTTGGGCCAACTCATGATAAATGAATGGGTATTAGTAGTGGCACAAATGCATGCGCCTACGTGCACAATTTTGGCATATGAACACAACTTTTGTTGCATGCTTCTTCCCAACGTACTGGAATAGAGGAGCGCTTTGGTGGGAGGATTAACATAACAGCAAAATAAGCAATGATGGAAGAGTAAGCTAGCAAGTTAATATCCATGAAGAATGGGAATGGATACTATAAGGGATAGGGTTAGACTTCTTAAGACCCAATATTTCCTATTTAAACCTTGTTACTAGCAAGTGTAATGATGGATGTATTTTTTCAACTTGTTTCTAGTAATAGTACCATCATTCTAGCTCTAAATTGTCCTTTCAACTAGACAAGATAGGTATAAAGCAGCACTTCCTCCCTCTCTCTCTACAAGACCACCTTGTCAATAGATTGGTGACTCAATCACTGTCAGGGGCCCATACTAGAAACAACCTCATGATGTTATACTTTCAATAGAATTTAAGATTATCTTAGTTACCAAAACTATTTCAGAGGTAAATTCTTCAAGAATTATATAAACTCTTCTCTACTAAACTTAGTGGTGATATACTCCAAAACCTATCAAAGTGTAATATCTGGAGACTAGACTAGACAGAACTAAAACCATTATAAGTGAAAATCCATGAATAATGTGACTAGACTACTCTTAAGAGTTTTACATCATATCGGAGAGATCCTTTCCTTTGTTTTTCCTCCCATTTCTCGGAGACCTCGTCATTGTCCAAAGCGACATAGTGAAGTTGACTATAGTGGAGACATCTTTGTCTGAATAATGTCATATGCGAAAAAGTAATAAAACAAGCAAAGTACAATACAAATATACAAAACACAGTAGCATGGATTAAGAAACCACGTTCGTATACCATGTTGAGGATTTTAAAAATGATGGGAGGACACATATTGAATGTTGTCGGCGTGTTATTACATTACCAACCGTCGGAGTCTATGCTTCATGTCAAAACAGGGAATGTGGAAGGTATGCATCAACGTTACACTTTTCAGCTTCCCCTAAGAATCAATAACATTAACCGACGGCAGGAAGTCCTAAAAGTACGAAAAAAAAAAACTCAGTATTGTGTCATTAACTTGTGAGGCTTTTGACTAAATTCTTTTTAGCTTCACTAACTTGATGATTACAAACATTAACTGTACTTTAATTGCCACTTTCTACGTGGAATAAATAGCTCGGCTTATCGACTTCTACCACCCACACCGATCCTCAACCTCTTCATCTCCCCATGCAAGTAACGCCAATTTCCTTCACTCTGTATTAAGAAAGCTTTGCAATCCCAGTATTCTTCACTCACGTCTCACAGTATCCTTCTCAAAATGGCTTGCTCTTCCAACCTCTTCATTCTCACCGTTCTAGCTCTGATCGTCCCACCTATGGTGATTTCTCGACATCTGGGTCCGACCCAAAGCCTGAGGTCTCGTTTGAAACTGGATGATCAATCACCAAACTGCTTGGACTCTTTACTTCAGCTTCAGGCATGCTCCGGAGAGCATATACTGTTTTTTCTGAACGGAGAGACCTTAGGCCCCGGCTGTTGCGAGGCCATCCGAGTCAGCGGACACCAATGCTGGCCCGAAACGTTTGGTTCCATAGGTTTTACCACTCAAGAGGGTGATATCCTCCAGGGCTACTGTGATGCGGCTGCCCAGTCCCCTCCATCACCACAGTCGTCACCATCGGCTGAGACTCGTAAAGTTATTCGGTCAGATAACTTGGTTCCTTAAGTATGCATTTGGTGTTTTGGCGATTGAACAAAATAAGATGTCTCCGGATGCTTGATAGGTTTTAGTTTTTGAATTCTTAAAGTAGTTTGGGCCGCCTGGCCATCTATGTTGCTTTGGATTTAAATGGTTTTTGTAAGCTGTCATTCTGCTTGCTTGTGAGTTTCATTTCCGTTACTTTGAGGCAGTATTGCATTCCTCAGCGCCCCATTACGTTTAAGACTTCTTGGTGTTTGATGAATTACGACTCGTAACTAAATGCAAATGTTTAAGGAACATTTGCTGGAACAGCTGTTCTTGGACCTTGCAAAATAACAAGCAAAACGGAAGGAAATGCTTCCATTCTAGTTCATGTTATAGTTTTCTGTTTCATTTCTCAATTGGTACAAGTTTATGGTTTTTATGTTATATTTTCTATGTACCTGCTTCGAGTATGGACCAAAGTGTCGATATAGGCTTTATTGGAAATCTCAAAAGCGGGATTTGGTCTTGTTTGGTAGGTTCAGATTGGGAACATATCGAGCACTTTGGTAAACAATGCTCCGTGAGATTTGAACTAGGACCAACGTTACTCTTCGTACTTCCTTTTTATAGTATTGCTTCTTAAAGTTGAATTAGCTCTTTTTGTGTACATGTTGGATGTAATTCGTACAAAACGTTTTTGAATAAGTTGCATGTGTAAGCATAAATGAATGAGGTTGTCCTTTTTTGTATGTAATTTTAAATATTGTGGTTATATATATAGGGTAAATTGTCATTGACTTTCATGTTTGGTTGCCTAAAATGTATTGTTGTAGATACGATAATAGAGGTGTGTGAAAAAGTGAAAGGTAATTTCCTCATTTGCTCTAAGATGTTTGTAAAACTGGAGGCGTGACATGTCATTGGATAAAATTGTTTAAAACAACATCTACCGTAACGCAAAGTTTATTATATTTATATTTAAATATAAGTTTTGCTGTAATCCACATAGTTGGTCTACATGAAACTATACTATAAAACAAACATTTGAAACTGAAATTGGATTGTGCCAAATGAGAGACGAGATTAATAAAGATGATGAAATAAATTGTTTTTGTAATAAGTTGTATATAATAAACGCAGGATTGCAGAAGTGAATGTCTACAAGTTTGTATAAAAGTTAATTGAGTTAGATGATAGGATTTTAATACGATCAAGAAATAATAATTACTACAAACTGAGGGGAAAAAAAATATAACAAGCCATTTTTATATAAAGATAAATGCTAGATGAGTTGATTTATAAACGGGTTCCAATACTTTTGAAAAAGGAAATTACAAAAAGTACAAGAGTAATATGAAAATATAAATGAATTCCATTTACTTGTGTTGTTTTTATTAAATAACATAAGAGCAAAAGGTACTATTGGTCAGAAAAGTTAGTATGAATAGAAAGCCAGGAACACTTTTGGTAGAAAATAAGAGTAGAGAGGAAATGTGGTGGTGGGGAAGACTGTTCTGGGGACTGAAATCCAGAGGAGTATGAAAGCACGTGCAGTGGGCCACGGTGTCTGTAAAGTTCAGCGCGTCTGTACAAGTAGGAATCGCAACGGTTTATGTTCTTAGCAAGGAAGAAATTAGGAGAGAGGAAGACTGCAGGAACACGTTTTCGCAACTTGCCCTTTTTTAATTCCTTCATGGGTTGCAGTATTACAAAAGGTAGTCATAAAGTGTTTCAATTATAGGGGGTTGGTAAGTTTTTAACTAATAATAAACTTTATCAGTAGGAAAAAAGCGAACGTAGAAGCTTTCCACTGCTAAAGCCAGTTCGCTGCTAGTTTCATGTCTTTTGCCTTCATTTTTCTTTACTGTCTTTAGCTTTTCTTACCACTACGGCCTTCCCCGCCCCCGATGTTACTGGAGGACAGGTAAGCAAGTTCATGTTTATGGGGTGTTCTAAGTCAAAGGACAATGAAACAGATTTCATGCAAACTAAACACATTTTAGTCTCTCTCTCTCTCTCTCTCTCTCTAGATATTACTCTTCTCCCATTAATTTGTAAGATTCAAGCCTGATGACTAATGATAATATAATAGGATTAAGACAAAAAGGAGAGTATGGAAAAGAAACAGATCTAAATCCACTAAAAGTAACAAAAGGAGGAGGAAGCCACAGGCTTGAGATACAGCTGGAGGTTTTGGAAGTATGTTGCTGCATTTTTTAAGTCTGCATTAAAAAAGAAGAAAAGCAACCAAGTCATCCATGGCTTAGACAAAAGGAGTTCAACTATGCATGCAATAAGGTTGCTCCTAAAATCACAGGATTTTACGTCTGTTTGGGTGGGGGAAAAGCAAGGATGGTAGATACATAAAGAGCCGAGAGGGAGCAGTTTTTTCTTTTGGGAAGAGGAAGTGACTCTTAACAGCATGCGATGACAGCGAGTTCTTCCATTCAGAGGCACACGTAACCCCCTCCACTTCCTAAAGCTTTTACCGTTCCAAAGACCAACCGGAGCCCTCCTCACCTTATGTGAACAACACCCCAGCTTCTAAAGCAAGAACGAAAAGCTAAAACAACACTAAACCAGCCTCTAAAGCAAAAGCAAAAGCAAAAGATCACAAGCCGCTTTGCAAACTCTCGTAAAGCTGAAAAAAGCGGACACAAACAGACCGTGCTAAGCAACCGCCCAATAACAATGACATCCCATATAAACTCTGCTCCCATGTCTGTTTCTTCTCAATTTTCATCATTCCCTACCTGCCTTTTGAGCTCTTGCCAATGGCAGAGATTGTGGTTGCAGAGCCGAGCTATGAAGTTAACTCAAACTACACAGGAGATAATACAAGGTCACTTGCTGTTGGTTGTTCACATGATCACGATCCTGAGCCTTTTGAGAGTGAACGGTTGCCACCCACTTTGGCAGCCGACATCCAGATGTTTCTTCGTGTTGCCAACTCGGTTGACAAATTGGAGCCTCGTATTGCTTATCTTTGTAAGTTGTGTTCCTGATTGTAGCATGTTATTGAAGGCTGCAGTGTTAACCACTGCTTCTTTGGATACTAGCTTTCACGGAGATGAAACCGCATAAGGTTTGCGCCAATGCGGGTTTTGTTGTTCCGCATTGTGTTAAGATTGTCATTTTACTTTCTCTTCTTTTGCGTGTATTGGAAGTTGAAGAAGTGGTTTTCTGAATTGTCATCTACAGAAATAAAGGCCTATGACTTCTCAAACTAATTGACACTGAATTTGATCATTCTGACCACTGTTCGGCCAAAACGATTCCCATAACTGATATTAAGAAGTAATGGATTAATGAAGAATGTTCTGCCTTTTGTTTGAATTCACACGTCAATGTCTAAAGTGGCAGAACCTAATCCGATAAGAGTAATTTGAAGTGAAAACTTAAATTTAAGGCAGTATTTTGCATCGCTTGAGTGGTTTTCCTTGGCAGGCCGCTTCCGCGCCTTTGAAATAGCGCATCAAAGGGACCGCAATTCAAGTGGGCGGGCTGTTCGGCAATTCAAAACTTCACTGCTGGCACGACTTCAAAAGGTGGTCTCGTAGGTTGAAGTTTGTCCTTCAAACATAAGAAATTGCTTGCTGGGTGATAACGGATTTGCTTTCTTATTTCTTGCTTTCATAAATATGCAGGACAAATAGCTTTCAGTTTGTTTGATTGACATAATCTGTGATTTAGCTTAAGCATATAGCTAGATTGACATAATTGTTCTCGACACCCTGACTTCTCTCTCAGCCTATGCAGGGATAAAAAAGGGTGCGAAGAACAACATAGAATGTGTCTATAGTAATTTAGAATTCCTTCTTTATATAACTGGTCAAGCCTCAAGATTCAGAAAGCAACTTAATCCTTTGATTGATGTTTCTAGCTTTCCCCTGTTCAACTCCACTCATATGCTTCCATAAATCAGTTCCCTTGGTTGCTTAAGTTTGATTCATAGTCAAAGCTTAAAACTCATAAAAATAGGTTTCTTCAGCTTTTGCAAAATGATTGTATTAGTAAGAGAAGTACAAATTTGAATTGCTGGTTGGGATTGTGTTCCAGTTCATTTTTTCATCAGTAACGTACTGTCTCTCCTGTTTGTAATGGATGGCACATCACTAGTTGTGTTCGACATCTGGAGAAGTCTCGATCAATTGTCTTAGATGCAAGGTTTAAAGTTTCCCTTCCATTATTACCTCTTGGAACATTGAGGGTCTCATTGAGTGTAATTATCTAAGTAGAGTATCATATTTTCCAATCTTGCCTATTCCCTTGTATTTCTTTGTTTCAGTTAGTTTTCTCATGCCCCTTAACCTTTATCATGTAGCTTAATCGTGTTCTTTTATTGGTTTTCTAAATTCTTTAATTTTCATGTCTTTCTTGGATTTAATGTAAAAATAGGATGAAGAATTCTCAATAAGGAAAAGGAAGGAAAAGAGTGATATACGGGAACTCAAACGTGTTTACAAGTACTATTGTGATTCAAGAAATAGGTAATCAAGCCTTTGTTTTATGATCAAGTGTATGTAAAAGATTGGTTCCACTAAGACTAATTATTCGGGTGGGTTGGTCTTCATTTGGCTACAGAGAGAGGCTTATAGATGCCCAAAATATTAGTGCCGTTTTACATGAAGTGTTGGAGACAGCTACAAATACAGATGGTCTTCAGGTCGTCTTCTTGTCTTTTTCTTTTTCTTTTTCTTTTTCTCTTTCTTCTCTTCTGATTTTTTATTTATCTTTAATCTTTTCCATTTGTTTTAATTTGGTGTTTATGAAAGACACTATCAGGTTCCTAAAATGCCACAAGTTCTGTTCTTAGTTTTCTCTTTCATTCTCCTGCAATAGGTCGTTGCAGATAGACCTAGCATCCATGCAAATATTGTATTCAACATTTTGCCGCTTGAACATGGAGGCAGCCACCAACCAATTATGCAAATAGATGAGGTCTGCTGCTGTATGGATGAAAATATTTTATTTTTACTTAATGCAGTTAATCTGCCTAGCATTTATATCGGTGCATAGTCTTGCAACTTGCCTAAATTGTAATGGCGTCTATCAAGCATGTTAATAGCTAGTAAACTAATGAAGCTGTGCAGATAAAGGTGGCACTAGCAGCCATTCGTATTATTCCCCACTTAGCCCAAGATGTTCAGAAATATGAGAGAGTCAGAGATTTGTTTGACCTTCTTCAGTCTTGGTTTGGATTTCAGGTAATTTATTCTTGACTTTCCTTCTTATACCTCTGCACTGTATCAAATTGGACAAAACACATATAAAGTTTGCAAAATGGAAATTCACGACATGGTCCTTTATTGTTTAGTCTGCCTACTCTCAGACATGGAGTATTATGTTGACATTTTTTGTGTCTCTCAATCAGAAAGATAATGCGGCTAACCAGAAGGAGCATCTGGTTCTACTGCTCGCTAACAAGCATGGGTGGCAAATTCGTGACCAGACATCGAACTCAAGGGTGATTTTACCATCAATTCTTAATGTTTTTGGCTTAGCTTTTTCTTTGACTTCGTAATGTTTGGTTCTTACTGCAACAGTTACGAGGTGGTGCGGTGGATGAATTAATGAGAAAATTCTTCAAGAACTATACAGATTGGTGCAAATTTTTGGGAAGAAAAAGTAACATTCGGTGAGAAAAGTGATCTAATTTTCTCCTTGCTTTGCATCACCCTGATTTAAAACTTATGCCATCCCTCCACTTTTTACTCATTTTGGCCAAAAATTTGGATTTAATTCCTTTCTTTCTGCTTATTGTGTTTCTTCTTTTATTTTTTTCCTTCTTCCTTTTGTCATGTAAGTGTCATACCTTTCTTTTCTTCCGCAACACACCACTTTATTTTTCACATTCCGGTTATTTTCCTTTTGGTATGTATCATAGATTTGCAGTTTATTTCCTGACAAAAATTGTCTGTGCAGGTTGCCTTGGGAGAAACCAAAAGACCAATTTTTTAAACTTTCATATATAGGACTTTACCTTCTTATATGGGGGGAGGCTGCAAACTTGCGTTTCATGCCAGAGTGTCTGTGTTACATTTTTCATCATGTAAGCTAAAAAAGGTTTTCTGGTTACAGTGTACCGTTTATGTTTGGTTTTTAATTGCCCGTTGAAGTACATCTTATTATCTTTTTCAAGTATGCTCTTAGAAATAAAATTCAAAAGACAATGCAAGGGATGGCTGCTCTAAACAATTGAATAAATGAAGATTTTTTCTGGGTGATGCTTTCTTTAATAATGCCTAGGACTCTTACATGGCTCCACATCTATGTATTCACTTAAATTTATTAATGAAAGGAGTAACGGGAATAAAAAGATAAAAAGACCAGCAAAAAGAAGAGGAAAATGAGAACAGGAAAGAGAAGGTAGGGTAATTCAGTAATCCATTGTCCTATAATCATTAATAGTGTCCTGATTGTACAATTAACCCCATATTATTTTTTATTTGCATCACGAATTTCTTTTACCTGTTCCAAGCCGATATTAGTTCAATTTTAAATTGAGTTTAAATGAAGATAGACAAGTTATACTTTCACGAAGAGTAAAGATTATGATCAATGCTGTTGTAGTTTTCAGTTAAACAAAGTATTCCGCATTTCCCAACAGCTTGTTGGCATGCAAAAACAATGTCATTAGGCAGGAAGTCTTGGTGGGGAGGGGAGTCTGGAGCTGAAGGCAATTAAGTAGAAAAAGGAGAGAAGGGGCTTTTTCAATGTAGGAGTGACCTGGTTAAGGGATCAAGAATAAAAAATATTGATGGAGGGAGGAGGAGAGTAAAGAAGAGATTACTTTAGACAGATACATCGGAGTCCCAGCTAAAAACTCCTAACGAGCCTAAAAGAAGAAGAAAGGCCTAGTAGAAATTACTTGTTCTTCCAGAACCCTGTTATGAAGTTATCCCTTACATTCTGATTGTCATTTCATACTAGAACTGCCTGCCTTTTGCTGAAAGGGTGATTGTTTAGGAGGATAGGAAGGAAGGGACATGCTTGGGAGCTCCACAAATGTCTTATGCTTCTTAAAAAGATAAAACTTTAGCGTTAATTTGGTTAGTTTTCCTTTGATCCAAATTATTTTATTGTTGACTAGCATGTTTTCATAAAACCAAACACCAAATTATGAAAAAAATTTAATAGGAAAAGAAAAACTTCCGTTATTTATCAATTAAGCTTCGGAAAAAGTATACATCTTGAACAATTCTATTGTTTGGGCAGCTATAAGCTGATACTTTCCCATGCTTTTCTCAGTATAGAGTGAGAAGGTAATGCATGTGATGATTAGTGCAGATATCGAAATATTTCATGTCTTCTTATCAGTATCATGTCTCCTTTTTTTTTCATGAAGATGGCATATGAATTGCATGGTAAATTAACTGATGCTACTGATGCGACAACATGGGAGAAGATTATGCCAGCATATGGAGGACAGTCTGATTCCTTCCTTGACAATGTAGTTACTCCCATATACAGAGTTATAAAAGAGGTATTTCTTCTTGATTGCACCAGTTCAGTGTATTTATTCCTTTCTAAAACCTAACTTTTTTGTCAAAACTGAAGGAGGCTAAGAAAAGCAACAATGGAACAGCTGACCATTCTTCATGGAGAAACTATGATGATCTTAACGAGTATTTCTGGTTAGTATGAGTTTGTGTGCTAGCGATTTATGGGCTTCAAGAAATAGAACAAACTTACGCACATCTGCTATTTCTGCAGGTCTCCTTCTTGTTTCGAAATAGGTTGGCCTATGCGTCTGGACCACGATTTCTTTTGCGTACAGCCTCCAAATAAACCTAGAGCTAAGAATTCTCCTGTATCACATATTCCTTTAGAACAAAGGAGCAGAGAAGGGGACAATGACATAGAGCTGGGGGTAAAAATATTTATAACTCTAACATGCATTTTATTTCAGGCCTGCAATAAATTCGAAAATAGTCTTCACATTGTGTATATAGAGAAGTCATCTTTCATATGTGTTTGTGTATGTTCGCGTGTGTCTCTTTGTAGTACACCAGTCTTTTGGCATTTCTTATTTATTAAAGCGATTACAAAGGATGTTATTGCTAGCATAGAAATTCAGTATAAGTGGTCCTTTTTTCATGATGCAATAAATACTTTAGGGTGCTTTCTTACTTGCTAGTAGGGTGTAACATGAAATAAGTGGCTATTTGGTTATGCCAGTGAAATATCGGAGAAGTCTCCAGGTCAGAAATATTTGAATGCGAAGTTCAATGTTCTGGCATGTTAGGAGAATACTGAATAATCTAGAAATCTTTCTCTCACGTCAAGTGATTATTGATTTTTCTCTGTTAATACTAGGATCAAATGTACCATGAATTTGCTCTTGCTTTGTTATGATGCATTGTTGCATCTAAATTGTCAATATTATGGCATATTCACTAATGGATTCATTAACATGTGCAGCAAAATTTATAACTTTTTTTCATCTTCAGTAAAAGATGCTCAAACTATCTTGCTTAAATTTATTAGTATTTGGTGCATAAGGTTCCATATGGTTCATCCCTTATGACTAGCTTGAAAAGTTAGCTTTCACCAACTCATCCACATCTGAGTCTATTCTTGCTTTCAGCAACCACTGGACTCAGTCCTTCTGGATCTGGCTTTTTTTCTCTTCCTATTCCCAAAGACTAACTTGTCTTTTTCGTGCAGGCCACCGGGGAGGAGGTTCATGAATCAAAATGGCTAGGGAAGACAAATTTTGTAGAGATACGTTCATTTTGGCAGATATTTAGGAGCTTTGATAGGATGTGGAGTTTTTTTCTTCTATCACTTCAGGTGTGCCTAGTACCTAGTTGAATGCCTAATTGGATTGCTTGGTTCTTGGCTTGTTGCTTGATGATTTATGTTTTTCCTAGGCAATGATAATTATGGCCTGCCATGATTTGGGTTCTCCATTCCAATTGTTCAACATGGTGATATTTGAGGACATAATGAGCATCTTTATTACTTCTGCAATTCTTCAACTCATACAAGGTATAGTACTATCTTCCCTCTTTACTATTGGGAAAGTACCAACAAATTTCTGTGCAGGGACAAATATGGTAAAAATAAAATAATAGATGCACCTTTATTTCCTACTTTTTCCCAGTTCCTTCACAACACTATAACAACAGCATGAACCACCATATGATTTGTGTTTGTGTAAAAACAGCCACAAAAGGCTTTTGCAATTGTGGTGCTAATGCTATTCGAGTTTTTGGTCAGAAGAAGCTTTAGTTTTGCTGCATTCTGCTTTAAAGCCCTTTCTTTCTTGGTCATCAATGCACCCTGAAATTTTAACCAACCGCCAAGGTCCTTAGACAAAGATTGTACTACTATTCTGATATTTTTCTTGTATAAGTGTTTCGTGAACTGTAGAGTTTATTTATGTGGAGTTTAAATATTGAAAGATTACGGGGCTTATAATTTCTCCTACCTCTTCCCGTTTTGGATATTGTTTCCTACTTATTTTCTCCTAGTCTATGCCTAGACGGCCTAGGTAGGTCACTAGAGGTGTTGTTGGTTGGGCACTTATGATGGTAAACCCTAAGCCAGCATGTTGAATATGCTATATGCTTTTTGATAATCAGCTGGATTCATCAACACTCAAGCCTTTGAATGCTTTAGCTGGAGATCTTGGTCCCATAGATGCTTTTCCTTATCTTCCTTCAAAATTGTATCCTTTCTTTTTACATTAGATTTTATATCTCTTTAGCGTTTAAGTAGCATGGCTTCATCTCTTCCTCCCTCCCTCCCTCCCTCCCTCCCTCCTCTATGTTCCCTGCAATAGTAAAAAACTTAATTTTCTTACCAATCATTAGATTGTTAATATCTGCTAGGATATCTGGAATGCTAAATCACAATTGTTCTCTTGTTCTAGAGTTTTTAGGTTGGGGGTGTGGCAGTGGTAGTATCAGAAATCAGCTCCTGACTGCTTTAAGTCTTTGACTCTTGGGGATGACCTTGATTTCTGACAGAGCATTAGTATGAGTTTGATCAATTGTTTCTGTAGATAAGCAAAGGTAGTATTAGGAGAAAATTAATTAAGGTCTTTGGACTAATTTGCTAGTATTTTTCATTACATACCCAACTTGGCTTGGCGAAAAGTGACAGTTCCATGCTTTTACTCCATTCCGCGAGGCTACAGCAGTGACAACCTCTGTCACTCTTTCCTGTACATGGACAGACATGCAGATATTAAGAGAAAAAAATAAAAAATCTAAAAGGTATTTGTGCTTGCAGCAATTCTTGACATTGCATTTACATGGAAAGTTAGAAGCATAATGGCATTCTCTCAAAAGAGGAAACTCGTGATGAAGATGGCTATCGCAGTGATATGGACTATCATTCTTCCTATATGCTATGCTAAGTCTAGAGGAAAATATAGTTGTTATTCTGCAAAATATGGGAGCTGGCTGGCAGAATTGTGCTTTTCTTCCTATGTGGTTGCTGTTGCAATTTATATGGTGACGAATGCAGTTGACATGGTACTATTTCTTGTTCCTGCTGTTGGCAAGTATATTGAGACCTCAAATTGCCGCATTTGGAAAGTTCTGTCATGGTGGACACGGGTAAGTTCATTATTGAACTTAGGAACTGTTTCCCAAGAATTTTCTGTCTTGTTCTTGATTAATCTGTCTTCCGATAAGCAATCTGAGGTTTCATGGGTACTTATGCTGTACTGAATGGGCAATCTAAAAGTTTCTTCTTTAATTTTCTCCAGTGAACAGCAGAGTTTTGCCATGGATGCTGAAAAACAGTTTAAGAAAAGGAAAAGTGCTAGTGATATAAAAAATACTGGCGAGCTTTTTCGAGTTAAGAAACATATGAAGATATTATTTGTTTAATTTTTTGAAAGGAATAAATGTAGGCTACATTATCACTATGCCCTTGGCCAAACTAAAAACAGCTCTTCACTATTCTTGTTGCTTACATTATATTCAAAATAGTGCAAGATACAGGTTGATTATTTTTGAGTTCACATACTGAAAGTTGAAGAGAGATAACAGGAAGAAGAAGCAAAAATGTCTGAAGTAGAACAAGACGCTAATTAACAAAGAAGACACTAATTGATCGAACTGAAAATGAAATGTTTCGCCTTTTACTCTTAAAGGCGTAACTATACTAATGGCCAAAAATGTTGGCAAACATAAGTAGTTCTTGGACTACTGAAACAGCATTACAAGTTGTTTCAAACTAAAGTCTAGGTTTACTTTGCTTAAGATTTGCTATAGAGAGCATAAAAATTGCAAAGCTGTAGAAACAAACAAATTATGACTAAATATATAAAACGTTGTTAGTTGTGTGATTCACAGATTTAGATATGAGCTTAGAAAAACATGCAAGATCAGATAAACATATCTCAAAGGATTTTTATGAAATCCTACTTGAACCTAGCGGATTGGATCTGCAACTGCCTTTATGATGCTCTTTATGATTAGAAACTAAAGAACTCATGGTTGATGCACGAGCAAAAATACAATCATTCCCACGGTAAACGAATCTAAGCCTTTAGCTTTAGTGCTTAGAAGCTGGAATGTTCTTGTCTTTGATAAGAATGAGAGATCAACTGTTTCAGTACCATTAATTAATTTTTAGTACAAATTTAGCTTTTATAAAAGTTTCACAATTTTAGTGGTAGTTGGACTTTTTCTGTGAGAAAACTGAGTGAATTTATAAATCTGAAATTTAAATCCACCTCTATCTTAACAGCTTAGCAACTAAATTAAATGGGTCAATTATAAATACCCATTCGGATTCGGTAAATCATAACTCACAATCCAATTTAGTGACATAAAAAAGTACCAACGAGATTAAATGAGGTCCTTGATAGTGTCTAGAAAAGAGTTAGACCACTTGACGCTCCTACCACATTTATTCTGTATATTGATTGCAGTGAAGCTATATTTTGGTGACCAATATCAAAAGGTCAGAATTCAAATAAGATATTGTTTCCTCTCGGTAAAAGTTCTTACAGTTTAAGTTATTCATCAGCATATTTTTTAGTTTTTTTTTTTATTTAATGCATCCTTGTGTATTGCAAACAATTTATATAGTAAATTGCAATTACTAACATAGTATGAGATGTCATAAACTTGCTTGTTATGTCCATTCATAATTGTTGCATACATATGCTACTTGACAAATTGAGATGGAGAATTATATGATGCCATAAAAATCTATGGCTTGAACAATGGTGAAGTATTTTAAAACAACACGTGTTCCCAATTAGAACAATTTGGAAATTTGAAAAGTGAAAAGGATCAGATATTTGTCCCTACCATAGGAAATTTGCTCACTTGAATAGAAGTTTTTCAAATGCTTTCAGTTTTCCCTGATAGTTTAGGGCAAAAAATAGAGTGTCTATACACCACCTTCTGTTGCTTACACTTTAATATCGACAACTTTGGTACCTTAGTGACTTTGAAGCAACCAAGAGAGCAGTCTGCATGAGCATGAAAATTGAGCTATGTTGGGAAAATGGAAATTAGTTACGATTGTATCAGTGATTCAAGGTTAACTTGACTCTTTCATAGCTTGCTTGGGTCCAGTTTTCAGAAGAACCCTCAGTGTTGCTGTATTCCATATATGTTAAGGGCCGTAAACATTTGGTAGTTAGAAGGGAATGATAAAGTGGTGATCCTGGAGATTACTTGTTAGAACCTTGAAGGATGTCATCAGTATGATAGAACCTTTTCCCTTTCAAAATTTATAATAATTACATCCTCATGGCAGCTTCAATTAATATTTCTCGAGTTGTTTATCATACCTATCCAATATTCATTGTGATTGGGGATGCAGGTAAGAATCGATTAAATAATACTTCTTATTTAAGTAATGAATAAATTAACACAAGTTATATCAACTGAGAATCAATTTTGACCATTTAAGACATACATGATTAGAGACACTTGATATTCACATTGACATCTATTGGGTGTTATCTTCATCTGTAGTATAGGAGATATTACTAAACAATATCATACTAGATTTTCTTTCTTTCGTTCTATATCATGGTTTTATAGTGCATGTGATTATGTCATATTCTCATCATATTGCATTCTGGTTTCGGAGTTATATTTTTACCATACTGACTTCAACTTTGAGCCTAGTCAACCTTTGTTTTTCTGAAAAAATAACTCTTTTTGTCATGTAGCCAAGAATATATGTTGGACGGGGGATGCAAGAAGACCAAGTTTCCATCTTTAAGTATATACTACTCACAATTACATATTTTCTTTCGTAGTGTGCTTCTGTTTTTTTTTTTACCAATGCTATTTTTTTCTGTACAATTTAGGTACACATTCTTTTGGATACTAGTACTGTTAAGCAAATTTTTGTTCAGCTACTTTTTTGAGGTGAGTTAAATGCTAATGGTTTCTATTACTAGATGATATTATAGTATTGTGATGGGTCTTTTGAAATCAGTTGAACGTATTTCTCACCTATTGATTTGGCACTACACGTGCCAAAGTGTGTGTATTTTCATGGAGCATTTTACAAAACTGTCAGTTGGTTGGATGCCACAATGTTAATACTAGTTAGTTTCATTTAGTGATTCGATCAGTAATCTGCTATATTTCTCACTTCAATCATGTGTGCAAATGTGTGTATGCAATTTGAATTTGGTGCAGATAAAACCACTCATAGCACCAACAAAACAAATAATGAAAATTGGTGTGAAAAACTACGAATGGCATGAACTCTTCCCAAAAGGTAATTGCTGTTATTTATGGGTTAGAGTGTTGAATTTGAATCCTATAGATGTCAGCATCGCCAATAATAATTTTTTCTTCTATGGCAGTCAAAAGCAATGCTGGTGCAATTGTTGCTGTATGGGCTCCAATAATAGTTGTGAGTTTCGATTCCAATATCTGTAAACTTTTAATGGACGGCCTTTAGAAGTTTGACTTGGACACAAGCCCCTTCTGCATTACTGTACTATAGTGAAAAACCAAAAAAGAAAAAAAAATCTAAACTCATCATAATAAAGTCTGACATCATTTTTACAATCTTTCTTATGAGTGACATTTATTTATTTCTTACTTTTTTTATCACAGGTTTATTTTATGGACACTCAGATATGGTACTCTGTCTTCTGTACAATCTTTGGTGGACTTTATGGCATTTTGCATCACCTTGGTGAGGTAAGCAGTATCTTTTCTTAACACGACATTTTGCGTCATCTTACCCTTCGTTTCTTCATACAGATTCGGACATTGGGAATGCTGAGAAGCAGATTTTACACCTTGCCCCTTGCATTCAATTTCTGCCTAATCTCTCCTTTGTCAAGGAATGTTCAGAAGAAAAGAAAAGGTTTATTTCAAAACAGGTTTCACAAGGTATAATTTTTTTTTCTCATTGCATTTCATTATAAGGTCAGTTGAAGTGTCACTTTCATTCATTGCTCTGACTAATTTGCTTGTCTCAGGAGTTAGAAAACGAAAAAATTGGTGTTTCCAGGTTTGCTTTTGTATGGAATCAAATTGTCAAACAGTTTCGACTAGAGGATCTGATAAGCAACAGGTGATTTTATTTTTATTTTTATTTTTATTTTTACTTTTTTTTGTATCATCACGTGGCATATAAGAGATTACCTAAAGTTAACTGGTGTTCATGAGCAGGGAGCTGGATTTGATGACAATTCCTACGTCACCAGAAATATTTCCTGGCATGATTCGTTGGCCTGTTTTTCTTCTAGCTGACAAGGTACTTGACTATTTGAAATTCTATGATTTTTTTTATGTTATTATTTTCCACTTATAAACCAGTCTTCCCATTTCTACTAGTTTTCAACAGCTCTGAGCATTGCAAAAGATTTTGAGGGGAAGGATGAGGCGCTTTTCAGAAAGATTAAAAAGGATAAGTGCATGTACTATGCTGTAAGGGAGTGCTATGAGTCACTGAAGTATACCCTTCTAATTCTTGTTAACGGCAATCTGGAGACAAGGTAGAGAAAAGAAAATTTTAAGGTTAAACTAGCAATTACGTAGAGAAGTTATTGTGAATAGAGAATTTTTTGCTTCAACAAGTATATGCAATTATTTTCTTTTATTGTTTTTCTATTTTACTTTTTTGGTAGGCAAGAGTAATTAGAATTATGGGTTATATTCTGTTAACTTCCCAATTCTAAAGTTTATGTTGTTTTCTGCAATGGTATATTCTACATTGCTTTGCAGGATCATATCTGCTATAGTAGATGAAATTGAGGAAAGTATTGAAAGATCGAGTCTTCTTCAGGACTTAAAGATGAAGGAGCTCCCGGCTCTAGTAGAAAAATGTATCAGTTTAGTTGAACTTCTGGTAATTGTCCCATGCACTGCAAAGCCCTAATAATCGTGTTCAGAATGTACTTTTTCAAGCCTTTACTTCATCCCTTGTGACCGTTTTGTATGAAATGTTTTAAGGTTGAGGGAAATCAAGACCATCGTGATAAAGTTGTGAAAGCTCTCCAAGATATATTTGAACTTCTAACCAGTGATATGATGATTAATGGTTCCAGGTTTGGTCTGCTTTAGACTCTAGTCAACTTTTTGAGATAAAATTTTGTCCCCTCTCTTGGCCTGACTTCTTAAGCATTAATTTGAAATGATTTGCTTTAATATTTTTCATTATAATTTGGACAGGATACTCAGTTTGCTCTATCCAGCCCAAAGGACAGACACAGATGTTGCTGAATTTAAGGAACGACCATTATTTTCAACATCTACTGATAAGGACTCTATCAAGTTTCCTCTGCCAGATAGTGATCCACTGAGTGAACAGGTTACTTTCATTACTTCTTTAATCTTTTTATTCTTCTTTTAGCTGTTGGGGTTTGTTTCATCATACCTAGGCTTAAGGAATAGATTTGGCTTGCAAAATAGGAATTGTGCACGCAAAACAGGTGCCATATGCAAAAGTGGTACATGGCCGTTATGGACATGTTGAGATGCAGGTTGGATACCCAAGCTTATAAGAAATTCTGAGAGAGAAAATTTTGTCGGCTTCTTTCTCTCCATTTACGACTCTTTTTCTCCTCAGTTTGTTTGCTGTGAACTGGGGCAGTTATGGTGAGAAAACACGGATGGCAGTTACCTGCAAATTATTGTGGCATCTTAAGAGTGACTTGACCGAGCTTGTTTCCTGGAGAACTGGATGGAATTGGGAGTTCCATGGCTTAGGATTATTGAACTACGACATTAAAAAGGCTTATACTACTTCCATAGTGATTTATTCCTTGTGCATAATTTTAACCTAGCAACTAGCTCATTTGTATTTAAATTGTTTTATATATTCCTCTCACTTTGAATCCTGGACTTTACTATCACGTGGTGTTTGTATTCTACTGTATCCGTATATTTGCGTCATTGCTTGCACCATAGATAACTGCTATCCTTAAAATGCACATACATTACTCTATCACCCTTATTACATTCATTAGCATGCAGAGACATCGATATACACAATTAGAAATAAATGTACCTGTACTTGCATATGGAAATAGAAAAATTCTAATGACACAGTATTCAATGGCAGATCAAGCGTTTTCATTTGTTGCTTACAGTCAAAGATTCAGCAATGGATGTACCTGCAAACTTAGAGGCACGGAGGCGTATTTCATTCTTTGCTACTTCTCTCTTTATGGATATGCCCAGTGCTCCTAAAATAGAAAATATGCTGTCATTCAGGTCAAATTTTATCTTAGTTTTGTTTTTCCTTGGTGAATTTTATTTTATCTTTTGCATCTTTTAATTGTGTTCGGTTGATTTACTTGCTCTCTAGGACACTGAATTTCCCTAGAAAACCAAGCAATCTGTTATCTTTTCAGAAGATCCTTTGATTGCTAAAATTACTGAAAATGCAACTGTGAAATGATCGAAATTTTTGCTGATTCACAATATCTTGGAAATGTGCTAAGGAAAAAATAAAGCTCAAATGTTGTTTTTGTGATGATTCTTCCTGTCCTTGATACTGGGTTGGCAGGTTTGCATTTCCATCTTTTCTTTTTCTTTTTCTTTTCTGTCCTCTTTAGATGCTTGTACAACTTTTCATATCTGGATTCAAATAATTTAATGTTGTTGGTCCCTGCGAGAAACTGAGGTTACTGTAATGGTCTACTGTGGAAGATTAAAACAATTGTAACTTGTAGACTGAAAAGATGACAAAGGCTAAGTAGGCAACATCTAGATTATAGAATCAGTGAACAACGACAAGAAACGACATAGAATAGATCATTAGTCTTGCACCTTATAGCATTTCAAGGGGCACTTGTAGGGGAAGAGAGCTTGAAGAACTCCTAACGGACCAGCATACTCAGGTCCACTACATTGCTGTAACCCTAATAGTACTTCTCTTTCTAACCATATACTATTATGCCAATTCTGATTCCTAATACAAGAGTCAAAATGGGAACAAGCACCGCAGTCTATGGCCTCTTCTATATGGTACCAGTTCATTTTGTTTGCTTCATATCGTGCCGATTTACTGATTTTATGACACTCCTATAAAAATAAAAAATAAAGGAGACGCATTGCTGTGTAAGAAGCCACCATCTCTGAATTGGTGAATCTCTTCTCTCAGAGTCACATCACTCAGCTGCCATTTTTTTTATTATTAAATATTGACGTTCACTTTTCCCATGGAATTTCATTGAAAGAAGCATAAAAGTTCTGGCAAGTGGCGAGAACTATGAGATTTGATCATGTTTTGTGAAGTAAATAAGTCTTCCTGAATCTTGTCGCAACTCCAACTTATCTAATCTGTTCTTGTCATTGAATCTCTAGTATGTGAATGAAATTACACCCTCTCACGTATCCGATTCCCTTTTGTTTGTAGCAGTTATGCAAAGATCTAGATGGTGATCTTTATAGTGGCTCTTATTGTTTCAGTGTTATAACTCCACACTACATGGAAGACGTTAATTATTCAATGGAGGAGCTTCAATCCAGTAAGCAAGGGGTTTCCATCCTCTACTACATGAAAAAGATATTTCCAGGTTGTCATGAGATAAGATTTTCTTGATATCATTTAGGCCTATCCATGTTGTTTCAAGCTCACAATCATTAATTTTTGGTTCCCATAGATGAGTACAAAAACTTTATAGAACGTATGGGTTGTGAAAACCTTGATGAACTAGAAAAGGAGGTCAAGGAGAACGAGCTAAGAGACTGGGCTTCATTCCGAGGCCAAACATTAAGCAGAACAGGTGAATGAAATCATTTAGACATGGTTGTAAAGTTGCATACTGACACAGATACACCAGATTATCAGATTGTACTCATATTATTCTGTGCTGTTTTTTAATTTGTAGTTAGGGGAATGATGTACTATAGAGAAGCTTTGAAATTGCAAGCATTTCTAGATGAGGCTGAAGAGAAAGGTTGGTGACCTTCAACATGGCTCATAGTATCCAGTGGTTTGTTTGAAATATATCCCCAATCCATTATTTCCCTAGCACAGAGAGGCCATTCAATTCCCCATCAGCTTGCATGAGATCTTTTTGAAGAAGGATTTGACTAATAATTTTGCCTCATGCTGATTCTTCTCCAGATATTCTTGGTGGTTATGATAAGGTTGAAAAAGAAAACCCTACATTAGCAGCTGAACTAAATGCATTAGCCGACATGAAATTCACATATGTTATTTCTTGTCAATCATTTGGATCGCAAAAAGCTTCTGGAAATCTCCATGCGTCTGACATAATTGACTTGATGAAAAGGTAATCCTTGCCCAAAAAAACAAAAAAAAAATTCTAGTATTCAATCTATGTAATATATAAATTAGAAGCCGTATGAGTGAGAATTTTCATTTCTTGCTTGAAGGTATCCATCTCTCCGTGTTGCCTATGTGGAGGAGAAAGAAGATATCGATGGAGACAAACCTCAGAAGGTTTATTCTTCCTTGTTGACTAAAGCTGCCAATGGTTTAGAACAGGTAGTCGATTATGTAGATCACATTGCAGCATTCAAGTTACGAGACTAATCTTGAAAGATTTGGTTTCAGAGTGGGGTTAAATTATTTGACATGGTCTGATGAGTAGTTATTTCCTAAGTCAGTCTATTCCAGATTATGTGCGGCAATAACGAGATTGATGGAAATAGCCAAAGGTTTGAACAACTTAACTATGTTACTTAGAGAAGTTAAAGGATAAAATTTGGCTTTGACTGCAATTCGCATATTCACATGTTCATAATTTCTTGCTACACTTAATTGGTTAACCATCCTTATTGTTCAATTTTTATAAGTTCTTGCTATAATTAACAAGGTTAATCTGGGTTGCTTTCCCGAGTTTTTGTTACAATTCACTAGGCTTAAGTGGATAGGTTTATTCGAATTGTTGCTACAATTAACTACACTAAATTGTATTCTTGTCCCCAGAAAAGTGGTAGCTTCTTATATTTCTCCTCTGTATCAGAAAGACTTTGATTTTATGCACTGTTCTTTTAACTATATAAAGTTGTTTCTGCTGTCACAAAAGTCGTTGATGTGACAAATGTTCAGATAAGCCACCTGATTTGTTTCTGTGATGGCATCATCCCCAATTTGGATAGAGAAACTATGTCTCTTAACTTTAGTATTTCAATCTCACAACTTTAACATTTGGAAACCAAGGGGGGTTAGAACCTCGCCAATACTTGGAGGCAGATAGTATACTTTAGCCATTTAACAGATATAGCATCCTACACCATTAACAGTCACTAGTTCATCCAAACCTAAAAATCAATTATAAGTGGTGGTTTTCATTAAAATTCAATCATGTTTTATTATAAAAACTTTCAATGGGCATAAGTTCAAATTTCAGTAACTTCCTGAGGTTCCATGTACACAAAACAATAGAGGGCACAGGTCTGCTAGTATGATTCTAAACTCAGATCTTGAATGCAGGAAGTTCCATTTCATTGACGATTATGGACTATTTTATAGCACTCACTAGGTTCTACCAGCATTTTCGATCAACATCATTTACTGTTAGCTATCAGTTGTGAACTGTGGTCGAAAATGTGTTACCAGACATTAAGGACCTCCCTTGTTAAATGCGAACTCAACAAAATTGAGATTGCATTCCTCTCAATAAACCAAGATTAAGAGTTTGTCAAATTAAATGCATGATTGAGTCCTAATGCTTCTTCTCTTCTTGAAATATTGAAATAAAATAATTGCATATGTACATCAGCAGTCAGTTGTGGAATATGTTGTCATCTTTTATAGGCAATATATCGCATAAGGCTTCCAGGTCCACCAGATATCGGAGAAGGAAAACCTGAGAATCAAAACCATGCTATAATATTCACTCGTGGTGAAGCTCTTCAAGCGATTGATATGAACCAGGTAGATGCCTTCTTGAGTAACTAAAACATTAAACGTTTCCATGTTTGTTCATATTGTGAGGCTTTTCAGGACAATTACTTGGAAGAGGCATTGAAAATTAGAAATCTTCTGCAAGAGTTTCGTCAGCACCAAGGTCGGAGGCACCCCACAATACTTGGTTTGAGGGAACACATATTTACAGGAAGGTTAGATTCTCTATTGTTAGGTCTTGAATCCTAGACAATTCCGCAATTCAAGAATACAAGAATTCCAAGTAAAGAATTCCCTTGTATTATTCAATTCAGTCCAATTTCAACAAAGTAATAGTAACATATTAATTAACAATATGAAACTACAAGGCTATTGATAAACTACTCCTAATAAAGTAATAAGAATCTAAAGCTAGAAGTAAGGGAAACCACTAATGATAAAATAAAGAATTCTCTTCACTGATGATGAATGATTATTCTGAAGGTTGAGAATGCCTTATATAGACATAATAGAAATCATACTTCAACTCGCATTAGAACTTTAACAAAACTATGTCTTATCTTATCATATATTATCTTTTTTATCTTTGGTATTTTAGAAGCCTAATCCTAACAATCCTTACTTTTCAAATAACCCTAGTCCTAAAGGTTTAACTTAGGTTAGGCTAGATCCTAACAATTACTCTTCTATGATACCCATACCAAATCACATGCTTAAGTAGTCAGCATCACTTAATGAAATCCGAGTGGATCTGCTGAATCAGATAAATTAAACCTAGAGGTGTACTGCAGATAAAGTTTTGCGGTTGAACTGATATGCAAACCCAAATGGTGTGTTGAATATGCCTGTAATTTAACACATCTTACCTATAAAATTCTCACACCAATCAATTTCATGATAGTTTTGGTAATAGCTTTTAATCTGGGGCTTTATTTTCGTGCATTGTCTAATGATTTTTACCATTCATTTCACTCCATGAATTTGGTACATCAAATATTTACAGAAATTGTCCAGAAAAGAATCTATGACCTCGAGCATATCAAGAGAAGGTTTTTTGCCTTCACATTTTGAAGTACTGTCAATCTGTTCCATGCACAAAATTTGCTTTTGATAGTTAATCCATGTCTCTACTTATTTGCTTCCTCCTCTTCTCCTGTGCCTTTTTTTTTTTTTTTAAACCCCTTTTTATTTCTCTTTATGTGGAGGACTGTATCATATAGAAGCAAACTTCATTCTAACAACCATTTCAGAGTGATAGGCATTTAAAAGACCTCGTTATTTGATACCCTCTGCTGACCTGCAGATTCCGATGCATTTAAATGAAACCTGAAGGTGCCTTTCCAGATATATAGATTCGTGATTTCCGCACCTGCAAAATTATGACGTAGACTTTTACCTGTTTAACATTTGACTAAGCTGATTACGAAATGAGCTGGAAAAAAACTATAAATTCATTTTCTAAATGTATGTATATATGTATATGTATATGTATCTATGATTTGACATATATGCATACATGTATGTGTATATGTAGGTATGCATGTACTGCAATGGTGTTTTTCATACTCAACATTATTGTAAGCTGCTTATGGATGAGCTTCTAAGTGCCTAAGAAACTACTTGCGCAAGTTTAATCGCAATTCTGAATATTTGTGCCAGAAGGAAAACTTATGAACACGAGCCTATATATTGGAAACATTACCAATACACCTTTGTTCAATTTCAAATCATATTTATGAAAATTAATTTAATCACTGGGAATTTTAATCTGCAACTTAGATTTTATATGCTAAGACTTATTTGTCCTCCACTGCAGTGTGTCTTCTCTGGCATGGTTCATGTCATATCAGGAGACCAGTTTTGTCACCATTGGTCAACGTCTTCTTGCCAGTCCTCTGAGGTGAGGAATGTGTTATTTCTATGTGCCTATTCTTAAAAGACAAGGCAACTAGTGCAAGTCCACGCCCATGTTAATGTGCATGTATGTGTTTACATGCGTGTATGCTTGTTTAGTGGAACATTTGGCAGCTATTTTATGTTTAACCTACTTCCAATACTTAAAGGTTCACAAACTTGCACATTTTATCATGCGTTCTTTTCAATGTTTTATTTTTATCTGAACCTTTAGTTGTTTTTTATACCTCGACTGATTTTTACTGATGTGCTTCTGTTTAACTCTCGTTCCTATGATTTTGATCTAATGTCAGGGTTCGTTTCCATTATGGACATCCAGATGTATTTGACAGGATATTTCACATCACAAGAGGCGGCATAAGCAAAGCCTCCAAAACAATTAACTTAAGCGAAGATGTTTTTGCTGGTAAGATTTACTGTGATTTAAATCCTTACCCTATAATACACAACTACATACTGCTGATCTCATGTAGGATTTAATTCCACTTTGCGGCGGGGATGTATTACCTACCATGAGTACATGCAAGTTGGTAAAGGTCGAGATGTAGGCCTGAATCAGATCTCAAGGTTTGAAGCCAAGGTAGCTAATGGAAACAGTGAGCAAACTATAAGTCGGGATATACACCGCCTTGGACGTCAGTTTGATTTCTTCAGGATGCTATCCTGTTATTTCACAACCATTGGATTTTACTTTAGTAGCCTGGTAAACCTTCCAAACCTCCAAAAGCAGTCATTCTTTCCTTTAGCACAAGTGAACTGATAACCTATTTTGTTTACTTATGACAATGTTGTATCTGTTTACTCAATCTTGAGATGAGATATAATCCATGAATTAAGAAAGGGAAAAGACCTGAAAGACATATGATAGTAGCAAAAAAGGGAGGAAAATTTTGAAAACTACCCAGTAATAATCAGACTTCGGTAATATCGATAACTAATTGAGTCACTGATTCCTCCCTCCTTGGTGCTTTTTCTTGTGTCATATATGCAAATCTCTTATATGGCTGGAAATAATCCTGGGCCATGTTAAGTTTTGGATTCTATCAAAGCTTATATCTAAGGATTTTTTTTTTCCTTAAAACTTTTGGTGGCAAGTCAGTACACTTATTCACAGATGTTTTTTTTCCTTTCACTGCTGATATGAATATGCTTTTGGTTAACTTGAAATTTGCTTTACAAATCCACAGATATCAGTGATTGGAATTTATGTGTTCCTTTATGGACAGCTGTACCTTGTTCTTAGTGGTTTGGAGAAAGCACTGCTAATTGAGGCCAGAGTACAGAACATACAATCCTTAGAAACAGCTCTTGCCTCCCAGTCATTTATACAGCTTGGTCTTCTCACAGGCTTACCAATGGTGATGGAGATTGGACTTGAGAAGGGATTTCTAACAGCCCTTAAGGATTTTGTCCTCATGCAATTGCAACTGGCTGCTGTTTTTTTCACTTTTTCCCTTGGAACAAAAATTCATTATTATGGAAGAACGATTCTGCATGGAGGTGCCAAGTACAGACCCACGGGGAGGAAGATTGTGGTGTTTCATGCTACCTTCACAGAAAACTACAGATTGTATTCAAGAAGCCACTTTGTTAAAGGATTTGAATTGTTGCTTTTGTTGATTGTCTATGATTTGTTTAGGAGATCTTACCAGAGCAGCATGGCTTATGTGTTAATCACTTATTCCATTTGGTTCATGTCAATCACTTGGCTGTTTGCACCATTTCTCTTTAATCCCTCTGGGTTCAGCTGGGGCAAGATAGTAGATGATTGGAAAGATTGGAATAAGTGGATCAGGCAGCAGGGTGGTATAGGAGTTCATCAGGATAAAAGCTGGCAATCTTGGTGGGACGATGAGCAAGCTCATCTTCGTCAGTCAGGGTTGAGGTCTAGATTGATTGAAATACTTCTTTCTCTTAGGTTTTTCATTTATCAGTATGGTCTCGTCTATCACCTTGACATCTCCAAACAGAGCAAAAATTTTCTGGTTTATGTGCTTTCATGGGTTGTGATTCTTGTGATTTTCCTATTAGCCAAGGTAATTCATACCACTGTCTTCTTCTATAGATTTTTATCTTAATACCATTATCTTTTTATGCTTCTACTATAGAATTTATGGTTTATGCATTTTTGTTTTTTTGCGAATGCAGCTTGTACTCTCAGAAGTTACTTGATTGAAATTAGGTTATGTGATATGCAGAAATTACTTGATATAAATAAGTTAATGAGTTTGAAATCTAGACTTAAATTGTTTAGCTGCGTTAATTCTTAGCTAAGAGACTGCATGTACAAGCTTTTTGTGTTACACAAAGCTTTCATTTCAAATGTTAAACGACTTATTAGACATTCATACCATATATGCATTCATACAGAGATATTCAATGAACACAACCCAATAGGATTTTGACTCAATGTTTTTGGCTCCAATGTTGAGCGTTTTATTAATCATTGCAAAATATATGGATTACTTGTCTTTTCCTCTTAAGTCAAATTTTGAAAGGTCATTGGTGTCTTACATTTTATGTGCACCTTGGTAGTACTAAGATTTGCATTACAATTCGTGAGAATTCTAGTGTAATGGAATAGAGAAGGATAGTCTGTGGTTCATTGATCAGTGTCGTATTTATTAGCAAGTCAAGGCTGAATGCTAAAGCTTAGCAGAGATTTTTTACGCCTTCTCTTACCAAATGTAAGTGGGAGCATATCTTTATTGAAGGTAAGTTCTTTTAAGAGCATTAACTAGTTAAGATACCATCGAGTGATTTTAAACCAGTTGATGAAGAAACTGCATCTGCTTCCTATTAAGACCTACATGAGAAGTCTGATGGTAATAAGCTTAGAATCAGATTCCAAGCAGATTAAAGACAATAAAAGAGTCTACTAACAATGGATACTAAGTCTACTAACAGTGAGTCTTTCATGCTTGAAAGACCTGAGCTGAACGTGATACTTTTCCCATTAGAAAGACCATACAGAAAAATAAAACCCTTGGTCCAAACTGTAAAAAATCTGTAGGTTGGTCACAGTGACTGCTCTAACTTCATGAAATCTGCTACATCCATTATGAAAGCTCAAAGTAAAGCTATAGAGAGCCCTATCTTTGTCTTATTAACTCTATAGACTTGACTATTGCGTTGGATGTATGGAAATAAGTTAAGTGTAGAAAGTCTAGAGATACATTGAGAATGTTTAAGCATATGATTAGATGATGTTTATTGTTTAATCCAAACTATTAGGCAGCATTTAGTTAGATGATCGATATTTGGTCTAAGCGGTCTAAGAAGTTGATTAAGTACAATTTCTTCTCCTAGTTATTCTAAATATTGAAATAACGAATATTACAGGTAAAATATCTCCATGCCTTGCATTTGTTCAACATTTTAGCATGATTGATAATTTAATCCATTGTGTTAGCTTTTTTATTATTTTGTGACTGTTATATGTTCCATGAAATAATAAAGCTTTAATGAAATTGTTTTATGTGCATTTCTTTAGTGAAATGATTATCTTTTGCACATGGCTCAATAAATAAGTCCTTGACCTTAGGTTAAGTTAGTTGTTGTACAGTATGTCATAGAGTAGAATATAGTGATTGAAACATATGAGAATGTCTGGCCCATGCAAATAGGATGATTTTCTCTCTGAGTGCACCAAGGTCGATCAAGGGTATCCATCCCTATGATTGACATCCTCCATAGCCACATGTAGAGTAACGGTTCTAAGGGATCATAAAACCCCATACGAAATGCAACAGTATGGTATGGATGTGAGACTTGAGAATAATGATGAGATATTCCTTATTGCTTGTTTATGAAAATACATGTTTATGCTTCATTAATGAAACCATAATTTTATACCATTATCTCATTCAATATTTTATAATCATGCAAATGCTTAGACTTGCTATAACTGTATTGTTGTGATGATGTTCTCCTATGTAACAAAAGAAAAACAATCAAAAGTTAAAAGAAAAATGGTTACGAAAGGGTCTAAATTCCTTAGATATTGACAGAGGGTGGATCTTACAATCTTCAACTATGTAGAACAAAGATTTCCTTAAGTTGGCTTTCTTAGTTTGATTATTCAAAACAACTCATTGAGTATAAAGTTTTGCAACACTAGGTTTTAGGCTTAAATTTTGGTTATAGTAGATGCTACAGTTAATCCACGTTTCACTCTAGTCAATGACACTTGAAAAATACGATGCAGGCAGTCAACCTGGGAAGGCAACTGCTCAGTACTAACCATCACCTATGGTTTAGACTATTTAAAACAGTCCTCTTTTTGGGGGTCCTATCCATCATAGTTACTCTTTCCATCATCTGTGATCTCTCATTTATGGACTTAATTGTATGCTGTCTGGGATTTATACCCACAGGATGGGGTTTGATACAGGTGAGACTAGTTCTATCCATGATAGTCACTCTTGGAAGAATTATTTTCTTTTGACATCTATTACTGGTTCCTTGTCGACTGAAACTTTTATTCTTCAGATTGCACAAGCTATGAGGCCAAAGATAGAGAATTCTGGGTTGTGGTACTTCATCCGTGTACTTGCCAAAGCTTACGATTATGGAATGGGTGTTGTTCTTTTTGCACCCATAGCTGTTTTGGCATGGCTACCCATTATATCTGCCTTCCAGACTCGCTTCCTTTTCAATGAAGCGTTCAACAGACACCTTCAAATCCAACCAATCCTGGCAGGGAAAAGGAAGCAAAAATAACTATTTTCGAAACCGAAGGATGAGTTTACCGTATAGGTGTATGTACCCATGATCAGTTCCGATTGTATATATGTAAAGTGAAGTTACTGTTAACAAATTCTTATATTGCTAGAGGTAATTACAGAATACAGTAATGATTCACGTACAGTGCAGAATTCGAATTTTAAACCCCCTCTTACAAGTTATTTATTATTTTTAGTATTTTTTTTCTTTTTTCGGGAGGAAGGGATGGGGAGGGGCCACGAACCCCAACCTGTTGGACTTGCAGGTTATTACTTGTAGCTCAAATCCTCTGATTAGTAAAATCAAACACTTGCTTTCATTTTCGATCTAATATCTTGTCAAAGGACTCTTGAAAAATCAGTACTGATATGGCAATCGTGTGACCCGTGATAACTTTGGGAGGTACTGCCTGCAGCCGATTACCCTGTTCCGGTGAAGAAAATTTAGTCAGACGTATATCTGATAAAGAAAGGAATGCGTAGAAAATGACAGGACAATTTATCCTAAAAAGTTGTGATGCTCTCAATTATTAATTTCCTTTATGTGTCAAAAAACCTCAAAATGAGTAATGGTTCTTTGTGGATAATAGAACTCGACCATACCATAGAGAAAAAGAAATATATCAATGAGGACAAGTGTCCCATACATATGACCTTCATGGTTTGAGTCCGACACAAGTGAACTACATAGTTGAAATAAAACGTTCAATAAGCTTGGGGACACTTCGGCTTATGACCATAAGGTATACCTTTTGGTATAATAACAACACCTACGGGTCTCAATTCTTGAAGCTTTGGCTTGGGTTTAACGTAATCCTAGGTCGACTAGAAAGGCCAATTGAGAATAAAATTAAAATTAAAATAAAACTTAGGCACAAATCACAGGAAAAGTCCTCGCGGTTTGGTTACAATGGATGCACAAACTTCAACAAATCCAACTGATCAGTTATGAGATATTTGATACTTCCGATAGAGTTTAAAACTCAAAGTAAAGCCTATAAAATGACTTATCCTTGTCAAGCCTAAAAAGTTCAGGAAAACTAACTGTTTGATTGGATGTTTTTTAATAAGTTGAGCATCGTCTATCTAGAATTAGGTTCTATGCGACACACTAGAGTGTTTAAGCATATCATTAGATGATGTTTATTGTTTTATTTTGTAATGATATTTATTGTTTTTATTTTCTAATGATAGTTATTTTTTTTATTTTGCCAAAAAACTCACACACCCTTGCATTTACCTAGTGCCAAACTTAGGATCAATAGATCTCAAGCAACACCTACTCCAAGTTTTAGGTATCATTTAGTTAGACAATCAATGAGTAGGTTAGCACTCCAAGAAGTTGAGATAACTATTAATTCTTTTGCCAATTATCCTAAATGTCCAAAATAATAAATGTTGTTTTATTTTTTAGTTTCATTCAACATTAGAAAGCATGATTGGTAATTGAATTATTAATGTCAAGTTATTTTATGATTTTGACAATGTTATATGCAACATGAAATAATGAAGCTTGAATGGCACAGTTCTATCTCCATCTTTAGAGTGAAATGATTGTTGTATGTGCTCGGTTACATGAATAAGTCATTGACCCGAGGTAAGGTTAGCTATACAAAATGCCATAGGTTGAAATGTAATTGTAGAAGGCGATGGAAGGACGAGGATTGTGAGAAGAGTGTTGGAGATCTTGAGAAGAAATGAATTATATGTAAAATTGCTTAAATGCAATTTGGGTGTGAAGAGGTAAAGTTTTTAAGCCAAGTGGTTGTTAATCATGATAAGATAGACATTACTCTAAGGTAGAGTGCCGAACTACCGTGGTAAATTAGGTGTTGATTCTCTTGTTCTCTATTTGATTGAATATCTCTGTTTGATTGCATATCATCATATAAATTGCTAAACCAATTGATTAGAATTTTTGTGAAGAATATTTCGGTACAAGAACAATTCAACCCCCCCTTCTTGTTAAGCCATAAAACCCAACAATTGGCATCTAGAGCCAGGTTCTCTGATTAAAAGGACTAACATCCTAGAGTAGATCCATATTATGGCTTTTGAAAAAGGGTTAGCTGTTACGGGGTTTAATAAACCTCCCTTGTTTGATGGCATTAATTTTAGGCATTGGAAACAATTAATGCAAGTCTTCATAATAGGCCAAGATCCAAAAGCTTGGCAAGTAATCAGGAAGGGTATTACACTACCCGAAACTGATGAATGGTCAAAAAATGAAGCTAAAGTAATGGGGTTAAATGCTAAGTCCATGAACATGATCTATAGTGGTCTTAGAACACATAAGTTTAACAAAGTGTCCTCTTGCACCACCGGTAAAGAAATTTAGAATAAATTAGAAGTCATTTATGAAGGAACTAAAAAGGTAAAGTCTTCTAAAGTTAATATGCTTACACATGACTATGAATTATTTGTTATGAAAGATTCTGAAACTATTAGTGATATGTTTGGTAGATTTACTAAAATTATTTCTAAACTTAAATTATTAGGAAAAACCTATACAAATGAGGAAATGGTAAGAAAAATGTTAGTATCCCTACCCGAGAGTTGGGATCCTAAAAAGATGGCCATAGAAGAAGCTCATGACCTAGAGGTGCTAACCTTAGATGATCTGCTAGGTTCTCTTAAGACTCATGAAATGCAGCTTATGAGAAGAGAAAAAGAAAAAGAAAAAGAAAAAGAAAATAGGAGATCACTTGCACTTAAGGTAGAAGTTGAAAAGATTGAAGAAGAAGGGTCAGAAAATGATGAAGTAGCTCTTATAGCTAGAAGATTTAGAAAATTTATAAGAAAAAGGCTAAACAAAAACATAGGGCAAAATAGGAGAAAAGAATTAAATAAACCTACGGAGAATGTGTGCTATGAATGCAGGAAACTAGGACATATCAAGATTGATTGTCCGACAATCAAGAAGAGAAACAGCAATAACAAAAAGAAGGCAATGATTGTTGCTTGGGATGATGAGAACTCCTTATCTGATGAAGAAACTCAAGAAGAGGTTGCATATCTATGTCTAACCGCAACAACAACTCTTGAGGAAGAAAATAATAAGGTAAATGATTCTAAACTATTTCTTCAAATAAATTCTGGATTAGAAACTACATTTTTTGACCTAGTTGAATATATAAGTAAAAGATAAATACAAAAAGTTAAAAGCAAAAAATAAATCTGAAAAACAGGAACATTTGACTTCTGTACAAAAAATCGATTCTATTGACAAACAAAGCACAGAACTTACTGCATGTAAAGATCAAACTGAAAAGAAAAATGCCGTGATTTCTTTAAATGATGGCATTGTTATTTCTGCTAATGCATACATGAAATATGATGCTTGTATGAATGATATATATGAAAAACAAGGAAAACATGAGAAGATGCAAAAAGGAGCAGAAACTTTCTGTAGTGACAATGCATCCCTTAAAGCTAAGATACACGTAGACTCACATATATGTATTGAAAATCTTAATAATAGAGTCCGTGACCTTGAAAAAGAAAACTGTGACTTGAAATCGAAACTTGATGCAAGTAACTTGCTGCTAAAGAAATTTACAAATGGAAGTTGCATGTTAAATAGAATTCTAGGCTCTCAAAGAGGTATATATGATAAAGCAGGACTAGGGTATAAATTGAATGATAAATCAAAATCATTTACTCATTTCTTTAAGGAAAGAGAATGTTCAATTCCGCTACATAAAAATAAATGCTCTTTTTGCAGTTATTTTAGTCATGATTTTGATAAATGTCCCATAAGACTTAGAAAGGCTTACAAAGTAAAGAAACTTTGGTTGCCTAAGAATGACAAAAATCTAAGTCAAACTAACACTCATGGACCCAAAGTAAAAAGGGTACCAAGCACTTCAACAATCAAATTTGTTTTTATAGGATATGAATGCACGGATAAGGAACAAAAAACTCAAGAACATGTGGATTCTGGATAGCGGATGCTCTCGATACATGACTGGGATGAGGGAGCTCTTCTCAATGCTTAAGTTGAAAAATGGAGGTACGGTATCTTTTGGATATAACTCCAAAGGAAGAATAAGAGGAATGGGAACAATAGGTAACTTTGACACCCTACTCATATCTGAAGTATTGCTTGTAGATGAGCTAAAATTTAACTTACTTAGCATAAGTCAATTGTGTGATAAAGGATTCAGAGTAGAATTTGGAAAAGAAAGTTGTCTTGTTGAGTATGCTAACCATAAAATTGTTGGAAAAAGGAAAGACAATATCTATGTGCTTGATTTGAGTAAGATGAATGTTGAACAAACATGTTTGGTTGTAAATAGAAATATTGATGCTTGGTTGTGGCATAGAAAGCTAGGACATGTGGGTCTAGGATTGATAAAAAAATTGGATAAGTACAATTTAGTAAAAAGTCTTCCTTCTTTAGAATTCAACAATGATAGAATATGTGAAGCATGCATTAAGGGCAAACACACACAAAGTAGCTTCAAACCGAAGCTTGTGGTGAGCACATCCAGACCATTAGAAATACTACACATGGACCTTTTCGGTCTTATGAGAACAACAACATTGAATGGTAAACATTATGTCTTAGTTATTATAGATGATTATTCTAGATTCACATGGACATATATGCTTGCTAGGAAAGATGAAGCATTTGAAAAGTTTTCTGAATTTTGTAAAATGATTTAAAATGAAAAGGTTTTTCAATTATAAAAATTAGAACTGATCATGGTGGAGAATTTGAAAACTAACTTTTTGAAAAATTTTGTTCAGAAAATGGTATTTCACACAACTTTTCAGCTCCTAGAACACCACAACAAAATGGTGTTACTGAAAGGAAAAATAGAACACTTCAAGAAATGGCTAGAACCATGATGTGTGAATACAATCTTCCAAAACACTTTTGGGGAGAAGCTGTAAACACAACATGCTATATTTCAAACCATGCCTTAATAAGAACTATTTTGAAAAAGACACCCTTTGAGTTATTCTTTGAAAGAAAACCAAACATTTCATATTTTCATGTTTTTGGAAGTAAATGTTTTATCTTGAATCACGGAAAGGAATCACTTGGAAAATTTGATTCCAAAAGTGATGAAGGAATATTTCTTGGATACTCTCATAGAAGTAAAGCATATAGAATATTTAACAAATGCACTTTAGTTGTAAAAGAGTCAATTCATGTTAAGTTTGAGGATGAATGCCAAAGCATTCTAGAAACCGAAGCAAATGTGAAACCAAAAGTGTTCCAAATAGGGCTGAAGTTGAGGGGGAGTTTGAAACTAAAGAACCCTCTTTTCCTAGAGTTAGGAATGAAGTAGATTCATGACCACATTATAGGTGATCCAAATGTTAGAGTAAGCACACGGTCTCGGGTTCACAACACATGTGAACATCAAGCCTTTTTATCTCAAGTAGAGCCTAAGAAGATAAGGCTCTTGAGGATGAAAACTGGCTTCTTGCTATGCAAGAAGAATTGAATCAGTTTGAAAGAAACAAGGTCTGGAATCTAGTTCCTAGACCAAAGCATCATTCGGTCGTAGGCACAAAATGGATATTTCATAACAAACTAGATGAAAATGGTACCATCACTAGAAATAAGGCTAGATTAGTGGCACAAGGGTATAGTCAAGAAGAAGGGATTAACTAAGATGAAACATTTGCACCTGTAGCTAGATTAGAAGCTATTCGGATCCTACTTGCATTTACTTGCTATATGAACTTTACCTTATTTCAAATGAATGTCAAAAGTGCATTTTTGAATGGTATTATAAAGGAAGAAGTATATATTGAACAACCACCCGGATTAGAAGATCCAATTTACTCAAATCATGTCTTTAAACTATCAAAAGCTTTATATGGTTTGAAACAAGCTCCACGGGCTTGGTATGATAAATTAAGTTCAATCTTAATTAATCATAATTTCAGAAAAGGAAAAGTGGACAACACACTATTTATAAAGAACAAAGAAAAAGAAATTTTGATTGTTCAAATATATGTTGCTGATATCGTGTTTGGTTCTACTAATTCTAAATTATGTGAAGAATTTGCTGCATGCATGCAAAGTGAATTTGAAATGAGTATGATGGGTGAATTAACATACTTTCTTGGATTGCAAATCAAACAAACCAACAAAGGGACTTTTATAAGTCAAACCAAATATACAAATGAATTGCTCAAGAAATACAAGATGCATGATTCTAAACCAATGAACACACCAATGAGCACTTCTTTATCATTATCTAATGATGAAGATGGAATTTGTGTAGATACGAAATTGTATTGTGGCATGATCGGCTCTTTACTATACTTGATTGCATCTAGACCGGATATCATGTTTAGTGTGTGTTTATGTGCTAGATATCAATCCAATCCTAAAGAACGCATCTAGTTACATTTAAGAGGATATTTAGATATCTTAGAGACACGGTTTCTCTAAGAATCTGGTACACTGGAGACACCACTCTAGATTTGCATGCATTTAGTGACTCTGATTATGCTGGCTGCAAACGAGATGGGAAGAGTACGAGTGGTGGATGCCACTATCTCGGAAATATGCTTATTTCTTGGCACTCCAAGAAATAAAACTCTGTAGCTCTCTCTTCTAGTGAAGTCGAATATATTGCTGCTGCTAATAGTTGTGCTCAAATCTTATGGATGAAACAACAGTTAAAGGATTATGGAATCTTATCACATAGAGTTCCACTAAAATGTGATAACACAAGTGCTATAAATCTCACTAGGAATCCTATTTAGCACTCTAAAACAAAGCATATAGAAATTAAACATCATTTTATTCGAGATCATGTTCAAAAAGGTAATATTATGCTTGAATTTGTGAGTACTGATATTTTAACCAAACCTTTACCAAAGGATAGGTTTTATGCTCTTAAACGAGAACTTGGCATGTTACTTTTTGAAAATCTTTGAACTGTTTATTATTGCTATCTCTCTATTTTTTCACTATTCTTCAAACTACTCGGTTTGAGGGGGAATGACTCTACTATCACTCATGCAGCCTCCGGTTAGTACCTTACTCTTCTCTCCATTCTGTTGCTACCTACTCATTTGTTTTGCTGTTTCTTGTCCTGCTTATGTACATAATCATTCTTTTTGCTTATGACAAAAAGGGGGAGAGAATAGTGTGCACATGTGAACACCCATTTTTGACTATTAGTGCAGAATGTGGGTTACGTATACATATCACCCCTATTTAAACCACCATTTTTGCATGTTCTATACAAAATTTCAAAATCTGCTAGACACATGTATAGGAGACATGCGTATAATCACAAAACTATATTTATGCTGCAATGATAACTTGTCTTCTCTTTGAAAAACATAATTGATATTTGATGACATATGCAATACTATTGAAATATATTTTGTCATCATCAAAAAGGGGGAGATTGTTGAAAAATAGGGTTTTGTTATGACTGCAAATATTTTCTTGTAAATATCAATTCTCAAATTATGCTTTTCTAAATGTGCAAAAAGAAAAACTATAGGAAGTAAAAGATGTACAAATTATAATATCTATTAATGATATTATAAAGTAACCGGGTTCCTACATTTTCTCATAAAATATATTCTTAAAGTATTTGTGACATATAAATGTTGATTATTTGAATATATTGATTATTTAAATATTTGTTCAAGAAATATGAGATATACTTGAATATATTTCATTTTAGGAATATAATACTTGGTTTGGTGAAATTGCAGGAACAATATAATTGCTTAAATTCAATATAAGCAATACATTATAAATGTATTGATATTGGACCGTGTTGATATTGGACCGGATATACATGCTAAATATATGTACTAGACTTTTGCTTTTGGACTGTGAGATTATAGGTGCAGCCCAAGTTCATGTCAGCCTGCCTGATCCTGTTCTTGTTACGGTGTCGTCTAAATCATAATCAAAAGCCTCCTGTTACGGTGTCGTCTTGATCATTATCAAAAGGCTTCCTATTACGGTGTCATATTGATCACATCAGAAGCTTCCTTGATACACTCACGAGCCATAACGTCGTCTCACTTAAGGGCACATAAGAGACGCTTATCTCTCGAGGGGTTATGCCCTAGCCGCTTCAGTCTCTCCCCGACGTTGCCTTCATTTCTCTCAAGTGCTGAAGCTTCAACGGGATAAATCTGGAGGAGAAAGGCTGTCAAAATGGTCGGATTTTGAATCAAAAGGTTGAAATGAGGGTGATTTGATGGATAGTCTACTATTCCTAACAGGAAGAAGGCTATGGTTCAGGTTTGATTCAAAAAGAAAACCCTAGATCTGCTTCTATATAAGGAGATGTGCATATGAAGGTTTTCAATTGATGATTTGACCTCTATCTTGAAGCATTCTCTTTATGAAGATACTCTACTCAGCTTACTTACCATTTGATTCAAGATCATACATCATTCGGTGGTTCATAAGCTTTTGGTGATATTCGACTATTCGGTTTAATCTTTGATAATATCATCATTCATAACTTGTATAACATTATTTATGTGCTGATTTCACTTATAAACATTTTCTGCACATAAATCTTGAGGAAAATCCAAAACCCTAATTTCTCCAAATTGGGAATTTCATGATAGGAGCTTTGTATCTTGATATATTTGTTTGAATAACTCCTCTGATCAACAATATCTTATAAACTAACATATTATTTAGGGATTTGCTACTATAAATGATCTTTTGATCATTATTTGTATTCAGACTTAATAATTCCTTTAAGAATGAATTATTTGGATTAGGGAGAACGTATTCTCCTAATCAGGTTGAGTAAAGGTGACTTCAATCGGTTGGATTGAAGGAGAAGAGGTTGGACTAGGACTTTAAGGTAAAGTGTTGAACCACCGTGGTAAATTGGGTGTTGATTCTCTTGTTCTCTATTTGATTGAATATGTTTGTTTGATTGCATATTATCATATAAATTGCTAAACCAATTGATTAGAATTTTTGTGAAGAATATTTCGGTACAAGAACAATTCAACCCCCCTTCTTGTTAAGCCATAAAACCTAACAGATATGCCTCCAAAGAACTAACTTTAATTATACTTTAGCATACCATCCCCATTTGGATGGGCAAACAAAAGTCCTCAATCATTCATTAGAGATGTACCTTTAATACTTTATAAGGGAAAATCCTAAAGATTAGGCTGATTAGCTTATATGGACATAATTTTGCTATAACATTAATTGGCATGCAACAACAATACATTCACCACATAAGGTGGTCTTTGGGCAAAATTCCCCCCACCTTACTCATACATCCTAGGCTTAACCAAGGTAGCTACTATGAATATATTATTGGAGAATCAAGATTACAAGTAACACCAACTCAAGCAGCACTTACAAAATGCCTAACAAATGAAAAAAATTTATGACAAAAGGAATGAAAGTCTAGTTTGTGGAAGGCAACATGTTGTACCTATAGCTAAAAACTTATTGCCAATCCACTTTAATTAAAAGTCACACAAATTGTTTCCTAAGTTTTATGGCCCTCACAAGGTGCTACAACACATTAAATCCATAGCCTACAAGCTTGAATTACTAGAGCAACCTAAAATTCACTTAGTGTTCCAACTTTCAAACTTAAGAGGCTCAAGGGAAATGTAGTTCTAGAGCAAGAGACTTGTCCTCAATTTCATGGAGTCTAAGAAAGCCACATAACTCCGCAAGCCATATTGGAGTAGTGTAAGGGAAAGGCATGATCTAAAGTGTTAGCTTACTATAAAGTTGGTTTCCTTTAATAGCCACTTAGGAGGATTCATAGTTCAAAACAAGATTTCCAATGAAAGGGGTGGGGATATCATGTAAACCTTATAAAAAGTGATCAGAGGGTGAGTTGGGAACTTAGTGACTACAAGATGGTTGTTTAAGTGTTTATTAGTTGCCTTAGACTGAGTAGATTTGCTTTACTATGATATCAACAAGTAACATAAGCTATGTCAATAGTTTTGAATTGTAACAAGACTTAAGTAGGAAAGAATAAGGGTTATAAAATCATCTAGTAGAAATCTAAAAATCAAAATGTGGTTTCCCTCTTTAGAAAAAATATTTTCTCTTCCTTCATTTGGGTCAAAATAGCTAGACAAAGACACTTCCAACCTTTTATTCGAGACAATTATCCAATGTAAGATCCTATTACACATTTTCAAATAAAGGCACATAATAGGCTATGAATGAGATTAAGTTGCCTTAAAACAATCTTAAATTTGTGGAATTGGTCAAGCTAGTGTCAAAATGAAAACCAAGTTAGGAAACTTTTTGATTAAGACTTAGCCAAATACATCCCCAACACACTTACCTATACTAAGAGAGCTAGGAAAATTCCCTACTCCAATTGCTAAATAAAAATAGAAAGTCTCTATAATAGTGACCTACAAAAAAGCAGCAAAAACAAATCTAGCCTACGCTTCATCAAAACAAAATGTTAGATTTACTTAAAATTGAAAGAAAATGACAATTGAAATATGATCAGAAACCTAATGTCTACTAGGTCATGGTCAATAGTTAACATGAGAAAGGCAAAGAAAGTAAGGTAATCAAGGGTAGGTTAATTCTTATTCCAAACAAATAGGGGGTAAATATACATCTTTTCTCTCCCTAGTGACACATTTCCAATTTTCCCCCGTTGTCTTGTTAGCCCATCATTACAATATTTCTTGACCTCTCTCTCTTTTTCTTTCATTAATTACTTGCAAAAGGGATATTTATTAAGTTAGCAGTTAGTGGAGGTAGCTTTGGAATTCCCCTTCTAGGATGTGACATGGGCAAGTAAGCATGCCTAACAAGTAGCACGAGGAGGCCACACATGATATACTGTGGTAGGGGAGATGGTGTGCGAGGATATCCCTTTCATCTCCTATAGAAGCCTCCACATCTTTTGTCATGTTGCCAGCTTCTACTTCGGCTAGTGCTTTGAGTTCTCCATAAATGTGTGTGAAAAGGCTTAAGAAAGGAGCCACTCATTACATGTAATTGAAAAATGCAAGGAAAAACTTAAACGAAAATTGGAAAATTTTTTGCAATTGATTGAAAATATTCCCCGATAATTACGTGATTGAAATCATCAAATATAAAGTCCTTACAAAGATTCACAAAAGGAAAACAATCATTTACAAACAAATCAAAAATAAAATTGGAAAGGATTCTTAATGATGGAGACGTTGAAGTTTTTGTTTCTTACGAAGAAAGCGATTGTTGGTTGCTTGCTGACATGGCCTTAAGTTGACATGGCATTAAGGCTGGTTGTGTAGACATAATGCTAGTTGACATGGCATCACACATGGGTTTCATGCTCTCTAACATATACTCCCACCAAGTTAAAAGCATGTAGATGATATGCCTTTGGTGAAAATGTTCATGGTTGATCCACAAAAGAGATGAACTACAAGTGAAGTTAAGTGCAAGGCAAGCATTTACAAATGAAATAAAAGCCAATTTCAATGTGTTTGGTATGAGCATGAAAAATGGAGTTTGCAATCAAGTGTAGTGCTAATAGGTTATCATACCATAAGGTAAGTGGGATGCAAAGGAAAAGCATAAAGATCATAGAGAAAGTACTCAAACCACTAAGTTTAGCTATCATGTCAATAGAGAATTTGTATTCGATCTTAGGTACTAGAATGGGCCATAATTTAACAAACTAGGAGAGAATCCATTTGGCACTTAGGTCTCAGCTATGAACTGAGTTAGACTTTAACCAAGATCACACTAAAGAGAGAACTTTTGGAGAGAAGAAGGAAAATTACAGAATGATCGAAGAGTTTAATGTATTGAGTGATGTGGAAGGACTTTGTTTGAGAAGTAGACCCAAGCAAAGAGTATTAGCCAAGTATCACAAAATGCATTTCATGGCTTGCCAATGATTAATAGTTGGTCAATGTACAAATTAGCAAGCAATGTTGATAAAGTAAGCAATGTTTAAATGAGTAAGGGTAAGATATTGTAATGCACTAAATGTTATGGTAGAGCAAAAGATCTACAAAATGTTCACTACCCAAAAGGAATAATAGCTCATTTATGGTACAAGGCATAAAGACAACCTTAACATCCTATATTTGTGCATAAGCAAAAATGTTATGAATGAACTTGGCTTAACAAAGAATGGGAAGGCCTTTTGAGGTAGACTAAACTTCAACATTGAGAACGTAATGAATAAGTCCAAGGTCCTTGATGACAACTTCTTATTGAAGTATATGAAGGAAGCCGATAAGTGGTTGCTTAAATAAGCTAGTAAGTGTGATGTCATCTACATAAACAAACAAGATAACATTATACCAGGTAGTATGAAGAATAAACAATGTGTTGATTGCAAAGATGACAAAGCTAATAAAAGTAAGAAAAGTACTCATCTCACACAAATGCTTGTTAGTATTCCATCATTGTTGACTATTATTCCGAAGGTGAGATGTCCTTCATTTTGGCTAAGGCTTAAACCTCAACCAACATAGTTGTCTTATTTTATTTATTATGATCATAACATAATTTGATATAATTGTAAGCGTGTTTTCACTAATAATGCTCAGACTTTTTAGAGACTTTTTGTGCATCATTGTTTGCATCTCAAAGCATTTTCATCAAATTCCATGTATATTACTTGATCATTGTTTGCATCTCAAAGCATCATTCATCAAATTCCAGTGAGCATGAAAATTTTTGGCCCTTTATACTCGCACATTTCTGAATTGCATTATTCACATTTTAGTCATACAAGAGATATTTTATAAAATAAATATTACTTGATAAATTTTTTTAAATAATAATATCGAAGGGCCAAAGACCCCTCATTCGCGCGCATCCTTGGGAAGGTTTGGCGGCACATTTGGCTTGCTCATAAATGTCGGCATTCGTCAACCCGCTTCATGCGAAGGAAAATTTAGAGGAAGTTGGCTCGTCCGAGGTACAGCGTTGTCGAGGTTGAACAGTCCCTGCCTGGTTGACGCCGAAGGACTGCAATTTTTACCATGTCTGAAGTGACATTTTGTTTTGTGAAAACCAACAGTTCCTGCCACTTTGAAATGCCAGTCTTCGGCTCTTCTTCTGCTCTTCTTCCGAGTAGTGTGTTGTAAAAAGCTTCATGACTGGAGCAAGCTTCATAACTATTATTGTACGTTTTAATGCTGCCTCCCAACGGTTTGAAGAATTTTCTTATTGAAAAAGAAAAAGCGAAACATAAAATGCAATCAGCTTTTCCCCTTCTTGTCTCCTCAATTAGCTGCCCAATTTTGGCCTTTTGCTGCTATTTTTGGCCTTGCATTGGATGGAGAGTTAGTAATGCATTTCCCGAGGGCTTAATGCATGTCTTCTACAGGTCGTAATTCTGTTTCTCATATTTGCACGTGGTGATAAGGCTTAATCTCTGTATTCATGTCCCTTTAACTTGGCTTCGTTGGAAATTTAGCACCATTATTCTTTTTTTTTTTTTTTGTCTGGGCTAAGTTTGATCGATATCTGAAAGCGACTATTAAGTCTCAAGCACCAAAAATATGCACCCCCCATTGCAAGGGATTGACCTCGTCCATTTTTCTTCTTCTAAATATGGGCTATAGGTAAAGCTGTTCAAGAATGACGACGACAAGCAGCTTGGTTCTTCATTGCTGCTGGTCTCTTTTTACCCCTCGAGGCGCAGCCTTCCCAAGGAAGTCTCCAAGACTAAATGTGAACTTAGAGTTAGTAGGCACAACTGCTATTTTTGCCGTTTCTCTTGCAGTCAAAGCCTCCTCCTTTGGATAGAATAAATGACATTTTATTTGTGTATGAGATATCATCCTGGTTGTTGAATCACCCCGTTCTTTTGGGTTCTATGATGGTGTTTGTAGTCATTTGCAGTTATGCATACATTTAAAAATCCAATGGGGTGTCACATTTGAACTGATAATATTCTCTCAAAAAAGCCGCAAATATTTTACCGAGGATAATGATAACATATGCATCATTTGTGCGGATGGTGGGAATCTTTTGCTTTGTGGTGGATGCCCAAGGGCCTTCCACAGAGGTGAAATACAAATTATGACAGCAGATTGAATGAAGTGTGGTAGTTGGTGTTACGCTCTTACGTAACTGATCTGGTGTTAGGCTTGTTAATGGGTTGGTCAAATAAGTCGACAAACTTCTTCTTCTTTGATCCCCTGATCAGAGAAGATGAACACAAATGCTTTTTCGAGGAAGCTCCCTCCAAGTTCTATTTCTTTTCACGATGCCAAATACAGAGATACTTCCTTCTTTAAATACAACAAGAGAGCTGCTCCTCTGGCTGCCCTGGAAATACTTAGCTACACGGAAACCACTTGCACCACGGCAGTGTGGTTTCCTGACTCCTGACACTTAACATAGGAAAATGCATAAAATGATTACTGCTACATGCAGTCACGCAAGGCTTATCCAGCCAAACAAAGTTGACTAGACAATCCTCTTAATGAGGATAAGACAAAAGCAGACAGAAGTGGAAGATGGTTCTCCCTACGCTTCCTTCAGTGACGTGATCAAAGACTAACCCCTGGTGTTAGCCATTGGATCCGTAACATGCGTCCCTTCCTCCGTTAGACCTTGTCCTCAAGGTTAAATTCAGGGAAACACTGGTGTAGAGTGCTGGAGTCTTCCCACATGGCCTCTTCAGGGGGTAGGCCATGCCACTGAATCAGAAGCTAAGGGACACCTTGCTGAAGGCGGGACCCGAGGACCAATTGTGGAAAAGCTGACGGGCAGCCTGAAGGTGAAAAAGGTTAGGGGAGGTCGGTTTGAATATTGGGAGGGGGTCCTGTGAGTTTGTGGAGGCACGAGACGTGCAAGACTGGGTGAATGCGGGAGGTAGGAGGTGGTTTCAGACGGTAAGCAACTTGGCCAATCTTTTCAACAACTTCATATGGGCCGTAAAAACGGGGGGAAAGTTTTAAGGCTCGCCTCATGGCCACGGATACCTGACGATAGGGCTAAAGGCGCAACAAGAAATGGTCACCAATTTCAAAGCGGAGCTCTCGGTGTTGCTGATCATAATACCTTTTCATGCGGGCTTGAGCATCTACAAGGTGCTCCTTAAGGAGTTTGAGAATTTCATCTTGTTGATAGAGCTCACGATCTACTGATTCCAGCAAGGTTGTGCCTGGAACATATGGCAAGAGAGAGGGTGGAGGGCAGCCATAGACAACTTCGTAAGGAGAAAAACTAGTGCTGGAGTTGATGCTCGTGTTATGGCAAAACTCAGCCCAGGCAAGCCATTTAACCCAGTCACGAGGTTGACCATTGATGAAACATCGGAGGTATGTCTCAATAGACCGGTTGGCAGCTTCGGTTTGACCATCCGTCTGTGGGTGGTAAGCAGAGCTATAGGCAAAGCTAGTGCCTTACAGACGAAAGAGCTCACGCCAAAAAGAACTAGTAAAAATGGCTCCATGGTCACTGACTATGCGTTGGGTTAGCCCATATAGCTTGAAAATCTCAGTGAAGAAGAGTTGAGCCACAGTGACAGCAGTGTATGTGTAAGAAAAAGAGAGAAAAGGTAAGATGCCAGAGTAAGCAATCTGTGTTCTATATATTGGATGATCGATTTACATTACAAATGTAATATTTATAGAGCGTTTAACCTAATCTATATAAGGAATATGTAATATATACAATTACTACACGATATTGAGCATAATTCTAGGACTTAATATAGCAATACGGTAGGTGCACATCAACACTCCCCCTCAAGCCGGAGATTTGAACAAGTCAAATACTTCGAGCTTGGAAAGAAGATGCCAATGTTGTTTACTACAAAGTGCTTTTGTTAATAGATCAACCGGTTGTTCTTTGGTAGATACATGACGCGTCGTGATGATTCCTTGTAGAATTTTTTCTCTCACGTAGTGACATTCAACTTCAATATGTTTTGTACGCTCATGAAATATAGGATTCACTGCGATCTTTTCTGCTGCTTCGTTGTCACAGTGTAGTAATGCTGAACGCTTCATATGAAAACCAAAGTCCTTGAGTAGACCGATGATCCAAACTATCTCACAGGTCGTGACTTGCATGGCATGATATTCTGCTTCTGCTGATGATAATGAAACTGTAGGTTGCTTTTTGGTTCACCATGATATAAGAGAATCTCCTAGAAGAATACAGAAACCCGTGGTAGATCATCTTGTCATGGGACATGTACTGTAGTCTGAATCACAAAATGCCCTTAACTGAAATGGTGAAGATGAAGGAAACATAAGACCGAGACCTGGACAACTCTTGAGATATCTGATAACTTTCAAAGCGGCTTCCATGTGAGATTGTTTTGGTTCATGTATGAATTGGCTGAGGAGCTGTACTGAAAAAGTGATGTCTGGTCTGGTGAGTGTTAAATATATCAGTCGGCCCACTAGGCGTTTGTAGACTGATGGATCATCAAGAGGCGGATCATTGAGTTCTTCTTTTGAGCTTACATCATACTCGACACTTGTGAACTTCTTGTTCTGTTCCATTGGGATGAGTGAAGGTTTAGATCCAGATAAACCTGCTTCTAATATCAGTTCCAATGTATATTTGCGTTGACAGAGAGAAATCCCTTTTGGTGAACAGGCAATTTCAAGGCCTAAGAAGAATTTTGATTGACCGAGATCTTTCATGAAGAAAGTAGCATGTAGATATTGTTTGAGATCTGCAATGGCATCATGACTATTTCCTGTAATTAAGATGTCGTCAACATAAATGAATAAGGCGACGAAAGAAGTACCTCTCCTCTTAGTGAACAGGGAGTAATCATGATAAGACTGAGTGAAGCCATGTGCAAGTAAGGCTCTGGTGAACTTCTCATTCCATTGACGAGAGGCTTGCTTCAACCCATATAAGGATTTACGCAATCGACAAACTAGAGACTCCCCCTGATTGCGAAATTCGGGGGGAAGCTCCATTTAAACCTCCTCAGAAAGGTCACCATGAAGAAAGGCATTCTGAACATCCATCTGAAAAATGGGCCAATGATGGACAACCGCAATGGTCAAGAGCAAGCGAACAGTGACATGCTTTGCGGTAGGAGAGAATGTGTCCTAATAGTCAATGCCTTCCCGCTGATTAAAGCCCTTGGTGACTAAACGAGCTTTGTAGTGGTCAATAGAACCATCGGCATGATACTTCACCTTGTAAACCCATTTGCAACCTATGGGACGACGACCGGGGGGTAGCGGAACCACATCCCAAGTATGATTGGCCTCGAGGGTAGTGAGTTCAGCATCCATGGCAGCAACCCAGTGGGGGTTGGTGGTAGCATCATGGTAAGTGGAGGGTTTATCAATGACAGAGGTGGAGGCAACAAAATGTTGGTATGAGGGATGGTAGTGGTTAAGGGAAACATAGTTAGAGATAGGATAAAGGGAGGTACAGGAAGAGGAGGAGAGGGTGGGACAGAGATAGTCAGAGCTCTAAATTGGTGGTTTGGTGGTACGGGTAGAGCGACGAAGGGAAAGGTCGGGCGAAGGAGGAGGTGGCTCAACAGTAGGGGTGGGAGTAGGGACAGGAGAGGCAGAAGGTGGAGTAGGATCAGGAAAGGCAAAAGGTGGGGTAGGATCAGAAGAATCAGAAGGGGGGGAAGGGTCAGGAGAGGAGGTTGGAGGGATAAGAGGTGTGTCAATGGAATCAGGAAAATCAGGAAGGTCAACTGGTAAGGAAGAAGAGGTGTAGTCCGCAGGATCCGATGCGTTCGGAGGAGATGAAGTAGGCGAGCAAGCATGATCGGGACAGAAGGGGAAAATAGTTTCCTGAAATATAACATCACGACTAATAAAAAATGTGTGTGAGGAAGGGTCATATAAGCGATAGCCCTTCTGAGAGGAGGGATATCCCATAAAAATGCAAGGAGTGGCACGAGGACTAAATTTGTCACGGGCACCAACAATGGTGGCAAAACAGCGACAACTGAAGACACGAAGATGATCAAGGATTGGAGGTTTGCCAAAAAGTTTTTGAAAAGGGGTAAGGCCACGGAGAGAGGAAGAGTGAAGGCGGTTAATGAGATAAGTAGCAGTGAGGAGACATTCCCCCCAAAAGGAGGGCGGAATGTGAGCCTGAAACATCAGGGCACGAGCCACATCTAAGAGATGTCGATGCTTGCGTTCAACAACGCCGTTCTGTTGGGGCGTGTAAACACAAGAGGTTTCATGGAGGATACCTTTTAAAGATAGGAAAGATCGACAGTTCGAGGAGAAAAATTCGGCACCATTATCCGAGCGGATGCGACGGACGGAAAGTCAAATTGAGTTTGAACCAGAGAAACAAAATATTGGAGTTTAGAAAAAACTTGACTTTTAAATTTTAAGAGAAAAGTCCAAGTGGCACGAGAAAAATCATCGACAATGGTCAGAAAATAACGAGCGTCATCATGAGTGGGGGTTCGATGAGGACCCTAAATGTCCATGTGGACAAGTTCAAAAAGGAAGCGGGTGGAAGAATGACGAGTAGGGAATGGTTGACGTGTTTGTTTGGCCAGGGGCAAATGGCACAGGAAAAAGAGGGGGGACAAGAGATGGACGTGCCTTGAGAAGAGAAGGATTTGAGAGAAGAGTGGCCAAAACGCCGATGCAAAAGATCATAGCTGATATTATTAATAAAAGCAGAATTACAATGAGAGGATGGTTGGGAAGTACAAAAGGTACTTTTGAGGGAATTTAAATATTCAAAAAAAAAACAAAACGAAAATTTGCAGGAAAATCATGAGAAAGAAAATAAAGCCCGCGATCAGCCTTGCCGAGCCCGATCAGATCCCCAGTCGTATGGTCCTACAAGACACAAAAATCACGGAAAAAATGGCAACGCAATTGTTGTCACGGGTTAGTTTCTGGATAGATAATAAATTATGTTGAAAATGGGGGGCATATAAAATATTAGAAAGAAGTAAGTTGGGGGAAGGGTGACAAGTGCCAATATGAGTGACAGGACTAGTGGTTTTATCAGGTAAAGTGATGTGAAGAGGAGCAATGCATGGATAAAAGGAACTTAACAGTCCTAAATTACAAGTGATATGGTCACTAGCCTCGGAGTCAATAATCCATGAGGAAGAAAATGAAAGGACAAGGGAAGAAGCGGTACCTGAAAACGGGTCAGAGGAGCCCGTTTGATTGATGAGGTTCAAAAGTTGTTGTTGCTGGTTGGCAGTGAGGTGGAGCCCAGTAGAACCCCCATAAGTGCTGCCTGGGGCTGGGCCCATAATGCTAGGGCTTGAGGGGCCATAAAGGGGCATAGGGGGCCCAAAACTATTGGGGGTGGGAGGCCCAAAAGCTGAGGAGAGTGGGCTGCCATCAGCAATAGCATGATGGGCATTGGGCCCATGATAAGGAGGCCGACGTCGAGGGGTGCCCCTGGGCTTGGGCTTCCAGTCATTCGGGTAGCCCACCAGGAGAAAGTACTTCTCGCGGGTGTGGCCCGGCCTGTTGCAGTAAGTGCAAACAGGCTGTGGGCTGGCAAAGTGGGCGGGGGCGGGGTTAGTGAGCCCGCGCAGGCCTGATGTGGAGTTGGGCCCAGAAGAGAGGGGACTGGAGTCAGAGGGCCAAGGTCCAGACGGAGAGGAAGAGTGGCCACCAGGTAGAGCGGCTGAAGGAGAATCTCGACGAGCGTGGAAGGCACTCCGGTCGCCGGAAAGGGTGTGGGTATCATTCTGGGATCGTTGGTGAACATCCTACTTCGCCAGGGCGTAGATGCGCTCCAAGGATGGAAGGGAATCACGGGATAGAACATTGCTGCGAAGAGTGTTGAACTCATCGGGCAAGGCGAGAAGAAACTTGAGCGTGAGATCATCTTGATCTTTTGATTGAAGGCGAGAGTTGATGTTGCAGGTGCAATGGTCGCAGTTGTAGCGAATGGGTGGCTCTTGGGCATCAAGCTCACCGCGAAGGTCCTTGAGACGGACATAAAAGGCGGTAAGGGCGGCGCCGGTGGCGCCGTCGGCAAGCCGTAAGTTGCTAATAGCCTATTGAATGGAGTATTTCTGGGTTCCGAAAAGCTTCGCAAAGCTATCATGGAGGAGCGCCCAGATGATGTCGACGGTGTCGGGACGTGAAACCATACTCTCAAGTTCAGAGTCGACCGAATGAACAAGCCAGGTTTTCAAAGCAGCCTGACATTGATCCCATTTCGCAGCAGCATCAGGATCATCGGTCGGGCGGGGTAAGTCACCGGTGAGAAAGGGAAGCTTATTGCGGGCGAGAAACACCGTGCGAACCTGGCCGCTCCAAGTGGTCCAGTTAGCCTCGCCGGTCAATTTCTTGGATACGATGCTGATCAGTTGTAAATCAGCGGGACTGAGGGCATACGGGTCACGGGGAAGGGCGGAAGCGGGGTTGGAAATCGGAGAAGAGGTCGGGGAGGGACTAGAATTGGCCATTGGAGAAGGCGGCGCGGATAGGATTCCAGTAGGGTTTCGATTTGGGGCGGCGAGGGAGGCGGCTAGGGTTTTGAATTGGGGCGGCGAGGGAGGCGGCTAGGGTTTCGAATTGGGGCAAGGGTATTAGGGTAAATTGTGGGAAAAGTAGGGGTAATTTAGAAAAGAAAAAAAATATTCGGGATATTTGGGAAATAAGAATAAAGAAAGGAAAAAAAGGAACGGGATTGCACTTCACTCTAATAGGACGGCTGGGAGGATGAGGATTGCGGAAAAATTAGGTCTCAAAGGAAGGATGGCTCCGGATACCATGTAAGAAAAAGAGAGAAAAGGTAAGATGCCAGAGTAAGCAATCTGTGTTCTATATATTGGATGATCGATTTACATTACAAATGTAATATTTATAGAGCGTTTAACCTAATCTATACAAGGAATATGTAATATATACAATTACTACACGATATTGAGCATAATTCTAGGACTCAATATAGCAATACGGTAGGTGCACATCAACAGTATGGGTGTGACAAGGGAAGGAAACGAGCATATTTAGAGAGTTGGTCCACAACCACCATAAGAGAATTCTTACCCCGGGAGGCTGGCAAGCCATCAATGAAGTCCATCGAGACTTCGGTCCAAATGTGTGATGGTATTGGCAGCGGCTGGAGAAGGCCTGCTGGTGCGAGATTGTCTGACTTGTGTTCTTGGCAGGTGCGGCAAGCTCGGATGAAGTCTTTGAGTTGGGACCCCATATTCTTCCGGTAAAAAATTGAACGCAGTCGTTGGATGGTTTTAAGGTAGCCTTCATGAGTGCTGCCGTGAAATTCTTGAAGGATTGGTGGGATGAGGGCAGATGTAGCTGAGAGATAAACTCACCCTTTGAAAAAGATAAGGCCCACCTTATACTCCCACGGACCTAGTGCTTCACCCTGTTGGATACGTGTGATGAGGTCCCCCATCGTAGAATTAGTTTCTTCCCGAATTGGCTCCACCCATAAGGGAATGAGGGTGGAACTTGCAGTAGCACACATGGACCCTTGTTGAGAAGTGTGCACATCTGATTGACACATCAAGGGGATTGCATGCTTTGAGGGTAGAAGTGGAGCACACGTAGCATGGGTCACTGCACAAGTGGCAAATGTTGTTTCTGGGTGGGTATCGGTGGCATGCAAAGATGAAGGGCTGGGTGGGGACAAGGAGATTGGGACCACATTATCGGAAGGAAATGGTGGGGTAATGGCCAAGAGTCCTGCACAGACCTCAGGGAGCCTGGAGAAAGCATCTGCGGCTCTATTTTCACGACCAGCCTTGAACTCAATGCGGAAATCAAATCCCACCAATTTTGTGAGCCATTTCTGTTGACTCGGTGTAGAAATCCGTTGGTCCCACAAGTACTTAAGAGACTGTTGATCCGTGCGGATCACAAATTGTTGGCCGAGGAGGAAGTGACGCCATTATCTCACAGCTAATATAAGAGTCGTCATTTCTCATTCATAAGCAGAACGATACTGGCCTTGGGGGTTTAAGGCACGGCTGAAGAATGCCACGGGTCTACTTTCTTGAGAAAGAACAGCACCAACACCCACATTGGAAACGTCGCACTCCACCACAAAGGGTTTGGAGAAGTCGGGCAGTTGCAAGACTGGGGTAGTGGTCAGAATGTGCTTCAGCTGCTCGAATGCATGCTCTAAGGAATGGTTGGCACTGATCCCTCTAGCTTCATGGTTTGGGGACTTGGCACCCCATACAAGGCATGGAGAGAGACAACTGGAGGTTCTAGCAAAATGGTGGCTTCCAACTCCCGCTCGAGCTCCCATATAGAGGTAGCATCTCTCGCTTCCTCTTCTTCCGAGGTCAACCCTTCCAAGAAAAAGACCTTTTTACATCTGTGGCCTGGACTGAACCATTCGTCACAATTAAAACAGAGCCCCTTGAGATGCCGTTCTGACATTTCTGTAGAAGAGAGCTTTCGAACTGGCCTTGCCGTACCAGTTGTGGAGCTGGCTGTGTTGCTGCTGCTAGCCGGGTTTGAGACCCTTCGGACAATGGTTGTAGGGTTCCACCTTTGATATGAGGGCTGACCTTGTTGCCCTTTTAGTTTGGCTTCCAGGACTTTTGTTGTACCCAATGCTGCTGACAACGATTTGGGCCTAGAGATCTGGTGTTAGGCTTGTTAACGGGTTGGTCGAATAAGTCGACAAACTTCTTCTTCTTTAATCCTCCTATGGTGATCAGAGAAGATGAACACAAATGCTTTTTCGAGGAAGCTCCCTCCAAGTTCTATTTCTTTTCACGATGCCAAATACAGAGATACTTCCTTCTTTAAATACAACAAGAGAGCTGCTCCTTTGGCTGCCCTGGAAATACTTAGCTACACGGAAACCACTTGCACCACAGCAGCATGGTTTCCTGACTCCTGACACTTAACATAGGAAAATGCATAAAATGATTACTGCTACATGCAGTCACGCAAGGCTTATCCAGCCAAACAAAGTTGACTAGACAATCCTCTTAATGAGGACAAGACAAAAGCAGACAAAAGTGGAAGATGGCTCTCCCTACGCTTCCTTCAGTGACGTGATCAAAGACTAACCCCTGGTGTTAGCCATTGGATCCATAGCAGTTGGCCTTTTTCTTAAAAAAAAAAAAAAGATATTACAACATTACACACCTAATTCATGTATTTGAATCCCAAACTTTATGGTTAAAATCTTTACTAATTCATTATTGAGATTATAATCTTTACTAATTCACCATTGAGATAGTTGACTAAGCGACATGATTGGTTATTCACTTGTATATACTTCTTTCTCCATGTTGAAAGAAGGGGAATCAGAACTTTAAAGCGAGGGCTGTTTTTGCATTCCACCTGGAAACAAGACATCCAAAGTTCAGTTCTACCAGAAGAAATGGATAAAAAAGGAAAAGGAAAAAGAAAAAGAAGATCTAGTGCCGCATTCGTATGATTTTAATTTAAACCTTTTGACTTTTCTCAATGCTAGTCCAACTACTCTATTGCCTGCCATGTTTATGTTTTCATCTTTTAAAGCAGGGACAACTGTGGTCAGTGGCAAACGGTCTGCTTCAAATTGGGTTCTAATCTCTATGTTCAATTTCTTATCTATTTGTGTTTTTTTTTTGTCTGTCTGCCTCTTTTTCTAGGTTTTTCTGCTCTTACTGGTGTTCACGATATTCATCTCTGATGGGTATCTGAAAAGAAAACGACCTTGTCTTATTTAATACCAAATTTCTTAATGAGACTTGAAGTGAATTCATTATTATTTGGCTTTTGCTTTAGCTGGGTTATTATATCTTAGCTGGGTTACTAGTTGCCTCATGAATTTTCTCATAATGGTGTTCTGCCCCCGGTAGATTTTGATGTACAAACTTATTTGCCTTTGCAGAATGTGCATCTTTAACTAGTATTCCCCGAGGTGATCGGTACTGTACATATTTCCAGAATACGTTCCAAAGAGAAAAAATTTTGGAGCGTAATGAAAATGCTGTCGCAGCTGGTACAGTTTCTGTGATTGATCCTATAGAAGAAATAAATAAAGGTGCATCCGTATTGTCAAAAACATAGAAGCTGACATTAGTGGCTGTGTATTATGCGTGGCAGTGGCGTGTTTCAGCGTGTTTTCTTCCTCTTTTTCCAAACAGCTCCTTTTTCCTCCTCTGATGTGTAGAATTATGTAGAACTTGCTTGAAAGGAAAGACAATTTGGCATAGCTTAGTTGTTTTTCAATTTAAGATGTTTTGTGTAATTTTCAGCACTATTTATGTTTGTGTAGATACCATGTTTTGGTCTAGTTTGTTAAAGCTACAATGTAACTTGATTATAATGTAAGAAATATATGATTACTATGTTTGTGAGATATTTTATGTGTGTGAAGTTGCATACTACTAAGTTTAATGCATTTGAATGATTAGCTACCACTTAAGTGATTTGATTTGCATGTTAGAAACCAATAAAAAATGACATGCAATGGCTTTTTGTAATGTGTAACTATAGATTAATATAGATAGACATATACCATATGGCTTGTATAGCTTTAGGTGTAAATTAGAATATTCATAAATTTTAATGTATTTGGTTTATTTCAATTTACATACAGAAATATAATGAGTTAATGAGCTAAGTAAATTTGCTATACCTAGGAAATGAAAATAAATAAAATCAATCATTTGACATCTACTGAATCCTTTAAGAGTAAATGAGATCTTCATCAATTTAATATATTAAAGACAATATGGATCTACATTGAAGTTATCAACCACATTTCCAACCACACAAATTACTAATTAAAAGAAAATCCTAATTCAAATTTTATACACGTAACAAATTGTTTACTACAACATTAAAAAATGCCGTGGGTCTCTTTCTAATGAGTCTTGAACTATGATATGCTGCTGCTATACTATAACCTTAGAAGATACTACCATCAAGAAGCACTGACCGCTTGGAATTATAAGTCTCTTTCTAGCATTTTTTTTTTCGCTGCAAATTTTGTGGCTGAAAAAACATCCTTTTCATGTGTGGATGCTTTTTACAGATGGTTGAATTATTGCTCCAATAGTATGTCTAGTTTATGTTGCACAAAGATATGGGATATAATTTTCCAAGGTTGCTAACCACAGCTCACCCATGAATTTTATTGCATTGGGTTTTGTCAGCTAAAGAAATAAACTTCCCCGTATCCTCCTGGACTGACACTACTTCACATGGTCTTCTCAGTTTTTTGTTCTGAACTCACCAAAATTCTTAAGGTATCTAGTTTATTAAATATTACAAGTTGTGCACCGTATTGACTTATCATTTCCTTTACCATAATTCACTGTATTTAGTTTTTGTCTCACAGATTTTGAAGGTTAAGGAAGGACTAACTGCAGCAATGTAAGTATTTAGGGGTTGTTCTCCTTCATTCCAGCATTAGGATCTTTAAAGTTGTCACTTGAAATTAATTATTAGTCTCTTTAAAATATTTTCCATCCATTGGTGAACACCAAAGATATCATTAGAATCACTTCTTAGAAAAGGTCTATTCTCCTCCTTAAGGTCGCTAGAAGTCATGCTTGCGCTTCCATTATCTTTTTTCATTTTCCATTAAGAGATATCATCAGCGCTCTAACCCTTTTTCCTTCATCAAAATATTTGCAGTCAAATTTTAACTCTATTGTTTCATATTTTGGTATCCCTAAGTTTGATGAATGAACGACAGCCTAAACCAAAAATAGCTATTTTTTTCATTCTCAATGGCTATATCGTAAATTCTAATTGTGGCAGGAGATGAAAAAACTCTATTATTGTTTGTTAGAACATAATTAAGCAGTCAAGCAGCAAATTTTATTAGTTTAAGTGTTTAGGGTCCCTAGGGAGTGGTTATGATACTATGCAAAGGCTTTAAGTTTTAATATTGCCTATGTAATTTGTTTGAAGATGAGCTGCCACATCAAAGGCCACCTCAGCATCCCCAACAAAAGAGACAGTTGCAGCTCTGCACCGCCTCACCTATGGCCCTAGCACCAGACACAAATGGTGCTATAGTTGCAGTTGAGCTACACATGCAATAGGGACGTGCTACCGCAGTTATTGGAGCTTTATTTTTCTCCTTTCCGTTTTCTATTTAACTAAGTTAGATTCGTTCATTGTATTTTCATCATAGGAACAATTTCTCCTGAACACTCTTTGTATGATGGTTTGCTTATTAATCATATTAACGAGATTCACCCATTCGTTTGAGTTCTTCACCTATTTACAATGTTATCAGAGCCTAGGTTATGAGAAGTTGCATTTTATTTTTGACAAAACTCACACTCCATACCTGCCGGTTCTTCGATCCATACCTAAACACACTTTCGCCTTCACAAAAATTTACTTTTTGGCCTTTTTTGAGCTATTTTCACCATTTTTCGATTGTAGAATCGTATTTTCTGACTTCTTCTTCATCTCCAACACTCGCAGAACACCTCTGCAACAACATCTAGCTTCCTGCTCAATACGACATTGTTTTCCAACGTACTCATAAGCAAAACAACTTTGTCACGACAGTACTGCTCATTTTCACCCTAACTTGGTCAATATGACATCATTAGGCTCTCTTGCCCTAATCTGCCCAAGCAAAATGACGTCGTTATCAACCTTTCTCATAATCTGCTTAACACCTTGAGCAACACGACATCATTGGAGTTTTTTGCCCTAACTTGCCCATGCAGAAATGATGTCATCCTCACTTCGGCTCACACTTGCCCTAGCATGAAACGGCATTGTCTAATCATTGTGCCCTAATCCATGGCTGATGACCGCTCCATCTATACCAGTAGCTAGTCCAGCAGAGTTCTGCCCTATGTACCACCACACCAAAGTTATATGAGGCAAAATGCTCTGCCTCCAGAGCCACCTTTAACCCACCAAACTTTGCCGTGAGTTGCCACTTCGCCACATTAGAATTTTGAAGAAACAAGCAATCAGGTCTGAGTTGAACTTGACTTCACTGACCTTCTTTATCTGCCCACTAGAGACACCAATTCTCTCACTCTAGTGACCGTGAAACTGATCGGCAACTCGAATTACATTGTTTGGTATGAGACAATGTTGATTTCATTGTCAATCAAGAACAAGCTCGTTTTCGTCGGCGGGTCCTATCCGAAACTAGAGGATGGGTCACCACTTTTGCCATTTTGGGAATGTTGCAATCAAGTTTTCTGGGCCTAGATACTCAATTCAATCTCAGAGGAGCCCCACGGTGGGTTGATTTACACTCGCTCCACCATGAAACTTTGGGCTGAGCTTTGTGCCTGCTACAATCAGGTTAACTCGAGTCAAATTTACGACCTAATCACCCACCTCTAGCACATCCGAGAAGGGGGAAGCTCAATTTCGACATTCTTTGGGCAACTCTGGGAACTCTAGGAAGAATACGTCTTGACCATGGAGCTCAAGTCACTAGAAATCCTCATCTATCCACCGTGGGTTCACCACAAGGAAAAGCTAAAATTTTATCAATTCATGCATGGCATCAATGTGGCCTATTCAGCTTTCCAAAAGACCAAATTTTCATGATGAACCCTATTCCTAATGTATTCCAGGCCTATTCGATGTTCATCAAGGCCAAGTATCGCCAGATGAAGGCAAGGAAGACGGCTACAGATTACAGTTTTGTTACGGTGAAATCTTCATCTAACACAATAGCTCAGTACACCCACTCTAGACCTATTGCAACAAAATAAGCTATGGCAATGACATCAACGCAGTCAGCACTAACCAAGAGTGATGCATCATTCTCGCTTAAAGCCACGCAGAATGACATGTCGTTTAGAGGCTGCAAAAATAACAGGTTGTTTAGGGCAAATGACATGTTGTCTAGGGCAACTAAAAAATGCCAAATTTATGGTCGAAAAAATCACACTCGGGAACATTGCTATTGCCTTACTAGCCCTCAGTGTGAATATTGCAAAAACTATGGGCATGAGCACAAAGAATGCTATAAATTGAATAGATTCCTTCCAGGGCACAAGAACTACAAAGAGGAAGTAAAGGCAAATCTGGTAGTTGATGGTTCAGATCAGGTCTTCATCACCAAGATCGACTATCAGTAGTTTATGAAATTTGTCAAAGATGACTCTTAAGATAGCCATGCTTATTTGGCTGAAGGCATATCCGATTTCCTTAATCGCATTTAGATTATTGATTCTGGTGCTAGTGATCATATTACTGTCAATTTAAACTGCTTAGATTCTATTGCATCATGCGCATCTAGATCTAGGAAAGTTAAATTCCCTAATGGTGATAGTGCATTGGTTACTCACACTGGCAATACCCATATCTCCACGCATCTCAAATTGAACAGTGTCTTATATTCCCCTGATTTTAAATTCAATTTGATATCTGTTTCTAAAATTTGCCTCGATAACAATTGTCGAATTATACTCTACACTGAATTTTGTGTATTTCAGGACCTTTCGACGAGTGATGTCAAGGGCTTGGGTAGGATAAGAAATGGGCTTTATTTCTTTGTTGTCATATCCACTAGGAAAGCCTCATCCACACTTGGAACTCCAAGTTCACATTTTGTAAACTTTTTGTCGAGTTGTACTACTTTTGATTTCAAACTTTGGCATTGTCGTTTTGGACACATGTCAGATGCAAAATTTAAATTTATCAAAGAACTTCCTTTTCAAAATTCTTCTCTTGATAAAAATTATGATATTTGTCCACTTGCGAAATAAACTTGCAAACCTTTTTCGACACGCGGCCACACAACGCAACGGTTTTTTGACTTGATACACATTGATGTTTGGGGACCATATTGAACTCTTAACCATGATGGATCAAGATATTTTCTCACCATTGTTGATGATTTTTCATAAGGAACATGGACGTTCCTTATGAAAGCAAAAGATGAAACTTTTCTAAAAATAGAAGAGTTTTTTAATCTCATCCGAAATCAGTTTGACACAAATGTCAATTGCATTTGAACTAACAATGCCCTCAATTTTTTCAATCATAACACCAAACAACTTTTTTCATCTAAGGGAATCACATATGAGAGCTTATGTGTACACACTCCCCAACAAAATGGTGGTGTAGAGTGTAAACATTGTCACATCCTAGATGTAGCACGAGCACTCAAGTTCCAGTCACATTCCCATTAAATTTTAAGGAGACTATATTCTTACAGCCACATACCTTATCAATAGAATGCCATCATCCGTCTTAGATGGGGTTACACTCTATGAGAAATTATTTGGAAAACCACCCAAGATCTCTCACCTTAAGGTTTTTAGATGTCTCTGTTATGCCACCACTGTGGGGCCTAGAGACAAATTCACTCCACGAGTGACACCATGCATTTTCATGGGATATGCATCTAGTCAGAAGGGTTATAGACTTTATAATCCTGAAACACACCGTTTCTTTGTTAATAGGGATGTCAAATTCCATGAGGACACTTTTCCTTTCTCACACACTAGACCCAAATCATAGTCTGCCCCCTTATCCCTTTGACAGATCACGTTGCAGAGGATCATGGATTACATCAATCATCAATGCCAATTGGTGAATGTTCTAGTTCATTCCCCACTGCAGGTGAACACATATCTACTCAATAGAGCCTACACTTCCTTCACATCGTACACCTATACCTCCACCACCATCAGTTGAGCCATATGATTTCTTTTTTGATGAGGACGAACAAGAATCCTCACAATTAGCTAAGTCAGTAGAGCCTTCAGCCATCATAATCCCAAGACAATCCACTAGAGTTTCTCGACCACCACTTTGGTCCAATGATTATGTCTACCCTACCATCAATGCTCTTGAAAACTCATCATTTGAATATCCCCTTTCTGCTTTCATTTCATATAATCACCTTTCATCCATCACCCAAGCCTTTATTGCCTCCATTTCACTTGAAACTGAACTTACCTATCACCATGAGGTAGTTTGCAATCCTAGATGGCAAGATGCCATGACACAAGAGATCACAGCATTAGAGGCAAACAATATTTGGGAGATTATGGACCTTCCACCTGGAAGAAAAGCTATCGGATTTAAATGGGTGTATAAAATCAAGTACAATGTTGATGGGATAATGGAGAGATATGAAGCCCGTTTTGTGGCTAAGGGTTTCAGCCAAAAGGAAGGAGTGGACTATCATGATATTTTTGCACCAATGGTGACATATATTACAATTTGATGTGCCCTCTTATTGGCAGCTCAGAACCATTGGGATATATACCAAATGGACATTAGCAATGCTTTCCTACAAGGGAACTTATATGAGGAGGTGTACATGCGCCCTTCTCCTGGTAATCCATATGAACATAATGGGAAGGTGTGCAAGCTCAAACGCTCTATTTATGGACTTAAGCAAGTTGCTTGACAATGGTATAAAAAATTTGCCACAGCTTTACTAGCAGCTAGTTATCAAGACTCCATGCATGACACTTCCCTTTTTGTCAATAGACAAGGTAATCTCATTGTCCTCCTCATGATTTATGTTGATGATATCCTCATTACTAGCAGTGACATTGATGGCATAAAGGAATTAAAGGCACATTTATATTCTTCCTTCCACATCAAGGACTTGGGAGATCTTAAGTTTTTTCTTAGGGTTGAGGTCTTGAGAGATGAGAAAGGTCTTCACTTAAGTCAGAGGAAATACATCCTTGAACTGATAGATAAGATAGGGCTCAGTGGTACAAAACCAGTAAACAACCATATGGACATAAATCTATCCTTGACCATGGCAAAGCATGATCAAGGAGCTCGTGTCTCGAGAGATGATGATCCATTTTTGAACAATCCTCTTTAAGTATCAACAACTTATAGGAAAACTGAACTATCTCACAGTCACACGACCAAACATCTCTTATATAGTCCATAATCTAGCTTAGTTTATGCATAAGCCAAAGAAATCCCATTAGGAAGCAATTGTTCGACTAGTAAGATATTTGAAGAGTTGCCCAAGAACAGGATTACTCATCCCCTCTTCAAGCAGTTATCAGATGCGTGCCTATTGTGACTCCGAGTATGCCACATGTAAGGTAGGTCAGAGGTTCTTGATAGGTTTTTGCATCATGCTTAGTGATGCCTTCATTTCTTGGAAAAGCAAGAAGTAGGGAGTAGTCTATAGATCATCTACAGAGGCTAAATATCGAGCAATGGCAGTCACATCTTATGAGATATTATGGTTACTTGGACTTCTTGAAGACATGGGAATCAATGTTCCTCATCCAGTACACTTATTTTGTGACAACAAGGCTGCCATGGAACTCGCAGCTAACCTGATGGTGCACCAACGCACCAAGCATATAGATGTGAACTGTCATTTTATTCGTGAGAAGATATGTCAGCGAATCATCAAGACTGACCACGTTAGGCCTAAGGATCAACCAGCCAATCTTTTGACCAAGGCCTTCAAGGCAAATCAGCATGCTTATCTCCTTTCCAAGTTAGGTGTTATTAATACATACCGATCATTAGCTTGAAGGGGCCTGTTTGAAGATGAGCTACCATATCAGAAGCCACCTCAGCATCCCCGACAAAGGAGACAATTACAGCTCTGCACCACCTCACCTACGGCCCTAGCACCAGACACGACTGGTGCTTTAGTTACAATCAAGCTACACATGCAATAGGGATAAGCTACCACAGCTATTGGAGCTTTATTTTTCTCCTTTCCATTTTCTATTTAATTGAGTTGGATTCATTCATTGTATTTTCATCACAAGAATAATTTCTCCCAAACACTCTTTGTATGATGGTTTGCTTGTTAATCATATTAACAAGATTCTCCCATTCGTTTGAGTTCTTCATCTCTTTACATAATTCACCTTCATTTCAATTAAATCTTCCATGTTTTGGATTTTAACTATTGAAAGTCTAAATTCACATGATTTAGTACTATCCACATGGCTATTCCTAAACTTGCTTACGGCAATGAACTCTATGCTTCAGTTGCTTTAGCACAATTGCAAAAGTCTATCCTTTACTTAAACCTAAAATACTTAAAACCCTTATCATCCTAGCTATTCCCTATTGTAAAGTATCAGAAGCCACCTTTTATTATTTATTTGCTAAACTGCACTGAACTAAGACTCTATCCTAATTAAATTGGATTCAGTCACTAGCATTCGTTTCCACCATTCTATGGTACCAAACTTGAAGCCAGGAGGAGGTATTACAACAAGTGGGTGGGCAATTTAAAGAGTGTCACCTTACTGGAATGGTCCTTTTAAAGTCATTATCTGCTGGTTCAGAACTTCTAGTACCTTTTTTCCGTCTTTGCGATTCCTCTAAAGCCTATCCATAAGAGCTACTTTCCTCTCAAACTTTGAACATTAAAATTGTAGATTAAAAACCTCCTTCATTGTTTCAACCCCAATCCATGCTCCAATTTCTAATCTTGGTTGAGAAAAATATTTCGTCATAAAAGGTGTACAAAATTTTTTCACATGCCATGAAGGAATTAATTTGGCTGGGAAACTGAAGTCGTTGTTTAAAAAGCATAGATAGTAAAAAGAAATCGATTTTATTGTAAGGATAATATCAGATGGCAAAATAGAAGGACCAAATTAATGGTGTAAAAGGACTAAACTAGTTCATTGAGGAATAATAGGACATAAATTTTGTGACAAAGTGATTCAAAATGGATCAAATCCCTCTTACCTTACGCTTATAACTAGTTTGCACATTAGAAATTGGCTCACGCGTGCCTATCCATACCAATTCAGCTTATACAGGCCTAACCATTTAAATATTGGGAACAACCTTCTCCATTCTTTCTATTTAATCTTTAGTTGTTCAATTATATGTCAACAAAGGGATCAACCCTTTATCTCTCTTCCTTATGAACTCTTGGTTTCATTGTCCAAAATATAAAGAACCGAGGTTGTTCCATGGAGTCTTAAAGACATTCATGTTCCTTTTGGACAAAACTTTTAGACATGATAAGTCTACTAAAGGTTGCTTGATACCAACCTTATGAACATTGGTGGAGCAATGGGAGTAATGATAGTACGATGAGGAAAAGTTGTAGTTGAAGCAACCACAATGAAAAGCATATTCCTAACACAACTTCAGATCTTTTGGAAAAGATCTTATTCTCTTTATGAAATGAGGAGCAGTGAAGTGAAATGAGCAGTGACGTCAAAGAAAGGAGATATTTGAAGCTGTTCATTGTTTAATCTAGTCCTCATGATGCAGGGAACATTAGAAACATTGATGGTATACTTTATCTTGCTAAAAAAGCAAGTCTATATAAAATGAAAATGGGTAAATATATATTGCAGCTTGAGATGGGTCATAGGGGACAAAGGACCTAGTTGTAATGGGATTTCGATAGAGAGATAAAATTCTAAAGTTTTAGTTGGGAAAAAAAAAGGCAAAATAAGGATTACTTTAAAAAAGCAGGGGATTGACAAATGAGGTGATCTATGCAGCAAGGGCTGGTGTTTGGGGTGGTGGGAGAGACAATAAGCTGTTGATTACTTGCAAGGGAAGCAATTAGGTTAGATCAAAGAAAAAAGTAGTAAAATGTTTTTTTTCTTGTTACTTAGCAAAGTTATAATAAACTATTGTAAGTCGCCCTACTCCCCCCCCCCCCCTCAAATTTGCACAAAGTTTAATGGAAATTTTCCCATAGTCTTATTCTCTTCTGTAACTAGTTATAATAGAGAGTATCTTATCTATGACAGATCTTCTTATTTGAAAATGTTTTCTTCTACCATCTAAGAATGTAACTACACTGGTGTAAAAATAATTACCTTAATAAACCCAAAGACCTGTGTAACTACACCTTTAAGTCACATGTTGATAAAATTGAATGAAAATCTTTATACATAGCTTTTATGCTACCATGCTAATGTAAACCTCATTGTTTCGAACTAGTAGTATAAGCTAATGGACTGAGCTATGCAATATGAGTTGGACCTCCATGTTCTAGATTGGTAGTATGGGCTTGTGGACTAAGCTATGCTAGTACAAGTCCAACCTGCTTAGTTTCTTTGTTATTGGGTTATCTACTTGGTGGTGCCCATTGTTCTTTCCTTTTATGTTCCTTGTATTTGAATTTCACAAAAAGTAACTAATCTATTTAATAAGGGAGACATTTTTGTTCTGCACTTAAGTGTAATGATCTTGATATTTAATAAAGACTATTGTTATGAGTCCATACTTATGATTGCAATGTTAGTCTTAATGAGAATATTTATGGTTTAGAAAGACAAGTGTCCTAATTCAACGAACCTCATTTTAATTCTAAGTAAGGTTCACATATTTATGACTTTACATTGGAACCTCGAGAGAAGGCTCACGCCTATATAAAAGGAACCTCCCATCCTCTTTCTCCTCACTCAAACACTCAAGCTCTCTTATCATACTTTATAGTTTTCCTTATGTTCACTCCAAAAGTTCTCTTGTTAGAGTGATCCTAGTTAAAAGGCTAACTTAGTTCACCGCTGAGACTTGAATGTTGAACATATTTCACAAAGTCTGTTACAAGTGGTATTAGAACCTAACTCTTTGGGGATAGGCTAAGTTGTTGTGATGGCTAGTACTTCTTGAGATGCCAGTAATGCTGTTGATGATGTTACACCAATGCAATCGAGAAGACAAGCTAAAAGACGAAGGGCTGAAGCTTATGCTAAAATAATGGAGGAGAGAGTCTTGCATTTGGAGGATTTCTCAGCCATTGTTAAGGAATGTGTGACACAATTAGAGCAGGATCTGAAGGACTAGATGGCTATCATTGTTAAACTCCAAGAGCAAATTGATGCTTGAGGGGAGCAAGACTTAGGATTGCTGCACTATTGGAGAATCTCCTTAAACCCCTAACCTAAAATGAGAAACAAGATGCTATAGAAGTGGAAACTTTTTTATGGCATATGGATCACTATTTGGAAAGGATGCAAATTCATGATGAACTCACAAAGGTACATATAGCCTCATATTATCTTACTCACAATGCCTTAGTGTGGTAGTGTAGGTGCCAATCTGATGAAGAAAGAGGAGATGTTGCTATATCAACTTATGAAGAGTTCAAGGAAGAACTAAAGAAATAGTTCCTTCCTATGAATGTGAATAAAAAGGCTTATAAGGTGCTAAGAGATTTAAGGCATACAACGAACTTACAAGTATATATGCAAGCTTTCACATATGCTAGATTGTATCTTGAGAAGGTCTCAGAAGAAACTTTGTTGTTTTTCTTCGAGAGTGATCTTTAAACTTGGGCATAAGAAGAGTTGAAGAAGCATAACATGTCTAACTTAAGTCAAGCAATCTCAATTGTGGAGTCCCTGACAGAACGTAGACAAAATGAATATTCTTTGAGATTGTCTTCTTGATTTGGTCCAAATGGAAAAGAACGAGGAAGTCACCCAGCCTTCAACCATAATGAAAGTAATTGGCCACCCTTTAATCGTAATGGCGATAAGAGGAAGGCCTTTCTCTCTCATTTCCTTTGCAAAGGTCCACATTTTATGAAATATTGTTCAAGAGATGGATCGCTTAATGCCATGGAGCAAGAGATGGCGTAAGAAAAGACTCCAATAGATCTAACAGAGGATGGATGGGACTAGCATAAAGAAGTCTTTGCTAGCAATGTAATTGAAGAAAGGCATCCAAAAAGGCAAAGAGACTTATTTGATTGTGTTAAAGGAAAAGACTATGAAGGAAGATAATCATCCTTAAGTCTTTCGTGATCTCCTTGTAAAAAATAAGGACGTGATGCCTTCCGAGATGCCAAAACAACTACCTCCTAGGAGGGAAGTTGATTATGTTATTGAATTAAAGCTAAAGACAAAGCCTCAAACAAAGGCCTTATATAGAAATGTCCTTAACTGAGTTGGAGGAACTTAAGAAACAATTGAAGACACTACTTGATGTGGGATACATTCAGCCTTCAAAGGCACCTTATGGAGCTCCAGTGTTATTTTAAGTCAAGAAGGACAAATCAATGTGGCTGCACATTGATTATCGAGCTCTAAAAAGGTAATCGTAAAAAATTAATAGCAAATTTTTGTGACAAGTTGGGCAACGCCCATTATTTTACAAAGGTGGATTTGAGATAGGGGTACCACCAAATCTAAATTACTGCTAGAGATAAGCTAAATTCAACATGTATAACAAGATACAACTTTTATGAATGGTTAGTTTTGTCCTTTGGCTTAACCAATGCCCCAACAACTTTATGTACATTGACGAACAACTTGTTTCATCCTTATTTAGACATGTTCATGGTGGTTTATCTAGATGACATAGTAGTGTACAACAACAACCTAGAAGAACATGTAGAGCACTTGAAGATCTTATTCAAGGTGTTGCGGGAGAACAAGTTATAGTTGAAGAAGGAGAAATACTTTTTTGCTTAAGAAGGAGTTGACTTTCTCGGGCATGTCATCATAAAAGGAACTCTACGGATGGATAAGGCCAAGGTGAAGGTGATTCAGGAGTGCGAAGCCCCCTCGAAGGTAACATAATTGAGATCCTTCCTTGGTTTGATTAATTACTATAGACGCTTCATTATAGGGTTTTCGGCAACAACCATACCTTTAATGAAGTTATTGAAGAAATCCAAGATATGGGATTGGATAGAAGCATGCCAAAAAGCATTTAAAGACTTAAAGGTTGTTGTGACAAAGGAACTAGTGTTAATGTTACCGAATTTCTCCAAAACATTTAAGGTACATTCAAAGTACATTCAAATGCTTTTGATTTTGCTATTGGGGGTGTACTAATGCAAGATGGTCATCCTATAGCTTTTGAAAGTAGAAAGTTGAATAAGGCAAAGCATAAGTATATGGTCTAGGAGAAGGAGATGACAACCATAGTGCATTGCTTGAGAACCTAGCGTCACTACTTGCTCGACTCATGCTTCTTGATTCAAATAGAAAATATAGCCACAAGTTATTTCTAGACTCAAAAGAAACTATCTCTGAAGCAAGCTAGATGTAAGATTTTCTTGTTAAGTTTGATTACATAATGGAGTAAAAGCCAGGGAGAATAAATGTGGATATTGATGCTTTTACTCACAAGGTAGAATTGGCAACTATGAGTGTAGCTGTGAAAGACAGACTATAGCTCTTACGAGAAGGGATGTCCTATGATTCCATGGCTTAACAGTTAGAACAATTAGTAAAAGAGGGCAAGGCAAAGCAATTCTGGATGGAAGAAGGACTACTTTACACAAAGAAAAAACACTTGTATGGGCCTAGATGGGAGAACCTTTAACGCAAGCTTATCAAGGAGTGACATGATAGCAAGTGGGTAAGGCACCTGAGACAATGGAGGACAAGTGTTCCAGATTGGTAGTATGGGCCGAGGGATATGCCGACAGAGGACATGACCTGCTACCACTCGCCTATGCTATGGAGGGAGTTGTTTGTTTTAGTTTCCTTGTGTTGGGTCACCCACTTAGGTGGTGCCCATGTCTTGTACCGTCATTATGCTTTGTTTGTAGTTCTACTGTGACGTGATGTAAATAGTCTCTTTGCATAGAGTGTGACCCCATTGGGTGTATAAGAGTCTTTGTCCTGTTGCTTGTAACTTGAATGATTCTCTGGTTAAGTAAAGATGTACATTCAGACATGTGTTTATGTGTGCCCTTTATTCTGCCAATTTCTCCACAGGTTGTCTCGAGACTAACCAAGTTGTCCTGTCGTGGCTTTCAGGTAGTGTACTGAGAGCATAGAAGGCTGACCCAGATCTCTACTGAGACCTAGGTGCCGCACGAATCTACTAAGACCGTGACAATTGGTATCAAGGAGCCAAGTTAGCTCTAGATGGACAATAGATTCGCAACGTCTAAAGAAGAGGGCAAAATGCAAGACCTCCCCATCAGACCAGGGGATCTTTCTAGAAGATAGAATTAACATTCTAGAAAAAAAAAAGCTTAGGTATCCAAGACCAAGATTGAAACTCTGTAAAACAAAGTTGTAATGTTGACATTTGCCAATGACAGACTTGGCTTGGTTGAAAGTTACATCTCTGGTATGGAAGAAAAGATGCTGGAGTTTGGAGAGAAGTTAGATCAGTTACAGAAGAGACCTAACTCTAGTAGTGCCCCACACAATGACATCCCTAAACCTAAGTGCTATAGTGGCAACCGAGATGCCATAGAAGTTTAGGATTTCATTTGGCATTTGGCATTTGGAGCAATATTTCAAGATGGCCCACATCATAGATAATCAATACAAAGTGCAGACCACAGCTTGTTATCTTACGGGAAGTGCGAACGTGTGGTGGAGGAGAAAGTGCCAAGAAACAGAGACCGGAGAAGAAGAAATCTCCACTTTTGAGGCCTTTAAGAAGGCTTTAAAGAAACAATTTCTGCCAATGAACGTTCATTGAAGGGCTCATGATACCCTTCGCTTCTTGCGACATATAACCACTTTACGAGTGTATGTACAGGCTTTCTCAAATGCGACTTTGTATCTTAAGAACATACCAAAAGAACTCTTTTATACTTCTTCACCGTTGGACTCCAAAAGTGGGCTATGGATGAAGTGGAAAAGAGAGATGTACGTACGTTAAGTTAAGCCATCTCAGTTATGGAGTCCCTACTAAATCGTAGACCCATTGAATTTGGAAACAACAGACCACCAGCTCAGGGAGAGAACTCGGGAAATGGTAGTAGTAGAACCCAATCGGCTCAAAGTGGTGGGAATAGACCTCTGCCGAACCACAATGGTGGGAACGGGAGCAGACCTGCATTCAATCGGAATGATGGGGCAAGAAGGGAATGTTTCCTTTGTGGTGGGCCCCACATCATGAAATACTGCCCAAAAAAGAGTTCACTTAACACCATCGAACAACAACCAACCTAAGTTAAAGCTCCAACTGAATCCATAGTAGAATAAGATCAGTCACTAGCTTTGCAAGCATTTAATTCGATGAAGAGTGAAGCCTCAATGTCAACTACGAGGTCTTTAATGTATGTGGAATGCACTATCAATGGCAAGCTTGCTAGAGCTATGGTCAATTCAACTACGACCAATAACTTCATCACTCTTACTGAAGCCAAGAAACTATGCCTAACAGTGAGAAGAGATACAGGAACACTCAAAACAGTGAACAACACACTGTGGCCAGTTATAGGAGTAGCTCGTGGAGTAGACTTATATGTTGGTAAGTGGATGGGAAAGATAGATTTGATTGTGGGGATATGGATGACTATAAGTTAGTCTTTGGACTAGACTTTCTTCATATAGCCCATGCATTCCCCTTCCTTACGCACAACTGCTTGTGTATCTTTGATGGGGACATGTCTTGCCTCATCCAGACCCAAGCTATGGGGCTAGCACAGAATAGTCTTTCTACCATGCAATTGAAGAAACGCATGCAGAAAGGCATGGAGACGTACTTGGATGTGTTAAAGGAATCAAAGGTGGTGATAGAAGATGAGCTTCCAGAGATCATTGCCAACCTTTTAGAGGAAAATGGGGATGTGATGCCTCCTAAATTGCCAAAGGAACTACCACCTTGATAGGAGGTGGATCATACGATTGAATTGGAACCAGGTGCTAAGCCACTGGCAAAAGCTCCTTATTGAATGTCTCCACCAGAACTCGAAGAACTTAGGAAGCAATTAAAGTTCCTACTAGATGCGGGATATATCTGACTAGTAAAAGCACTGTACGGTGCCTCGGTTTTGTTCCAAACTAAGAAAAACATGTCTCTACGGCTCTGCATAGACTACCGGACGTTGAACAAGGTCACTGTAAAGAACAAGTATCCCATTCCTCTGATTGGGGACTTGTTTGATCGATTGGGTCACGCTCGTTACTTTACAAAGGTGGATCTACAATCAGGCTATCACCAGGTCAAAATTACAGCTAGGGACAAGCCAAAGATGACCTGTGTGACTCACTATGGCTCATTTGAGTGGTTGGTGATGCCATTTGGACTAACCAACACTCCAGCCACATTTTTCACCTTGATGAATAACTTACTTCAGCCATACCTAGACAAGTTTATGGTCGTCTACCTAGATGACATTGTGGTCTACAGTAACTCACTTGAGGAGCATGCGGAGCATTTGAAGATTTTGTTCAAGGTGTTGCATGAAAATCAGTTGTATCTTAAAAGAGAGAATTATTCATTTGCTCAGGAAGAAGTGCATTTCCTTGGCCATGTGATTAAGCAAGGAACTCTTCGAATGGATCCTACAAAGGTAAAAGCCATCCAAGATTGGGAAGCTCCCACTAAAGTTACAGAATTAAGATCTTTCTTAGGTTTAATTAACTATTACCGGTGTTTTATTATAGGGTTCTCCGCGAGGGCTACACCTCTAACTTAACTACTGAAAAAGTCCAATATTTGGGATTGGACTGAGACGTGTCAATGAGCTTTTGAAGATTTAAAAGCTGCGGTGACACAAGAACCAGTGTTAGTACTATCAGATTTCTCTAAGCCATGAAGTACACTCCGATGCTTCTGATTTTGCCATCGGGGGTGTGTTGATGCAAGAAGGTCATCCAATCGCATTCGAAAGTAGAAAGTTAAATGAAGCTAAGCGAAGGTATATGGTACAAGGAAAGGAAATGACGGAAATCATCCATTGCCTAAGGACGTGGCGTCACTATTTGCTGGGTTCATAGTTCTTGATCCAGATGGACAATGTGGCAACAAGCTTTTTCTAGTCGCAAAAGAAATTAACTCCAAAGCATGCCAGATGGCAGGATTTCCTAGTGAAGTTTGATTATGTTATAGAATACAAGCCTGGGAGAGGCAACGTAGTGGTTGATGCTCTCAGCAAGAAAAGTGAATTGGCTGCTATAAGCATGGCAATGGGGGATACACTACCAATTGTAAAAGAAGGTATGGCTCATGATCTAGTGGCTAAATAGTTGATGTAACTTGTGGACAAGGGCAAGACAAGGCAATTCTAGATAGAGGACGGATTGCTCTACACAAAAGGGAGGCGTTTGTATGCACCTAAATGGCAAAACCTCCACCACAAGCTTATTGGTGAACACCACGACAGCAAGTGGGTAGGACATCTAGGACAACAGAGGACAAGGGAACTTCTAGAAGCCTCGTATTACTAGCTTGACATGAGAGATCAAATAGAACAGTTTGTGAAGACCTATCTCGTCTGCCAGCAGGATAAACCAAAGAGGAAAGTTACCGGGGGACTGTTGGAGCCATTACCAATTCCAAGTCATCCATGGGAGAGTTTCTTCGACATTCGAAGCTCTGCAACTACCCATCATGCCTACCATCCAAACATTCAAGGCGCCAGAGATGAGAATGTCGTTCTCAACTACATATTGAAGTACAACGATTTCGTAGATCTCGGAGAGTTCAAATCATCCAAGATCACAAACGATCCAAAGGAAATCTATGGTGTTGCGCTTTCAACAATAAATATGGATTCGGCCTTTAAGATAATCAAGAATGGAGCACTGAGAGACTTTGTAATCCATTACAATAAAAACCTTTCAAATCCCCAGCTCATTCAAAAACCACTGGAGGAAGAATTCTGACCAAAGTACATGGAATTCGTTAATGTGCCAAAGATACTTGAAGGTCCATCTCGTATCGGCAAAACATCATAGGCTAAATCACTTGGCCCACATAATTACTACAAAGGATACCTAGACTTTAAATCATACACAGACGACACCTTGTACAATGTGCTCAATGACTTTCCACTTGGAAAGTTACAGCTTCAAAGACCTGACGCACGCCAACCCGAACAGTGATCTTTCGCAAAGCTCCAGATACCAAATAAAATGCCATACAACATCGACCGCTTCACCTAAATTTATACCAATAAATTTAAAACACACTTACACAGTGTTCCTGCCCATCATCATGGGCCTACCACGGCTTTAAAAGCCCAAACCCAACGTAAGCCTTCCCGCTTACTTCTAGAATAGGCCCAACCTTCCACATGTAGAGCCTATGTGGAGGCCCAGTGAATTTAATGATTAAATTCAACATAAAAAAAATACCCAATCATGACATGCCATGTGGCAGTCACTAACATAGATAGCTAATGGCAGCTTGCCGTGTGGCAGCTCACGTAGCAGGCTAGATTTCATTACTAAGCTACCAAAGTCATATGGGTGCAGCTTAATTCTAGTGGTGGTAGACCGTTTCTCAAAATATAGGACCTTCATACTGGCCCCAGTGGAATGTACTGCTAAATTCACGACACACCTTTTTTTGAAGCATGTGGTGAAATATTAGGGTTTACCACAAAACATTGTAAGTGATCAAGATCCATGATTCACTAGTCGATTGTGAGGAGAATTGTTCAACCTTTTGGGCTCAAAATTACGGTTCTCTACATGCTTCCACCCACAGAAAAATAGGCAAATAGAAAGGATGAATAGCTTGTTGAAGATGTATCTATGACACTTTGTCGACGAGAACCAAAGGGACTAGGCAAAGCTAGTGGATGTAGTGCAGTTCTCCTATAACTTATAGAGGAGTGAGTCAACCAATAAAAGCCCTTTTGAACTAGTGATAGGACAGCAGCCCTTGACCCCTCCGACGATTGAAGCAAAGCCATCAGGCCAATGTCCCAACGCGCATGAATTGGCAAGCTTGTGGAAGAAGAGTGCAGACGTAGCCATATCCTACTTGAACAAGGCTATCAAGAGGATGAAGAAATGGGCTGATAAGAAGCGTAGACCAGTTGAATACAACGTTAGGGATCAGGTATTGGTGAAATTTCTCCCTTATCAGTATAAGGCGTATAGACCTCTTCACGAGGGTTTGTGTCAAAAGTATGTGAGATCGTTTAAGATCGTGGCAAGAATCAGCAAGGTGGCTTATCAACTAGACCTCCCATTTGGCCTCAAGATCTATCCGGTCGTCCATGTGAGTATGTTGAAGCCGTTCCACGAAGATGAGGTGGAGGCAGGATGAAGGCAGTCCAAGCGGGCTCCCCCGACGATGTTGAAGTCGTTTGACAAGGATGTTGAAAAGATCTTGGACTATCGAGTCCTTGATAAGAAAAGAGTTCATCCATGACATCAGTTCCTTATCAAGTGGAAAGGCTTGCTGATCGAGGAACCAACCTGGGAGTTTGAAGAAGAGCTGTGGCAGTTCAGGAACCTCATTGAAGACTACTTGGTGACTGTAGAAGCTTCACTGATGTGAACGCACACTGCAACGGACCTTTGTCAAACCAGGGCTACTCACTTAAGTGTTACACGGAGGTGAGACGAAATGGCACGATGAAGAAAGCTTGGAGTAAAGGGAGGAGTCTACACTAGGATGCTGCGAAGACAAAGGCCAGCTGGACAAGTACAAGTCAGACATTATGGCCTCAATCAATAGAGTGTGTTCGATGAGCCCAACCCCTAGTGTGTCCCAGCACCAAGGACGTAGCTAGTTTGAATGGGGGAGAATGTTCTAGACCGGCAGTACGGGCCGAGGGATCTGTCAACAGAGGATGTGACCTGCTACCACTCGCCTATGCTATGGAGGGAGCTATTTGTTTAGTTTCCTTGTATTGGGTCACCCACTTGGGTGGTGCCTATGTCTTGTACCGTCGTTATGCTTTGTTTGCAATTTTGCTATGACGTGATGTAAATAGTCTCTTTGCATAGAGTGTGACCCCATTGGGTGTATAAGAGTCTTTGTCTTGTTGCTTGTAACTTGGATGATTCTCTAGTTAAATAAAGATGTACATTCAGACATGTGTTTATGTGCACCCTTTATTCTACCAATTTCTCCATAGGTTATCTCAGGACTAACCAGGTTGTCACGTTGTGGCTTTCAGGTAGTGTACTAAGAGCATAGAAGGCTAACCTAGATCTCTGCTGAGACCTAGGTGCCACACGGATCTACTAAGACCATAACACAAGGGCTCTTATGGAAGCCTTAATTTTTAGACTGGTATGCAAGATGAAATAGAATTATTTGTCAAAACACGCCTTGTGTGCCAATAGGATAAACCAAAGTATATAGCTCTTGGCAGATTATTGGAACCCCTACCGATTCCAAATTGTCCATGGGAAAGTGTCTCCATGGACTTTATCATTGGATTGCCAAAGGTTGATGGTTGTAAATCAATTTTGGTGGTGGTTGATTAGCTTTCAAAGTATGCAACCTTTGTACCAGTATTCTTCAAGCACAATTATTCTTGGACCAACTATGGAGTGCTTTGTGGAAGTCACAACACAATTATTCTTCAAGCACATGGTGAAGTTTTAGGGGTTACCCTGAAACATTATCAATAATAAGGACCCATAGTTTATAGGCCAATTATGGAAGAAGCTATTCAAATTTTTGGGTTCAAAGTTACGATTCTCCATAAGCTTTCACCCTCAAATAGATGGGCAAATAAAAAGGGTGTGAAGAGCTTGGTGGAGTTATATTTGAAACACTTTGTGAGTGAGAACCAGAAAGACTTAGTGAAGCTAAGGGATGTAGCCTAGTTCTCTTACAACCTCTAAGGAAATGAGATGATAAATAAGTTTGAACTAGTGATAGGATAACAACCATTGACCCCTCCAACTCTAGAACTGAAGTACACAGGATAATGCCTTGGTGCCTACAATATTGTGAAGCTTAGGTGAAAGAATGCAGATGTAGCCAAATCATACTTGAATAAAGCTATAAAAAGGATGAAGAAGTGGGCTAATCAAAAGAGAAGGCCGATTGAGTATAATATGAGGGATCAGGTAATCGTGAAATTCCTTCCTCATCAATATAAAGTTTATTATCCTCTTCACAAGAGATTGGTTTGCAAATATGTTGGTCCTTTTGAAATAGTGGGGAATGTTGGAAAGGTTGCTTATCAGCTAGACTTACCAACTAACCTTAAGATTCATCATGTGTTCCATGTGAGTATGATAAATCCCTTCCATAAGGATGTGGAAGATGATGAATGGAGTAGGTCATTGAGGGCCTCTCTAATGATGATGAACTTCTTTAAAAGGAAGACAGAAGCAATCTTGGCTAATCACATCTTCCAAAAGAAGAGAGTTCATCCATGGCAACAATTCTTGGTTAGGTGGAAATGATTGCTAGATAGTGAAGTAATATGGGAGTTCGAGGATGATCTCTAGTAGTTTAGAGGTCTTATCAATTGTTACTTGGGGGCGACGAGGGTGTTGCCATATTAGGTGTGAGAGAATGTTTTGGATTGGTAGTATAAGTTGATGGATTGAGTTATGCAATACAAGTCGGACCTCTATGTTCTGGACTAGTAGTATGGGTTGATGGACTAAGTTGTGCAAGTACAAGTCCAACCTGCCTAGTTTCTTTATTGTTAGGTCATCCACTCAGGTAGTATCCATTGTTTCTTCCTTTTATGTTCCTTGTATTTGAATTTTGTAAAAGATAACTAATCTTTTTAATAAGGGAAACGTTTCTCTTCTACACTTAAGCATAACCTTGATATTTAATAAAGGCTATTATTATTATTTTATACTTATGATTGTAACATTAATCTTAATGAAAATATCTATTGTTTAGAAAGACAAATGTCTTGATTCAACGAACCTTGTTTAAATTCTAAGTAATGTTGTCATAAATGTGTAACCATTGTTGCATTGAAGCCTCAAGAAAAGGCTCACACCTATATAAAAGGAACCTCTCAGTCTTCTTTCTCTTCACTCATTACACTTAAGCTCTCTCATCATACTTTATAGTTTTTCTTGTGTTCTCTATAGAAGTTCTCTCATTAGAGTGATCCTGGTTAAAAAGGCTAACTTAGTTCATCATTGAGATTTGAGTGTCGAATGAATTTTGCGAAGTCCATTACATCATGATGCATTAATTTTAATGGATAATCATTAATTATAACTATTTTGATCCTAAAGTCATTACCAAGTGGTTGTATTATGTGCTCAAGATTTTAGATTTGTTCCTATCCAAGAAAAATAGCTTTGGAATTTTGTTCACAAATGTAAAGACAAACTAAAAAAGGTGAAAGATGGGAGAGCCTAAGTGTCTAAGTATGGAATTAGAAAAGGAGGAAGACTTAGTACTATTTCCTGAGGAAATATTGAAGTGTGAAAATCTGATTATAGGAATATCTTTGCTTTAACGGTCAGAAACCACTTTAGTGATTTCTACATAAAGCTCATGTGAATAAATCTTTCTACATGTTCAACTATGTTCCTTAAGAGCTCAATTTCTACATGTTTAGCAAAGTTCTAACAAAGTCTAATGCAATTCCACTTTTTCATATATGCTACATTTGTCATGCCAAATGGTGCAATGTTTGCAATGACTCTTTGACTGGGAAACATGGCATACTTGTATATCTTTGTTGCATTTGCAACAAATGTCAAAGGCAATCAGTAAGTTGTTATTCATCTTGTGCATTACCTAATTAATCCAACTATCTAGGATATAAAAAATATCTATATGGTTACAAATTCTCCTTCCGACTATGTTCTAGTACTCTAACTAATTTCCAAATGTAATACATGATTGTTGTCACAAAACAATATCTCTACCTATTCATTGACAAGTAAACAATGGTTTGGTCGGTAGCCCAAGTCTTATGTGTATTACTATTTTTTCATAATTAAAAATTGCAATGTCACTCTAATATGTTAAATCTCTTATGCAGTGGTAGTGGTTGTTCTTGTTCTTGGAAGAGCAAAAAGACTTGAGTTAATGAGTTATAACTACAGAATGTTATTAATTATGTCTGTTATAAGTCTTATTGTTCTAATGGCCTCTTATGGGGAAATAGATATCAACTGGATTAGAGTTGTTTATCAAAATGGGTGGCATTTTTTGAGAAGCTTTATGACTTATTTTCATAAAGATCTTGGTTAAGAGGAATGGTCTCAAACTGAACCCTATATCTATTTTGCTCTATGTTAGTCCCTATAGGTACAATAATTATGTTGTCAAATGGTCTTTCATGTGTTTGAAACAATTTATTCTTATTTCCACATAGAAAAGATTTTAGCTTGTGTGAGAAAAATGTTGAATACTATGCAATGTGCTTTGCTTATTCATTTCATAGATCTTTTTAAAGAAACAAAAAATGGAAGCACATGGACTTTGGAATTCTAGCACTTAACTGTCTTTGTACTTTTGCCCTCAACTTATCTATTTTCCTTATAATTATAGGTACAAATGCTTAACCATTCATGTTGTTGTAATAGTGTTTGGAGATGAGAGATTATTAGAGAGCCACAACACTTGTGGCTACCACAAGGATGGAACAACAGCTACTCAAGTAATTGCTGTGCAGAGCCACCTTACTTGCAAGAAGTTCGGTTGAGGGGATGGTTATCAAATATGATAACCATGTTTGTGTCTTGGACTTGAAAATTTGCTCTCCATGGGGATTCATCTTTGCTGGATGCGTATGATGTCCCGTAATATGTGATTTTTATGGGGCAGAGAATAGGCCACTTGAATGTGGCCTGCAGATTGTCTGGTGTCTTCAGCCTGTCGTCGAAGATATTTGCTTTGACAAATCCTGTTGTGTTGATGGGTGCGAGAGGCTTGTATGAGATCTCGAGCGTATCTATGATGACAGATCTTGAAAACGTTGTTTTCCATCGTGATGGTAGCTTCAGGTTCAGTGGGGTGAGCTTGCCTGTATATTTAAGTTGTGCCGAAGAGTTTTCTTCGGCTGATGATGGGGGATGAGAACTAGTTGAGCTTAGATTATCCACAGTGAATACAAATGAGCGTTTGGTTACGATATGTGATACTTATGCGTTTTATTCTTTGTGCGCACAGTGCACCGTTTTGAATTGTGGCACTGGTCATTACTTGTTTGAGGGGGGTAGTCCGTACTCACACTGGTCCGTACCCCATGAAAACTTTGTATATAGGGTGGTGTTAGTGTGACTTGTGACGTGTCATGTATAGTAGTGGGCTATATAATATTACTAGCCTGCTACGCGAGCCACCACATGGTGAACCGCCATTGGCTATCTACATTAGTGACTGCCACATGGCACATCACGATTGGGTATTCCATTTTATGTTGAATTTAATCATTAAATTCACTGGGCCTCCACATGGGCTCTACATGTGGATGGTTGGGCCTAATATGGAAGTAAGCGGGAAGGCTTACGTTGGGTTTGGGCTTTTAAAGCATTGGTAGGCCCATGATAATGGGTGGGAACACTGTGTAGGTGTGCTCTAAATTTATTGGTATAAATTTGGGCCAACCAGTCGATGTGGTATGGCATTTTATTTGGTATCTGGAGCTTTACGAAAGATCATTCTTCAGGTTGGCATGCGTCGGGTCTTTGAAGCTGTGAGAAGTATTTATTTGTGGAGTATTTAGAGTTTATTTTCTGAGAGCATTCTTCGCTCGAGGATGGCTTACAAATGAGGTGGATGGAAGAAGGGGGTATGGTTTTAGTCGTGGTCGGAAGTGTGTTGCTTCCGGTGGTTCTAAGTATGGGAAGTCATGGAGTCGACAAACTTATGAGCGTAGGAAGCACAGGATGTTTTCAATGAAGTTAGCCACTGCACCGATCGCTAACACAGAAGGACATGGGATTCTTATCGGTATGCTTGCGTTGGACCTTGCACATGAAGACTGCAGGAGCAACAATATTAAGGTCTAGAAGATCTTGGTGAATGGGTGTTTCACATTGCGGAGTGGTGAGGCAACTGGTAATGCGATGGTGGTGGACTCGAGGGCCTCGGAGAATATATTTTCTGGGATTTCACAACTTATTATTGTGCACGATGCACAACCGAATGGGACGGTGCCTTCGATGGAGGTAGTATTTTCAATGTCTCACGGACCTATGCCGACTACGACGGCAATTGTGCATCCAGAATTGAATGGTCGCTTTAAGATTGTCCACCAGACTTAGATGAAGTTTAATAACCTGTCGCCTGGTCAGACTTTTACAGTTGATCGGGATATCAAGTCACGTCATGGCAAGGGTCCTATAATTACACAACGTTTAAAGATTGTGGTGGGCATGAAGATGGGGAGTTGCTTAATGTTAAGCGGAATGCGTTGTATGCTTATATTTTGTGGGAGTTATATGATATGACTGGGCGTATGTCTTGTAATATACAACTGATGTTGGATTACTACCATTAGCTATTGTAATGCTATTATGAATGTTATGTGTTATTTGTAATGTTATTAGCAATTATTTGTTATTTGAATTCAAATAAAGTTGTGTACGAATTGAAGTCATCTAGTGTACTTTAAAGTCACGTGTTGTACGTTAAGCCAATATAATTCAAATTTGAAACTTCTTCTGCAAGATTCGGCGAACCACGTGAGCGACCACGTGTAAATGGAAACCGTTACTATTTATTGTGGGCAATTTGACTGCAGTTAAATTTAGGAAAAACAGGAACTGTTTAGATCAAGCGATTGCTAAGATTATTGTGGCAATCGTTGAATTACATTTGATGGAACAAATTGAATCATGTGATTGGGATATTATATCACCTAAGGAACGTGTTGGTTCCTTATATCTTGATTGATGTTGATTTCACACGCTGAGCTGCTGAATCGGCTTGTGCTTGACGTACTGCTTCAGCTTGGGCTTGCACAATGAACTAGGCAAGTTGTTCAGCTGTGAATGATATGGTGCTCCGGTTGTCCACGGATTGTGAGCCAATTTGTGAGACAGAATCTCCTGGTCTAACTATATGTTCGTGCTCGTGCTGTGGTTGAGCCACGGTTGTGGCTCTTTCGACCTGTATTTGGGAGAAAGCTATACTGGCATTGCGTATGCTGTCCTTTGTAAGGACATGGATGAGCACCGTTGTACTGCTCATGAGTTTCATATATCTAGCTTTGGTGTGTGGCTGCAATGCCATAATTCTATGTCACCCATCGTGAACTTGTTGGAGTTTATGGTTATTTCAGGTGGACGGTATCCGGTGGTACCTCCTTGCTTGGAGGTGGATAGTTTGAGCGATGCTTGGATGGTGCAGAAATGAACCCTCTCATTCATGTTTGTGTCTTGGACTTGATAATTTGCTCTCCATGGGGATTCATCTTTGCTGGATGCGTATGATGTCCTGTACTATTTTTTCATAATTAAAAATTACAATGTCACTCTAATATGTTAAATCTCTTATGCAGTGGTAGTGGTTGTTCTTGTTCTTGGAAGAGCAAAAAAACTTGAGTTAATGAGTTATAACTACAGAATGCTATTAATTATGTCTGTTATAAGTCTTATTGTTCTAGTGGCCTCTTATGGGGAAATAGATATCAAGTGGATTGGAGTTGTTTATCAAATGGGTGGCATTTTTTGAGAAGCTTTATGACTTATTTTCATAAAGATCTTGGTTAAGAGGAATGGTCTCAAACTGAACCCTATATCTATTATGCTCTATGTTAGTCCCTACAAGTACAATAATTATGTTGTCAAATGGTCTTTCATGTGTTTGAAACAATTTATTCTTATTTCCACATAGAAAAGATTTTAGCTTGTGTGAGCAAAATGTTGAATAGTATGCAATGTGCTTTGCTTATTCATTTCATAGATCTTTTTAAAGAAACAAAAAATGGAAGCACATGGACTTTGGAATTCTAGCACTTAACTATCTTTGTACTTTTGCCCTCAACTTATTTGTTTTCCTTATAATTATAGGTACAAATGCTTTAACCATTCATGTTGTTGTAATAGTGTTTGGAGATGAGAGATTATTAGAGAGCCACAACACTTATGGCTACCACAAGGATGGAACAACAGCTACTCAAGTAGTTGTTGTGAGAGCCACCTTACTTGCAAGAAGTTTGGTTGATGGGATGGTTACATGCAGTAGCTCATTGACCAACCAACCAACCAAACTGCATCTTTCTCTCTCCATTTTCTTCCTTAAATAGACTTGTATAGTTCATAGTTTTTTATCACAAGAATCATTTTTCCCATTCTGTATCTTAGTTTGTATTAGGGTTTTCCTTGTTATCATTGAAGAAACAAGCTTTTTACCCTCTTTCATAGTCTTTTGACATGGCATCGGGAGCCAAGTTTTCTCAGTTTTATCTTTCTTCAAATTAAGCCTAAAACTCATTCATTCTTTTCAATCCAAAACTCTTCTACCCATAAATAAAAATTCAGAGTTTTCTAGCTATTTTCTAGTCAAAACAAACCACTAAAGAGCCCTTCAATGCTATTTTCATTAAACCAAATACCAACTCGATGTGGCATTGCATCTTTTCTGGTGACCTAAGAAGAAATGACATAGTTTTAAGCTTCCCCTTAAAACAAAGCCAAAATGAAGATGTTTTGTTTTACCCTCTCTCAAGCTTATGTACAAAGATGTCATTTAGCAATTGAAATGACCAAATTCCAAATGATGTTGCGTGCCTAAAGTGAAAGAACAACATCGTTGCACAAGTCTTGCAAGGATGCCATTTTTCCTTCATAGTTAAGCTTTCAATGACATTGTTTCAGGCCTCTTAGCTACAACCACTGATGGCAGAATTTGACAAGACTCCATGCTACATTCTTCCATTTTGTGACGAGGGTAGAAGCTCTTGCCCATCACATCAGACCCCTCCATGGACACCTCTACCCATTCTGCAGTAATAAAATCCCAATTTCGACATTAGAGGATAAGTGCAAACCCTAGATTGCACCGATCCTCTAATTTGACACTCAGAGATTCTAATATAACAACAATTGTTAAGGTAAAGCTGTAGGGAACCTCCAATTATGTTATTTAGTGTGAAACAATGTCAATTGCCCTCTCAATTAGGAACAAGCTTGAATTTGTTGAAAGGTCCTACACCATACCTAAACCTAGTTCTTTGACCCAAAAATGTTGGGAATGTTGCAATGACCTCTATCGGAGCTGGATTCTAAATTCCATCTTTGATCATCTTCATAATGGCTTAATCTACACTTGGATTATGGCCGAAATGTGGTTGAAATTGCTTAGCTAATATTATTAGGTGGACTTATTTAGGGTTTTTAACCTAATGATGGAATTATGCACAATATCAATATTTTGGCCAATTGAAGACTTTCTAGAACAAGTATGCTTCAATAATCGAGCTTAAGAGGCCTCAGATGGTCTCTTTCCGGCCATGGAGGGAGCATGACAAAGAAATGCAGTTCTACTAACTTCTTTAGGGACTCGACAATTGTTTTTTTTTTTTGGTTTTTAATGTAAGTTGCATTAATAGAATATAATATACAAAAGCACAAGGGAATACTTCAATATTACAATAATGTTCAAAAATAAGCTAAGAGTAAGAAAAAATAAAGGTTGGAAGCCTCCAAATCTCACTAAAAAAGGTAATGATATTGTGAAGCAGAAAAGCTCTCCCTCGTACAATTTTCCTTACTTTAGCCAACAAGATTGGAATGTTAACTAATGTATTTTGAAATCTTCTTCTATTCCTTTCTGCCCATATGCAACAAATACAAGCTAAAAATAATATTTTAAGAAGTTTTGTAGCCAAATCTTTACCTTCAGATACTTTAATCATCCATTTTAATTCTTCATTCCATCCTCCGATGTGACGTCGAATTCTATTTTAAGCAAGGATATTCTTCCAAATCAACATTGTGCAAGGACATTCAAAAAAGAGATGACTCTTATTTTCTACTTGAGCATGAGAAAAATCACAATATTGGTTAATTGTAGGAAGCCATTGTACAATTCTCTCTACTGTAGAAAGTCGATGATGACAAACTAGCCATCCAATAAAGTTATGCTTGCAAATCCCACCATTCCAAATTAGATCATACCAATCTACTTTCTCATTTACTGGTTGAAGGTCCTGATAAATAGCTTTGCAATAATAGGCAGACTTGGTAAGAACTAAGGTAAGCATGGGCCTTAACTTGAAAAGACCTCTCCAACTCCATACCATTGATCCTTTGATTTAAAGCTGCATTACTGAAATTCTTTTACATTTAGTGTTGTGTATTCACTTACTCCAAAATGAATCATTTGGAAGATTTATAAGAGTCCAAAACATACGTCCTAAAAGGACTTTATTCTAGAGTTTAAGGTTCGGCAATCCCAAATCCCCTTCCTTCTTTGGTGAGCAAACTGTTTGCCAAGCAATTTTATGGGAATGTTATGTATCTGTACTTCCTACTTATAAAAAGTTTCTAATCTGTTTCTCTATTTCATAAATTGTTTACTTTGGCAGTAAGAAAACTTGCATCCAAAATGCACATGTGGAAATTAGGATTGATTTTGACAACTGCAATCTTCTAGCAAAGCTTAGATGCTTTATTCCCCAACCTTCTATTATGCTAAATATTTTATCTGTCAAACCTTTGCAATCAGCATAAGTAAGCCTTTTTGTAATCAAGGGAACTCCAAGATATCGAATGGGGAGTGTACCCATAAGGAAAGGTGAGTGATCTAAGATGAAAAACTGCTCTTGATATGATAATCCTAAGAAGAACATTTGACATTTACTTGGATTGTAATGAAGACTTGTAAGTTCACCAAACTCCTCCAAAGCTTCTATAAGACAAAGCATTGAATTTATATCTCCATAGGAAAAAAGAAACAAATCATCAGTAAAACACAAATGGGTGATTTTCTTAGTTTTGCATCGCCAATGGAACTTAAAAGCCAATGTGGAGGTTTTTGCAATAATAATTTTGTTTAGTACTTCCATAACCAGAACAAATAGATAAGGGAATAATAGGTTTCTTTGTCTCAATCCATTGGTACCTTCAAAGTAACCTGCATGCTCTCCATTGAAGTTAACTAAAAACCTTATTGTAGAAATGCATTCTCCTATCATATCAACTACATGTTAAGGAGTATTAATAGCTTTCAGAACTCCTAATATGGCTTCCCACTTAACCATATCATATGCTTTCATGAGATCAATTTTTATGGCCATACACTTACTATTATCATTTTTATGATAATTGTGAAGTAAGTCCTGACATAGCATAATATTCTCAAAAATCTGACGTCCTTTATTGAATGTAGTTTGGTTTTGGCTTACTACCAATGGATAATCACATTCAACTTCCTAACTAACATCTTGGATATAATTTTGTAGAGAACATTGCAACATGATATTGGTTTATGATCTTTATTGCCACAAGGATTAGGAACCTTAAGGACTAAAGATAACAATGTAGAGTTTATAACTTTCAATAACTTCCTAGATGAGAAGAACTCTAGTATAGCATCTTTTATGTCTCTTCCAATGACAGGCCAAGCTTTCTTATAGAAGAAACTATTATACCCATCTAGTCCAAGAGCTTTAAAATCATGAATTCCCCAAAGAGCTTTAATAACATCTGAACATTCAAATCTTATTGTATTAAAAAGTGTACTTACATCATCACCATGAAATAAAGATGTGTACCTTTCATAATTGGTGAAGTTACTTCTGGCATTACCAAGAATAGACTTATAATATGCAATAATAGCAGTTTTCAAGTCCTCTTCTTCTGTGATAACTGATCCATCTTCTAGTACTAGTTTGCAGATTCTATTCTGTGCTCTCCTTCTCATCAATGACATAAAGAAAATTTTGCTATTATTATCCCCTTCTTTTAGCCATAAGTTTCTCAATTTCTGTTTGAGAATGATTTCTTCATGTTTACTCATTGCAAGTAGCATCTCAAGTTGTGTCTTTTCCTCAGCACAAGTATCAGGACAATAAGGATTAAGCTCTAATATATGTTGCAATTGTTGTAAGTTTTCTCTAGCATTCTTTATTTTTTGATTCAAATTACCAAATTATGTTGCATTCAACTTCTTAAAAGGGAATTCAAAGCTTTTAGCTTTTGCACCACTTGAAACATTTTTTAGCCTACTATTTCCTGTTGCCATATTGAATCAACTGTATCCATGAAATCTAGGCAATTAGTCCAGAAATTAAAGAATCTGAATGGAGAAATCTTCTTGTGTGTGGTGTTGCCAAATTTAACTAGACATGGAGAATAATCTGATACACCAAGGAGTAAAAATTCAATAGAAAAGTTTTCAAATTTGAGAATCCATTCCCCATTAGTAAGGGCTCTATCAATTTTACTAGCTCTAAGACTAGTTTCTGACCTTTTATTCGTCCACATAAATAATGGACCCAAATAAGGGGGTTCAATTAATGCCATATTCTCAATTATTTCATTCAAATCTGTCATTCCTTGTGTCTATCTAACATTAGGCCCAATGCGCTCACTTGTATTTCGTATTTCATTAAAATCACCCATAATTAACCAAGGAGCATCATTAACATTAAGATTGTAAAAGCTAGTAAGATTAGCCCATAAGTTTCTACGTTCAATCTCCAGATTATTTACATAGATAGCAGACATGAAGTATGGATGCATACTTGACCTTTCAATTAAACAATGGATGACTTGAGATGAAGATTCTGTAATTGTAAGTTGAAGATCAGAAGCTTTCTAAAGGATCCAAATTCTACCAAGACTACTAAACCTGTAATTAGGGACATAATTCCAATATGCAAATCCCTTCTTCACAATTATATTAGCATTTTCTTCTTTGATTCTATGCTCAATGAAGATAATAATTTAGGGGGCATGGGACTTAACAAAATCTACTACCTCATTTAATCTAGGGCTTTTGTTTAAGCCCCTAACATTCCATGATAGTATTTTCATTTATTGGAAGATTTATCCTTTTCCTCAATTACCTCACTCTCTACAACAAGATTAGTCATTGTGTCCTATTATAATAATGCAAATTTATTATGAGATATGACATTTTGAACCTTATCCTTTTTTCCCCCAGATGATTGAACTTTTTTGGTGCTCGGAGAAGATTTAGCATTTGTAACTATGTCCTTGGTCAAATCTAGGACATTCTCTATCCCAATTGAGTTTGGAATTGGCTCTGTTTCTTGAGTATGACAAGGTTTGGTTTGAATAATCTAAATAGGGAGATCCTTTGCAAGATTCAAGGGCTAACTATCTTGAGGATTCAAAGGACTTGACAATTGTTATTTGACTTTTTGAGAGCATATTCTGATGGTACAACCTCCTTCAAAGCTTTTAAAGGCCTATTCTATGGTTTACAAAGCTAAATATTGCCAAAGCACATTGGGGAAGATGACCAAAGAATTCACCTTTGTTTCAGCGAAAAACTAGGTCGACATAACAAACCTTGGAGACAAGTTAAGAGCTATTGCGGCAGGCAAACCTATGGGGTTCAAGCACTGAATGACCCACAACACATGATGTGCAATTTATGCACATGGTAGTAAATGATATGTCGTTTACACTAAAGACAACATAAAACAATAGGTCATTTAGGAGGGAGCAAAATGACAAATGTGCTTTTTATGGAAAGAAAGACCATAAAAAGGAAAATGTTACCATGTGACGGGCCCACAAAGTGATTATTGCAAAGGATATGGTCATGAAAAGAATGATTGCATAGTTTTCCCTTAAGGCATAGAAACTACAAAGAGGAAAGTAAAGCCAATATGATAATTAAAGATGTTGATCAAGTCTTCATCACTGAGACAGATTATCAGTGGTTCATGTAATTCTTGAATAATAATTAGGATAGTCAGGCTCACTTGGCAAGTACGTTTGATTTCCTAAATAAAGTTTGCATAATAGATTATGGTGTTAGCAACCATATTACTGTAAATTTTCCATGCTTAAATTTGATTGTTCCATATGCTTCTAGATTTAAGAAAGTTAAATTTCCAAATGGTGATAATGCATTGGTAACACATATTAGCAATACATGCATATCCAAAACCTTGAAATTGAACATAGAATTATATTCACAAGCTTTTTAGCTCAATCTCATATTTGCTTCAAAACTTTTGCCATGAGAATAAATGTCATATCATATTTTATGTTGAATTTTGTGTATTTCAAGACCTTTGGACAAGTGAAGTCAAAGGCATTGGTAGGATTAAAAATGGCATCTACTATTTTGTTGGATGTCCCAATAAGAAAGAAGTCACACCATTTCTAGGGCACATCCTATCTTTTGTAAACTTGATGTCAACATGTAATGTTTTAAATTCCAAACTTTGGCATTGTAGACTTAGACATATGTCCGATGGGAAATTTCAATATATTAGTGATTTTAAATCTGCAAAATTCTCTCAACATGAGCCTTGCATGATTTTTTTCTCTTGCAAAATAGACTTGCAAACCTTTCCCCATGCATGATCATGTTGGGCAACAGATTTTTGACCTAGTTCATGTAGATGTTAAGGACCTTATAGAATCCCCAATCATGATGGGTCATAATATTTTCTCACTTTAGTTAATAATTATTCACGAGAAATATAGACATTTCTAATGAAAATCAAGAGTGAAACATATTCACAATTGGAACAATTCCTTAACTTGGTTAGAAACCAAAATCAAGTGCATTGTTAGTTCTTATATACTTGACATCTGTGTCAAGTATATAAGAACTAACAAAGCACTTGACTTTTTCAACCAACACACAAAACGTTTATTCATTTCTCGTGGCATCAGACATAAAAGTTCATATGTACACACACCATAATAGAATAATGTGGTTGAGCACAAACATTACCACATTCTACATGTTGCGCAAGTTCTAAAGTTTCAAAGCTCAATGACCAACAAATTATAGGGGAAGTATATACTTCTTACTACCTATCTTATTAATAAAATGTCATCCATGGTCTTACATGGAGTAACACCTTTTGAAAGGCTTTTTAGGAAATTACCTAAATTCTCACACCTTCATGTTTTTAGGTGTTTATGTCATGCTACCACTATAGGACCAAAGGACAAATTTGCCTCTAAGCAACCCTTAGCATTTTTATAGGATATGTTCATTGTCAAAAAGGTTATAGGTTATATGACCTTAAAAGGGATAAATTCTTTGTGAGTAAGGATGTAAAATTCCACGAGAATATTTTTCCTTTTTCACAAGTATAGGCCAAATCACATCCAATGATGCAGGTTCCTTTGATAGAACTTGCTCCAAAGGCTCCAAGAATGCATGATTTTAATGTACCTTTTGACCTTACGCATTCATTACTTTCTCCAACTGATCCAAATGGCGCCACTAACTAGAGATACTTCCCTTACCAAAATCAGCTCATACACCTATACCACTGCTACATTTAGTTAAACCACTTAATATCTTCTTTGATGATGACATTGAGGACCCTGTACCTACATTAGATGGCCTACCTGGATCACAACCACAAATCACCCCTTAACGCTCTACTAGAAATACCAAACCTCCCTTATGGTCAAAAGATTACATTTGTCCTACCATTAATGTAGTCGAGATAAAATCCTCATCTTATTGCATATGACCAACCTATATCTCATATGACCACCTCCCATCAAGAAAGCCAACATTTTATTGCATCCACTTCTATTGATATTGAGCCAATGCATCAACATGAGGCGATTGGCAATCCTAGATGGCAAAAGGCTATGTAACAAGAGATCAAGTCATTAGAGGCAAACCATACTTGAGAGCTAGTATATCTGCCTTAAGGAAGAAAATCTAACGGTTGCAAATGGGTATATAAGATCAAGTATAAGGCTAATGAATCAATGAAAAGGTACAAGGCAAGATTGGTGGCAAAAGAACACAACCAGAAAGGAGTGGATTATCATAAAATCTTCACTCCAATTGTAAAACATATCACAATTAGGTATGCTCTTTCTTTGGTAGCTCAACATCAATGGGACATCCATTAAATGAATGTCAATAATGCTTTCTTGCAAGGAAATAATGATGAAAAGGTCTACATGAGACTTCCACCACATGATCCAATAGAGAATAGTGGAAAAGTTTGCAAGCTAAAGAAGTCCATTTACGGGCTTAAGCAAGTAGCCAAACAATGATATGAGAAGTTCACAGAAGCACTACAGACAAAGAGGTAAGCTTGTTGTCATTATCATCATTTACGTTGATGATATACTTATTATTGGCAGTGACACTAAGGGCATAGAAGAACTAAAAGCACACCTTCATTCCATCTTCCATATCAAGGACTTGGGAGATCTCAAGTATTATCTTAAGATTGAGGTCCTTAGAGATGACAAAGGCATTCATTTAAGTCAATGCAAGTACATTCTCGAGATGATAGATAAGATGGGACTTAAGGGCAGTAACCCAATTGATAACCCCATGGACACCAACTTTTTGTTAACCACCTTCAAACATGATTAAGGAACACAAGTTCCATGAGATGATGATCTGCTTCTAAGAGAACCGTTGAAGTACCAGCAATTCATATGAAAGTTAAACTATCTCATTGTCACTAGACTTGACATCTCCTATACAGTGCACAATTTAGCCCAGTTTACACATTCCCTTAAGAAATCTCATTAGGAAGCAACCACTAGATTGGTAAGATACTTAAAGAGCTACCCAAGTATCTAAATTATTCATCCCCGCTTCAGGAGGTTACAAGATGAGAGCATACTATGATTTAAATTATGCCACTTGTAAAGTTGGGAGGAAATCAATCACTAGTTTCTACATTATGCTTAAAGAGGCATTCATCTTTTGGAAAAGCAAGAAATAAGCAGTGGTAGCTCTCTCCTCCATAAAATCAAAGTATTGAGCCATGGCATTCACATCATGTAAAATCATTTGGTTATTAGTTCTTATGGGAGACATAGGGGTCAAAGTCTTGTAAGGTATATAGGCTAACCAAGAAGAGGGGAAGGTTGAATTGGTTTCTTAGGTTTTAACTTTATTTTTTTGTTCTTCTAGATTTCATGCAAGATAGTCATTCAATACAATTATATCAAAGCATATAATCAAAGAGATAAGACAAGATAATGGAGCTCAAAGGTTTATACGGTGGTTCAACCCTTTTCACCTACTTCCACCCTCTTCTCCTTTAACTTAAACCAAATTGAAGTCCACTTTACTTTAAACTAGGAGAAATCTTCTCTTACACTTCACAACTCCTCAACAAGGAGTTATTAGTTCCACTGTTACAAAGCTTAAGTTGAATCAACCTTATTACATTAAGCAAATCCTTAAATATATGATGTGTCTGAAGAATAATGCTTCTCAAAGAGCTAATTGAAGATATGTAAATTCAATTCAAGCTTTACTCACGAAACCCCTAAATTTGCTCAAAGCTAGGGTTTTAGATTTACAAATATCTTTATGTGCAAAAAATATTTTGAAGTAATCTAGCACTTAGAAAGATCAATCTAATAGTAGATATTTACAAGATTATAGATTTAAAAGAATATCACTAAAGATTCTTGCTTTCACCAAGGATTGAAGTTCACAATAATATAAGTATAAGATTTTCACAAAACTTTAATCTCTTTCAAGGAAATCACTAGCATTTCATTCAACAACACACAAACATCCACTCGAAGCTCCTTATACAGCAAATTATTGAATCTTGAGCACTTTAAGGTTTCAGTTCAAACCTGTTTGAGATTATTCCGTTGAGACTTAATATAAGTGACATGATATAGCTGTAGAGACAACGATTATCATAACAAAGGATCGTTCTGACACATCTATCACCTCATTCTTCTTCCCATTCAAAAATTGGCAATCGAGAGAGAAAAAGGATGGCTTCATATGGAGATAGGGCTTAGGGCTTCATTCTGCTCGCTTAAGAGAGTGATCTTTTATCAAAGTGAAACGACCGTGTTTCACTTAAATGAAGTCAGCTTAGGTTGAGCTTTGCGAGCCTGCTTGCAAACTGAACTTGGCAGGCCTGCTTGTGAATTGAACTTAGCGAACCTACTTCACAATGGTCCAGCAGTTAATTGGTCCAACAAATGATGATCTAGCAAGTAATCAGTCCAATAAATAATCGATGATGGTCCAACAAGTAATTGGTCCAATAAATAATCAAATAAAGATTAATTGATCTTGGATCAATTAGTGAATATTTTCTCTTATATTTGCATTAAGCAAGTAGTATACCTTTATTCTTCATAAGCACCTATAAGCACACAATCACCAAGTATCATTTTTCTTTTAATATAAGCACTTATATTTTTGCTCATTAAATCACACAAAAGTATTTATTTTAACTTGATATGTGATGTTTGATAATAAAATGTAGGAAACCAGTTACTTTATAATATCATTATTTGATATTATAATTTGCACACCTTTTACTTTATTTGGTATTCAATATATGCACATAAGGATGTTGTCATACATTCACAAATAAAATTTTTCCCAACAAAACACATCAACACATGATTTTCAACAAGTCCCATGACTAGTGACCTTGTATTACAACAATAAGATTGAAATGGACTAGCGGCAAATCCATGGTGCATTAGTAAACTAAGCACATAAATGTTGATTGTCACTTTATTAGGGAAAAGATCAAGTGTAGTCTCACTAGAACACAACATGTTGGAATAAGAGATCAGCCAGTACATGTTTTTACCAAAGCTGTAGGAGCAAATCAGCATGTTCATCTCCTTGGCAAGCTAAACATCATTAATTTCTATTGAACTTTAGCTTGAGGGGGAATGTTGGCAAATGAAAGATTATTAGGCAGCCATGTCACTTGTGGCTACCACGAGGGATGGAACTACTCAAGTAGCTACTATGCAAAGCCACCTTACTTGTAGGAAGTTCAACTGATTGGATAGCAATGTGCAGCAGCTCACTGACCTAATGGCATTTCTCTCCCACCATTTCCTTATGTAAATTTTATAGAATATTTTTTGTTTGTGAATTATCTATGTAATCAGAACCCATGTTCATAGCTAATTAAGCAAGAATATACACAAAGGGCTTTCAGCCACATTGTCTCTCTTTTCTTCCCTTGCTTCTTGTAGTTTGCCAAAGAATTAGTCATTGGTTGTTATGCAAGTTAGCTTTCTGATATCATTGAGGTTTGCGCATTTTTGTTGTGGTAAATCATTCCAATGGTTATTTGATGGTTTCAAGGGCACTCCCCGTTAGCTTTCATGCTCCATTATATCATAATAGTTCAAATCAAGGTGTTTGTATAAAACAAAGCATTCACTAGCAAGTTACTGGAACAAAAAATTGAAAAAAAAAATAGATATTTTACAAGTATTATTTACATATGGAAGAAAAAGAGAATAAAAAAAAGCTAATTTTGTACTACAACTAGTGCAACAACAATAATATCATTGACAACCATAAGCACTAATGTATTTTTTTAATTTGATTTAAATCCAAAAATATTTTTTAAAACTTCTTTGAGTTAATTTTAAATTTAAATATTAAATTTTTAAAGTTTTATATTTTAATTTTTTGCTAATTTTCTTTTTATACTCAAGATGAGAAAACATATTAAATTTTACATAAAAAGATATAATAACATTAGAGAATAAATTTATAAAAGATACACTTATATACTTAATATTTTAAAATTTTAAGTTAAATATAATATTTTTTAAATTATAAGTAATATATTAGAGTCTAAACTTTTATTTGCAGTATTTATAAACTGTGACACTAATCAGCAAAACATTTGAATAGTAGTATAAATTTTTTGTAATACAGCTAGACATTAAATCGAGTTAAGCAACCCGATGATGGGTGAAACCAAATAAAACACCACAATTTCCGCAGTTGACGAAGGAGGAGGAGGAGGAGGAGGAGGAGGAGGAGGAGAAGAGGGAGGAGAAGAAGCAAGGGCACACAGCATCAACCAGAACCTCGGTTACAAGACAGAATGATTCGGCGCCCAGTTTTGTCCTACTCAAATAGAGCGGCTCGCAACACCATCTTCTACTCTCTCTATACCAATTCTTCTTCTTCTTCTTCAGCAGCGTCTTTCCAGGTGCCGCCCGAAGATTCTCTTACCCTCAACAGGCTCAACCACAAGGATTGGTTGGCCCCGAATGAGGTTTTAAAAATTATTAAAGCCCTCAGTAACCCCAGTTCAGTGATCACACTCCTGGACCGCTATGCAAAGCGTAAGGACTATAGACCCAATGAGGCTTTCTATTCTTTGGTCATCAACAAGCTTGTTCAAGCCAAAATGTTTGACGCCATCGAAGCTGTCATGGAAAGAATCGAAGCCCAAAAGCACTATTGCCTGTTATCCGAGGAATTCTACTACATCGTTATCAAGATTTACGGCAATGTGGCGGGTCTTACAGATAAAGCAGTCGACACCCTTTTCGATATGCCCAAGTATAATTGCTGGCCGACATTGAAAACATTTAACTTTGTGCTGAACCTGCTTGTCTCTTCGAAACTTTTTGATGCTGTTTATGATGTATACACGCGAGCTCCCAAGTTGGGTATCGAGGTCGATGCTTGTTGCCTTAACATACTCATCAAGGGGTTGTGTGAATGTGGCAAATTGGAGGCCGCATTTCTCTTGCTCGACGAATTTCCTAAGCAAAGGTGTAAGCCAAATGTCAGGACGTTCTCAACGCTAATGCATGCGTTGTGCGAGCGTGGAAAGGTCGAAGAAGCATTTGGGTTGTTTGAGAAGATGGAAAAGGAGGGGGTTAGTCCGGACACGATCACATTCAACATTTTGATCTCAGGGCTCAGGAAAGAAGGGAGAGTCGAAGACGGGAAGGAGCTTCTACACAGAATGAAGCACAAGGGTTGTTATCCGAATTCAGGATCTTATCAGGAGGTTTTGTACGGCTTACTTGATAGCAAAAAATTTGTCGAGGCAAAGGTGTTTGCAGGTCGGATGATATTGGAGGGTTTTGGTCCAAGTTTTGAATCTTACAAGTTAATGGTTCGAGGGCTGTGCAAGGAAAATCTTTTCTGTGATGTGGATTGGGTTTTGAAGCAGATGATACGTCAAGGTTTTCTCCCAAAGATGGGGATGTGGAAGCGAATTGTCCGAAGCATGTTTCCACCAAAAAGCAGACGCAGCAGCATTTCATACGAGGAGATTGTAGATAAGTAGTAGTCAAGGGGAAAGGATGAGCATCTGTGACCAAAACAAGACGAGCTCACCCAAAATCATGGTCCTTTGAGGCGGCATGGTTGTGTTTTGGATGGAAAATCAATTTGCTTCAGAAATCATCAAACTACACTCCCATAGAAGCTGCAGATCTGTTTTTACTGGAGATTTTTTGTCCAAATGTCGAACCAGGCATTACCCTTTAATTTTTTCATTGAGAGAGATTTTCGTTCGTTTGTTTTATTTGTTCATTCAAAGCCGCTGAGTGAATTTTCATCCTGATATCAATGGTAAAATTTCTCTGGAACTCCTTTCCTTCCCAGAATACCTGAAAACCTGTGGACATCTGTGGCGGTCCCTCTATCACCCTGACAGGCTTTTAACCCCATCATGCTCTTTGATATTTGTGGGAGAGGGGTAAGAGAAATAACTAGGTTGCGAAATTTGAAGGAAGGAGAAAAAAGGAAAAAAGAAGAGGATTAAAGAAAAAGGTGAAAAGTAACTACTTCGCATGGATATACACCAAAACCAGTATGATACCATCATGACATTCAAAAAAGCGTATTCTTCAACTAGTACTTACTAAAACTATAATTTTATTACAAGAATGCACAAATGAATTTTTTCTGACCAACTTTACATACTTTTTCAACAGGATTTACATAGCAATTTTGAACTTTCTCCAGCTTCCCCTAACACTCACCAAAGAATACAAAAGACCTATAAAGAGCAATACAATAACCCAACCAGAAGTTTCTGCTTGTCCTGAAGGATAATTACAGCGTTTTAGTTGGGCTTATGCATCCACTGCACCCAAAAAGGAAAACATAATCACAGAATGAAACACTTGTCCAGATTCACCTTTTCTATTGATAGTTGCCCAAGATTCACCAAAACTAGAGAATGATAGCAACGGTTGTTCAAAATTCACCAGAACTAGAGAATCAAAATATGAGCGAGAGACAAAGGCTATGTTTTCTCTCTCTCCAAATCCTCCATTCCAGTAGGCTTCGGTTTTATGTGCTCTTCCAGTCCATCATCACGACCGGCAGGGCTGCCTGGCCTATCATGTTTCCCATCCAAGTTTTCAATACCCTCATTTTCTATGTGGCCTTCAGTACGCTCTCCATATTCATTAGAATCTTTCTGGATTGCGTTTCCCTTGGAATTTAGGGCATCATCACCACAGCCAAGGGACATGACCTCTGAAACAACTGGAATCCCTTCTTCTCCTGGGCAACTACTGGATTCATCACTTGAAGAGTCAGACTCCACAATAATTTCATTCTCTGTCCCCACAGGCATCCCACGACGAGTATTCCTAGAACCTCTCCGGGAAAGTGCATGCTTTATGCCACGTGCAGATTTCCCAGCATTTTTTAGAAAATTCTTTGCCATATCCTTCATATGTCCTTTGTTTGGACTTTCTGGACCACTCCCTTCAGGACTTACAAGCCCTCCAACAGGAACCTTACCAGAGGCAGGTCCACAATGGTTGTCCTCCACGACAAGCTTCACACCACTCTCCTTCCTGTTAATTGCCCTAAGATTAACATGTGGAGACTGAACAGTGTCCACAAAGCTGTCCGGGTGATCCTCCTTCCTGGGAGTCTTATGAAACACTGAACCAATCATCTTTAGGCCTTTCCTAACTGATTTCATTGGACGTTTCTCATCAGGATTTTCATCAGTGCTGCTGGTGTCAGTTTTAGGGGACCCAGATGTTGCTGTATTACGGCTGCTCAAGGAATCATTAGGCTCCCCATGAATCTCAGTATCAATGCGCCGATTCTTTCCTTTTCTAGGCTCCCACGTTTGTGGAACTTCACTACCTGGGCAATGGACCCATATCGCAGTATCCTTTTGCCCTCAACATCTATGGGCTCAAAACTATCTGACACTTTTGAAAACTTTTCCGATAATGCAGTGGAAAACGAACCATCAACAGTACTCTCACTCGCAAAACCTTCACTTTGCAAGCTTAATGTTCCACTATCACATGGATTACCACCCCCCTGTGGACATCACATCTACAGAGATTTTAGCAATGTTTGGCAGCACTAATTTTGATCTACAAAGCAATTTAAAACTCCTTTTTCCCAACTACACTTCCCTAGAATAAAATAAATCAACGGAATGAAAATGAAAACACTACCTTATGATTGTCAGTTACAGTAATTGCAAGATGCAACCTCCCCATTTTGATATTCTGAAGAGGCAGCCACATATCATGTCTCTGGCCATCCCTAAGATCGTTAATGTTCACAGAACAGTCTCTGTAAATGAGAGTACGGTCAGAATGTCCTTTGTAAATCAACTGAAAGCTACCAAGAAAAACAGATATAAAAATAAATAATAATCTTAGAACATAACAGACAGATCGGTGCCATCAGAACCGGACAAGATGGTTGATCAGCAGTCTAATGAGTCAACTATGCATTATCCAGATCATAGAACTTTCTTATTTTATTTCATAAACAAAGGACATAATGGGGAATGGACGTAACTTTATTCACTTCAGTGGGCCCAGGCCAGAGGCATATCCAGACATCATAGATATGAGGATACATAAGCACTTTCTCAGAAAATACATGACCGCTTTCTCCAAAAACACATCGGTGCTTTCTCAGAAAATAAATGTTTTGGACAAACAAGAAGTGAACAGAGAGAACAATGGTTGAAGAGCATCAAACGGCTCAGAAACATATTTGGCTTCTAAAAACAAGCATTATCCTTATTGGAACAACTGTACACAAGCACAAATCACACAATTATTCACAGAACCTAGTAGAAACATGCATAATTATTCAAAAGTGAAAGAGGACCTATTTGAGGAAAAGGAAAAGAGAAAGAATCTTTGATGCTTTGTTGCAAGAAAACAAAAATACACTGTCATACATTCACTCATGCATGCCAGAAAGCTCTGAAGCATACCCAAGTGCATCATCGGTAAAGTGGTCTTTGTCACGAACTTCAATAGCTAGCATATTTGTTGATTCCCACGAAACAATAGGGACTTTAAATTCTTCGTGCCATTTTGGAGCCAGAGTCTTCTTCTGCATCTTAGTCTTGAATCTGTAAGGACCCAACTGACCTTTCACATATGGATCAGCTAATCCTGAGAAGTTGTTCCATTTATGAGACCAAATTTTAACACTGCCTATATTGCAGGACTAAGAAGAGAATTATAGTCATGAACCAACAGCTAACCATAGCAAAAGCGAGACTAACCATTTAGATCCGATGGTTTCATTTCAGATGCTTCAACAACTTCTACTAAAGCAAAGGCAACAGGCTCCTTCTCATGAACAGAGAACCAATCCTCTGATATTCAAATCAACACATACTTGATAATTTAGAAATGTTGAGGATATGCACACAAAAACCAAGCAACTAGGGACTGCACGACTGCACAATGTAAATGCCCAGTATTGATTCTAGAGGATCAAAAATTGAATAAATGAATGAGAAACAAAAACCATATGAAATGTGATAAGGATAGCTTTCATCTTTCAAAGGGAATACAATGCCCATCAAGAAGTAAGCTTCTATAACAATACACCCTGCCAAAAGCTTTTGAGAAACTAATTCACTTTCAAATAAATCTAAAACAGAGCCAGCTTGCTGGACCTAGTGCTATTACTAACCCTCCATATAAGAGTTCATGTGTTTTCTCCTATTCAAGCTATACCAAGATAGATAAAAGCTTAAAATGAAAGCATTTATCCATTACGCTTCTCATTTGCCCACTTTTCTTGGCCATCTAAATATCATAAAGAAAGTAATGAATGAGAGTAGATAATTCTATGTTGTCCAGCAAAACTTACAACCATAGCGAATAACATCATCCACGGAGCACAACCACTGGTGCATTCTATCTACTAATTGCAAAGCAATGAAGTATGCACCAATATCATGTGGTAAGCTCAATTGCATTATAGTGATGAGGTAAACTACCTTGTTGTGGTGAAGCAAATTTCTCCATGTCAACAACCAGCATATTAGGCTGCAAGGATTGCCAATATTTAGACAAAAAGAAAAGGAAAGTCCTAAATGTAAGATGAAAACGGTGACAAATGAATTCTGAGAAGTTAATACTTGACCAAAACATGTCTCAGAGTAATAAAAATACATAAAGACAATGTTGTGCCAGCAGGAAAAATAATAAAGATTAACTGTGAAAAAAATTGAGTATCAGGCCAAAAAAATTACCTCAACAAGTGTCTGCTCAAATGCAATTGAAAGAAGCTTGTCCTGATTAAGTAAAAAATTGTATAAAATTAGATATGGAATGAGCTAACGAGCAAGTACGAGAGTGAGAAAGCAGAGTAAAAATCAAGAATTTAATCGGTGAGTTTTGATATAGACATACTAGCCATCCCGCAATCCCTGGAAACCCTGTAACATCAAGACCATGACTAAAGATGGGCTTGACAGTCATCTGAAAATATGGAGGCTCAGCGAAGCAAACCCTTAAACGGCCAATGAAAGGCCAGCTGCGAAGGAACTTCACCCCAACCAAAACCTACAAAGAAACAAGAGCATAGTCAAAATGAAAGGTGCTAAAGATGAAATCTGGTTGTCCACGGCCAAAGATTCACAACACCATCTATTCATAAAATTAAAGTTTCCAGCTAAAAAGATGATAAAGAAAATCCCATTGATGTCTTCTTTTGGATTCCTAGAATAATTCTTCTTGGTTTACAATTTTCAAACACTCAATCACCACGCAGCCACAGAAAACACAGCTAAACACATGAACAGCTTGAAATCTTAAGTAATGCTACATAAATCATCCACGCATAAGTCAATGTCCAAGCATCCCATGCCAGAAAATAAACGACAAATGATGATACAGTAGTGCAACATAATCTTCAGAAAGCACACAGCTAAGTTATTGTTTGATTAATGCAAACTAGCCAATAAAGCCATGTCCTACAGTATATGGCAAATGCCACCATCTTACCCCAAAAAACACAATGGTACAAGGCAAGCTGATAGTATATTCATCTATTTACTGGGTATCCTTACGAAAGATAAAATGGAATAGAAGATGCTACTTATAAAAACTATTTCTGATATCATGAATAACCAATAACCACAAAAAATGAGACATCCAGACATTAAGCTTAAGGACATTTCCAACTAAAAAATGTACAAGATACACATGCCAAAAATCCAACAGAAGCAAAAAATGCTAGTCAAAAGAATTCCCCTAACTGGTTTGTACATCAGTTACACCATATAATATATGCTCCACTTGCAAATAACCAATCAAAACCCAGAATTTTCAGCCATTTTACCTATTATATAAGATCACAAGAAACCATAAATTATTTTAAAAAAAAAAAAAGTGGGGATGCGGGGAATACTTCGCATCTCATGGTGGCAATTGATTGATCCTTATTTGCAAGTCACTAAATGATGTATTATATCCTATAAGCCATTTTCCTATGATACAGGATCTTGTGGAGGCACAAAATAAGGGAGAATGCTCTGTATCTCGTGCTGATAATATTAGTCCTTATTTCCAAGTCACTGAATGATGTAAGACATCATGTCAAACGAAGAGTACCAAAAGAAAGAAGAAAAAAAAGGAATAAGAATTTAATTTTTGGATCTATAATACATTGGTTTCATATAATAAGTGTTTAACTTTTCACTTCATTTTGTTTATTATAAAATAAAACTGTCAATTTTGGCTTCAGCCCTCGAAGACAATATTGCTAGCTTTGCCCCTGCGGGATTTCATAATGTATATTTGATATATTTATACATGCCTTCTGTACAAACATGTAAGTAGACTAGACATGTGTGTGCTTATGAGAGCAAATAAATAACATGTTGTCCACAAATTAAAGTCATTCAATTTCAGTAGCTATAAGAATCAAGGTATATGCGAATTCTTAGAATAACAGTACACACTGCTTTAATGAGAGAAATCCAGGCCCATACCTTCCCTTCAACGTGCATGCCCGTTATATGCATCTTTGTCCACATTCCGAATCCCAATCTTTTCCTTAGCTTCACAGCAAGTATAGCACTCATATCATCAGCTGTGAGAAAATTCATGCCTAACTCCAAAACCTGCAATTTTAAAACCATAGAAGCTCACTTTGGGTAAAACTGGTAATTATAGCTACAAAGACCACACAAAAAGACAGGTTTGCCATGATACTGCAAGTACACACCAAGTGGTCATCATCAGAAGATTGACGGAGAACCCTCATTTCCGTAAACATAGGGGCGTTTCTTCCCAAATAAAGGTGTTGAACCACTGCTCTCTTCTGCGAACATTATTTAATCAACCCATCAACCACTGACAGCATAGAACCAACTTATAAATGGTTTCTTACTTATGAGATTGTGAAGAAGCACCTATTTAAGACATTCATTAACTTAGAATGAGAAACAGAATTCTGTCCAAATTACTCAAAGAAAAGTTAATGCTAAAAACGAGTGACATGCCCTGAAATCTAAAGTTAGTTAGTACCCCCTTTCCAGAGCCAAAAATCAATAGATTAGCGGTATCGTTAAATGGTAGCTGTCTCAAGACACATGAGTCTCTGCAACTTGGAAGAAAATATAAAGTTTACGCGAGTCAGATGGTTTATCCACCACAAGAAAATACAGCAATAAAGACTAGTTGACAGAAGATCACAACAGGCCACAACTTCAATTCATGGTGACTATATTATCATCTAAAAAAAGCACTTTGTACCAAACCAAAAGAAACAGTTGCAGAACTTTATATACACATATAAGATGCACGTATAATATAGTGTACATACCACAGTCCATGGTTTGTACTTTTCCAAGAACCAAGGTATGATGGGCAGAAGAATCTTCTGCGAAGTAATCTGCTCCATGCATATGGGCCATATCCTCTCAACTGCGTCGTTCAACCACCTCACTGTCTCCGAATCAGAAAGCACCTGAAATTAAAAACAGAACGTTATAAAGGATTAAGAATTATTATTCAAGAACAGACTGCTCAAATCCCTCCCCCGCCAAAAGTTAACTCTCTAACACAGTTGCAACAAGAAGAACATCAATCATTATTTCAAATTTAATTTTATATTTTACTGTTTTGGAACAAAGAGATAATTCTCAAGGCTAAAAGGTTTCATACTCTTTTATTACATTTTATCATCAACCAGGTCAAGAGTAAAGGCAAAACCCTTTTAATGAAATAATGAGGATTATAAATAAGAAAAATAATGGAAAGAAATAAAATTACCCTTCTCTGATTGGCTTGTTTTCTTTCTTCGAACTGTAATTTCCTCCGCAATCTTGTAACATACCGCTCGTGAACCTTTCAAAAGAAAAGCAACAAGCATGTTTCATAAACAAACCTTCAAGCATTTACAAATAAAAAGCAATACAAAAATCAAAACCCAGACCCAACAGCAAAGCAACTTACTCTTCTATTCTCACAGAAATAAATGACTACAGAGAAACATCCACACACAAAAGTATTAATAAATAAGTGGTGGGTGTGATATGTGGCAGTTTCGACTTCTTTTCTTGAGTTTCCTCTGGTTCTTAAAGGTTAAGAAAGAAAAATGAGATATCAAGGGTAAAGATCAAGACCGCAATTACCAAATAAAGATATATGAGAGACACAAAGTACGCGACCGGGTGGCACCAATTGACGCAAGAAAGTAGCCAGAGGCATAGCAGCACCAAACCTGCGTGATGCATTACTGAGGCCTCCATTATATCCATCTCCGCTTCTACTACGTACTTCCCAATCCCGCTTCAAGCACACCTTTCCTCTTATTTTACTCAGATCGCCCAAACCATACCGTCTGACGAGCTCTTTACCACCAATTGATGAGAGATCCCACGACCCTAGACCATTGAAACGTGAGATCAAAGGAACCAAAGGCCCTTTCCCACCGTTGACTTATAGTTCAAATAGGAAAAGAAGAAGATAAAAAAGCGACGTCCCGATGCAGCAAGCGGAGGGGGAAGAGAGGGAAGCGATGTGGCGGAAGCGTGCAACTGAGCAGTTTTGAAGTTCCCACGTTGGTCTTTTGTCGCGTGTCATCAGTGTGTCCCCTCCGTGTCGGGTCCGCGGGCTAGAGTGGGGGGGGGGGGGGGGGGGTTTGGTTCACTGGCCACGCGTGCAGGGAGGGAGACGAGACTTTGTTCCCGCCAGCAGCTGAGCTGAGCTGTCGAATGTCCTGAGGCTCCGATCGTGGAGTGATTGCGTAAAATGAGAGAGAGAGAGAGAGAGAGAGAGAGAGAAGTTGTAATACGATGCATATAATATTACCTCAATTAAAGGTTTAATGATTTGATTTTGAATATTAAAAGCCTGAGTTTATGCTCATCTATGAATAAGAAAAATATCTAATTTTGAATTTAAGGTTACGTGGTATTCCAAAAGACCAAAACATCTATCATGGAAAGTATTTAACTACATATAGGTCTTCAGGAAATGCTACGTCTTCATCGGGTACAACATTATTTAATGAAGCAAATCCAATCAAACTCGACGCCTGAGTTAATATTCCACAGGATATTCTCACCTAGTTTAGTTTAATAATGAGAGGCGTGAAAGAAACAAAGGAAAAAAAAAAAAAAAAAAAACGGAAAGCTCGAGGAGACAAATGGGGACGCGCGCAGCAAAGCGTGGCCATCCGCGTCGGCAACGCATTTGCCATCAGATTAGGGGAATATTTACTTCATAACCCACAAAACCTTCTACATTCCGATCTTCTTGACCCTGACATTTATGCAGACATGTCTTTTTAACGTGGAGAGTAAGGTAAAGAGCATTGTCTCACCGCAATTTCTTTGATGAATGTCTGTATGTATCTTCTACACACAATATCCCTCTATCAAGATTATCAATGAAAAACGGAAATAGTTGCCAAAATAATGATTTTAACTATTGAAATAATTTTCTTTTTATATATAACCTACGACTTTCTAAGTGAAAAAATAAAAATAAAAATAAAAAGTATAATAACTCTGTTAAACTACTGGTAAATTGATGAAAAATAAAAAAAAAATAAAAAAAAGGAGAATAATCTAAAGAATATGTTGAAAGAATAAGCCAATTTAATCAAAATTGTGTTTTTCACTTTTGGTGTATTATGTTTGGAAAAGTAATTTTATATTATAAAGTTAGATTAAAATAAAGGCGTGTTTCATTCAGGCAAACCACTAATCCCGAGTTGAACTCGTGAGTTTCGTGTTTCCTCCTTTTGAGGAAAAGCCTTCCAAGTTATGTTTGGTTTTAATACCAAATTATAGGAATGGTGATCCATTCCATCCCTTTCACGTCGCCGCAGTCAAGAAGAGCGTGTTGAAGTTGCCGATTGCCATTTTTTACGCGTTTTGCTGTTTTTGTCGCTTTTGCTGCTTCGTTTCTTAACGATGTCCATTTGGATAAGAATTGGAAAAAAGTGAAGACTTTTGTTTCTTTGTATGGAAAACATAACAGGTTACGACGCAAGGGGAAATCATTTATATTCACAATTAGTGTGGTAACGAAGAGAATAGAATGGTCAACTCGAGAAGATAGTCCGAGGAAATGTGGGAGCAAACATAAGAACAGATCGAGACATCACCCTGTCGGTTGAAGGCGGCAGCAATCCATAGGCAACGACAAATCCATACATCGGTTTCCAAACAATATTCAGGTGCATCGATCTCCAAGCAATAAATGAATATGGAATACGTGGGCTTCTATTATGGTGTTAAGAGTTATTATACTTGCCTCCTTAACAAAGAGTTCTCCTTATAACAGGTTGAGTTCATAACAGCTTCCAAACAACCAAAGAGCTTATATCGATTACCCAACAAAAAGTATGATTCAATGGTGGAGTTCACCTACCTCCTCAACAAAGAGTTCTCCTTTTAGCTAGTTGGGTTCATAACAGCTTCCAAACAACCAAAGAGCTTACATCGGTTACCAAACAAAAAATATGATTCGAAGGTGGGATTGAACTCCACCTTAGTATCCATTTTGTTACTTGATCATGTGCCTGCTTTTTATGACCTTAGACCGACCTGAAAGCACTTCGAAATGTAAGTGGTGCATGTTGGAAATAGCGATCTGCACTACTAAAAGCATACACATACAATCACAACAATATGAGAATTTATAATGTTTTTGACGAATCGCTCTTCATGTTTACAAATTAACAATTTACTCAAATTGTAAGTTTAGGGGTTACAATTCTTCCCTCCTTTGATTGCTTGATCTGTAATTTTGAGGCTTTTCATGTCAACTAAACCCTAAGTCATCTAAGAACCATATTTTAGGTTATTCCTAGAAACTCTAATTCTCCAAGTTATAACTCTATCCTTGCTAGTAATTTGGTTTCCACACCTAACAATCTTTCACTTAAAGCTAAATCAATGTAAGACCTCTCTCGCACTTGCTTTTCAACCTCCACGACAGCCTTATCTAGTTCTACTTTTCATTTTGCTAGTGTCAAAGGAGACAAAAAGGAGAGAAAACCAATTAGTAGAGTGAAGTCAATATTATTGATCCCATCTAAATTACTTGCACTTGACATGAGCAAGGTCCCTTGCTTACCTCATACTAGAGAGTAATAATTGTAAGCACAACCAGGTTGAGTTGTGATTTAAGTCATTGATCTATATTGTTTTACTGAGACAACAAAAAAGGGGTACTTGGCACAAAATTGTTGAAACTTTTGTCATGGAAGATACTAGAATATCTATATTTGGTTATTAGTATATAGGAAAATTAATGTAAATATTTTCCATTATATAGTTTTCCATGTAGGTCTCATGTAGGCTTGTATTTAAGGACATCATATTGTATAGTTTTGCTCACTACAATACAATAAAAATTTTCCTCCACTCACTTAGTTGCATCACTTTATGATATGGTATCACGAGCTTAGGTATTGAGCCTCCCTGATTCCACTACCTTTTTTTGCCTTAAGCCGAGTGTGTGAGGTCTATTACAATTTTTTTAAAACAAAATACAACCCTCGCTGTCACTTTTCCGGTTTCATCCCCAATCTATTTTTATATTTACCATCTTACCCTTCTTAAAACCCTAGCCACCTATTAAATTCCAATTTTGCCCTTGCCACCTTTTGAATTATCAACTTTACCATAAAAACCCTAACCATCGTTACCATGGTTGCTTCAACCCCCATGGCTGCCATCACTGCCCATGCTACTTCAATTAATGACCCCTATCATCTGACCACTGCCGATTTATAGACTAGTAGTATCATCTCCTATCAACTAACCGATGAAGGCAATTATCAGCTATGGTTTAACTAAGTTTGAACGGTGTTTCTTGCCCAAAACAAACTCAGGTTCCTTATTGGGGAGCTTCCTTGGCCTAAAGGTAACTGCAACAAGGCTAGGCAGTGGGAGCAATGTCATGCCACTATTAAGACATGGATTGTGAACTCCAATGAACCAAAGTTGGAAAGCCTTATCTCCTATCCCCTTATTATTCATGAAATCTGGAGCATAACATGGATTATGAACTCCAATGAACCAAAGTTGGAAAGCGTCATCTCCTGTCCCCCTACTATTCATGAAATCTAGGTTATGCTCCGTGAGTCATTCGACAAGATCACCAGCATGCAGCACTTCAGCATCTAGAAGGCCATCAATGACCTTCATCTCCCCAGTGGATACAACAATGAAGACCTCACTTGTTTCTTCGTCTACCTGAAGGATCTCTAAGGTGCCTCAGATGCTCATCAAGCCCCCTGCTTGCTACTTGTGTGGGTCATGTTCGTGCAAAATCAATGAGGGGCTTCAAGCTCAGGAAGATGAAGCTCGGTCAATAGAGTTTCTTCTCAGCCTTCTTGATGAATTTTAGTTGCTACACATGACGGTCCTCTCCTACGAGATGCTTCCTTCCCTAGAGCAAATCTATGCTATTTCGAAGTATAAGATCCAACAACAAGTGTCTAGCAATCTCTCTGATGCTTCTGGGCTTACTGGTATTTGTCAACTTGCCGACAATGGCACTCCCACCTAGCTTACTATCTTTGCTAGTAACTTGGGGACCTCTATGTTAGGTTCCTTGCTAAGCTCCCTAGGCGGGTTTGCTGAGCCTAGCACACTTGTGACGTGCCATCCTAACTGGCCCACTTATGCCCATTGCCTTAAGGCAAGCCACACTAAAGAGACATGTTATCTCTTAGTCGGCCTACCTCCAAGCAAGCACTCCAGACAGTAAGGGCCTATGCATCACCAGTCCAATCATCATGGGCTCCCAGCCCATCATACTGCCACAGAGTCCTTTAATGCTTAACAGCTCGACTCTAGGCTTGGGCTTAGCGGGCTTTGGCCTTTAATTTTTAGACACCCCTTATGTTAGGGCGTCTCATAAGCCTACATCTTTTGATGGGTTTTTTCTCACCTCTTATCCTGGCATGGGCCTTCTTGGCCCAGTCTCTCCTAGCCTAGGAAGTGTTTATAGTAGTTCTCTTGGACTTAATTTGTACACTGAGAAATAATAAAAGCTTTTGACTCTCCTCAACCAGATGAGGCCCACTAAATTAAGTGCAAACTTTACAAGTATTTTTTATCCATCATCTCATTTTACTTCCAATTGGATTATCGACTCTAAGGCTAGTGATCATGTTACTTGTGATTTAAAATTATTAAATTCTTACTATCCATGTGTCTTGCCCATTTCCATTTGATTACCCAACCAAACTCGTAGCCCTATCATTCACATCAAGCACTTCTACCCAAGTTCACATTTACATCTTAAACATGTTTTATTTACTCCCAAATTTTGGCATAATTATTATCTATTCGTAAGTTAATTCGTGATAACAATTGTATAGCTCTTTCTTTGATAGCTTTTGTGTTTTCCAAGACTGTATGACTGCGGTGTTGATCATGCTTGACAAGGCTAAAGGAGGACTATATTTTTTATGTTTTGTTATTCCTAAGCATTTTAATTCTGTTTTTTCTTGTTATTTGTCTTCTTTTTTGAACTCTTTTTGTAATGTTAAGCAATCCCTTGCTTGCAATTTAATTTTTAATAATGATTACTTTCTTTGGCATAAATGACTGGGTTATTCTTCTCTAAAATCTTGTTTTACACATGGTAAAAAATTTCTTACCCCTCACATTTTTCTTGTGACGTTTGTCCTTTGGCCAAATAGACCCGTGCACCTTTTCCCAAGTGCACCTTTGCCACCCCCTCTATTTTTGAACTCATCCACATGGATGTGTGGATCTACACCTCACTTATAATGGTGCATGATACTTTCTCACTATTGTCAATGATTTTTCTCATGTTACTTGGACATTTTTACTCCAATTTAAAAGTCAAGTTTTTTTAAAAATTCAGTCCTTCCTTTTCCATGGTTCACACTCAATTTAGTGTCATTATCAAACATCTTTATTATGATAATGACACTGAATTCTTTTCCTTTGAGCATTCATCCTTTTTTTGTTTTCACGACATTCTCCATAAGAGTTCCTGTGTTTGGACCTTCAATAGAATGGTGTTGCCGAGCATAAACATTGCTATTTATTAGATGTTGCTTGTGCTATTTTTTCCAGGCTCACCTCTCACCTTGTTTTTAAGGTGAATGCATCTTGATCACCACTTACCTTATTAACCGTCTTCCTTTTGCACCTTTAGGTGATATCACCCCTTACAAGCATCTTTTTGGTCAACCTTCTTTTCTTGATCATCTTTATGTTTTTAGCTATCAATGTTATGCCATCATCTTGGGTGTTATTAACAAATTTAGCCCTCTTGCAATCCCTTGTGTTTTCATGGGATATCCACCTTATCAAAAAAGCTATCGGCTTTTTAACCCTACCACTAACAAAATTTTTGTTAGTTATGATATTATTTTTTGAAAGGATATTTTTCCTTTCACTTTGCAAGTTCTCCTGTCATCCCCTACTAGCTTTACTACCCCTTCAGACCCCATCATCCCTCTTGAGGAATCCTACTCTCCCTCCACATTGCTAGTTGACAAGCCTAACCTCCTTGATTTGGCTTCAGACACCCATGTTCCCCCTGATGTTGTTCTTTCTTCCTCTCCTCCTGATGTTATCTCCCCTTCAAATCCTCTTGTCCTTTCCTCCACCTCGGATTCTGAACCTAGCCTTCCCCCTCTTCCTGAACCACATTGTTCCGATTGGCCTACAAAGCCTTCAATTTGGAGTACTGATTATCTCTACCCCCACATTTCCCTTGACCAATGCCAACCCCATTATCAACACTTCATTGCCTCCATTTTTGCTATTCATGAGCCCTATTATTTTCATAAGGTTATTCATGACCCTAATTGGGTTGTGGCCATGGATAGTGAGCTTGTTGCTCTTTAGGGGAATCACACTTGAGATATGGTCCCTTTGCCCTTTGGTTTGCATCTTATTGGTTGTAAATAGGTTTACAAGGTTAAGTATTGTGCTAATGGTTCTATTAAACACTATAAAGCTCGGTTGGTTGCCAAAGGTTATAGTTAGTGTGAAGGTTTTGATTATCAAAATACTTTCTAACCCATTGCCAAGTATGTTATTGTTTGACTTTTTGTTACCATTGATGTCGTCCATCACTAACCTATTTTTTAGATAGATGTTTAGAATGCCTTCCTTCATGATGACTTATTAGAGGAAGTCTACATGGAGCTTCCCCCTATATTTCACAATCAGGGAGAGGGACTTGTTTGTCAATTGCAAAAATCCTTGTATGGGTTAAAGTAGGCCTAACACCAATGGAATGCCAACTTTATTGATGTTTTTTACACATATGGCTTCCAACAATCATGACATGATTATTCTTTCTTCACTAAGTCTTAGGAAAATTCTTTCATGGCTTTACTTATTTATGTTGATAATATTTTAATTATAGGAAATGACTCAGCTATCATTTCTAATCTTAAAAGTTACTTGAATTCCACTTTTTCCATGAAAGACCTTGGATAGTTGAAATTTTTCTTGGGCATTGAGGTTGCTCGCTCTCCACATGGCATTTCCTTAAGCCAACAAAAGTATACTTTAGAGCTCATTTTTTAGGCAGAGTTAGTAGGTTCCAAACCTTTTGTCATTTCTATGGAGCAGAATAAGAAATTCACTAGTCTCGAGTATGATGCTAGCTCACTAGAGGATGTCCTTGATCCACCACTTGAGGATCCTTTAACTTATTAGAGATTGGTTGTGAGATTGATCTACTTAACACTCACTAGACCTGACATTACTTTTTTAGTGCAATTACTTAGTCAATTCATGCATGCACTAAAGTAGTCACACATGGAGGCAACCATGAAGGGTGATTAAGTATCTTAAGAGTTGTCCGGGCCTTAGGCTTATGTTTCCATCATCATCCAAGTTGGAACTCAAAGGTTACTATGATTTTGACTATAGTACTTGTCCAATGACGAAAAGATCGACCACACGTTTTTGTGTAATGCTTGGTGATTCTTTAATATCTTGGCACTTAAAGAAACAACTGACTATTTCCCTTTCATCTGCTAAGGCAAAGTATTGAGCTTTGTAAGTTACTACATGTGAGATAGTATGAATCATAGAACTTTTTAAAGATTTTGATTTTTATCTTCGACAATCTACAACATTATTTTATGACAATGAAGCAGCATAGAAAATTGCAACCAATCGACTTTTTCATTAGAGGACAAAGCATGTCAAGGTTGATTGTCACTATGTGATAAAGAAATTACAACAAGAAATCATTGCAACACATCATATCTCCATCAAGGAACAACTTGTGGACTTATTCACAAAAGCCCTTTGTAGCAAGCAATAATAGCATATTTTCTCTAAGCTCAGAATATTTGACTTGTTCAAATCTTCGGCTTGAGGAAAAGTGTTATGGAAGATACCAGAAGAGCTATATTTGGTTATTAGTATAGAGGAAATTAATGTAAATATTTTCCATTAAATAGTTTTCCATGTAGGTCTCACCTAGGCTTGTATTTAAGGACATCATATTATACAATTTTACTCACTGCAATACAATAGAAATTTTCCTCCACTCACCTAGTTGCATCACTTTATGATAATATTGTTGTACTGAGACAACAAAAAGGGGGTACTTGGCACAAAACTCTTGAAAGTTCTTTCTCGCCCACCTTACTTTATATAGCCTATGGTCTCGCCATTTCTAAGAGGAACTCAGCCTTGCTGGAGAAGACTTCATTTGACAATATTCACCTCCGAACAACCGTTGACGGCTAGTTCTAGCGGGCAGATCTGGAGCTAAAAATAAGCAAGTTTGAAACTTGTGTTGAGCCGTGTGTTTACACACACACACACTCATATAATATAATATATATATATAAGGAAAAAAGATACCATTATCACAAAGCTCTCTGATTGTACATAACTTCTGCATATGGTTGTTATTTTAGGGTTATTAATGAATGTTGAAGAAGACCTCAGTGCGTTTCAATTTCCCTCGATAGAGATTGTGTTCTTGCTTGTGTGGTCCGATTTCCCTCGGTAGAATAGTTGCTGTTTCTTTTCTGGTTCATAGTGAGCTTTCTGTTTATCGTTTTCTGAGGCCTTTGATTTTCTGGTTTTAATTTTTTCTTGTGGAGTAAACCTGCTGTACTTAGGCCAGTTACAGCTTGTTAATCCAAGCTTGTAACAAGTTGAGCTATTTGTGCAGATCTTTCTTGGATTAGAGAAATATGTAAAACCAAGTGAAATGTAAAGGTAAAAGTCCTAAATAGTTTGTTAGGGGATAGTGGACGTAGGCTATAAGGGGTTTAATCTGTACCACTTAAATCTAGGTGTAGTGCTTCCATCTATGTACAGATCTACCACTTGCTGTAAATGTGCAATATATTTCTTTAACATTGCTTCCTGATTTACAGTTAACTAGATACAAATTATGATTAATTGACTTGCTGTTTTACCCTCACTATATAGTTGGTGTCCACTCTTGTTTGAACAATCATATCTTCCACTACTAGTTGTTAAATTCCTAAATTTCGAAGTGATAATAGTTACTAGACGAACCATAGAAAAGAAAACAATCCAATTCAAATCTTCATTTCTTGGGTTATTAGTTTGTCTTTGCTTTAACACTTATTCAAAGAATTTGCCCTAGCTTCCTCAAATCCTTCGTAGAAAATAATCTTCCATTTCCTTCTTTTTCAATTCTTTATGTCTGGTCATACCAATGACATGTCATCAACACATAAGATAAGAGTATTATCAAACTACTATTTGCTATCCTTCTCACATGTTTGTGAAATTTATACTTTATACTGACTCATGAGTTTATTAAACTCATGATAGCACTATTTGGTGAATAGAGGGTACTGAGATTAGAAGTCAATAACTTTACTATTTAGCTATTAACCTTGATTCTTGATAGGATAAGATAAATAAAAAAATTTAAAATCCTTATTATGAATGTTTGATGGGATACATAATCACTTTTAAAAAGCACAAAATAAGTTTGATAAATACACATACAAACACTTAAATTTATGTAGGCGCTTCTACTATAGGGATCACTTGAGAGAACAAGAACTTAAAAGAGCTTTTAAGTAAAAGAGATGTGGCATGCAACAAACTACTTGTTTTAAAGGGATGTGGTTGTTTCCAGACCGGCTAAACTTGGAAGACTTACAGAGAAAGGCATGAATGAAACTTGCAATGGCAATTATTGGTGCGAGTTGGATTCGAGCTTAGCGACTCGCATTTACGCTTTTACAACTACATCTCAACCAACACTAACAAGTCTCTCCAACCCATCTCTCTCCGATCTGACGAAATGACCGAACCGGAGAAAACCAGGGCACTCCCCGCTGAACATCACCATCTTCAGCACCAACAATATGAGGGTCAATACGGCACCTTCCAAGGTGTCGCCAACCATCCTCCGCCCCCGCCCGTGATTGGCTTGCCTCAGCCTGTACCCCCGCCCGGCGCCACCGAACCCTCTGCTCCTCCACCACCAAACCCTCAGTATTATGCTCAAGGATATCAAACCGTTCAAGGTACGCTCTGTTTTTTCCATGGCTCCTGGGCTTTGCTTGTGGTGAATTGGAATGCTCTCTATCTTTGGTTTGACCCGTGATTTGCTGGTGAAAGTTATGTACTTATATAGATCGAAAGGAAATCGGTCTGTGAAATCTGTTCGAGAGCTTTCTTCTTGTATGGTTTCAGTTTTCTTCACTTGGGCTGTTTAGATCGTCGGAAATGTTCCCAACTAGATGGTCGATTATGATTTGGTCCTGATCACGGGTTGCTCATAATATTTCCAGGCTGGATTCTTAGATGGAGAGAAAATCGTTTCCCCTAGTTATTCGAATCCAAGCGTTTGGCTCAGATGGTAGTTCGACATTTTTACTGTAAATTTCTGGCCAATGTTTTGGGAATGCTTTACTTCGTTTCTTTTTAAAATTGCTACAGTAGCTTCCAGTATCGATTCGTCTAACACTAGGGATAGAATTTCAAAAGGACAAGTTGTTATTTCAGTCCGACAATCATTGTTTAATTGAAAAGTTTGCTCCGGTAGTTATTGCACTAGAGTGAGAGTGAATGCAATCCATTAGTTTGTACTGGGGTATTTGGTAGAATTGGGATGCAAGGACGTTTATAGGAAATGGAAATATCTAGTGATGAAGCTGAAGATGCTGATTTGTGATAGGCTGATAGCAATCGGTAGCAGCTACTTCTGTTTTGATTTCTTTTGAATCTTTTTAGAACTTATGGTCTTGTGCATCTCTTGTATACTTCTGTATATCAGGTTGCATTAATAACAATTTCAAACTTTTTATCAAACAACATGTATCCCTTTGAAATAATAGTAAAGGTGGGTACCGAGTGTTAACAAATGTAAATTGAATCACGGGGATCAGTAGAAGTCTTTCCTTGTCTTTTGGTCCGATTAAATGTATGCTTGCTGAAGGTTTCCAAATGCTTCCTGTCCACCCCCACCTGCAGGGGGTGGAGAGGAAGGGTCAGTGAAATCTTTTGTATGCATGATCTGGTGTTGTTTATGGTTTGCTACTAAATTAATCATCTATGTTAAATATACAAAAAGGCAATGGCACTTTGTGCTGCCCTCAACTTGGTTTATTGGGCTCCATTCGCCTATGCAGGCTTTTTTTGAATATAAAAGATCTGGTAAAGTATAGTGATGATACGCTTCAGCTAGAAACACATGGAGATAGAAAGTGAAGCCAATTGGAGTGTATAAGCTTTGTGCTTTTAAGAATAAGTTGCACAGAAGCACAAAGACTAAATAAATAAGTAAAGGTAAGTACATAAATAATAAGAAATAGAAAGTAATACAAGGCCTGTAAATTTTGATAGTAGCTACCTAAGCCAGTAAATGAGAGGAACTGCGGATATTCTTAGATGGAAGAGTCAATGATAAACAATACTGATTTCCTGGATTCTGTAAGATTCCGCTGGGATTCTTTGCACTGGAAAATATGTAAGTTGGTTGATCTTATATGAGAGATTCTGATACTTAAAACTGCAGTCATTTTACCTGATGTATTTCTTTCTACTAGCATCTCAATCATGCTTCATGTCTTTTTTTGTACACCCTGAAATTTGGATTCTGTAATTTATGTAATTGAATGTATTTGATTTTGCTCAAGGTTATGCTGTTGCTGAGGGAAGACCAGTGAGGGAGCGTCGCCTTCCTTGCTGTGGTATAGGTTTTGGCTGGTTCCTGTAAGTTTACATCGTTGTTTCCCTACGCTTGGGTTTTATAGGAGTGAATGAGATAACTATTAAGTTCGCATATTAATTCAAGAAGAATTACCATCTGATTTTTGTATTTATATGCTTGATATGAAGTTCCAAATTGCTGTTTTCTGGATCACGTGTAAAATTTTAGCGTGCAATTGATTTGAACTGGGATTTGGATTAAGATCTTGGTAAAAGCTAATTAAGAAAAATAAAAAATTAAGAATACTACGCTGCATTTCTTTGAATAATGGAAGTAGGCATGAATTCTATAAATTCAAGAGGAATTCCTATTACATTCGCAATTTTAGTTTCTAGATCATGTGTTTGTCTTTCAGTTTCATTTTTCTAATGCTATGTCTATGGGGTGGCACACGTTAAGGCTTTTGTCATGGATATTTTTGATATCTTAGCTCTCTAATAATTTTAGTAAACTATTATGGGCTGCTAATGCTGAGAAAAGTCTGATTTTGGAAGGTTTATCATTGGTTTCTTCCTTGCTGCCATACCTTGGTATGTCGGGGCAATTATTCTGCTTTGTGGAAGAATTGATTATCGAGAGAAACCAGGGTACATTGGTTGCACAGTTGCTGTGAGTAACATCTCTGCCTCTTCTCCCCTTGTTTGATTCTTTTTTATTTTATTTTTTTCCTTGTTCCTTATATTTTAGATTTTTAACTTGGAAGATCTGCTTGAGGTATTCTGGTGACATTGATTAGTGGTCTTCCTCCATACTTCATGGTTTTTCTCCACAAGCGTTCCCCCTTTCTCTCTTCTCTATGGGTGTGTGTAACAACAAATAATTTTTATATATTTACTCTCTTAAGGTTTCAAAAATATCTTCAAATATATGTGTGCCGCACATTTGCACAATTAAATTTAGGTTCACTTTGAATCCATGTCCAGATGGTAGCGTAGGAGATTTTCCTTTACTTGTTTATTTATATATGCTTTTTGTTGAAACGCTATCATATCAAGTGAGAAATTTGTTATTAGTATTGTTACCTAAAATATGGCTTCAAATAATATGCTTTAAATCATATTTTGAATTTGTACCATGGAATCTTCAAGCTTTAAGGCAAATCATTTGTGGGTTTGCTCAGGCCAGACTTAGATACTCTTCTAAGCTATTAACAACCGTGGGGAGGCATATTTTTGTTGGGACCGTTTATCCATGTAACTTAAGGAAAGATTTTAGGTTTTGCAATGACCTACAGGGATGAAGATGATAAACCCTTTAGACGTATAGATTGTTTGTTCAATGTATCCCTCTTTGGAAATGCAAGGATGGAACTCATATTTTGGCTTGTCTAACAGTAGACTGTGATACTGCTGCATGTGCAGGCTATTCTTGCTACCCTTGCTATCATTCTTGGCGCCACAAAGGGAGCTCATGACTGGTGATCATATGGTGGAGAGTTGTATAGGTGGCGAAATGGATGCATGTGCTTGTCTCAAATCCTGACATTTTATTTGAGTGTGCATATGTTGGAGATTAATTTTGGAATTTGTGAAAGTGGAAAAAGAAAAGGTGTTATGTAGCCTTCAATGTTGTAAATTATGAGCCACAGATGTCTGAACTACGTTGTCAAGCACTTGCACTAATGGTGAATACAACGGCTTCAGATCTTACATTGATATGAAAAGGGAAATCGGTACTGGCATAAGTTTTGTTATGTGTTGACCATGATCAACTGCAGTTTGTGATATGATGAAGGATGGATTTGGATCAAATATGGCCATGAAACTCTGCAGAGATTATGAATGTAACTATCGTGGTGTATTACATTGAGAAAAGATTCAGAGTGTTCATTTTTTTATTTTTATTAAGCCGATAAAAAAGAAAAGTAACTCCTAAATTAATTTCATCTATGATATATTTAATGTTAATATATCCTCAAAGAAAAAAATTTCTTCCAGACTTATTAGCTTGTAAAAACATGTTTTGGTGTTATAAAACCAAAAATTCACAAACTTTGTGGACCGTGATAAGGGGCTAACATAAATTATAATTCCTTAAAAATCTAGACATCAACCATATAAAGCATGTCGAAAATAGTTTTTTTAACTTTTGTACGTAATAAATGTTATTCAAAAGAAAAAAAGAAAAGAAAAGAAAAGGTTATAAAGAAGTGTAAGTGTGAGCTGTTCATCCTACTCTTTAAAATTAAGGTATAGTTATCTATTTTGAAATATATAGAGATGATAAAAATGTTCACCATTTTTAAAGAAATAATTAGTTATTAAAAAACCTATAATAAAATGATTTGTTACTTGCAAGTAGTGTGTTAAAATGATCAAGACCTCATAGCTTTATTAAATTAAAAGATAATTGGTTGTTTTTAATTGTTTTTAAAATATCTTCAAGAGAAAAAAAAATTAATCCATTTACGATTAGTTAAATAGTGTTGGTTACCCTTTTTTTTTCTTTTAATTTCAGGATGAGAGTGGAGAGGATTTTTAGAAAATTTACATGAGGGAGTTTTCTAGAACACCTGCTGCTCTAGTAATCTCCCCAGTTGCTATTGAACCACGGGAACTCACGCGATTAAATAGTTTAATTATACATAACAATTATCCAACATTTGGCACGTTTTTCATTTTTCAAGGCAAAATAAATTATTTCTTAGATATCTTCTAAGTACTTTTATTTTTTTATAAAGAATAATATATGAAGATTTTCTAAAATAGTTTGTCAATCCGCACAAATCCATTTTTTCTTTATTTTTGTTATATATGTATATATATTTAAGCTAGAGTACAACAAAACATTATCTACTTAATTTTATTTTTTAAAAATTGAAATATTTTTTAAAAAATAGGTTTTCATCAATCCATCCTAAAATTCAATGTAATTTTATTTTTGATAAAAATATGAAATAATTTATTGAAATCGGTTTACATGAAAACACCTTCAAACAAGGAACCTCCGAAACGGCCACTTGAACAAAAAAAAGAAAAAAAAAAAAAAAGGGGCCACTAGGGTTTTCCGTCGGTATAGCTTCATGAATTATTGATCTTTAATATAAAACACGCTACACTCCAAAACCCTTCCTTTGTCTTTCACGCTCGCAGAGGCTTTCAGGTCGTTCGGAGGCGTTAATCTCTCCACAGAAATGGTTACTTTCAAGGTCAGTAACGTTCTTCGTCACATATTACTGTTCTTATAAATTATTCTGCGTTCAATGTACTACGGTTTGTTGTTGGGAAAGCTGTGGTAAATTGGAGAAAAGAGACTCTGGGTCGTCTTATTTTTGATCTTTCTGTTCTTTTCGCTCTTGCTTAACGTCCAGTATCTCAACCATGATGGACAAGAATTTTCATGGTTTATAGCTTTACGAGGTTTTGTTAGTATTGTACGGAAAAACTTTGGAACTGAGCTTTGATTGTCTTTTATTCGCTTGTCCTGCATTTTCGCGGATGCGGTACATCTTTCGGTTGGCTTCACTGGGTTTGGTTCCGGTTGGATCATTTGTCATATTTCTTTCTGCGTTGCCAAATGATTGTAGTAGGCTCTGTTGACTGGTGAATTATGATGTATTTGATCTTTTTATCAAATGTTGGGAAATTATTTCTGTTGGTTCTTGTTATCAAACAAATATGATGTCGTCGTTGTTCGTGCATTTAGTTTATTATGGTGGTCGAGTTTAGAATTGACGTTGGCTTGCTTTGTTACAGTTTCATCAGTACCAGGTAGTGGGGAGAGCACTGCCCTCTGAAACAGATGAGCAGCCAAGGATTTATCGGATGAAACTTTGGGCAAGAAATGTGGTTTGCGCTAAGTCTAAGTTTTGGTGTGTGATCTGATATCTCTGTGTTGGACTCACAATCGACTCTAGTCTGTTATGCTAATGATTTGTATGAATTTAATTTAATGTGGCAGATTCTGGCTTGTGCTCTGTTTGTTTGGAAGAGAATCATTTGTTGTTATCTGAACATTACATGGTTTTATCTTCTTAATTTCTTTTTGGACGAGAGGAAACAAACACTTATGCTCAACTGAAAGATAATAGATTGACTAAAAGAATGTCTATTTCTATTTTAGACATAAAAAACGAAAAAGAACTTCTCTATGGTTTTGTTACTAGTCAGTTAAAGAAGCAGGCATCAATTTTTTTGCAAGTTAACTTCCGCAAGAGGTCTTTTCTTTAAGTATTTAATTTTTCTTTCTCTTTCATTGTTTTTCATAAAGCATGATGTATCATATCAGTATATATATATATATATATATATATATATATCCTGTAACAGTCTCGACATTCTTGCAAGTGAAAGCAAAGGCTTATTTTCTGCCACTTATCATTTATCGTGCATGTCATTGCTTTCCTGAAGTTACCTTGGTCTACATATTTAGGAAGCTAGACTAATGGATTTGTTATGCTTTTTCTTGGAAGGTACTTTTTGAGGAAGCTCAAGAAAGTTAAGAAGAGCAACGGGCAGATATTAGCCATCAATGAGGTATGTACCACATCTGTTTGGTTGCAGTTTTAATATTCTAGAGCCATTGTTCACTTTCCTTTCTGAATCAGTTTGTATGTTATTTTTTCAGAATTTCATGATTATTTTTGAATTAAAGAGTCATTATACTTTTAGAATTCTGAATTTGGGTCATAGTTTGCTGTGTTCTAGACATAAAGTTGGTTAACAATAAATGATCCTCTTCTTTAAATTATCACCTCTGTCTATGCATGTAAAGAGATGGAGGAAGGGAGGCAGTTTCTGTTGCAGTTGTAGCTAATATTTTCTTGTTTTGCTTGTTGGAATGCAAGATTTGTCTTGGGCTGCTGCTATACTCCACTTATAATTCTTTTATATTCTGTCGATGTCTTAAAGAGGCAAAAGAGAGCCTGTGATATACTTTACTAGACTGTGTGAGTAAATGATTGTTATCATTCTCTGTGGTTTCAATCATGATGAATGAAAAAGTGCTATTGATTCAATATTATTTCATTTTCTGGTGCAGAAAGATGTATTCATCCCAATCATGGAGTATTTAGTCAATCTAAGTGAGGTCACATTCTAGTGTTGTCTTTCCACAGACCTGTAGTAGGTATTTGGTGTTTTGAATTTTTTGGCTTGTTGATGGGAAGACCTATCTATTAGCGTGCGGGGCTGGCAGTGCTTGCTATTAACAATGTATTTCGTACAGAAATTCAGTTTGAGAAGTGAGACAAAGAGCTTCCTTTAATGCTGATGGTCGAAACATTTGACCCTCAGGCTACTAATCCTACAACTATTTTTTCTTGGATTCTTGGGCGAAGCTTTAGATGTGATCTGTTTTAGCAACTTATGAGAGAATTGTTGTTCTTAAGCTTGCTTTAAAGTCAGGGTGTGTCTGTGTGGGATATCCATTCTTCGATTACACTATAACTACGGTGGTCTAATGAAATTTGGAATACTATCTGCTGCTTCTCTGGCAGGCCTGCTGCATTTGATATTAGTGATGAATTTTCTTTTCCCATTTATGCTGCAGATCTTTGAGAAGAATCCCACGAAGGTTAAGAATTATGGCATCTGGCTGCGCTATCAAAGCCGAACTGGGTATCACAATATGTATAAGGAGTATCGAGACACCACACTTAATGGTGCTGTGGAACAAATGTACACGGAGATGGCATCTCGTCATCGAGTCAGGTTCCCTTGCATTCAGATCATCAAAACAGCAATGGTACCTGCTAAGCTATGCAAGAGGGAGTGCACCAAGCAGTTCCATAACTCCAAAATCAAGTTCCCTCTGGTGTTCAGGAAAGTTCGGCCACCCACTAGGAAGCTCAAGACCACATATAAGGCATCAAGGCCAAACCTATTCATGTAACTTCCGTGGTGGCTAGTATCTCTGGTTTCTGGCTGGGAGTCATGTTTTGGTGGGCTTTAGATAGGATTTGTGGGGTTAATGATTTAAACTTTATATTCCTGTTCGGTGGCGGAATGCTTGCAAGCTTATACAGTTGTACTAGTTTTTCTTTTTAGCTGTCTCAACTGTGCAGACAATCAAAAATTCATTTGAGAAAACTCCCTTAGTTTTTGTTGAATGAATTATAGTTTCGTGATTTTTCTTAGCTCTCGAGTTGCTCCAAGATCATAGGCGGACGATGCCAATGATTGCAACTGATTTCTTAGGCCTTACCAGCCCAAACTACGTGTTCCTAGCCTGAGCTAGCCATAGAAGCTACTGGAGCAGAGAAGTCGAGTTTAAAGGTAGGCGCATGAGTACACTTAACAAAATGTAGGCGTTAAGTCTCAAAAGAAAGTGTTCCTATCCTTAAAGAAAGAGCTTAATATGCGGAAGGTGTTCTTAAAACACGATCATATGCTATAACAAATAAAAAATCTTTCTTTGTACCAATTGCTCATTCTTTGTCAAAATCAAAACCAATAAAATTCTTAATGAATCTTACATTAAGTTTCGTCAGGGGCTTTACAGTGGCATCTTCGAAACCTGATTTTCATATTAGATGAAATTGAAAACTCATATTATCAAGAATTTCGAGTGAACGACGAAAAGTGTGACTCAGTTTAATTACTCTCTTATTATAGCCTATGATCATGACTTAGTGCACTGCTAGAAATAGAAATAAATATTTTTAAACAGGGACATTGCAGGAGGTAGATTCTGACTCTGGGCCTGTTCCGAAGATACTAACAGACTTGTTTTATCCAAATAAGTCAAAAAGAAGTAAATTATACGTTGTTATTATCCAAGCAAAAGAAATTAAGCGTCAACTCTTGAGCTTTAATTTACCGACGCACTTGAGAAGAAAATACAACTGCTATAAGTGAGTGAGTCTTTTCACAGATCTGGTGATCTGTGATTAGCTACTAAGCTTCCATAAATACAGGATAGCTAATTTTGATACTACAGTTTGTGGACTATAAGGTGAGCACCAAATTGAGGATGGATTGTTATAACAGAAGAAGGGGCATGAGCATAGGACGGAGAAAGTTCAAACGAGAAGTGTTGCAACATCAATGACAATGCCATTTTCGCTTCCAACAAAGCAAAGTTTTGTCCAATGCATACCCGGGGACCGGCTGCGAAAGGCAAGAATGATAGTTGGCCCTTTGTTGCCTTTGAAACACCTTCTGAGAACCTTGCAGGGTTGAATTGCTTTGCATCGTCTCCCCAAAGTTCATAATCATGATGGACCAAGATTATCGGTAGAGAAAGCTGTACTCCAGCTGGTATTATCAAGTTTTTAAGCTTTATGTCCTTACGAACAACTCGATTCACATTGGCTACTGGCGGGTAGAGCCTCAGCACTTCATGGATTATCATGGTTACCTATGGCAAATCAACAAGCATGTCATCAGTTCAACAGTACCAAATATTAAAATTACGTGTTGAGTCACTATTTTCAAGGTCAGGAAACAACAAATGAACATAGGAGAGAGTATTGAAACATCTTGAGTGAACAAAAGGAAATACTTACAACTTTTAAGTGATTTAACCCATCAAAGTTTGGTTTGTTTTTACCAAAGACTTCAAGAACCTCTTCTCTTGCACGTGCCTGCCAATTTGGATATTTGCTCAACAAAACCATTGTCCAAACAAGCAAAACTGAGGTGGTCTCTTAACCCGCAAGGTAAAATAGCTTACATTCCTCGATTATATCCTCTATACTCAATGGAGCATTCTTTTCCTTAAGTACTTCTCTGGAATTGGATTCCAAGAGTATGCATAATAAATCATCGTTGTTGGAATTGTCTGCCCTTCTTTCCCTTTCTCGTTTGTTAATAATTCCTCTGAGCAATGTTCCCACCTCTCTATGAATTTCCTTCATCCTATTGTTCAGTTTACTGGGTACAAACCTACAATGGGAAAATCCTTGAAATCGTGAAACATGAAAGGGAATTGGAATATGGTTCTCCATTAAGATTTTGATTAATTTGTTTTATGATCATAGATTTCAAGAAATGATTTTCAAATAAACTACAAGATTTTTTCTTCACTAAAACCTTGAGAAATTAACTGAAATAGGTGGAAGGAGCAAAAGCCAAAATTTGGAGAAAGTTTGCTTCATTTCTTGTTTCAATTCCTTTACGTAGTTTAAAGTTTCTTAATATGTTCAATGCACAATAAAAAAGGAAAAATTTTCTAAAAGCTACTAAATATAAATTTTTAAGTTCTTTGTTCATTTTAATTTCCTCTATAGAAGTGTTAGCATTTCTTTATTTTGTGATTAGCAATGCCAAATTCATTCTGGAGGGATACTAAGTTGCCGATACAATTAAATATATCGCAATTCAGAAGCATTTGATATTTCAGTAATTAATTAGTTTTTAATTGTTTTATTTGTTAATTTAACGTGAATGAAAGTTCTAGAGCACGAAACAAGAAGGAAAGAAATTTTCATATATTTTATCCCTGTTCATTTAAAGTTAAAAAATTTAGACACTACCTCCATCCTGGAATGTAAACAGATTGCACAGCCTTCAAAAGGAGTTGCGCTTGCTCTTTTTGAAGTTGAAATATTCTTCTTCCTTCCATGTAGCTACTCCCAAATGCTGTTCGAGAAATAACATCACTTGACATGTTTTCAAGATAAGGCCATACATCTACTTCACAGGACCCCTCCTCACCAATCAGCCTGTCCCATTGCTCAATTATATCATTGCAACTTTGGTAAAATGCAGGTAACATATCCTGTAGCAATCAGCTTAACATATCAGAAGTGAAGATTAACTCCTAGCACTTTGGCTTTTCAATACATCCTCCAAGAGATTAAGGATTACCACTTGGATTATTAACAAAAACAACACATGTATTTCGTAAATTATTGTCATCGAAAAGGAATTATTGTCTAAGAGATTGAAAATATGAGATTTAACAATCCTTGGGTTTACTATAGTTTAATGTCAAGATCTCACATGTATTTTGTGAAGCAATTTTTCTAATAGATGGAATAACAAATTTTTATCACTTGGTTATTGGGCTACAAATAATGACAAAATTGGGTTCACTATTAAGTAATTGTAGGAAAATAACACAAGAAGATCAATTAGGCCTTAACCACTAGATGCCCCCTTGAAGATAGGATTTTATTTAGTTTCTTTTTGTTTTAATTTGTATTGTTAATTTCTTTTAGTGGCACATGTCATGGTAATTTCTCACTATATAATTATTTGCTTTACACATGCAAGTCGGCTAATATCTTATGGGGTTACGTTCTATGTCCTAGTTGTGTATCTTCTAAATAAGTTTGATGATTAAATCAACCTATGCTATCAATAACAATGACAACATATATATTTTTATTTATTTAAAAAAACAACACAAGTCATCTTCCTCTTGCTAATCATACTCAGTTTGCAGTCATTTTGGTCTCCCTTTTCATGTATAAGGACTAACATTGTGGACTGAAAAGGATTAACATTGCTGAGTATATTCCTCAAAACCACAAAAGTCAAACAACTCACAAGCATGATTAGAATGCAAGATCATGCAGTGAACCAGGGAGTTGAGCATGGAAATTTTTTTCTGCTACATCTTGTCAGATGCAACTCTTGAATTAGAATCCATAATTGAATATCAGCAAATAGCATCTTTCTGGCTTACGAGTTCGCTAAAAAGGTTACTTTTATCTTTCTGAAAAGTTGAATAGAAAGTGGTTTTCTAATGTACAACATTGTAGTCCGGTTCAAAGGCACTGCTCGTTCCAATATAAAATGATTTTTTGAGTGAAAAACTTTGATTTCTATTGCCTGGTAGAGACCATTAAAAATACCGTTACAAAATTTTCCTGCTGCTGATACAAAATATTTTACCACCACAATTACAACCCCAAAAACTCACTGATGGGTCAGGGAATGCGACGGGGAAAGAGAAGTATTTTTGTGTGAGGGACTAACAGGAAAAAGAAATGCAAGAATGCAAGGAAAAAAAAAACAGAAAATAAAATGCAAGCAAAACCGAGTTTATTGCATTGTCAACGATAAAAAACAATTAATTTTGATATAGTACTGATTCCAATGGATTAATCTAAAGCTGAAGTGAAGTAACCTTCAACTTTTCGATCCGAAATGCAGGGTTGACGATCTTCCTGTGTTTAGTCCATTTGTCATCCTCGTAGGAGACGAGTCCCGTTACAAACAGCCTTGCAAGTGAATTTACATGTGGCTTCTGAAACTCGCCTATCTTACTGAAAACGTCTTTTATTTGTTCCGGGTCCGTAATAAACACCCTCGGCTTTGGACCAAACCATATAAAAGAATTCTTACCTGCACACGTTTTTGAAGGTTAGAACAGAATCCAATACCCAGTCTGATGCTCAGCATTTTCTGCATTCTCCAATTCATTGATTTCAATTTGAAGCAATAGAAAACGTATTGAGAGTTAAAGGAAAAAAAAAAGCGTATTGAAAGAAGCAACACTAAATGATTAACGGCACCTACACAATGGATAGTCTACGCACACTCAAGAGAAGAATCAAAAGGAAAAAGAAAACTCTTCAGCTAAGAATGGGCATTCTTAATGGGCAAACTGGTAGCCCCATGTTCACTTCAGCGGGTAGGAAACCTTTGGAAGGACTTACAATTGCCTGATTTTCGAAAGCTACTTTTAGGCATGTAGCAGAGCAGCCAGAGAGATTATTAACACTCCATAGGGATTGATTTGGGGTGAACAGGATGGAGAAGGATAGGGGGAGACAATGACGTCGAGTTTGAGGCACAGAAGAATTCAGTAAAGCAGAAGGTAAAGGGTATTGCAGACTTACCGTATTTCTCTACTGTGTGATGGACGAAGGGAAGGATACGAGGCAAAGCATCATCATTAAGGCTTATGGGCTTTGAACTTGCTTGCTTGCTCATCATAGCGAAATCCTTCAAGTCCCCGGATAAAAGCCTATAGGAGTTGCCTGCAAGCCCTTGCTCTCTCAGGCACCTCCCCAGGTATTTTGGCCTTATCCACACCCAGTTGAGAATCCTCCAGGTCAACGTTAAAGTTACTACCGTAACGAGCAGAACAAGGGCCAGAACCATTTTTCGCAGAGGATAAGAGACGGCAGAATCTTACTGACCTGAGAAACAGAGAAGAGATGCGAAGGATGTTCGTTTATCCACGGCCTGAGTGGAAAAAAGGATTGATACAAAGTCAATTAAAGTGGCTTCTAGGTTCGACACTAGGTGGGTGGGCCACGAACGTAGTGACAGAAACGAGGAAACAGAGGATAAATGGATTGTATTTACGTGTCTAGAACTAGATACGTTAGGTCTATTTAAAAAGGAAAAAAAATGATACAATATAATTTTCATAAACTAATTTCTCAAACTATAAGGATTCTTGCTATACGTAAAATAAGCATAAAGGTAATAATCATAATGAACCATATCTCTAACACTCTTTCTCAAGTTGATGGCTTGTAGATGTTTAAGACATCAAGCTTGCTCAATAGATATATATGTTGTCTATGACATAGGGTTTGATAAAAATATTTGTAGGTTGTTCCGTAGTTCTTATATCTTTTATCTTGGTTATATCTTCTTCAATCTTGTCTCTTGTAAAGTAATAGTTACCCTTTATGTGCTTTGTGCTCTCATGTTCCATCAGATTCTTTCAAGCTTCAAAACACATCATTGTCACAAAATATGATGGTTGGCTTGCTAATCCATCACTTGAGATCTTGAAGTACTCCTCACAGCCAAACTATTTTGCAAATGGTTTTGGTTTTTGCTTGATACTCCACTTTTACAAATGATAATGAGATGGTTGGCTGTTTCTTTGTTTTCCATGATAACCTAGAATTTTTCAACTTAATACATAAGTTTAAAGTACATCATCTTGACAATGGACACGTGGCATAATTTGCATTGGAATAAGCTATCATCTACACATGTCATTGAACAAATATAACATAATCTCTATAGCAAAAACTAAGGAGAAACTAGAGAGTTGGAAAAAGGATTATATTTTTGTGTCTAGACCTAGCAACGTTAGGTATATTATAATACAAAGCTATACATTTTTAAAAAAGAAAGGAATGACATATTATAATTCCCCTAAACCTATTTCCCAAACTATAAGGATTGCTATTATATATGGAAATAAGCATAAAGATAATAATCATAATGACACCATATCTCTAAAACCTTAAGGTATTAAGTGGGAAAACCATCATGTATATGTTAACATAAATGTTGCACATTGAACAAATCCCAACTTCAAGGCATGGGGGATTATAGAGCAAAGGCTCATCTTTGACTCTAATATTATATGAAAGTATGAGAGGCTATTTCAAAACCTTAAAACATTAGATGACTTCATTATTTATAAGCTCAAAGGCTTATCTTCACACTTCTAATGTGGGACAATATTTACCTTTAACACATAATAATTTCAATAAATAAATAATTAAAATTATAGTGGCTCTGAACATTTCTTTTTCATATAATTAAAAGTAATAAAAGAAGAAAAACATGAAAAAGAAATAAAGGGAATTAAGAGCAATACACGTATAAGGACTTCACATGTCCTAACAAATAGAGGGAAATAATAAAGGAGTAATAGTTAGATACAATTGGATTTACTTTTTTGTTCTACTAAAAGTTTCTATGCGAAAGAAGACATGAGTGTTCTATGCGAAAGAAGACATGAGTGTTATATTGAGTCACATATGCCTAAAAAGCAAAAAGCAAATAGTTTGTTTAAGGGCAATATAACTTAAACAAGTTTCAACCACCAAAACGGACATCAAATAAAATTTTCATATGTTTTTATTTTTTTAATTATATGTTCTAGATAAATGAAAAAAAACAAAAGATTTAGTCACTCCCAACTCAAGTGGAAAAGAAGTATTGGCAATTAGAACTTATCAATACCAAGAATCATTCCATAAAGATATTGTTTATTAAGCTTTTTGAGCACCAGAAAATTATGAATTCAAAATGCTATGTTGGGAGGCAGTATAAGATGTTTGGACCTTAGACTCAAATTTGCAATTGTGGCAATGTATAGTGTTAAGGTGATTACCCACCCTCACCTTAGTTGACCCCGATCACATATTTCTTATTTATTTGATAAGTAGAACCTTATCATAGGTTTAGAGTTCTCTACCAACCTAGCACTAACCTTATCAACCTGTCCTTCAAGTTAGTCTTGATTTTCACCTTACAAGGTGTCATGATTTTAGAAGAATAGAAGAGATAAAGATAAGAATTTTACAAGAGTAGGAGATAAGATAAAGATTCTATGAGAGTAGAAGATACAATAAGGATTTTAAAAGAGAGAAGAGGTGGTGCGAGGTCTCTATAAGAAGGAAAGGAGAGATAAGGTGAAGACACAAGGAAAAACAAAATACAATTATCTATTATCAATTAGGGTTTAAGAACAACTGTCCTTTAAGGAGGTTGCTCTAAGAAAAGGAAACGCATCTGAGGAACCAAAATTGAAGCATGAATCTAGGAAAATTTTTTTATGGATTTTCTTGATTAAAAGAGAAAAACCTAATTACATGATTTACATAAAGGGTGGATTACCTGATTGTGGGCTTAGGTCTTTCAAGCTAAACCTAAAATAGAATACACAGGCCTAATAACATATCTGGCCTAACCCAATAATAATAAAAGAATAATAACCCAAATATAACATAACTTAACAACCCCGCTCAAGCTGGTGATTTGTACAAATTAAATACACCAAATTTGTGAATAAGATAACTATGTTATTGACTACATAAAAGCCTAAGTTAACGAATATGCCAGTTACTTATGGTTGTGGATGCTATGTGTTTGAATCAAGCCCCTTTATTGCTTCTCTTGAATGAAATGGCAATCAATCTCAATGTGCTTGGTACACTTATGAAAGATGGGATTGTTCGCAATGTGGATTGTAGCTTTGTTGTAACTTACAAATAGATAGGTCATGGAACAATCACCCATAGTCACTAAGAAGCCTATGCAATGAAACAATTTCCCAGATAGCTGTTGCCATAGCTTGATACTCGGCCTCAGATGATGATTGGGAAACCATGGCTTGTTTCTTGGTCTAGCTTTAGAGATTAACTCCAATGTGTATTTGCATTAACTAAGGCAAATACCACTCTCTAACTAAGCAACCTTAGTCCTACGAAAAAATTTAGCATGCCCTAAATCCTTCATGTGAAATCTAGAGTAATAATGAGACTTGACTTGAGCTATAGCCTCCTTACTATTGACAGTGAAAAGCATATGATCGACATAAATCAAAATAACAATGACAGTGGATCCACATCAAAGTGTAAACAATGCATAATCATGCCAAGATTACTTAAAACCACTTTCAAGAAGAGCAATAGTAAATTTAGCATACCATTGTCATGAAGCCTGCTTAAGCCCATATATAGACTTAAGTAGACAATAAATTTTAGGTTGACTTATGGTGGAAGTTTGAATTCTAGGAGGTAAAGACATGTATACCTCCTCATGCAAGTCTCCATGGAGAAATTCATTATAAACATTCATCGGGTGAAGTGGCCAAGGTCATGATACATCTAATAGTCACCATCTTGGCCATAGGAGAAAATGTCTCCTCATAATCAATCCTATATCACTAAGTGAAGCCCTTGGCCACAAGCTGAGTTTTATATCTCATAATGGATTCATCCGCATGATATTTCACCTTGTAAACCCATTTACATCTAATTGACTTACAACTTGGGGGTAAGTCAACCAATCTCCACGTATGATTCACCTTTAATGCATGGAGTTCACTAGCCATAGCATCTACTCACTTGGGATCCTTAACAACCTCAGAATAATAGAGTGCCTCTCTTATGGTTGAAATGGTGGCAATAAAAACTCAATGTGTGGGAGATAAATTGTCAAGGGTCATAAATTGTGAAATGAAGTAGGGGATGTCTTGAAAACCCACTGATTGATTTCAATTAGGGTCAGAGCTGGAGAATCACAATGATAATCTTAGGGACAAATGGGAGGTTTGGACTCACGTTGAGAATGTCTAATAGTAGGAGTAATGACAATTGGCACCACCGCAGAAGATGAATCCATAGTGGGTGGCTCCACATTAGGTAAATTCACAGTGGGTGAATCCATATGCTCAACAATAGGTGATAAAGAAGGAGGAGAATTTGCATGTGGTAAAGAAGGTAAGGATTCGATAGGGATAACTAAAGGAGAAGAAATATCATGAATGGCAGGCTCAGAAGTGGATATTATAGGAGAATGCCCATCAGAACCATTCTCACACTAGATAGAATATGGATAAGGATCTAAAGGAACAAAGGAGTGGTCCTCACTAAATGGAGTGAGAGACGAGGATGATTGGGATTGAGCAAAGTGAAAAATTGACTCATGAAACACAACATCTTGGACTATAGAAAAGGTGTGAGTGGTAAGGTCAAAAACATGATAACCCTTTTAGGATGAGGGGTATCTCTTACATATGGTTTTGCACGAGGTGTAAATTTGTCCCTATGTAGAATGACTATGACATACCACAAACACCCAAACACCCAAACACCCAAACACCCAAAAACCCTGAAATGTAAGATACATGAAGATTTACCAAAGAGAATGTCAAAAGAAGTTTTCCCATCAAGGACTAGTGTAGGGAGATGGTTAATGATGTGGGTAGCAGTTAAGACACACTTGCCCCAAAAATGATCAAGAAGATCAGCTTGAAAACGTAAGGCTCATGCCACATCAAGGATATGTCAATGTTTATGTTTAACTACACCATTCTATTGTGGAGTAAGGACACATGAACTCTCATGGTGAACCCCACAAAGTTGAAAGAAAGATGTACACTTATGACTAATGAATTTAGATCCAATGTCAAAGTGTAACTTATGAATACGAGTATGAAACTGGGTTTCTACCATAATGAAAAAGGAACACAAGAAATGCAATGCTTGACTTTTGTATCTTATGAGATATACCCAAGTTCCATGTGAGAAATCATCAATGATGGTCAGAAAGTAACATGAACCATTGTGATTTGGGTTTTGATGTGGACCCTATATGTTAACATGTACTAACTTAAACTTAGATTTTGTACCAGAAGTACGTGATGGAAATGAAAGACAAGTTTGCTTTGCTAAAGGGCAAATTGGACAAAAAAGTTTAGGAAATGCATCATAAGAAAAGTGACCAAAACAACGATGTCATAGTATCTATTTATTACTTAAAATATTATTTTTAACCATAATATTTTTACACACATTAGCTTTCTTAGGAGCATTACATTCAAAAGTTCTAGTAATTGTAGAAAAAATATTCATTGTGGCATTCGTTGGAGACACTAGATGATATAAGTGATGCTCAACCTTGCCTAGCCCTAGTATTGTCCTAGTCAAATAGTCTTGGAAAAAACAGAAATGTGGGTAAAAGGTGACTTGACAAGAACTGTTAAAGGTAAATTTGATAATGGACAAAAGTTTGCATTTTAAGGAGGGCATGTTCGGTGAAATTTAGATGCAAGTGAACATGTTGAACAAGAAATATAATAATAAGAAACGTATCGTCCTATAGACATTGGTGAATTCTAAACTAATTAAGTACTAACGATGAATTAGTCCTAAAATTTATCTAGCAAATTAAAAGGTAATTGATGATGAATCAAAATTTAAAACTTCCAAAACAAAAATTCAAGACTAATTGAAATTGAATTAAAGTAAGAAAAGTCAATATAAGAAATATGTTAAAGCTTTTGATTTCACCATAACTCCTTAATATGAATTTCTATAGTTTATGCCTGTAAGAATGATAATACCTATGTGATGGCAAAACTTCATAATTTATTTACTATTCTATGTTTAGGTATAACAAACCTACTTAGTTTATTAATTCACTATATCTCTATATATAAATTGAAACAACCAAATGCATTAGGATCTATGAACATTCTTGATTTATAATAAATCTTTTGATTATCTCATTACTAAAAGCCACACAAATAACATAGTATATGTCTATCCGTATTTAATTTATGGTTATATATTATAAGAAGTAATTGCATATTATTACCTCTTAGTCTCAAACATGCACATTAAATTATTCAAGTGGTAGCTAATCACTTAAAAGCATTAAGCATAATAATATATAACTCAAGTAAATAAAATATCTTGCAAAAACATAAAAACTTATAAAATTTACATCATTATAGTTAGGCTACATCTTTACTCTAACAAAAGAAATTTAGAACATAATGAAATAATAAACCAAAGCAATAGTAGAAATTAAATGAAACATCTTAAAGAAAAAAATAAGAAATTTGTTACCACATTGTATTCTCTTTAAGAATTCTTTGCAGAATTCCTACAAATCAAACTAAAATTAGGAATGATATGAAGTAGAGGAAGTTTTCGCATCTCTATTTCTCTTATCTTCTATGGTTTTCTCTTTCTTCTTTATTTTTTTTCTCTTGCTTGGTTTCGGTGGCAGCACACACATTTCTTTTCTTTTTCTCTTTTTTTCTCTCTTTTCTTTCTTTTGTGCGGTGCCTCCTCCTTTCTTCTTTAGACTTCTTTTTTTGTCCTTTTCTTCTTTTTGCTACTTTACACGTTGCCTTCTTTTAATTCTCTTCCTTTCCTTTTATTCTTCACGTGTCTTCTTGTAGCTTTCTTTTCCTTTGTTTCTTATGCTCTTTTGGGGTTTGCTATATAAATAACACAAATTTACATAAATATATAAAAACTTAAATATTATCTTGTAAAACTTGTATTATTTATATCTTGAAATAGTCAAACTAACTCTATAAAAATAAAGTTATCAAGATCCTCAAACTTGATATTTTGCTAGTCCTTGAGCAAAAGTAAGAAATAACATATGTTTTGGACAAAAAATTTTCATAAAATTCTCTCATAATTGCTCAACTTAACAATTCAAAGAAAAAATATAGCTTTCATCCAAACACAACTATTGTTTCATAAGATAAGATAGACTCTTAACTATGTTGACCATGTGTATGTGTGTGAGTGTGAGTCCTTATCTTTTCAACTATATGCACTTCAAATAAATCCACATTAATATGCAATCTTTCAAAATCTTTAGCCAAACCTCATAGGTTTGCTTTTCATTCCTCTCTCCACTAATGTAGGCCAATCATCTAACTAAGAATCAATAGAACTTTTATAAGCTTGTAATGTAAGGCTAGGTTGGGGGTAAGATGAAAGTTAATTAGGCTAAATTCACTCATGAACACATTGTTTTCTAGGATCTAATTTGAACTTTTGTCACTTTCTACTTTTTTTTTTCTCATTGCAAATGATCTTTCTATCACCATTTCTCTTATGCCTTTTTTCCCAAAAATACTTGATTTCACTTGGATTTTGACACTAAAAAAATCTGCAATTATGCTTGCTTCAATAAAGCAAGTAAAAGTACTAGAAATGCAGCCACCATAATTTTATCTTGCCAATAGTATTCAATTGCTATGCTTCGTAGCCTATTTCAGAAAATTGATTGGCTTGAATCAAATAAAGAATGATAAGATCTTCCCATTCTAAAGAAAATAATGTACTTCTTTCTTTCTTTCTTTCCTTTTTTTGGCATTCGCAAAGCAACATAATATGCTACTTAATCATTGCAATCAATTCTTCCTATATCACATCCTTCCCCTCAACTTCTCTTCACTCAAATAGATTTATATCCTAAAAATCAACATGTTCAAGAGTGTGGGACGAAAAGATAATTTATCAAAGGCTCAAGGGTATACATATGTGGGTGTTAAGTAAAAAAAATGAATATGAATCAAGGCTCAGCAGGGTGATTGGTGATAAATAAATAAGGTTGGCTTAAAAGGCTAAAACAATCCAAAGAAGACCTTAATCATTTTCTCAATTAGATGTAGCCTAGGATTTCGCCTCAAGAGGAAATCAAGCAAATTCTAAGATTCAAGGGAGATCTAAGATAATTGCATACTTAACATGAATGTTCTCTAAAGCATGAATGAAGGACTTTGAGTGTTCAATAAAGGGATCAACATAATTAGAATCACACTTAATTCACATCACAATTGTAGGTTTGAATAGAATCTATATCTTCCTAAGAATCACTAAGAATTTAAAACAAAGGATTTAATTATGACATGAGAAAAATTTTCAATTAGATTTAGCAAGAAAAAATTTATTTTCCCACCCCCAAACTTGAATGAAGCATTGTCCTCAATGCAAAAAGAAAGATCACAAAAATAAAGGAAAAATAGTAATGAGAAAACTTCCTTGATTGTAGTTCATATCCATAAAGAGCTATGAGGAGATGCTGGTAACAAAACTTGCAACAAAAGAACCAACAAAATGCTTAGGTTGCCTCCCAAGAAGTGCTTGCTTTATAGTTTTTAGCTAAACTATCTTCAATGTTGCTACTAAAGGAGGAAGAAGATCAAGGGTAGTTTTTTGCATGTTGACTCCTTCAAAGTAGGGCTTTAGATGCTGACCATTCACCTTAAATGTGCCTTTGGTGTCATATGGGAATACCTTGGTAACTATGAAAGGGCTAGACCATCGAGATCGAAATTTACCTATAAATAATTTAAGACGAGAGTTATAAAGTAATACTTTTTGTCCAACCTCAAACTCTCTTTTTAATATGTGGTTGTCATGCCATCTTTTGTCTATTCCTTATATATTTTGGAATTTTCATAGGCCTCATCTCACAATTCCTTCGATTCATTTAGCTGCAACAATTTGGTTTTACCTGTAGATTGCATGTCAAAGTTCAAAAATTTCAATGCCTAATATGCTCTATGCTCTAATTCCACTAGTAGATGACAAGCCTTCCCAAACATTAGCCTAAAAGGAGACATTCCAATTGGTATTTTGAATGCTGTTCTATAGGCCTAAAGTGCATCATCAAGTTTCGTTAACTAATCTTTCCTTGAGGCATTCACAGTTTTTTCCAAAATCCTATTAATTTCCCTATTTGATATCTCAACTTAACCACTAATCTGAGGGTAATAAGGGGTACCAATCTTATGGGTAATCCCATACTTACCCAAAAGTGCTTCAAATTATTTATTCCAAAAATAGGTCCCTCTATCACTTATGATTGCCTTAAGGGTGCCAAATCGGGTAAAAATATTTTTCTTTAAGAACTTAACTACAACCTTAGCATCATTTGTTGGCACACTATTGCTTCTACCCATTTAGACACATACTCAATAGCCACCAAAATATAGATATTTCCATAAGAGGGTGGAAAGGGTCCTATGAAATCAATACCCTAAACATTAAATAACTCACACATAACAACATTGTTTAAAGGCATCTCATGTTTCCTAGAAATATTTCTAGTTCTTTGACTTTGATCACATGCAACTACATATGAATATGCATCTCTAAAAAGTGTGGGCCAATAAAATCTATACTGTAAAACCTTAGCTGCAGTTTTGGTGGCACCAAAATGACCACCTACCTTTCTAGCATGACAATGATGTAGGATGCTAGCCATTTTTTCCTCAAGAACACATCTCCTTATAACCTGATTTACACATACTTTTAACAAGAAAGGCTCTTCCCAAAAGTGATGTTTAATGTCAAAAAAGAATTTTTTTTCTTTGTTGATATGACATTTCAGGGGAAGAACATTAATTACCAAATAATTGACAAAATCAACATACTAGAAAATTTTAATGGATTGGAGCACAAAAATGTTTTCATTGGGAAACTCTTCCATAATCAGTTGATCTTCTTCCTTCAAATTGGGAATTCTGGACAAATGATCTACAACTAGATTTTCATTCCCCTTTTTATCCTTGATCTCTAAATCAAACTCTTGTAGTAATAGAATCCACCCGATTAACCTAGGTTTTGATCCTTTCTTTTCAAGTAGATGCTTAAGAGCTAAATGGTTAGAATAAACAATAACTTTGGAACCAATTAGATAAGAACAAAATTTATCAAAGTAAATACTATAGCCAAAAGTTCTTTTTTATGTTGTTGAGTAGTTCAATTGTGCACTTGACAAAGTTTGACTAGCATAGTAAATGGTCTGAACAACTCCATTCCTCCTTTGTCCTAAAATGACTCCTACTACAAAATCACTTGCATCACACATTAGCTCAAAAGGTAAGTCCCATTCTGGTGCTACCATGATTGATACTTATATTAACCTTTCCTTTAAAGTTTTAAAAGCCCATAAGCATTCGTTAGAAAAGTTAAATTTCACATCTTTGACCAACAAAGTTAAAAGGGGTCTAGCAATTTTAGAAAAATCCTTTATGAACTGCCTATAGAATCTTGCATGCCCTAAAAAGCCTCTAACAAGTTTCACTAATGTTGGTGGAGGTAATTTTGCAATGACCTTCACTTTTGCTCGATAAACCTCTAATCCTTTTTTGGATATCTTATGCTCGAACACTATTCCTTCCTACACCATAAAATGACACTTCTCCCAATTCAAAACAAGGTTAGTCTCCTCACACCTTTGTAAGACCTTTGTTAAATTATTTAAACAAATGTCAAATGATGAACCAAATACAGAAAAATCATCCATGAAAATCTTAATAAATTTTTCAACCATATCAGAAAAAATGGCCATCTTGCATCTTTAAAAAGTTACTGTATTACAAAGACCAAAAGACATTCTTCTAAAAGCAAAGTTACCATAAGGACAAGTGAAAGTAGTTTTCTCTTAATCTTTTGGTGTAATGTGAATTTGATTATACCCTGAATACCTATCAAGGAAGCAATAAAATTCATATCCTACAAGTCTTTCTACATTTGATCAATAAATGGTAAAGGGAAATGATCTTTTCTCGTGGCATCATTCAGTTTTCTGTAATTTATACACACACACCATCTAATAACTGTCCTAGTTGGAAGCAATTCATTATTATCATTTCTTTGAATAGTCATACCTCCCTTTTTTGGCACAACCTGCACAAGACTTACCCAAGGATTGTTTGAGATGGGATAAATGATTCCTACATTAAGCAATTTGATTACCTCAGCCTTCACCACTTCTTGCATCTTTGGATTTAATCACCTCTGAGGTTGAACAATGGCTTTGTACTACTTCATCAAAATCTTGTGCATGAAGAGTAAAGGAATAGTTCCCTTGATATTAGCTATTTTCCATCCAATTGCTCCCTTATACTTTTTCAACATTCGAAGAAATTTCTATTCCATTGATTCTGTCAAAGAAGAAGATATAATTACTGGCAAGGTAGAAACTTCATCTAAATAAACATATTTCAAATAGGAAGGTAAGGGCTTGAGTTCAAAAGTTGGGGGCTCTTCAATTGATGGCTTAGATTTGTCATGTATTGTCCCAACTCCTCAAACTTTGTTGCCTTGTACTGTGAATATGGTGGATTCGCCTCCATGAGATTGGCATATTCTTATATCTCTTCACTTTCAATTTCCTCATTCTCTGGGTGAACCAAGTATGCTTTAAGTGGATCCTTGAAAGCTTTTTCCTAAAAGATCTTATTCACAAACTTATCAATTGTCTCAACCCTAGAGTAAGAACTGTTATCAAAGGGATGTTTCATTTCAGTAAAAATATTAAAAAAAACATAATCATTTTGAACTCCTAAGATTAACTTCCCTTGTTGTACATCAATCAAAGCTCTTCCTATTGCTAGAAAAGGTCGACCTAAGATAAGTGGTACCTTAAAGTGTTCCTCCATGACAAGTGCTATAAAATCTGCAAGAAAGATAAATTTGTCAACTTTCACTGATACATCTTCTATAGTACCTCTTGGATATTTAATTGATCGATCAAGCAATTGTAGGGACATTGTGGTTGGCTTCACTTCACCCAATCCTAATTTCCTAAAAATAGAAAAAGTCATTAGATTAATACTGGCTCCTAAATCACATAATGCCTTATCAAGTGAGAATCTCCAATAGTATAAGGAATTATAAAACTCCCTGGATCTTTTAATTTTGGAGGTAGTTTGTTTTGTAAGTGTTAGGTTTTATGGCTTAACAAGAAGGGCGGTTAAATTGATTAAGCCAAGAATTAGTTACGATTTTTCTTTTCTAAAACAATTCTAGGTGTTCATACAATCCACATAGATATAATAAAGAGGAAATAGTAAGCTAACAACACAAAGACTAGTTTCAGAACAATATATCAAACTTATAGACAAGGAAACAAATTAACATCAAGTTGATGAATAAATAGATATTAGTAATCAACAGGTTAGCTTTAAGCAAATAAAAGAAAGAGAGAAAAACACTAGATTTAGCACGATAGTTCGGCACTCAACCCTTGAGCCCTACATCCACCCTTTTCTCCTTTAATCTAACTAATTAAAGTCTCCTTTACTCAAACTAGATTAAGAGAAAATGTTCTCCCTAATCCAAGCAATTCCCTCTAAAGGAATTCTTAAGCACAATTATAGAATATGATAAAAAGATCACAATTTAAATACAAATCCCAAATAATATGAAGGTTTGTAGGATATTGTAAAGTAAAGGAGCTATTAAGGTAAAAATAGTATAGCTCAAAGCTCCTATCATGAAATCCATAAATTATAACAAATTAGTGTTTCAGATTCTTTCCAATGTTTATGTGCAATATATGTTTTTAATGTAATTAGCACATAAACAAGGTCATGCAAGATAAAATTGAAGGTAAAATCAAATAATAAACTATTTAATCACAATATCATAGTGGCTTTGTATTTCATCGAAAATGAACGAGATTGAGAGATTAATCAAATAAGCTTAAGGAGTGATTATTTAACTAAAAGGAACTTCAGATGTTCTTAAGTGTCAAACCCTTCTCCATAGATTAGCTATTCTTAAATAGAAAAAGTAGAGCTAGGGTTTCAAACGTTCAAACCTTAGAATGTAGCCTTCTTCCAGTTAGAAAAGTAAATCACCCTTCAAATCAGCTTCACATCTTCACTTTTAATCACAAATCCAACCGTTTTGACACCAATTTACTAAAGAATCCTCCCGTTGAGAACTCAATCACCAGCGGCACTACTTCTCCATCTCTCTCTCTTTTTAGTCACCTTTTGTTCATAATAGGGAGTTAGGGCATCATGACTATGCGAGCAGCTTAAGAGAGAAGCTACCTAAATGAAATGGTGAGTTTCATTTAGTGATACAAACTGGGTTGATCCAACTAATAAGCAATGACATTATAAATAGGCCGTGAGGCAAGTTGAGAGCACATATGATGAGCAGGCTGAGAGTAAGTATAATGAGCAGGCCAAGAGTAAATATAATGAGCAAGCTGAGACCAAATATGATGAGCAGGTCGAGACCAAATATGATGAGCAGGCCGAGACCAAATATGATGATAGGTTCTTGGTAGAGCCATAGTTTGCTCCAATAATAGTGTTGATTTAGTAAAATAATTTTTTACTAGAGTTAATTACTTCATACCTTCATCCAAGCAAGAGTAAGTATCATTTTTTCTCAAATATAATAGATGACATATTTAACATCTTTTAAATAAGGCTTTTCTCAAGACATTATATAATGATATTAAATAAATCATTTCTTAAGGATGTTATATAATAACTTTATATCAAGAAATGTAGGAACTTGATTACTTTATAATATCATAGATTGATACTATAATTTGTACACCTTTTACTTCCTATGATTTTCTTTTGCACCTATGAAAAAAATATTTCAAGAAATATATGCACAAATACATTTTTGTCACAACAAAATCCTTATTTTCCAACAATAAGATGGCTAAGCATTCTTAAGTTAGCTTCATAGTTTCATATTCTTCTAACTTCCTTTTGTTTTTAATATCTCAAGAAATTTTGCATAATTGGGTATATGAGCTAATGTATCTACAAAAGGAATGTTAATATGCAATTTTTTAAATACATCAAGAAATTTAGAAAACTAGTTGTTTATTTTATGTTTTCGAAGTCTCTGAGTAAATGGAAATGGAGACACATAAGGCTTGGGATTATCAGGAAATAATGTTCTCTTAGTTGCCTTCTCAGGCTATGTGCTAACATCATCTTCCTTATCCTTGACACTTTCCTTCTCAACATCATCTTTTCTCACTTGTTTGCCATTTCTCAAGGTTATTAGCTTTGCATCTTCTATAGGATTCTTCTCTGTGCTACTCGACAAAGAACCTTGTTGTCTTCTTGAGATCATATTAGCTAACTGACCTATTTACACCTCTAAATTTTTAATTAAAGCTTTTTAGTTTTGCAATCTTGTTTCATTGTTTTGTAACATCTCAGCAACCATTTCTTTTAAATTAGGCTTCTTTTCTTTTGGTTGCCTAAATCTTGGTGGTGACTTTATTGCATTAGAATTATTCCATGAAAAATTTGGATGGCTATGCCATCCTGGATTGTAAGTGTTAGGTATGGATTATTTTGTGGCCTACTTGAATTTTCAACAAAATTAGCATCTTCACTACCTTGAGCTTTTCTGAATCATCATGACTAGGGAATTTAGGTTATCTATCTTCTTGTTGAGTTTTTCAATTTGTGCATACATTGCAGTGAAAGCATCTACTTCATGAATTCCACTGCATACATTGCAGTGGCTTCTTAGTTGGCCACTAATAACTATTATTTGCCATTTCCTCCAAAAGATCATTTGCTTCTTCTAATGTCTTATTGTTTAAAGCCCTTCATGCAGCTGCATCAAGCATAAAATGAAGATTTATACTATACCCATTATAGAAAGTTTGTACCTATAACCATATGTGTAGTTCATGATGTGGACATCTTCACAAAAGCTCCTTAAATCTTTCCCAAGCGTCATACAATGATTCATTGTCCAGCTACATAAAAGTTGTAATATCATTACGCATTTTGGTGGACTTTGCTGGAGGAAAGACCTTACCAAGAAATTTCTGAACCAAATCATTCCATTTTGTAATTAATCCTATAGGAAAATAAGAAAGCCAATTTTTTGCTTTGTGTCTAAGAGAAAATGGGAATAGCCTTAACCTAACAACATTATCTATGACTTCATTGTATTTAATCATGTCATAAATTTCAAGAAAAGCATCAATGTGAGCATTTGGATCATCGTTTGGTAGCCCACTAAATTGGACAGAATTTTGAAGCATTTGGATGAGTGCTAGCTTGATTTCGCTTGAATTGCAAGCCTTTTAATGCTTAATGTGGCACCCTAAACTGTTAGTGCAACATAGTCTTTTAAAAGCTTGCATGGATCATCATTGTCCGTCATTTTTCTAGCTTCATTTCTTTGTTTTCTTAGCTCCTTTCATTGCCTTCTGACTGTGCGTTCAATTTCTAGGTCAGGATTAACAAGTTGTCCTCTTTGGCTATGGGTCATACACATTTGCAACATTCTTAAAAAGTAGCAATTAAAAAAAACGATTTTTTTATTAATTTCTTTAACATTAATAAAGCAAAAGAAAAATAAAATCTAACAAAAAATTGAAGTTTTTTAAAAAGAAAATAAAAGCTAGATTAAACTTAGAATTATTTGGTATTAATATTAATCAACAATAAAATAAAACAATCAATTCCCAGCAATGGTGCCAAAAACTTGTTCAGTGAAATTTAGATGCAAGTGAACATGTTAAACAAGTAATATAATATAAGAAAAGTATCGTCCCTTAAAGATTGGTGAATATTAAACTAATTAAGTACTAATGATAAATTAATCCTAAAATTTATTTAGCAAATCAAAAGGTAATTTATGATGAATTAAAATTTAAAACTTCCAAAATGAAAATTCAAGACTAATTGAAATTGAATTCAAGTAAGAAAAATCAATATGAGAAATATGTTAAAGCTTTCAATTTCATCATAACTATTAGATATGAATTTCCACAGTTTATGCCTACAAAAATGATAATACCTATGTGATGGCGGAACTTTTTAATTTATTTACTATCCTATGTCTAAGTATAGCAAACCTACTTAGTTGATTAATTCACTATATCTCTATATGTAAATTGAAACAAACCAAATACATTAGGATTTGTGAACATTTCTAGTTTACAATAAATCTTTCGATCATTTTATTACTAAAAGCTACACAAATAACATGGTGTATGTCTATCCATATTTAATTCATGGTTATATATTATAAGAAGCAATTGCATATTAGTACCTCTTAGTGTCAAACATGCACATCAAATCATTCAAGTGATGGCCAATCTTTAAAAGCATTAAGCATAATAATATATAACTCGCATAAATAAAATATTTTACAAAAACATAAAAATTTACATCATTATAGTGAGGCTACATCTTCACTCTAACAAAAGAAGTTTAGAACATAATGAAGAAATAAACCAAAGCAATAGTAGAAATTAAGCAAAACATCTTAAATAAAAAAATAGGAAAGTTGTCACCACACTGTATTCTCTTTGAGAATTCTTTGTAGAATTCCTATAAATCAAACCAAAATCAGGAATGATTTGAAGTAAAGGAAGCTTTCACGTCTTTGTTTCTCTTATCCTTCTTTGGTTTTCTCTTTCTTCTTTGATTTTTTTTCTCTTCCTTGGTTCTGGTGGCAACATACATGTTTCTTTTCTTTTTCTCTTTTTTTTCTCTCTTTTCTTTCTCTTGTGCGGCGCCTCCTCCTTTCTTCTTTTTGCTACTTTACATGTTGCCTTCTTTTAATTCTCTTCCTTTCCTTTTATTCTTCACGTGCCTTCTTGTAGGTTTCTTTTCCTTTGTTTCTCATGCTCTTTTGGGGTTTGTTGCATAAATAACACAAATTTACATAAATATATAAAAACTTAAATATTATCTTGTAAAACTTGTATTATTTATATCCTAGATTAGTCAAAATACCTCTATAAAAATAGAGTTATCAAGGCACATATAAGACATCGTAAAGTATGATAAAGGGAGAAATATGAATAATCCTAATATGAGTGACAACCGCACTACTATTATTAAGTAGTTTGCCCTAAATAGGGTTTGATGTATTTGATCTATTGTTCTCTATACACGTGAGATCACATGTAATGTGATCACTTGCCCCTGAATCAATAAGTCAATCAAATAAAGATGAAGGTTGCAAGGAAGAGACTGTACCTACAAAATTTTACATGGGCATAATAGGCCCAAAGCAACTGAGGAGCTGAACCACCTATTGATACTACTCAAGTGTAAGGGTCTAGCCAATAAGGATAACTTGCTACACAAGTATTGCATTACTCACAAGAGGTGAGGGTTGATTGCCAAATTCAGCACTGACTGCATGTGCCAAACTAGTGTTGCCTCCTTTCTTCTTTTGATTTTTAGGCCTATTAGGAAACCTAATTAGCTGAAAACACTTGTCCTTGGTGTGTCTAGGGCAATGATAGTGCTAATAAAAGGGACTTGACCTTCCTTGTCTAGATCTAACACTAGAGGCGTTTCTTAAGTTACTGGTCACAAAAGAATGATTGTCTTGCCAACTAGTCCCAAACCCCCCTCCAAAGGACATAAGGGTTTGTACAATAAAGGTAGATAAGTCGGTCCTCCCATTATCAACTTGTAGACTATGCTGATGTTCCTCATTGATAACCAATAAGAAGACCTCATCAAGGGATGGAATAGGGCTATATGAAGTGATGTTGCTCCCCATTGTAGCATACATGAGCTGAAGTCCAAGAAGAAAACAAATAACCCATCTAGATTCTTTTTCAGCTACTAATAAAGCCGGGAAATTGCAAATGTAATTATTACACTTGCACTTAACCGTCGGTAAACACTTATTCAATTATGCCTAAAGATCAAAAAGCTATGAAAAATACTTGGCTATAAACTCATTTGGTTGCTACTTTACCTCTCTAATTTGCTATTCCATATCATACTGACGAGTACCAAAGACCTTAGAAACTTATGTTTCTAACATGTTCCAGGTAGCATAAGCATTAAGGCATAGAGAAACAATGTTCCCTATCTCGAGAGAGACAAAATTCATCAACCAAGAAAGCACAACCAAATTACACTTTTCCTAAAGACTTGCATGTTGGTCATTATTAATAGGTTTTGGCAACTTCCTATATACAAAATCAAGTTTATCCATTAAACTAAGTGCAATAAGCATCTTGTGTCTCCAAGGGAAATAATTAATAGAGCCTATGAGGAGTTAAAGGACTAAAATGGTGATAAAGACATCACAAATGGCAAGAAACAATGGATTTGACATCTTTGCCAAATTTGCAACCTTGGAAGACTAAGATTGCCCACTCATCATGGTAGAAATGGCTGATGATGGGAACGACGACAGTGGTAGTGACAAGAATTGGGTCTTCACCAGAATACATGACCTGAGTCATCTAACTAGGTAGGGATTTGATTAAAAGACTCAAATGTGTTTAACCAAATAGGAGCCCCGCACATGAGTCAAAACACATGTTTAGGCCATTTAATGAAATGATGCATGTCGACTATTTAATAAAATGGTACGTAGAGGCTTGGTGAACAAAACACACATTTAGACTATTTAATGAAATAGTGTGCATTAAAGGTAAGTAAAATGGTACGAGTTGACTGGGTGATCAAAATGTGTGTTTAGACCGTTTAATGAAATGGTACATGTTGAAGGTTAAGTGAAATGGTGCATTTAGAGTTTACGAGAAAATGGGTCACTAGGTGACGCACATGGGTGGAGACCTGACTATATGACTTGAAAAATAAGTAGAATGGTGTATGCTTAGGCAGACGGATAAGAGGGCAAAAATGTAATTTAGCCTAAAAGATCTCCTAACCTTAAGACAAAATGTGCTGTTTTGAATAGCGGCCGTACTCTTGAACAAAATTGCAGTAGAAGACGGTGATGGTGACCAAAATCGAATGGGAAAAGAAGGATTAGGTAGAAAAGAGATTGAAAATGACACAAGATGAACAAGATCGTAACACAAATATGTTTTATGGGCAAGGAATCAAGAGACAAAGTACTACTTAGGCTCTAAACAAGTAGAGGATAAAAAATAGTACAAAGAAGAGGAAAAAGCATACTATATGTAGCACATGATCCTTAACCTGGCTTTGATACCATCTAAGAAAATGAAACACGTATGAGGAACCAAAATTGAAGCATGAATATAGGAAAACTCTCCTATGATTTTTCTTGATTAAGAAAGAAAAACCTAATTACATGATTTACATAAAGGGTGGATTACTCGATTATGAGCTTGGGTCTATCGAGCCCAAACTCAAAATAGAATACAAAGGCCCAATAACATACCTGGCCCAACCTAATAATAAAAGAATAATAAACCAAATAAAACACAATAAGTATTTCCCTAGAAATTATTTTTTTTATTGATAGAAATCCAAATCATTTCAAGTGATAGTAATGTATCGACTTGGTGTTGGAAGGCAAAGAAACCATAATAAAAACTTGTAAACAAACTATGGTAGATTTGGGTTTTTGCTCTGAAGCTTTAGAAAAAAGAATGGAGGCACATGCAAAAGAAAATTTAGAGACTTTTGAGGAGAAACTAGAGGCAATGAGATCTTTCAACTTTCAACTTGTTAAACAAATGAAAAAATAGATGGAGAAATTTAAAGGTTTGGAAGCGAAAGGGGCTAAACTGCTAGTGGAACCATTAAAGATATTGGCCCACCATATGGTTCAAAGAGGGGATGGACCTAGAGCTAATTTGTTGATTCAGTGGTCTAAGCAACCTAAGTGCAACTCCACATGGGAAGATATGGGACACAATTTTCATTATTCAAACTTGATCTTTGAGGATAAAAATCTTTGCACGAGGTAGGGATTGTCATGATTTTAAAATAATAGAAAAGATAAAGACAAAATAAGGATTCTTGAAGAGTAAAAAGGATAAATATAAGAGAAGGATTCTAGAAGAGTGTTATGACCTAGCCAAACTTATCTAAATTAAGAAGGAAGTTTAAACAAATGACCTAAGGTAAGAACCTAGAAGTAGATAAAAGGTGGACTCAAGTGTTAGGATGAGGCATCAAGAATCCAAAAATCTAGAAAATAGAGTTCCTTGCTATTAGTTTTACTAGTTTTGATAATAGATGTGAATTTAGTCATAATTTCTTGGTAGCACAGAGTAGTAACATAGTGTTCATTGTCTTGATCATCATTAAATGCATTTGAACTGAGATTAAGCTTAATAACACCAAGCTAGAAATTTATTACAAATTTTTTTATTTATGATTTTGTTAATTGGTTGGGGGCTTGGATCTTAATAGTGGTATCAAAACACTAATCTAGTGGCCAAGAAAAGGAAGAATTCTATCAAAACAAAGGCATAAACTATGATGCGTTGGTGCCTCCATGCTGCTCATTCTCAGAGTGTTTGCTACCTTCTTGTGGAGTTAGGGAATTTGAAAGAGTGGCTAATGGTAAACTATCCATGATTTGTGCGGGGCTAGTGGGAGGACCAACAACTTCCAACTTGAATCCCAGTAATTAAAAGAGGAACGGATCATGCTTGCTTCTTTAGGCATATTGGCAGAGGTTGTTGTTAAGCCATGTTGGGACCTTGACAAAGGCCGAGAGGTGAGCATGAAAGACAAGGTTGAAGTTAAGGTGGCTTGTTCTCCTTGCTGAATTGACCGTTCCATGGTAATTCTGCTTATGCTATGTAGTACGATTGAACCTTAGAAATCTAGTAGTATGAACAGTGAAGTTGGACCTTTGATCTATTTCTTTACGTGGGGAAACTAAGTAGTAGATTATAAGGAGCTTTTAGTAAAGCTTAACTAGAACTAGTTCTTGCTCTGTAGCCTACATAGAACATTTGACAAAGAGAAATTTATTGAAATTGTAAATATTTTGTTTGTAAGTTGAACTAAACAAAAATTGGATATGGGTTTTTGCAAGTTCGTTATGTTTTGGGTTTTTATTAATTTTTTTAAAGGAAAAATAACAATAATAAAGCAAAAGAAAAATAAAATCTAACAAAAAATTGATATTTTTTTTAATGAAAATAAAAGCTAGATTAAACTTAGAATTATTTGATATTAATATTAATTAGTAGTAAAACAACCAATCCTCGGTAACAGTGCCAAAAACTTGTTCGGTGAAATTTAGATGTAAGTGAAAATGTCGAACAAGTAATATAATGATAAGAAAAGTACTGTCCTACAAAAATTGGTGAATATTAAACTAATTAAGTACTAACAATGAATTAATCCTAAAATTTATCTAGTAAATCAAAAAATTGTTAATGATGAATTAAAATTTAAAATTTCTAAAACAAAAGTTCAAGACTAGTTGAAATTGAATCCAAGTAAGAAAAATCAATATGAGAAACATGTTAGAGCATCTGATTTCACCATAACTACTAAATATGAATTCTCATAGTTTATACTTGCAAGAATGATAATACTTATGTGATGGCAAAATTTCCTAATTTATTTACTATCTTATGTCTAAGTATAGTAAACCTATTTAGTTTATTAATTTACTATACCTCTATATATGAATTGAAACAAACCACATGCATTATGATCTATAAACATTCCTAGTTTAAAATAAATCTTTTAATTATCTTATCACCAAAAGCCACACAAATAACATGGTATATGTCTATGCATATTTCATTCATAGTTATATATTATAAGAAGCAACTACATATTATTACCTCTTAGTCTCAAACATGTACATCAAATCATTCAAGTAATGGCCAATCACTTAAAAGTATTAAGCATAATAATATATAACTCACATATATAAAATCTCTTGCAATGCATAGAAACTTATAAAATTCACATCATCATAGTTAGGCTACATCGTCACTTTAACAAAAAGAATTTAGAACATAATGAAATAGTAAACTAAAGCAATGGTAGAAATAAAGCAAAACATCTTAAATAAAAAAAAGGAAAGTTGTCACCACATTGTCTTCTCTTTAAGAATTTTTTGTAAAATTCCTACAAATCAAACCAAAATTAGGAATGGTATGGAATAGAGGTAAGCTTTTGCACCTTTATTTCTCTCTTTCTTTTTTTCTTTTTCTCCCCCTTCCTTGGTTCCAATGGCAACACATTTGTTCTCTTTTTTTTTTCTTTTCTTTTTTCTCTCTTTTCTCTCTTCTCTTTCTCCTATGTGGCACTTCCCTCTTAATTCATGGTTTCACCTGTTTGTATCTCCCTTTGGGCGGTGTGCCCTACTTGCACTCTCCACAATTCACTTTTTGCTTAACTTCTACATTTTTGCCCTTTTTGTCTTTTTCTTCTATTATGCACATTGCCTTGTTTTGTTTTTTCATGTTTCTTTCTTTTCTTTTTTCTTTTCTTTTTCTTTATTCCTCATGTGCCTTGCTTGTACCTTTATTTTCTTTTGCTTCTCATGCTCTTTTGGGGTTTGTTGCATAAATAACACAAATTTAAATAAATATATGAAAACTTAAATATTATCTTATAAAATCTGTATTATTTATATCCTAAAATAATCAAAATAACTATATAAAAACAAAGTTATTAACAAATATCCATTCACATGGAAATATTCTCTTTTGATCTCATGAGTAGCAGTAGAAATGTGTAGGAAACAACAAGGAGTTTAGGAATGCTCAAAGGCTTATTGCATTTAGGAAATTAAATTGTAAATGCAACATGATAAAAGAAAGCCATGATGATTACCAAATAGAAAATGAATTCCTTACAAAAATTATGAGAAATTTGGAAATAACAGTTAAGGATTATGGCAGTAAAAATAGCAATCAATTTAAAGAATGTAATGAAGACATAACTTGCAATACTAACTTGTCCAAAGGATTAAAAGAGATGTTCTTGAACTAGTAAAGTAGTCCATTGCTTGGTTTCTTGGAGGCTTAAATCTAAATATTGCTTAGATGGTAGATTTGCAACCTTATTGCTCTCTTGGTAATGTGTGCAAGTTGGTTGTCAAGGTTGAGAAACAAAGAGCTACCTCCAGAGCCAAGTATTTTAGCAAATGGGATTATGTTTAGAAGGCTGCCTTAAACAACACCATATATAGATCCTCCAATCATGCTCCTAAGGAATTGGATAAGCCCAAAAACATGGAGGCCAAACACAATGAGAGTTCTTGGGCCAATGCTTCCAAAAGTGAACGGTCTCAAGGAAGATGTTATAAGTGCCAAGGAGTTGAAACAACGAGAAAATGGGAGGAAATTAGAGAAGTGTACTAGGCAGAGGAGCCATTGGAAGAAACAGAAGAAGAAGAATACATAGTTAAACCATATTCTAGTGAGCTTCTGGTCATTCGTCGCACTCTCTTTTCAAAGCTTGGTGATCAAGATGAATGAGAAAACATCTTCTAAACAATGTGTACCACTGGGGGCAAGGTATGCTCTATGATCATCGATAGTGAAAGTTGTATTAATGTGACATCCACAACACTAGTCAAAAATTTGAAGTTGTCCACCTTTTCTCATCCACAACCCTATAAGCTGCAATGGTTAAGTCAAGACAATGATCTTTAAGTACAATGGTAAGTTTTAGTTTATTTTTTCCATGGGTAGAATTATATTGATGAAGTCCTCCGTGATATTATTCCTATGGAAGCATGTCACTTGTTAATTGGAAGGCCATGATAGTTTAATGGATTTGTAAAGCATGATGGGAGAAGCAACACTTATGTCATGAATAAGAATGGTAAACAGATCACCTTCACACCCCTAAGCCCATCCTAAATCCATAAAACCTTAGCCTAGAGAGAAAAAGGCCAAGAAAACCTATTCATCACCCAAACTAGAGTCGAAAAAGCCATCCTAAAATAGAAACCTATATATGCCCTACTTATGGTAGAGAGAAAATTGGTAATTGAAGAGAGTGTCCCTCACCCAAAGGTTCTACTACTCTTATTTAAATATAAAGATGTCTTCCCTATTGACCTACCCATCAAAGGCTTTAAGCATCATATTGACCTTATTTTAAGGGTTTCTTTACCCAACAAACCCACCTATTGCTATAATCTTGAAGAAACCAAGGAGTTACAAAGGCAAGTAGATGAACTAGTAAGAAGAGGGTATGTTAGAGAAAGAATGAGTCCCTGTTCAATTCCAACACTTTGGGTCCCCAAGAAAAATGTCAGTTTCTAAATGTGTGTTGACAATCAAGCCATTACCAATATCACAATCAAGTATAGGTATCTTATCCCTAGACTTAACAATATGCTTGATGAACTTCATGGAGTTGTAGTCTTTTCTAAGATTGATTTAAGGAGTGAATACCACTAAATTCGCATGTAAGATGGAGACTAAGGAAGGCTTATATGAATGGTTGGTGATGGCTTTTGGATTGTCAAATGCTCCTAGCACCTTCATGAAACTAATGAATAAGGTACTTAGACCATATCTTGGTAAATTCATAGTTGTTTACTTTGATGATATTATGATTTATAGCCAAAGTATTAATGATCATGTGGAACATCTGAAAAAGATCTTTGACTTGTTAAGGGAACAAAAACTATATGCAAAAGTGGAGAAGTGTGAGTTAATGAGTCCAAGTGTAGTGTTTCTTGTACATGTAGTTTCTCAACATGACATTGCAATTGATTAGTTGAAAGTGGAGACAATCAAATCTTAGTTAGTTCCAAAAACACCAACTGGGATTTAAAGCTTTCATGGCTTGGCTTTGTTCTACAGAAGATTTGTTCCTCATTTTAGCACCATTATGGCTCCAATCACCAAGTGTATGAAGAAAGGACAATTTGAATGGAGTTAATCCACAAGCAAGGTATTTGAGGTAATCAAATAGAAACTTTGTGAAGCTCCTATTTATACTTTATTGGATTGATAAATTGTTTGAAGTTGTGTGATGTTAGTGCTATGGGAATTGGGGGTATCTTGGTTCAGTCCAAGAAACCATTGGCCTATTTTAGTGAGAACTTAATAAATGCCAAGAAGAATTATTCAACCTATGGCAAGAAGTTCTATGCGATAGTATGAGGTCTTAATCATTGGAGCCATTACTTTCAAATAAGTACTTTGTTTTTCACTCAGATTACCATGCACTTAAGTATCTAAATGGTTAGCACAAGCTTAACCCAATGCATGCTAAATGGGTAGAGTTCCTTTAATCCTTTACTTTTGTTTTCCATTACAAACTAAGAATTACTAATGTTATGGCAGATGCTTTATCAATAAGGTATTCTTTACTAACCATTTTGGATACAAGGGTACTCAGGTTTGAACATATGAGAGAGCATTATTCAGAGGATGAGGAGCTGTCTTCTATTTTGGCAGAATGTGCCAAAGGAGCTCATGGAGAATATATGGTGTAAGAAGCCTATTTGTTTAAGAGCAATTGGTTGTGCGTTCCCAAGACTTCCTTTAGGGAATTCTTGATCAAAGAAACTCATGAGGGAGGTCTAGCTGGGCATTTTGGAGTGCACAAGATGTTGGAGATCTTTAAAGAGCATTTCTACTGGCCTAAGATGCAATGGGACATTCATGCCTTCATTTCCAGGTGTGCTACATATCAACGAGCCAAGATGTATTTCAAGCCTAGTCCTTTACACTCCATTGCCAATTCTAAGCTAGCCATGGGAAGATGTCAATATGGATTTTATTGTAGCTATCCTTTAGACTCAAAGGGGAAAAGATTCTATCATGGTGGTTGTTGATTAGTTCTTAAAGATAGGTCATTTCATTTCCTACCACAAGACTAACAATGCAACTCATATTGCGGATTTTTTTTTTAAGGAAATTGTGAAACTGTATGGTATGACAAGAACGATTGTTTCTAATGGAGATACCAAGTTTCTAAGCCATTTTTGGAGACTTTGTGGGCTAAGCTAGGTACCAAGTTGCTATTCAACACCACTCATTACCCCTAGACAAATGGGAAAATAAAGGTTACCAACCAAACACTGGGGACACTTTTGAGAACCTTGGTGAACAAGAATCTCAAGGACTGGGACATTAGGCTTGCACATGTGAATTTGCTTACAATCGAGTTCCAAGTGCTACAACTAGTCATTCTCCATTTAAGGTCTATAGGCTTAATCCACTTACTCCTATTTGTTGGAAAAAGGTGTGTTTTGTTGTGACAAAATGTTAGTTGCATATAATGTTTGTAAAAATATTTTTCATATGATTATATACAATATTGAAATCAAGGAAGTAAAAGGTGTGTAAATTATAATATCAATAAATGATATTGTAAAGTAGTCAGGTTCCTACATTCCTTCACAAAATAACTTCACATAATGTCTTGAGAAAATATTTTGTATGGAAAAAAGCTAAAAGAATATTTGATTATTTGAAGAAAAAAATGATACTTGGATTTATGTACTTGTAGGTGTTGGGTTTTATGGCTTAACAAGAAGAAGGGGTTGAATTGGTTAAGCTAAGATTTGGTCAGCCTTCTTTTTACTTTAAAAAATTGTTCTAAACTATGCTATAAAATGATCATATAAGTTGCAACAAAATAGCAAGCAAACAAGAGTAAACAAAGGCAAGTAAGACACCAAATTTACCACGATGGTTCGGCACTTAATCCTTAAGCCCTACATCCACCCTCTTCTCCTTCAATCCAATTGATTGAAGTCTCCTTTACTTAATCTAGATTAGGAGAAAACGTTCTCCCTAATCCAACAAACTCCTCCTTAAAAGGAATTTCCAAATTTAATTACAAGATATGATCAAAAGATCATGTACAAGTGCAAATCCCTTAATAATATGATGGTTTATGAATAACTAATCAAAGGAGCTATTCAAGTATGAATAATGAATATCCAAGCTCCTATCATGAAACCCCCAAATTAGGACAAATTAAGGTTTCGGATTTCTTACAATGTTTATGTGCAATATGTATTTTGAATGTAATTAATACATAAACAAAGTCACACAAGGTACAATAGATGATAAAATCAAAGAATAAATGGTTTAATCACAATATCACTGTAACCTTGTAAGCCACTAAGAGTGAATGAACTTGAATGAATAATTAGGTGAACTCAAAGAATGATTCTTGATAGAAAAAAAACTTCAAATGCTATAAATCATCGACCTTCTCTTCAAGAACTAACTCTTCTTAAATAGAGAAGATAAATCTAGGGTTTCAGATCTTAAACCTCAATTGTAGCCTTTTCCCATTAGAAACAATGAGCCACACATCAAATCGAGCTCAAGTCGCTTCTTAGAAACCTAATCTAATCATTTTGACATCCTGTCTCCTTCAAAATCCTCATGTTGAGGATTCGGCATTTTAGAGAGAACATAGGCTTCACCAGAGGTCATCTAATTCAAAAGGCATTAGTTAGGGCAAAATGATTGAACAAGTCTCTTAAGCAAGCTTCCTTTAAGTTGGATGATGCCATATAGATAAGTGTTGCATTATGTAATCCGGTAAGAAGTAGGCAGGGCTTCTACAATAGATGTAGGCCTTGACATTAAGAAGACAAGCTTGGTCCATACCATGTAAGCACAGTCCAGCTTTTAACAAACTTGGTCCATTAGCACATAAGCATGGTCCAGCTTTTAACAAGCTTGATCCATTAGAAACAATGAGCCACACATCAAATCGAGCTCAAGTCGCTTCTTAGAAACCCAATCTGATTGTTTTGACATCTTGTCTCCTTTAAAATCCTCTTGTTAAGGATTCAACATTTTAAAGAGAACATAGGCTTCACTGGAGGTCATCTAATTCAAAAAGCATCAGTTAAGGCAAAATGATCGAACAAGTCTCTTAAGCAAGCTTCCTTTAAGTTGGATGATGCCGTATAGATAAGTGTTGCATTATGTAATCCGGTAAGAAGTAGGCGGGGCTTCTACAATAGATGTAGGCCTTGACATTAAGAAGACAAGCTTGGTCCATCACCATGTAAGCACAGTCCAACTTTTAACAAACTTGGTCCATTAGCACATAAGCATGGTCCAACTTTTAACAAGCTTGATCCATCAGCACATAAGCACGGTCTAGATTTTAGCAAGCTCGGTCTAACTTTTAACAAGCTTGGTCCATTAGCACATAAGCATGGTTTTAATCCAATACATGACTCCACTTGAATTAACAGCAAGCTTGGATAAACTCCTTATAGATTGATCTTTGAATTTTGATTAATATGTTCCTACAAGTATATAAAGCCAAGTATCATTTTTTTTAAATATATCCAAATATATTTTCAATATCATTCATACAAGATATTTCTCCAAGTCACTTTATAAAGATGTTTTATGAAGAAATGTAGGAACCCGATTACTTTATAATATCATTGATTGATATTATAATTTTTACACTTTTTACTTGCTATGATTTTCTTTTTTTATATTTAAATATGAAAAATATTTTTCAAGAAATAATTCACAAATAGATTTTGTCACAATAAAACCTTTATTTTCCAATAGTAGGTATATGTGAATCAAGAATCATATCATGAAGGATAAAATTAGAATCACAATACTTGATTCTAGTTAGTTGGTGAGGATCTTTATTAATTGGATTAAGTTCATGAGAAGAAGCCCACAAGCTCAGCCCGCAAGCTAATCCTGCAAGCTAAGCCCACAAGCTTAACCTGCAAGCTCAGCCCGCAAGATCCAGCCTGCAAGATCCAGCCTGCCTGCTGTCTCAATAAGTAGTTGCGAGATTGTTTCACTTAAGAGCAATTCTTTTAAGTCATCATGATGTGAAGAGAGACCTAACCCTAAGAATCACCGAGACATTGAGCTGCCTTTTCTTACCTCACTCTCTCTGTCACTGATTCTCCAACGGGAAGAAATATGAAGTGATGGTGTTGTTAGAACGGCTATGAAAATAATTAATCGTTGTTTGTATTACTGGTTGATGGAGCTTTTGTTAAGTCTCAATAAAAAAATTGCAACGGGCATTCATTTGAACAGAAACCTTAGAAAGCTAGTTTGCTTCATATCTTCTATAAAGAGATATTCTTGATAGTTCTAGAGAGCTTTTTGATAAAATCTGGTTGAAAGATTGAGAAAATATTGAAACTTATACACTCATGGCATTCTTCATTAATCTGTAAAGAAAGTTTGAATCTTCGGCGATATTCTTATACTTAGATATTCTTATGAATATTCACAGTTAGATTAAATTATTTATGTGCTAATTAAACTCAGATTATTACTTGCACATAAACTTCTTTGTAAATTTGAAACCCTAACTTTGTGATAATTGGAGGTTTCATAATTAGAGCTTAAATTGAGTTTGTATATCTTCAATTAGGTCTTTGATAAGCAATATTCCTCACAAATAGTACACATTTGAAGGCTTGCTATTATACTAAGGTTGGTTCAACCTTTTCATTGTAACCGTGGATCATTTAACTCCTTGAAGACAAGTTGGAAAGTGTAGGAGAAGGTTTTCTCTTAACTTTGAACTAAAGTAGACTTCAACCAGTTGTGTTGAAGGAGAAGATGGTGGAAGTAGGTGACAAAGGCCAAACTACCATGTAAACTTGTGTGCATTTCTCTTTCATTTATTTATTTGGTTGTTTGATCTTGATATATTTGAATGCTTGATTTAAGTGCATGAAAAATGATTGAATCCACAAATAGGGAAAAGAAACCAAGATAACTAATTCAACCCCCGCTCCCCCCCCCTTTTTTCTTAGTTAGCCATTAAACCTTACACTATTGAGTTATGTTCTTTATCCATTGATGCCCAAGTCAACTTTGATGTAAATTAGTTTCATGAAGAAATTCGAGTTTAGATTGAAAGAGCAAATAAGGCTTATAAAAAGAAGGTTAACAAACATAGAAGACCATTAATGTTTCAACCTGAGGATCTCGTATAGGTACACTTAAGGAAAAAAAGGTTCTCAACAAAAAGAAAGAGCAAGCTTGCACCACAAGCTAATGGACCATTCAAAGTAATTGTGCGGGTCAGAGATAATGCGTACAAAGTAGACCTGCCAAGTGATTTCTGGGGAGTCTTAGCCACTTTCAATGTGAGAGATTTGTCTCCATATGTGGATGTCAACAAGCCTTCGGATTTAAGGACAAATCCTTTCCAACTTAGGGAGAATGATGTGGACACGTCCAAAGCCCAAGTTGATGAGAAAACCCAAGTTTTGTTGATTCCTTTGACCAAAAATTAAGGCTACAACGTAATTTATTGGGTCTAAGCCCAAATAGAAGAAGTCTAATTTATTGGGATTTCCATACCTATTAGATTCCTACTATTTCTAAGGTTCTTGATTTGTCAAGATCTGACCCCTAATTTGTTAGGATCTTAATTTTTTTGGATTTTATTTTCCTTGATTTTAGGGATCTTGATTTACCAAGATCTTCCAAGATTAGGTTTTAAGAATTCCTGATTCTTCTAGGATTAGGTTTAGTTGTCTATTTAAAGAGATTGTTATTTTAGTTGTAAGCAAAACTTTTTAAGATTAAAAAGAATTTTGTTCTATCCAACTTTGCTTTCTAAATTTCATGCTCTTACTTTCTAGCCTTTTATATTCCAGTCATTTTATTCATGCACTTAAATTATTATCCTTTCATTTCAGTAGTTTATCTTCTAGTCTTTACCTTTCCAACACTATACATTTTTGAAATTCCAGTTGTTATCCTGTTCCAGTCTCTCTATAATCCATAGCTCACTCTATTGCCCATCAGGAAATGCATCAATTACTCTTTTTATTGTTTTGTAATTGGACTTCTTTCCTTCTTCCTTCAAAAGTGATAATTTCAAGCCATGCTTTTTTAGCAAGAACAATGGAAAAAAGTTCTTCTTCCTAATAGGGTGAATTATGGAGAAAACTGTAATAATATCCCTTAGGCTAGCATTTGCTAAATTTAAATACTCAAACATAGACTTATTACTCTTTATAATTTTCTAGAGTTGTACCTCAATGAGGTTGCCTAAGTTACATTGTGACAAACGAAGGATACCTAGGGAGTTTTCCATATATTCTTGTGAAGTTGAAAATCTTGAGATTTGCGTAACCACCTTGTCAAAAGATTTATAATAGATCCAACTAAATGTGTTTGATCTTTGGTAACCCTTTTTTTTAATGATGGATTAAGAACATCTTCTTTTTCTCCACTAGACCCTTAGATTGCTGTAACCAAGGATGGACAAGGAACGGAGCCATCTACTATTGGAAGGAGGTTACTTGCTCTTAAATAAGGCAAAATTCTAAACTTCCAAACCAAATAGTTGTTGCCTTCAAGCTTGGTGCCTATGTATGGGACACTGATCGTGATAATTGTGGTTATTGAAGAAGCGAAGCCATTATATATAGACTTTTATGGTTATTGATACCATAAAAGGATTGTAGAAATTGAAGAAAGTCAAAGAAAAGAACAAATGTTCTATGCTTTGTACAATTTTTTTTTCTATGTTTAAAGAGTGAAATTGAGAGGATATCTAAGTTTGAGCTAGAAAAGCATCTTGCAACTTAGAAATGAGCTCTTACATATAATAATAAATTAAAAGTACAACATCGCTATAACCTATTTAGAGTTGAAAGGAAGTACACAAGAAATTGATAGGCAAGACTCATATAGAAATGAGGGATACCTAAGTACTAATTTATTTGTTGGATCACTATGAAAAATAAAGTTACTACTATAAATCAAGTAGCTTTGTGGAACAATTCAATGAAACAAAAATCAATGGATCACTTATTCTTTAATTGTAGGCTTAGTAAATACATGTAAGTGACAATACTAGCTATGAATGGACTATAATGATGGATTTCTTTTTTCTTTCTTTTTTTTTGTGACGATGGATTGACTAATCAAGGGACAAAGTGAGATAGATAATCAAATTTGTGAAAGCATGAGTTTTGCAACACCATTATTGAGTGTATCTTTTAAAGTTATAATCAACCACGTCTAGAATAAAAGGAAAGAAAAGAGATTTAGCAATCAAAGTCATACGAGTTTAACCACTATTGCCAAGGTTAAGAACAACATACGTAAGGTCTTGAGTCTTGCCTATCAATTTTTAACAAATAAATTATCCAAACTCATACCTAAGAAAGAGCTGTGAATTTTAACTCATAGAAGATCCAAACTCATACGTAAGAAATAGCTGTGAATTTTAACAAATATTTGCAGGAGTTTTGGAATTTTCCAAAGGCCATTTTTGAACCTAACAGATGGATGTTTGTATTAAATTATTTATAATATCATTTTGTGATATTTATTAATATATGACAATTCACCAAAAAAAAGAATTGATTTCTATATTTATGCATAAATGCACTGTATATTCAAATTCAAATATATAACTATATACAAACTAATTTATGATATAGATTTAATCTTCATTTAAATTCAAAATCAGTTTTAGAAAACAACGATCCACTAATTTAAGCATTACTGTTTTTTTTTAAATATTCTAGGATCGGTGTATGACCGAATTTATTTGATTCAAGCAAACCTGGTGATCTTAGGCTTTTTTGGATTTCTAGGTTCAGGCTTTTTAAGACTTCTGGACTCTTCAGCGAGCTCTATTAACTTTTTTCATGGACACAACAACACGTCTATTTCAATAAATGAGCAACTTGTTCGTTTTTCTCCTTTGCTAGATGCTATAACATGGAGCCTCTAAACGTTGCCAACATCACATAACAATGCATTTGAATGTTGAGCGTTGCAACAACTTTGCTTCATCATGGACATACTTGCAACAGCAAGCACTTTGCTTCATGTTGACTGTGTCCGCGTCATACACTGTTTTTGCCATCAGTCCGTCTACTTTTTCTCTCTTAGCCTTGCAATTAGCTTCTAGCATGCTTAATAAGATGGTAGTCCATTTACTCTTTTAGCAACATCTTTTCATGTCTTTAGATCATTATAAGAATAGCATAAAAATGGCACTTCAAATTCATAATCAATATCTTAAGACAGATAGCACTGCTGAAACATATTTAAAAGAGTAGCACAAAAGAGAATGTCTATACATCTGACTAGTGTCCCTTTGAGATGCGCAAATGTCCATAATCAATTAATTAATTCTCATATCATGTATGACATTTGTTGTAAACACTTCCCATTTTCCTCTTAGATATGATATTATGAGCTTTAACATTTTCACATTAATTAAAATAGTTTTTTGCCTTAGTGCAAAACTTCATCATGCAGGCACGAAAGTATACAAGCATGGATTGAAGGCAGTCTTATACCGTGGGGAAGAGAAACATCAAGGAAGTCAGGAACGCCTAAAGGCTTGCTATTTTCATTTACTCGTACAGAAAAGAAAAATGTCTTAATTGCATAATGTCTTAAATTGTGTATTATGTACAAGGACAATGCATCACAAATAGTAGAGATATACTTTTATATAAGTGTTGTATGTAGGACGAAAGTCCCACATGAAAAGATAAAATCTTTGAAGTGAAGTTTAAATAAAAAAAAATTATTCTTCCAATATTTGAATTAACTTTTAGATTGAAACTTTGGATCTTCTAATTTGATATCAAGGACCAAGTTTTGAACCTTCTTATTGGTGTATAAATGTATATCAAATAACATGAAACTCAGTAATGGACCCCGTTTCGGCCAAATGTGATGATGGTCCAAAGACATAGTAGAAGTCAAAACAACTGCATTGAACTAAAAAAGGAAAAAAGAAGAAAAAAAAGCTAATAATATTTTCCTAGGCTCGTAAGAGGCTGCTTTTAACCAGGGAAATTGCCAATTTTGAGACTACAATTTGTGCAACATAATGTGAGCACCAAATTGAGGTTGGATAGTTATAAAAGAATGAGGGGCGTGAGTGTAGGACGGAGAAAGTTCAAATGAGAAGCGTTGCAACATCAATGACAAAGCCATTTTCACTTCCATCATAGCAAAGTTTTGCCCAATGCATATCCGAGGACCCGCTGCAAAAGGGAAGAACGATAGCTGGCCCTTTGTTGCCTTTGAAACACCTTCTGAGAACCTCTCTGGGTTGAATTGCTTTGCATCTTCTCCCCAAAGTTCATAATCGTGGTGGACAGAGATTATTGGGAGAGAAACCTCCACTCCAGCTGGTATCATCAAATTTTTCAGCTTTATGTCCTTGTGAACAACTCGATTCACAATGGGTACCGGCGGGTAGAGCCTCAGCACCTCATGCAATATCATGGTTACCTATGTCATGGATAATTGGTCTCCAATCAACGAGCGTGCCATCGATTCAACAGTACCAATTATTAAAATTACATGTTGAGTCACTATTTTCAAGGTCAAGAAACAACAAATGAATATAGGAAAGAGTATTGAAACATCTTGAGTGAACAAAAGGAACTACTTACAATTTTTAGGTGATTTAGCCCATCGAAGTTTGGTTTATTTTTACCAAAGACTTCAAGAACCTCTTCTCTTGCACGTGCTTGCCATTTTGGATATTTGCTCAACAAAACCATTGTCCAAACAATCAAAACTGAGGTGGTCTCTTGCCCCGCAAAGTAAAATAGCTTACATTCCTCGATTACATCCTCTATACTCATTGCAGCATTCTTTTCCTTAAGTTCTTCTCTAGAGTTGGATTCCAAGAGTATGCCTAACAAATCATCATTGTTGGAATTGTTTGCCCTTCTTTCTCTTTCTCGTTTGTTAATGATTCCCCTCAGCAATTCTTGTACCTCTCTATGAATTTCCTTCATCCTATTGTTCAGTTTACTGGGTACAAACCTACATTGAAATTGCGAAGGCATGAAGAAAGGGAATTGGAATATGGTTCTCCATTAAGATTTTGATTAATTTGCAGTTTAAATTTTCTCAATATGTCTAGTGCACCTAGAAAAGGAAAACTATTTCAGAAGCTACTACATAAAAATTTTAAGTCGTTTGCTCATTTTAATTTCTTCTATAGAAGAGTTAACATTTCCTCATTGTGTGATTAGAAAGGCCAAAGTCATTGGAGAAGGAATACCTTAATTTAACGTGAATGAAAATTCTAGAGTGCAACCCAAAAAATAAAAAAAGAAGAAGAAGAAGAAGAAGAAGAAATTTTCATATATTTTACCGAAGTTAAAAGATTTAGACGCTACCTCCATCCTGGAATGTAAACAGATCGCACAGCCGTCAAAAGGAGATGCGCCTGCTCTTTTTGAAGTTGAAATATTCTTCTTCCTTCCATGTAGCTACTTCCAAATGCTGTTCGAGAAATAACATCACTTGACAGGGCTTCGAGATAAGGCCATACATCTATTTCACAGGACCCCTCCTCACCGGTCAGCCTCTCCCACTGCCCAACTATATCACTGCAACTCTGGTAAAATGCATGTAACATATCCTGTAGCAATCACTTTAAAACATCAGAAGCAGAACTCCTAGCATTATGGCTTTCCAGTACATATTTCAGAAGAAATTAAGGATTCCCAATTGGACTATCAATAAAGATGACACTTAAAGCAGTAATTGAGAATCGAATATCAGTAAGTAGCATCTTTCTAGCCTCCATATTCGTCGAGCTCAAATCTCATTCAGAAAGGTCAGTTTTATGTTTCAGAAAAGATTTTGTTCTAGTCCAGTTCAAAGGCCCTGTTGCTTAGTTGAGAGGCCCTGAAAACAACATTCAAAATGTTTTCTATTGCGTAAACAAACAAAGAACCTTCAACTTTTCGATGCGGAATGCAGGATTGATAATCTTCCTGTGTTTAGTCCATTTTTCATCCTCGTAGAAGACGAGTCCCGTTGAGAGCAACCTGGAAAGTGGATTTACACGGGACTTCCGATACTCGCCAATCTTATTGAATACATCTTTGATTTGTTCCGGCTCCGTGATAAACACCCTCGGAGTTGGACCAAACCATATAAAAGAATTCTTACCTGCATACGTTTTCGAAGGTCAGTAAGAAAATCCAAAATCCCTATAGAAGTTGCAGTTGTAGATACAATCATATCATGCAGTCCCCCAGGATGATGATCAGTATTTCCGCATCGTTCACAGTGATTTCAATATGCAGAAATAGAGATTGTTTTGGAGGAAGCAACACAAATTTGTTGATGACCAGAGGGATTATGAACACTTTGGGATGACAAGAACAGGGGCAAAGAGCAACGGCGAATTCCATGATGGATTGAAAGACTTGGATGATACTTAACCATCTACTCTATGCGTTTTCATAATAACTTGCACAGCAACGACGTCAGACACCGTATATCCGGAAAACGCTGCCATAAAACCTTTAAAAAAGGCCAGAGTTCTTTTCCAGCAGTTTTTCTGCTTCATTTGTTTTTGGCTGAATCAGACAAGTTTGTGTCTCAAACATGTAAATATTGAAGTTGAGATATTTGGTTTTTATATAAATTATCATTGAAGACTTGGGAAGTATTTGTGAGACCAAAATTTACAAAAAGTCAACAAGAGCTGGGGAAAATATTTAAATTTCAATAAGATCCATAGAAAAGAAATATAAGATATTAAAAAAATTATTTAAAAATTACTTCAGATGATTAGAAGAAAACATGGAGCTCTTTAGCATCGGATCAAACAACCGTAAATGTTACCACATTTCAGGACGCGCTGGGGAACCGAGTATATACATCTATTACAGGTTTTATACAGCCTCTTCTACCATATTTCTGTAACACCCTGAACCGAGTAGGCCCCGGAATTGGATTTTGAGTGGAAGAAAGTAGCAGGTAGAGAGTAGTGAAGACCATACCATAGTTCTCCAGTGTGTGATGGACGAAGGGGATGACACGAGGCGAAGCATCATCGTCAAGACTAATGGGTTTAGAATTCGCTTGCTTGTTCATCATCGAGAAATCCTTCAAGTCTCCGGCGTAAAACCGATAGGAATTGCCTGCAAGTCCTTGTTCTCGCAGGCACCTTTCCAGGTGTTTTGGCCTTAACCATAACCAATTGAAAATCCTCCAGGCCAACGTTAACGCTACTACTGTAACGAGAAGGACGAAGGTCGCGACCATGTTTGGCAGAGGGGAAGGAGAAGGCATGAGGGGGGCGAATCACCATCTCATTTATAAAAAGGCCTCTAGAACGCTTCCAGAACGTCAGGATGCTGCCATTTTCAAGAGCAGTTCCGCAGACTCTTAAAAAGGCTTTTTGAGAAATTTATCTTCGACCCGGAATCGACCTATGTCAAGATGATTGACACTTTTTATTCTTTTTTAAGCACAACGCTATAATATGCTACATAAAGTGGTATGACTTGATTTGTCATCAAACCCAGACGGCTCATTGGGATGTCTCGTTCAACGGTGCAATGCTTTGTCCTTCGGCGAAGTAGACCTCACGGCACCGGATTCACCTGCTCTGCCAAAATTCTCCTCCTGGGGACCCACAACGGTAAACGTCCAAGCCACCACCCCCAAGCACTTAAAACACGGAAACCTTGCGATCTCTTACTTCTAGATTGCTTCCTCGTCCAAAAGCAGCCTGCCAAACACGGTTAGATCCGAAAATCCAAACAGAAGATAACAGAAAGTTCTCGTGTTATTCAACTTTATCAAATCAATTTACTTTTTATAAAAGACTCAGTAACTGAGCCGAAAAGCTTATACTTTTTAATATAGTAAATTCAATTACTTTTTTTTAATTATAAAAGTTCGTTAGGCTCCGTAGCCAATGCTCTGACAATCCACTCTAAAACCTTTGCTTTAGACATCCTTATAGCTTGTGGTGTTAGATCATTAGGTTGTTACTTTGTAGTTCAAACTTTAAGACATAAAATTAGTCTTGATAATAATTATAGTAAATTTAACTATTGAACCAAAAAACCTAAACATATTAGTACAACCAACTCAATTAGTATTAAACAGTAACACTTTCTCAATCTATGATCTGATTTTTCGCCCCAATAAAAATCCTTTCAAATATCTCACGTAAGTGTCATACACCCCCTCATTCACGTTCAAATGTAATACGAGCTTAGAAACTCAACGCTTCAGGCCACAAAACAAAGCCCTTTAACTCTCACAAAGTATGCACAATATAGCACTGAATTATTTCAAGCTTTCTTTATACTTTCTGGGATTTTTCTCTTAAGGTTTTTGATGCCTTCTCCGACAGTAAGGTGCACTAGCAGTTAAATGTACAATTTGCTTGTTGCGCATCAGAATATGGAGCGACGAAACCCCAAGTGCGATTGGCTCCTGGGGGTGATTGCGCTGACAAACGCCCATGCACGAGTAAATCGTGCAATGAAATACGTTTGGTGATCATAGTTTTTCCCCACTAAACATTCATTCTTCTCCAAATTGATTGATCTTATCCAAACATTTTTCCAACTTTGCCACCATCAAATTAGAGACTTTATCCAATGAGAGTGATTGAATCATTTAACTTCCTAAAATATTTGAAAGAGAAGTTATTTAAAGAGAATAATCAAATCATCCGAAATTCAAAAATTTTAATGCCGTGGAAACATAGCTCAAATATATATTAATTTCTGTTGGTAAGCATATGGGTGGATGTTTTCTAAATGTCTCAAGCCACCTGGGGTCCAACTAAACCAATTCATGTTACCAAGTCCCTCCATTATAGATTAAATGACAAACTAATTTTATCTTATATTTTGTATTAAAGAGCTAAACATAACAATGATCTAAAAGTTCAAGGGAGTATAATTTTTCTTGAAACAAATTTTATAGGTAGTTTCAATCTCATAACCACTATTTGTTTTTCATTTTTTAATTAATTCATCTATAAGGCCATGGAGGAAAAAATAAATAAATGCGCATATGAAATATAAATATATCAGTTTATTTAAAGAAATTATTTCATACTTGTCTAATTTTTTTTTATTAATTAATAATTTTGATAGTTAAAAAAAAAAAATTAATTTTGGTTCTAATGTAAAAATCTTCGTCCGTAAAAGTCATATCACCAAGTCACATATGTCTAGAAGAAAAGCTTCCATCTACATCTTATTTAATTATGTATAGAAGATAGAACAAAAGATTAGTCAATATCAGATTTTCAATCAAGTAGAATTAAAACGGTAGGTTTTCAATCAAGTAGAATTAAAACAGTCGAGAGTCATCTAGAAGACAGTCCTGTTGGCATGGGCCAGGTGGTGGTGCAAAGTCTTGTCAGAAGCGCGCACACACGTTTGTGGACCAACGGAACGCGTCTTTGACATCGGCTTCTTCCAGAGAGTAGCGGTGGCGTTATCGTCCCTCTACAAAATGCTTTCGCAAGCGATGACGACTCGCTGCTGTCGAATGGACGGACACACCCAAGTCTTGGAGTCGAATTACAATGGGCATGTTACTTGCTTCAAAAGTTATTTACACAAAACTGGGGTCATCTTTAAAATGCACTTTTAGGCTTTGTCCTACTTCTTTCAAATTATGAATTTATTTATTTATGAAATTATATATATATATATATATATATATATATATATTTCAATTGAAAAGCCTTATTAATAACATTATTTTTTTAGCAGAAACCACTTACAATAAACTAGAAATGAGGTTAAGGAATCAATTTTTTATTTCTTTAGAAAATAATCGTAATCATATAAACTGCTGAATAAAATATTTTATTTAAAAAATAGCTAGGATTTTTTTCTTCCTAGAGAAAACAATTATTCAAGCTAAACTTTTCAAATATGGCATATTGAAATATTTTTTAATTTTATTGTTCAATAAATATTATGAAATATTTAAAAGATATTAAACTTTCATTATTTCATAGTTGTACTAACTTTTTTTAATGTTGGAGTATACCTTTATATTTCTATATTTTAAATTTTATTAATGTAAGTTTATTATTTCATCAAAAAAAATTGTAAAATAACTCTGTAGAATTTAGCAGCCTTGATTTGAAGTGAACAGCACAATCGGTAAGGTGATTCTTGGGCACCTATGAGATGCACATATGAACTGCAAGTCTTTTCTCCAATAAGTATATGGGCGAGATTATCAAAGTGAATGAAACAAATGTTAAATGCTTTACTAATCTTCATAATTTACACTACCAAAAGATTTCGTGTTTGGAAAGTGACATTAAAACACGATGTGTTCTCTGTACTTGTCATTTTACTCCTTTTGTCGATGTGAGGGCACAGAAAAGGAAAAATTCTTATCCCGTGTCCACACAAGAAGTCAAGTATTCGCCTCTGAAACGTCATCGCATCCAATGTTGCTGTCCTTACCTGCTTTGCAACCTAACGAGTATACTTCTCTGTCTACTATTTTATTGTATTTCATTTTAAGATCCTAGACGTAAAAGTGAACGAAAAGAGATTCTATAAAAAATCCATAAAGAAGGTTGTCCGTATATAAAAAGCTGTCGAGAGTTGTCCTCCTCAGTGACTAAATTACGTATGTGAATGAATGGCGACAAACTATTGGCTCCCGCAGTGCAAGATTTTCATTTTTTCGTGTAGACATTTCTTTCACCTTATCCTGAGCTCAATGCTCAATACCACCCTCAAGATTATAAAAGCGCCCAACTCCCTCCTTCTCCTTCCCAATTACCAAACGAGTGTTCTCCTGAAACGCAATCCTCACTTCCTTTCGGTCACACAACCAAACATGGAAATCTCCTTGGCCAGAATTGCACTTGCCATCTTTCTCATTTGGATGCTAAGATCAGCATGGAGGGCGCTGAGATGGGTGTGGCTGAGGCCGAAGAAGTTGGAGAGGGTCCTGAGAGAGCAAGGTCTTAACGGCAACTCCTACAGGTTTTTGTTTGGAGACCTCAAGGAGTTGGCTAACTCGACATATCAAGCGAGGAATAAACCCATCAACTTCACCAATGACATTGGACCGCGGGTCATCCCTTTCTACCATCAAAGTGTCAGAACTTATGGTATGTTGTTTATTGTTACTCTTTATTTTGCTTGAATTGTCAATAATCCCAAGCAATGACCGAGCTACCCACAGTGCCACGACCAACCCCTAATCCCCCAAACCCAAATAAAGACAATTCCTTTTTCTAAGTAGGTGTTTTGATTACTAAAGTTACAGCGCCCGATTTTCATGATAGAAGGTCCGTCCATCCTTCAATAAACATATTTTTCTTAGAAAATCACTAATTTTCTGATGTCTGACTAAACACTTCAAAGTGTCCGAAAACTATTTTCGTTGTTTATTCATTTTAAAAATAAATTACTATTTTTATGGAACCTTGATTATGATTAGTAGCGTCTATCACTATAAGATATAACGTATAGAAATTAGGAGATAGACTATCAATTGGATAGGTTTTTTATTTTTTATTTTTTATTTTTATTTTTTTATTTGGAATTATATGATAGAAGTTGAAAATTATGTCTATAGATGTTAATGGACGCAGATTTGGAGTTGTGCTGATTCTAAAGGTTTATGTATACACTGATATATTTATGTATTTGAAAAATAGTAAGCTAGTGAATTGAGGAGAAAAGTACGCAGAGTTTCACACCAGAATTGGGGAAGGGGGCTGCAAAATGCTTGCAAATAACTTGAAAAACTTAAGAGTAGAACTACATGTGTTGTCCCTTGTCTTAAAAAGGTTACTAGAATTGTGACAATGGCAAGAAATTATTTGATTAAGACGAGCTACAACCGTTGTTTCTTCAACCAATGATCAAGCAAATACCATCCTCATGCTGAAGTGATGGCTCCGTTCAGACTATCCTTCTATCGTTTTCGTAACTCATCGATCAAATCGACAATGATCTTGCACTTCTGTAGTTATGCATTCCAACTAAGAAAAGCTCGAATTAGGCGATTCAGGTGATGTGAAGGAAGTATGAGATCTTCTTCTCAACTGACTACATATATATACCTAAACTGCAGGTAAAACTTCTTTCAGGTGGTATGGCCCAAAACCCAGAGTGAGCATTTCGAGCCCCGAACAATTAAAAGATATCTTCTCCAAGATCTATGACTTCCGGAAGGCAGATGGAAATCCTCTTTCCAAATTACTAGTAGCAGGACTCGCATCGTATGAAGCTGAGAAATGGGCCAAACACAGAAAGCTTATCAACCCAGCGTTCCATCTAGAGAAGCTGAAGGTTTGCATGCATTCTTATTTGAAATATTTGTGCAAGTGATGTATGCTCTTTTAACATGCTTCTTATGCTACCCATTTACATATGTATTCATCATTTCTCTGCTGTAGAATATGTTACCACTATTTCAACAGAGTTGCAACGAAATGATTGGCAAATGGGAAAGTTGGGTCTCTGAGGAAGGGTCCATTGACTTAGATGTATGGCCTTATCTTCAAAATTTGTCAAGTGATATGATTTCTCGGACATCTTTCGGGAGTAGTTATGAGGAAGGAAGAAAGATTTTCGAACTTCAAAGAGAGCTAGCGGAGCTTGTAATGAAAGTCGCACAATCTGTTTACATTCCTGGATGGAGGTAAACTAAAACATTTCAACCTCTTAATATTTACGTAAGTTGATTTGTGTATCCAGAAACATTTCAACCTCTCGTATTTCAATGAATGTTTTGCAATCAGGTTTCTACCAACTAAGATCAACAAGAGGATGAAACAAATTGACAGGGAAATACAAGCTTCGCTTAAAGGCATCATCAACAAAAGAGAGAAGGGAATAAACGCAGGAGAAATTGAGAGAAACGATGACTTGTTAGGCATACTTCTCGAATCCAACTTCAAAGAAATTCAAGAACATGGGAACAACAAGAATGTTGGAATGAGTCTCAAAGACGTGATTGAGGAGTGCAAGCTGTTTTATTTCGCGGGTCAAGAGACCAGCTCCGTTTTGCTTGTTTGGACGTTGGTTTTACTGAGTAGGCATCCAAATTGGCAAGCACGTGCAAGAGAAGAGGTTTTACAAGCCTTTTGCAAAGGCAACCTGGATTTCGATGGCTTAAATCGCCTCAAAATAGTAAGTCGTTTTTGTTTAACATATTCATGTCGAAATGGATTCTTTGACTGCATCTCATCGTTCAATGTCGCAGGTCACCATGATTTTGTACGAGGTTCTAAGATTATACCCACCTGTAGTTTTCCTTACTCGAAAAGTCCACGAGGAAACGAAAGTGGGAAGTTTAAGTTTACCAGCTGGAGTTGAGATCGCGTTGCCTACAATTCTCGTCCATCATGATAGAGAACTTTGGGGTGAAGACGCACTGGAGTTCAAACCTGAGAGGTTTTCGGAAGGAGTTTCGAAGGCAACGAAGGGTCAAGTTTCATTCTTCCCCTTCGGATGGGGTCCTCGAATATGCATTGGACAAAGCTTTGCACTTATGGAAGCTAAAATTGCACTGGCAGTAATTCTACAACGCTTCTCCTTAGAGGTTTCCCCGTCGTATGCTCATGCCCCTGCCACAGTTGTAACTCTTCAACCACAATTTGGAGCTCACATCATTCTACGCAAGCTGTAGAGCAGGAAAATTATCACTTGTTGTAAATAGAAGAACACCAATAGAAAGTCTTTTGAATAGGATGATACTCATATATGTCTTTATAGGCTTACTAATTTCATTTACTAATGTTTTCTTTTTATTAGAGTGTGAGAATTTATCCCAAAATCTTAAGGCATTAGGTAAGAAAATCTCACCACTTATACACTCAAGAGCCTATTCTCACACTTCCAATACGAGACAACACCCATTTTTAACACTTATTCTCATTTGCATGTTAACACAAGCATTACAAGTAGACTAAAGCTTAGTTTCAGGATATAGAAGTTTACGAAGCAGAGGCTCATTCCTAACTTTGATACCATGTTGAAAATGATCATTTTCTTACCAAAAGCACATGTTAGAAATAAGTGGTACCTCCCCAACATATAAGCTACCCAGGTCTCGCACTTGGTTCTTATGTGGGACTTCAACACTCCCCCCATGTCAGGAATGCTTAATGTGAACCCACATGGGACTAAGAGGGAATCCACACACCCCTACAACTAGCAAGCCCAAACCTTACTTTGATATCATGTTGAAAATGCCCCTTTACTTGCCAAAAACACATGTCAGAAGTAGGTGGTACCATCCCATGGACATGCACCTTCTCTTACTCACTTGCATGTCTTTGGATGCTTATGCTATACCACTAATCTTACACAACATGATAAGTTTGGTCATCGAGCGATCATGTGTGTGCACATGGGATGCTCCCTCACCCAAAAGGGATATTGCTTATATGACATTGAGGGAGGACTGTTGAAGTCACACATCGGAACCAAGTGCGGGACATGGGCAGCTTATATGTTGGGGTAGTACCACCTACTTTTGACAAGTGTTTTTGGTAAGGAAAGTGTCATTTTCAACACTTACTTTATTTTGCTCGGAGTATTAAAATCATTACAATAAAAGGTATTCATGCTAAAGTTGTACATAATTAAGCGTTACAAAAGTTGTTGGGGCTTTGTAGGTATGTGCGCCGGGTGTGTCAATTGTGTCAAGTGATCTCGGAAGCACAAATAAGATATGTACTATAATTATAAATTATAACTTTTGGTCAAGAGTAGTGTTTGATGATCCTATTTTACAGGCATACTGCTTCATGTGTGTGTATATACGTATACCAGGTAAACAATTGTAATTTGATGCTGCTACATATATAGAGTAGAGTTGTACAGTTGTTCTCTCCTTAGTTTCCATTTTTCTACCGGGCCTGCCTAATATACGTGGATTTTCCTAACACTACTTCTATATTTGCAGTAGAAATAAATGTGTTGAATCACGAAAACACAAGCTAATAATATTTTATTAGCTCATAAGAGGCCTATCTTTCAAACAAGAACATCGCGCGACGTGGATTTTAATATTATTCAGGATTCCCAACTTTCTACGGTAAAATGTGAGCACCGAATTGAGCTTCGATAGTTGTAATAGAAGAAGGGCATGTCATAGGACAGAGAAATTTCAAATAAGAAGTGCTGCAACATCAAATACAAAGCCGTTTTCGCTTCCACCGTAGAAAAGTTTTGTCCAGTGCATATCCTAGGACCCGCTGCCAAAGGGAAGAATGCTGGTTGGCCCTTTCTTGCCTTTGAAACACCTTTTGAGAACCTCTCTCGACTGAATTCCTTTGCACCATCTCCTCAAAGTTTTTAATCATTGTGGACCAAGATTATCGGTAGACAAACCTCCAAACCAGTTGGTATCATCAAATTTTTTAACTTCACGTCGTTTTGAACAACTCAGTTTACAACTGGCACTGATGGATAGACCCCAGCACCTCATAAAATTCATGTTACCTGTGTCTTGGATAGCCAGCAAGCATGTCATTGAAAAATATTAAAATTACATGTTAAGTGACTATTTTCAAGGTCAAAAAATATAATGAATCAACGTAATAAAGAGTAGTGAAACATCTTAATCGAACACAAGGAAATATATCATTGGGGACCAAATCTACACCTTAGGTTATGGGAGTTCCAATCTTCAAGGCTTCGTATTGGTTTATGATGTTGATTAATATATTGTAAGCATCGACTAGAGGGAAATTTCTTCAAGTATGAATAAAGTTTTTGTAATTCAAGGGTTTGGACAAGTCATCGTAAATCAGGTTGATTTATAGTGGAGTGGTGCCCTAATCAGATTGATTAAAGGGTGGGGTGGCTGTAGGCTCGTCTAATTTGAGCTTAATCATGTAAATCTTGTGCAAATATGGTCTATACTTGCCTATAAATCAAGCTAGATACAAGATAATTTTTATTTTACCTTGCACCACACTATCAACCAATAACTCAATGGCATAATAGAAGTGGGACCCAAGTTTGTATGATGAACTACAAATACCTCTAACTACTTTGCTATTGTTACAACCCAATAAGGTCCATAAGTGCTAGATCATATTTGGTGGGTACTCGTGTGGCTAAAATGGAGGCAATGAAATGAATATGGTTTAGTTCAAAGTGATTGAAAGATATGGATTTAAAAATGGGGGATATTTACTAGTGCTAGATGCAAATGGTAAAGTGGGGCAAATATGGTCAACACTCATAATGGGAGGTCTAGTAGTTTGAGGCTCTAAAAAACTTTGGAGGGCTATTTGAGGAAGGGTTGACACCTCTTTATGGTGAAGATGGAAGTGAAGGCCTAGAGAAGGGTATGTTGAGTTCTCTAAAGGAGGCTTTGGAAGTGCATGGGCAAGCTCAACAATTAGATCATGAATAAAGTTAGGGGTGAGTTTATCAAAGGAGACAATGGGTGACATTGGTGAGAAAGGAAACTCATACTTATAAAACACAATATCTAGACTTGCAAAAAAATATTTTGCCATCAAGACCAAATTGGTGGTAATCCTTTTGGAGTAAAGGATAGCTCAAGAAGATGCATTGAGTTGTGTCGTAGGCAAACTTGTCTTGAAGGCCTAAAGTGGTTGTATAATATTGACATCCAAAGACACAAAGATGTGCAATGAATGGTCGATTACCATAAAGTAGCTGATAAGGAGTGCAATGAGAAAGAATAAAGATAGGAGACTATGACAAGGTAATTAGCCGTGAGTAAGCACTCCCCTTTAGAAGTGGAATGGGATGTTGGACAGGAACATTAATGCTTGGGCCTCATCAAGCAAATATTGATACTTAGGTTCTACCATTTCATTCTATTGAAGTGTATAGATGCATGAACTCTTGTATATATAATCCCATGAGATGGCAAAAACTAGAAAGAAGCTAGAGAAAAGAATTAGTTCCATTATTAAAATGAATATGTTTAACCGAACAACTAAATTGGGTACGAGCCGTGGATATAGTGAGGCCCTCACACATTCATATGGCCTAAATCAAAGGTGGATGTGCTCCTAGTTTGACTCCAAAGAAAACAAAATGTGTCTGTTTCACTGAGGGGCAAACTAAACAAGTGTAAGAAGATATCTAACACGCTCATCATGAGCAACAAAATAAGGTAATGCATAATACCCCAAATGGCAATACCAAATGTCATACTATCAAAAGTAACAATACGTACATTGTTTGACTTAATATTAAACAAAATATTTTATCAAAATACACAAGACGATGCAAAAGAGCCATCTAGCTTTGGACAAATGATGAGAAACTATCGGCATTAGAAGTGAGGTATTACAAGCGATAATTAGTTCAACCCATCTGATCAATACTCCAAAAAAAAGTCCTAGAACACATAAAACAAGGAGAATAATATTCCAATGCAGTTGTTATCATATATTAGCTTGGTGATTAGAAAGTGTTGGACGTATGAGACATGTGTAAGATAAAGTGTTAAGTGTTGGCTTAGCCAAGTCTATAAGGGTTGCTGGAGTGCAAGTTTCGTCAAGCAAATTTGTGAACAAATATTGAGAACTAAATGACATATAAAATTATTAACACTTCCAACCCGATGTTAAATGGTAACTGTCTCTAGAATCTAATATTCAAAGATGTGAATAAACTACAAGGTCAATATGAGGAGCAATACTTGCAAAGTTGGTACTAGAATCATTTAGAGATGCCTGGTTAAGTGCAACAAGAATCTGCCAACACTAATTAGCAGAACACCTAGGGAAACTGTCCATAGAATGTCCTACAATTCCAATAAAATTGTCTACATTCTCCCAGTGATTGGGGTTCATAAAATAGGCCTCACTACCTTGTGGGCCCAATCCATAAGTCACAAATGGACTAGTCTATTTGATCAGTGACCCAAGATGTGGATTTGGAAATTGCTGGCCTAGTGAGGAATTATAAACTGGATTTGGGCTCATGCTCGGTTCGCTCCTATGAAAGGGCTATTCCATATATATGACCTATTGCGACCCAATTGGAAAAACATGCTCTTCCCCTAATTTTTTATGCTCACCGTGAGCTTGTTATAATGTGTGCCTGGGGTTCGTCCTTTTACCTGTCCACGGTTTCCTTGTTGATTCCACCAGCATGGCAGAAAACAAGTTGATAGCATTGGAATGTGTGCTCTTGGTTCGACGATATGGCCTGACCGTGGGATCCCCTTACTCTAGAAAGCGGCAAAGGAAGGTTTGCAACAACTAAAATTGCAGACTTAGTGATGCCTTTCAGGGGTGGGAGAACTCATCCTAAAAAACTGGCTTGCTAAGTGAGGGAATCCACACCCTTATAAGCCCCAAAATATCTACTTAGTTGTGCGATGTGGGACTCCAAGGCGTAAAAGTGCACCACCAGCCATGGACCCATATCAATCTCCCCCCTTAAGCTTTAGTGACCTTGTTGAAGAGTACCAACTTAATCGTTAACCCACACCTAGGAGACCCCGGCCACAACTAGAGGCACCCGACTACAGTGGGCCCAAGGTGTGGCTTTGATACCAATTGATGCTTTTAAGGGGTGGAAGAACTCATCCTAGAAAACCAGGTTGCCAAGTAAGGGAACCCATGTCCTTATAAGCCCCAAAATATCTCCTTAGTTGCCCAATGTAGGACTCCAAGGCATAAAGGCACACCACCAGCCATGGACTCACATCACTTAGTGATTGAAGAGACCTCTTTGTGCTCCCTCTAATCTTGGTCCTCCTTCTCAATGTTAAGTAGTGTCAATGGACAGTAACGGCTTGTGGGATAGAATGGTGATCCAAATAGTCTAGTAATGTGCAACATGGTGATTTTGGATCAATAAGACAGATGAATATCAAAGGAAAAGAGACTTAAGAATTGAAGTGTAGACCATTTTAGAATGGACCTAGACTTCCTTAAATCTAGGCTTTTTAAGAAGAGATCTAATCTTTTTGGAGTAAAACTCACTTTAATTAATCAAATTTATTTTACAATAGAGATTGTAATTTCTTAAATAGAACTCTTGAATAACAAACTAAAGTTTCTTAGCCACAAAAACATCACAACGAACAAAATATCTTAACAAATGGATCTTGCATGTCTAGTCACCACTTAATAGACTAACCAACTAGTCTAATTTGCTAAGTTGTTATAGCCACTTAATCAAAGAAAATACTAGGACTATCATATAATGATTGCTTAAGCCAAGGAAAAAAATCAATGAGGTGATTTTCTTGTGTCGAGCTTTCATGCGCTCATTTGTTCCCACATTTGCAAGCCCAACATAAGCATTTCAGAAGAGTCGTTGAATATCAATTTCCCACCACAAGACTATAATTTCTTTGTAAAAATAAAAAAAAATTGACCACATGATCATCTTGGAGTCTTAAAGTTTGTACATGGTGTTGTAGAAGTGTCCCATACCGGTTTGTGGAATGTTTCCTAAATAACTTTCACGTTCACTATTTTTAGAGACAGAAGGGATCAAAGAATTTTGAACTAACTTCTTGAGCCAATTGATGATCGCAGAGTGAACTTTTTCCTAATGTTCGGCCTTTTCTTGGTCATCCTTTTCTCTCTTTTAAAGAAAAAGGAGATGATACCCCTTTTATTTAATTATGTAGAAGCCTAGACATGGACAAAATCCAAGTCTTGAAGAAAATACAAAGGTAGAACATCAATCTTACCTCTCAACAATACACTTTTGAAAAAATATTAAATCAAATCTAACCACATTTCACGGGTATAAGCCCTATTACAAAATTTTTAACCATTTATGACTGCCATTAACCAATTATTTAACATTATGCAGGTCTATAGTTTTTCTAATCCCACTTGGTTAGCATGGCATATCTCTAAACATTCCCTAGGAATTGATCTTGTTCATTCAAATATTTGCACACCTTGTATTTCTTGTCCATGTGTTGCCAACCTATCAACAAGGCAATTGCCTTCTCTTTATGCATGTTGGATTTTTTTCCTTTAAGGAATTAGCTTCTTACACTTCCTAATAATGTAATTCATTTCCCATGGTGTTTGACATTCTCTAATTATGCATTGAATTATAATTTAGGAGTTAGCCTTAATTTCTTATGGTAGAGTTCCCTTGTCATGACAAATCTATAAGCCTGCCAATAAAGCAAGTGCTTATGCTTTCATATTTGTATTTACATTCAATTTAATAGCATATGACATATGTACACCACCTTTTCATCATGTAATACACCTCCCCAACATAACTTCCATCTTGGCAAAACTCATTGGAAATCAACTTGAAGTTATATATTATTATGCTTAATGTTTTTATGTGATTGGCCACCACTTGAATGATTTGATGTGCATGTTTGAGACTAAGAGGTAATAATATGCAATTACTTCTTATAATATATAACCATGAATTAAATATGGATAGACATATACCAAGTTATTTGTATGACTTTTGGTGATAAGATGATTGAAAAATTTATTGTAAACCAGGAATGTTCACTGATTTTAATGCATTTGGTTTGTTTTAATTCATATATAGAGATATAGTGAATTAATAAACTATATAAGTTTATTATACCTAGACATAGGATAATAAATAAATTAAGAAATTATGCCATCACATAGGTATTATCATTCTTGTAAGCATAAACTATGAAAATTCATATCTAGTAGTCATGGTGAAATTGAATGCTCTAACATGTTTCTCATATTAAATTTTCTTATTTGGATTCAATTTCAATTAGTCTTGAATTTTCATTTTAAAAATTTTGAATTTTAATTCATCATCAACTACCTTTTGATTTGCTAGATTAATTTTAGGATTAATTCATTGTTAGTACTTAATTAGTCTAGTATTTACCAATTTCTATGGTATTATCATTCTTGTAAGCATAAACTATGAAAATTCATATCTAGTAGTCATGGTGAAATTGGATGCTCTAACATGTTTCTCATATTGATTTTTCTTATTTGGATTCAATTTTAATTAGTCTTGAATTTTCATTTTGGAAATTTTGAATTTTAATTCATCATCAACTACCTTTTGATTGCTAGATTAATTTTAGGATTAATCAATTATTAGTACTTAATTAGTCTAGTATTCATCAATCTCTGTGGGACGATACTTTTCTTATCATTCTATTATTTGTTTGACATGTTCATTTACATCTAAATTTCACCAAACATTGACTCTTTCATACCGTGTAATTAAGATTTTTAAGGCTAAAAGGAATGAAGGGTAAATATTTAACACTTTACCATATTTGCTCCATAACCTCTATGCTAATAACTAGCGACAAACAAATGATTCACATTTGCAAACCATAGTAATTGCTCTTTTTGGTATGTTCACATCAATTGGCAATCCATTTCGAAATATTCTTCATATAAGAAAACCCACCTTGGGAGAAAAATATTTGTTCCGTAAGTACTTAGTCCATGCAACTTTGTCTCTTCTATTTTTGCAATGATCATGTACACATGTTGCTAGAAACTTACCATTTGGACTCCAATTCTAAATAAATCCATATGACCTTGTGGTAAGATGGATTTGTTTCATTTGCTTCACCTAATATAGGGTTAAATTTTCTTTAAAGAAGCCCGTATCAAAGTAAACATCCTTAATCCTTTGTTGTCGATTTCGGCATGTTGAGGTCCAAAGCAATTTTGACAACAATTTTTCCATCCATAACCTACAATCTCCTTCATTAATATTCCATCTAATGTGTGAAATTGTTTACTTATTGGTTTCCAATAGTGTGATGCTATAGATTTATGTCCATAAAGTAGAACTTTTGTTGGATGTCTATACTAGTTGCTTTTCTTGGCCATCTTTTTTTAAAAAAAAATTAAAATTAAAATCATTTATTTAATTGAAATCAAGTAAAGTTTGATAAGGTATATTCTTACCCAACAATTACATGCCTTATATAAGTTCCCAAAAATGTAGACAATTAAATTTTTCATCCTAAAGAGGACTTAGGAAAATAATCAAGATTAAAATCAAATTACTTCCTTTATATGGTGATAAGAAGTCATCACTCTTTCATGGAGGAAATAAACAGGTAAGCAAGTCTCCATCATCAAAATAATGGAACTTATCAGGTAAGCAAGTCTCCATCATCAAAATTTTTCATCTTAAAGAGGACTTGGTAGAACTTTTGGCTTTAGTCTTACGAACCACCACGACCTTGCTAGGAGTTCTATTCTAAAATCAACATCTAAGTTTTGATCCTTGATGAATCTAGTCATCACATTTCTTCTCACTTTGGAAGCAAATACTCCATTTTGAATCTCTAGGTGTTCATGAACATCATAAAGCTACTTTGTTAGTCCATAATTAGTTTGTTTATTTGCCTAAGCTAAATTAGTTTTTCCTTATCCTTTATTTGATTTCCTTTTTCCTTTTTGCATTTTTCTCATGCTCTATAAGGTTGGATTCTCTTCTATCCCCATAAACTACTACTCATTATCCTTCTACACTTTTTACTTAGCCTATTCTTTTGTAAAGACTCTTGGGTAGTCGATAAAAATGAAAATGATAAAACAATTTCAATCGATATTTAACTACCTAAATTTCTTCTTAATCCTTCACTAACTTGTTCTTTCTAATCTTTTTGCCCTTATCCTTATCTAATTAGTCAACTAAATGAGTTTGCTCTTGATTATTCTTTTCTAGCTAAGTTAGAATAATAGAAGAACTTCTAACTTAAAATTGATCAAACTTTGACTAGAATTTCTCTCATCCATTACGTGTTACCAAAATAATCTTATCTAGGAAATACCACACCATTTTTATAGAGTTAAGGGCTAAACTTTAGTTCCTGCATCAAAACCCTCAACAATTGAGTTTTTTGATCCAATAGTGCTTATACACTAGAACATTTTGAATCCTCCTTGAGACCCTCATTCAACTTGTTTGGTTCAAGTGCAATTATATTTGTTAGCTAGCTTGAAGAGCTTGTAGATATTTTCTAATCCCAAACACTCACCTAGTTTTCATATTCTTTGATTACTACTAAAGCACGTACAATTGTTTCCTCAATCATTGATTGTTTGCTAGCATTCCTCACCTCACTCTCTTATGATTATCCTTGGTAACCTCGTCATTTTGCATGTGTTGGTCATGATCAAGGTGTAAGGATTTAATCAGTCTCCAATGAGACAAAAAACCAAGGATCTACATAGTCAGATCTAAAACACTAAGCAAATATTATGAAAACATAATTATATGAGAAACGAAGAAAACATATCATTCTTCTTATCTCTTATGAAGATCCATAAATGCAAAATATGATCTTTAGGTTAGGTGCATATCCTCTATTCTCACTCATAGTATATTGGTGTGATGAGACAACCAAAAGGGAGATGGCTCATTATAGTGATTCACCGCACAAACCCTAATCCATATGATACTTTATATATTGTGAACTAAAGGATAGGATCTAGCCCAATCCTTATGTGCTACCAAAAGGCCCATTCTTCACAACCCTATTTGGTAACCATGACTCACACCAACGAATCCATGTTCAATTCTTAAGAACCTATATGCATCACTTTATTAAACCAATCTTAAATTTATTAATATAAGCCCATATTAGTAAGCCTAACAAAAATTAGGCTAATATCTCCCACTTGAACTATATTAATGGGAATAAGAATAATAGTAAAACTAGTAACTATAAGTTTTTAAAAATAATTGTTTGTGTGCACCTTTATATTGATCTAGAGACAATTTTTAAAAATTTATCCCATCATATAAAGTCTTAAACTTCAAATCATGGCAGTAATTGCATCACTTAAACAACACAAGCCTAATTATGATTGCAAAAGTTCTTAACTTTACTAATATGGATTGTGTGTCAACCATATAACACCTTAAAAGTCTACTCCATGTGTTATTATGTTGTTAGTCCAATTCTCTCTCCTTAAATAACAAATTGTCATAAGAGAATATACTTTATGGTTCCAATGAACCTATATGTCATATTCTTAATAACTTGAGTTTAACTTTATGTGTCATAAGATATGCTTTATGGCTAACTATTGAATGCCCTAGTTGTTACTTAAGGTTTACACCTCCCTTAAGACTTTAATATATATACATATATATATATATATTTATATTATGTGTATATAAGGATTTAACCTGTCAACATATAAAGCACCTACATGCTAAATACAATCGGCATAATTAATAATAGGTGTATATATATATATATATATCTATAATTTACCCCGCGGTAAATGTTCAGTGAAAATTTACCTACAAGTGTATATGTCGAACAAGTGATATAATGATAAGTATGAGTATCGTCCCATAGAGACGGGTGATTACTAAGCTAATTAATTACTAACGGTGAACAACTTCCATAATTTATCTAGCAACTTTAAGAGGTAAAACATGGATTAATTAACTAAATTAAACCTAAACTTGATTAACAAAATATTCTAGAGTCTTCAATTTCACCTAATTATTAAATATGAATGAAGATCAATTATGCTTGTAAGATTGATTTTACTTATGTGATAGTGAGATTTCCTAATTTATTCACTATCTTTTATCTAGGTATAGTGAACCTACTTAGCTTATTAATTCACTATATTTTTACTCATGAATTAAATGAACTAAGTGGATTAAGTAGGTAAATATTCTAGTTTACACCTAAAGCAACACAAACCATATGGTATATGTTTATCCATATTAATCTATGGTTGCACATTATAAGAAGCAATTGCATGTTATCTCATGTTGGTCTCTAACATACAAATCAAGTCATCTAAGTGGTAGCTAGTCACTTAAATGCATTAAATTTCAAAATATGAAACTTCACACAAACAAAACATCTCATAAAACATCATAATCATATCATTCATACATCATAATCAAGTTTTATCGTAGCTCTAACACAATAAACTAAAACATCATATTTACATGAACAAAAATAGTGCAAGAAATTGAACAAACCATTCTTCAAATTCAAAACATGAAAATTGTCACCAAAATATCTTCAATTCAGAGAAAGTTTGGACAAATCTGCACATTAGAGGGAGGAAAAGGAGCTAGTTGAAAAACATGAAGAAAATGAGCCAACATGTGTTGTCATGGGGCTGTCACCACCTGCCAATATTGTTTTAAATGGAAACCACCATAAAATGTAAATCATAGTCCCTAGAGTGCCTTGCTAAGAAATTGCCCAAATCGGCCATAAAAATGCCTAGATCTGATGGAAAAGGCTTAGATTGCATTGGCCATTCTTCATCGGAAACCACCATGAAACCACTCAAATTTGCTACAAAATCATTAAAAATCACATAAAAGGCTCAAATTCAATCCTTCCTCGCCAAAAAACACCCCAAAACTGCTAGAAAATCGAGTGGGTCATCAAAAATTAGTGCCTTCACCGAAAAAGAACATGATAGTTGACTTTCGCCCAACCATCCAGCATCCTTAGAGTCCTGTGCTATCATGCTTAGCCTCTACCTTTCCAGTGAGGTACTCTTAGTCACTAGAAACTGTCTCTCTTGTAAGGTTTAATGGCTAACTGAGACAGGGGGGGTTGAAATGGTTATCTTGGTTTCTTTTCCTACTTTTGGATTCAATTTATTTTCATGTACTCAAATCAAACATTCAAAGATATCAAGATCAAACAACCAAATAAGTAGACAGAAAGAGAAATGCACACAAGATTACACAGTGGTTCAGCTCTTGTCACCTACTTCCATCCTCTTCTCCTTCAACACAACTAGTTGAAGTCTTCTTTACTTCAAAGCCAGGAGAAAACCATCTCCTACACTTTCTAACTCCTCCTTAAGGAGTAAAATGATCCACGTTTACAATAAAAAGGTTGAACCAACCTTAGTACAATAACAAGTCCTTAAATGTGTAATATTTATGAGGGATATTGCTTATTAAAGAGCTAATTGAAGATATACAAACTTAATTCAAGCTTTAATCATGAAACCCCAATTTTTTACAAAGTTAGGGTTTTGAATTTACAAAGGAGTTTATGTGCAAGTAATAATCTGAGTTTAATTAGCACATAAACAACTTAATCTAACAATGAATATTCACAAGAATATAAAAGTATAAGAATATCACCGAATATTCAAACTTTCTTTTCAGATTGATGAAGAATGCTGTGAGTGTATAAGCTTAAATATTTTCTCCATCTTTCAACCAAATTTTGTTAGAAAGCTTCCAAGAACTCTCAAGAACATCTCTTTATAGAAGATATGAAGCAAACAAGCTTTCTAGGGTTTTTGTTCAAACCTGAAATGCTAGTTGCAATTTTTCTGTAGAGACTTGATAGAAGCTCCATCAAATAGTAGTACAAAGGACAATTAATTATCTTCATACCCGTTCTAATAACACCATCATTTCAATTTTCTTCCCATTGGAGAATCGGTGATAGAGAGAGTGAGGCAAGAAAAGGCAACTCGATGTCTCAATGATTCTAGGGTTCGGTCTTTCTTCACATCGCAATGACTTAAGAGAATTACTCTTAAGTGAAACAATGTCGCAACTACTTATTGAGATAGTAGGTGGGCTAAGTCCTGCAGGCTTAGCTTACGGGCTTAGCTTGTAGGCTTAGCTTGTGGGATTAGTTCTTCCTAAGGACTTGATCCACTTGAATAATGATCCTTATTTAAGCATGGACCAACTAACTAAAATCAAGTATTATGATTTCAATTTTTGGCCTTCATAGTATGATTCTTGATTCATTGTATACCTACAAGTACATAAATCCAAGTATCATTTTTTTTTCAAATATTAAAATATTTCTTTAGCTTTATTTCATACAAAATATTTCTCAAGGCATATGAGGTCAATTTATGGAAGAATGTAAGAACCCGGCTACTTTATAATATCATTTATTGATATTATAATTTGCACATCTTTTACTTCCTTGATGTTCAATGTTGCACATAATCAAATGAAAAAACATTTATACAAATATTATATGCAGCCAATATTTTGTCACAACAAGATACACCTTTTGCCAACATGTCTTTTTCTCGACAAAAATGCCCAATTATTTCTCCCTATTCTCTATTGTTGAAAATCATGTGTTTATATATTTTGTTGAGAAAAATTTTATTTGTGAATGTATGATTTTGTGTGCATATATTAAATACCAAAGGAAGTAAAAGTTATGAAAATTATAATATCAATTAATGATATTATAAAGTAGCTGGTTTCTTACATTCCATTATCAAACATCACATATAAAGTTTAGTTAAAATATTTTCATGTGATTTAATGAATAAAAATATAAGTAATTACATTAAAGAAAAAATGATACTTTACTAAATATGTTTGTAGGTACATGGAGGACCAAAGAATATATTATGAAAGAAAAATTCATAATATAAGGTTCTATGTGACCAAGCTTACTCTCAACTAGACGGAGCCTAGATAATTCATGCTAGACCAAGCTTACTCTCTACTGGACCTAGTCTAAACTATTCATGCTGGACCGGGCATAAATGACTCTAATGGACCGAGCTTACTCCTTTAATAGACCGAGCATAAGTAACTTTGATGGACTAAGCCTGAATTGATCCACGGTGTGAAGATGTGAAACATAGCCGTTTCATTTAAACCTAAAGAGACGCTACTCTTAATTGAAGAGACCGAACGATTGAAGCCCTAGCCTCCTCACCGAGCTGTTCTTTTTCGCTTCTCTTTGTCACCAACTCTCCAACGGGAAGAATAATGAAGTGATGGATGTGTCAGAATGATTTTCTATTGCGATAATCATCATCTCTATAGCTGTATCATGTTGCTTCTATTAAGTCTCAATGGTAGAATATCAAACAGGTTTGAACCGAAACCTTAGCGTGCTCAAGATTTGATAATCTGCTATATAAGGAGCTTTGGATGAATGTTTGGTGCTTGCTGAATGATATACTGTTGATTCGATTAAAAGAGATTAAAGCTTTGAATCATTTACTCATATTGCCATGTTCTTCAATCCTTGGAGAAAGAAAGAATCTTCAGTGATATTCCTTCAAATCTTTATCTTGTGAATATCTACTGATAGATTGATCATTATATGTGCTAGATTACTTCAAAATATTATTTGCACATAAAGATCTTTGTAAATCCAAAATCCTAGCTTTGTGAAAATTGGGGATTTCATGATCAAAGCTTGAATTAATTTTATACATGTTAAATTAGCTCTTTGATAAGCTTTATTCCTCACTCACATTATATATTTGAGGATTAGCTTGATGTATTAAGTTTTGAATAACCTAAGCTTTGTAACCAAAAATTAAATAACTTATTGTTGAGGAGTTGTGAAGTGTAGGAGAAGATTTCTCCTACTTGAAGTAAAGTAGACTTCAACTTGGTTTAGTTGAAGGAGAAGAGGGTGGAAGTAGGTGAAAAGTGTTAAACCACCATGTAAATCTTTAAGCTTGCCTATCTTGTTTGATTGTTGATCACATGTGTTGATATATTTGTGTTAAACAATAATCATTCATAAATAGAAGAAAAATCAAAAAATAAAAGATAAAACCTAAGTATCCAATTCAACCCCCCTTCTTGGATAGCCATAAAACCTTACAATTGGCATCTAAAGCCAGGTTCTCTATTTTAAAGGCTTAACATCCTAGAGTAGATCCACTTAGATGGCTGTAGAGAAAAGAGTAGCTGCTATGGGGTATAATAAACTACCTCTGTTTGATGGAATAAATTATAGACATTGGAAGCAACTTATACAAGTCTTCATTGTCGGTCAAGACCCTGAAGTTTGGCAAACAATCAGAAAGGGTACTACTTTACCCAAAATTGATGAATGGAGTAAAAATGAAGCTAAAATCATGGGAATAAATGCTAAGGCTATGAACATGATTTATAGTGGGTAGAAGGCTCATGAATTCAACAAAGTATTATCTTACCTCACCGATAAAGAAATATGGGACAAGTTAGAAGTTATATTTAAAGGTACTAAAAAGGTTAAATCATCTAAAGTGACCATGCTTACTTATGATTATAAACTGTTTACTATGCTTGAATCTAAAACTATTAGTGATATGTTTGGTAGATTTACTGAAATAGTCTCTAAACTTAAGCTGTTAGGAAAGACTTTTACAAATGAGGAGTTGGTTAGGAAAATGCTAGTATCCTTACCCAAGAGTTGGGATCCAAAGAAAATGGCCATAAAGGAAGCTCACAATCTTGATATCTAACCTTAGATGATTTATTAAGATCACTAAAAACTCATGAAATGCAATTAATTAGAAAGGTAAGAGAGAAAGAAAATAAAAGGTCACTTGCCTTAAAAGTAGAAATAGAAAAGAATGAAGAAGTAGAGTCCGAAAGTGATGAGATTGCTTTTATAGCTAGAAGATTCAGAAAATTTCTTAAGAAAGATCTAGGAAGAAATAGAGGACATCCTAGAAAAAATGAAACACATGATTTTAAGGATAACTTTTGCTATGAGTGTAGAAAACCTGGACATATTAAGGTTGATTGCCTTTTGCTTAAAAAGAAGAACAATAAAGGTAAGAAGAAAGCAATGATTGTTGTTTGGGATGATGAAAGCTCTTCATCAGATGAGAAAGAACAAGAAGAAGTTGCTCACCTCTACTTAACTACAAATGCAATAATAGAAGAAGAACTCGAGATAAGTGATTCTAAACCTAAAACAAATCTTAGTGGTGATATTGAGACTGCTTTCTTTGATTTGGTTGAATATGCAACAAGGATGAAAGAAAAATACAAAAGGATGAAAGCGAAATATAAATCTACAAGAGCTAAATCTGAAATTGATAAACCTGTCATAACATCTTCTATGCCTTGTATGCATGAAAGCTTCAATGTATCTGAAAATATTTCTATGAAATCCGATACATGTTTTATGATTGATATCTATTTTGATTTAGAAAACAAGCATAATGATATCTCAAGAGTTGTTTGTAAGAATCAGGGTATAACTACACTTAACCTAAGAATACTTGAGCTAGAAAGAGAGAAACATGAAAGTCAAATGAAATTGGATGATACTACTATGTTGTTACACAAGTTCACAAAAGACAGTAGATTGTTAAATAATATGTGAAGATCACAAAAAGGTGTATATGATAAAGCTGGTATAGGATATAATTCTTTGAAGAACATAAAAACTTATACAAATCTTTTTGAGAAAAAGAACTGTACATTTCCACTACATCATAAATGTTTTCATTGTAACTATATTGGTCATTTGTTTGATACATGTCCAATTAGACTTAGAAAAGAATATAAGATCAAGAAGGTGTGGATACCTAAGGGGATTAATAGTGTAGTAACAACTAACACTCATGGACCCAAAGAAAAAATGGTACCAAGATCATCAACATAAACTTTTGTTTCTATAGGATATGAACATGAGCATAGACAAGAAGAAGCACAAAGAGTTATGGATTTTGGACAGTGGCTGTTCTTGTCATATGACTGGGATGATGGAGCTCTTCTTAACACTTAAGTTGAAATCTAGAGGCACCGTATCTTTTGAAGATAACTCCAAAGGAAAAATTAAGGGTATAGGCACTATAAGTAGCCCGAAATCTCTTCTCATATATGATGTATTGTATGTTGATGAGTTGAAATTTAATCTATTGAGTATAAGTCAATTGTGTGATAATAATTTCAAAATCAGATTTGGAAAAGAACTTTGTCTTGTTGAAAATAAGGAAAACAACGTAAGAATTAGTGGAAAAAGAAAAGATAATATTTATGTACTTGATCTTAGCAAATTAACAAATGAATAAACATGCTTGATTGTTAATAACAGTGTTGATGCTTGGTTGTGGTATAGGAAACTTAGTCATGCTAGTTTAGGATTGTTAGAAAAACTATCTAAGAATGGGTTAGTTAAAGGTTTGCCTGAGCTCAACTTTGATAAGAAAAAGTTTTGTTATACTTATGTGAAAGGAAAACACACTTAAAGTAGCTTTAAACCAAAGCTAACGGTGTCTAACTCAAGACCGTTAGAACTAATTCACATGGACTTGTTTGGCCCTTTAAGAATGGCTACCATGAATGGCAAATATTATGCCCTAGTCATAGTAGATGACTATACAAGATCTACTTGGGTATATCTACTTGCTAGGAAAGATGAAGCATTTGAGAAGTTTATTGATTTCTCTAAAATGGTTCAAAATGAAAAAGATCTTACTATATTCAAGATTAGGATAGATCATGGTGGTGAGTTTGAAAACCATCTTTTTGAGAAATTTTATTCCAAGAATGACATTTCTCATAATGCTTCAGCACCTAGGACACCATAACAAAATGGCATTGTAGAAAGAAAAAATAGGACACTTCAAGAGATGGCTCGAACCATGATGTGTGAACATAGCCTTCCTAAACATTTTTGGGGAGAGGCTGTAAGCATGGCTTGTTATATTTCAAATAGGGCATTCTTAAGACCAATCTTGAAAAAGACTCCATTTAAGTTACTTTTTGGTAGGAAACCAAATATATCTTACTTTCATGTGTTTGGAAGTAAATGCTTTGTATTGAACCATGGTAAAGAGTCACTCAGAAAACTCGACTCTAAGAGTGATGAGGGCATATTTCTCGATTACTCTCAAACTAGTAAAACATATAGAGTTTTTAATAAGAGAACCCTAGTTGTTGAAGAATCTATTCATGTACAATTTAAAGATGATTATGATCTAACTCTACTGAACAAGAACCAAATAAAAAGAATGCACCCATCGTTGAGGGGGAGTTAGACTCAAGAGATTTCTCTTTTACTAGAGTAAGAAATGAGGTAGATCAACAACATATCCTAGGAAATCCTACAAATAGAGTTAGTACAAGGTCTAGACATCATAATACATATGAACACCAAGCCTTCTTGTCTCAAGTAGAGCCAAAGAAAGTAGATGAGGCTCTTGAAGATGAAAAGCTAGTTTCTTGCTATGCAAGATGAACTAAATCAATTTGAAAGAAGCAAAGTCTGGCAGTTGATTCCAAGACCACAAGACCATTCGGTAATAGGGTTAAAATGGGTGCTTCGAAAAAAAATTAGATGAGAATGGGACAATCACTAGAAATAAAGCTAGACTAGTTGCACAAGGATATAGTCAAGAAGAAGGAATTGACTATGATGAGACATTTGTACCCGTTGCTAGATTATAAGCTATCCAAATGTTGCTTGCCTTTGCTTGCTACATGAACTTTACACTATTCCAAATGGATGTAAAGAGTGCCTTCCTAAATGGTGTTGTAAAAGAAGAAGTTTATGTCGAACAACCACTTGGATTTAAAATCCCACATGTCCAAATCATGTCTTCAAGCTTTCCAAAGCTTTATATGGTTTGAAACAAGCTCCACAGGCTTGGTACGATAAGTTAAGTGCCTTTTTAGTTAGTACAAAGTTTAGAAAAGGCAAAGTAGATAATACCTTGTTTGTTAAGACACAAGGAAAAGATATTTTGATTGTTCAAATTTATGTTGATAATATTGTGTTTGGCTTTACAAACTATGCTATGTGTGAACAATTTGCTGATTTTATGAAACATGAATTTGAAATGAGTATGATGGGTGAACTAAAGTATTTTCTTGGCTTGCAAATTAAACAAACATCTAAAGGAATTTTCATAAGTCAAACCAAATATACAAAGGAGTTGCTTAAGAAGTATAATATGCATGATTCTAAACCAATAAACACTCCCATGAGCACATCTATATCTTTGTCACATGATGATATTGGAGTTAGTGTTGACTCTAAGATGTATAGAGGTATGATTGGTTCCTTACTATATCTAACCGCTTCTTGGCTAGACATCATATTTAGTGTTTGTTTGTGTGCAAGATTTCAATCTAATCCTAAAGAACAACATCTAAAAGTTGTCAAAAGAATCTTTTGATACTTAAAGGATACAATTACATTAGGAATTTGGTATTCTAGAGACACTATGTTTGATTTACATGCATTTAGTGATTTTGATTATGCTGGTTGTAAAGTAGATAGAAAAAGTACAACTGGTACGTGTCAATTTCTAGGACACATGCTAGTTTCTTGGCACTCCAAGAAACAAAACAGTGTTGCTCTTTCTTCCACTAAGGTAGAATACATAGCTGTGGTTGGTTGTTATGCTCAGATTCTATGGATGAAAAGCAATTAGAGGAGTATGGTATCTTTTCCACTAAGATTCCATTGAAATGTGATAATACTAGTGCTATAAATTTAACTAAAAATCCAATACAACACTATAAAACTAAGCATATAGAAATAAGACATCACTTCATTGAGATCATGTTGAAAAATTTGATATTTCCTTTGAGTTTGTTCAGATTGACCAGCATCTTGCTGATATTTTTACCAAACCCTTAGATAATGATAAATTCTCCACTCTCCAAAGAGAGCTTGGTATGTGTCTAATTGAAGATATTACTTAAACTATGTGAAAAATCTATTTGCTATACACTACCTATATATTGTTATCCAATTCCTATCTTGAGCACTACAATCACATTCGGTATAAGGTTAGATCTCTGCCTTCTATCCCTACATGTTACTCATGTACTCCATTTTTACTCACATTCCTCTGCTATATTTTAGCTTCATCATTTTGATAATGTTAAAAAGGGGAGAGAGTACTAGTTACAACACATGTATGTTCCATTTCTGACTTTTAGTTCAAAATGTGGGACGAACTCTCTTACACTTAAGATACTTATGTATGAGATACTTCTGTGAAAATATTGTGTGAACATGAACATACTTGCTGTGTGTGATGAATATTGGTAAATGTGTGATGTTTGGTAAAGTTGATTATGTGTTCATACATTACTGGATGTATGATACTTACATCTTACTATCTTTTTCATTCAAGTGATGACATGTGCTAGTTGGTTGGATTAACTATGAAAATTTTGTCATCATAAAAAAGGGGGAGATTATTGAAAATCATGTGTTTATATATTTTGTTGGGAAAAATTTTATTTGTGAATATATGATTTTGTGTGCATATATTAAATACCAAAGGAAGTAAATGGTGTGAAAATTATAATATCAATTAATGATATTATAAAGTAGTCGATTTCTTACATTCCATTATTAAACATCAAATATAAAGTCTAGTTAAAATATTTTCATGTGATTTAATGAATAAATATATAAGTAATTAGATTAAAGAAAAAATGATACTTTACTAAATATGCTTGTAAGGACATGGAGGACCAAAGAATATATTATGAAAGAAAAATTCATAATATAAGGTTCTATGTGACCAAACTTACTCTCTGTTGGACTGAGCCTAGATAATTCATGCTACCAAGCTTACTCTCTATTGGACCAAGTCTAAACTATTCATGTTGGACCGAGCATAAATGACTCTAATGGACTGAGCTTACTCCTCTGATGGACCGTGCATAAGTAACTTTGATGGACTAAGCTTGAACTGATCCATGGTGTGAAGATGTGAAACACAACCGTTTCACCTAAACCTAAAGAGACACTGCTCTTAATTGAAAAGACTGACTAATTGAAGCCCTAGACTCCCTACTGAGCTATTCTTTTTCACTTCTCTCTATCACTGGCTCTCCAACAAGAAGAAGAACGAAGTGATGGATGTGTCAGAACGGTCCTCTATTGCGATAATCGTCATCTTTGTAGCTGTATCATGTCGCTTCTATCAAGTCTCAACGGTAAAATATCAAATAGATTTGAACCGAAACCTTAACATGCTCAAGATTTAATAATCTGCTATATAAGGAGCTTCAGGTGAATGTTTGGTGCTTGCTGAATGATATACTGTTGATTTGATTAAAAGGGATTGAAGCTTTGAATCATTTACTCATATTGCTGTGTTCTTCAGTCCTTGGAGAAAGAAAGAATCTTCGGTAATATTCCTTCAAATCTTTATATTATGAATATCTACTGATAGATTGATCTTTGTATGTGCTAGATTACTTCAAAATATTATTTGCACATAAAGATCTTTGTAAATCCAAAACCCTAGCTTTGTGAAAATTGAGGATTTCGAGAGCTTGAATTACTTTTATACATGTTAAATTAGCTCTTTGATAAGCTCTATTCCTCACTCATATTATGTATTTAAGGATTAGTTTGATGTATTAAGGTTTGAATAACCTAAGCTTTGTAACCGAGAATTAAATAACTCCTTCTTGAGGAGTTGTGAAGTGTAGGAGAAGATTTCTCCTAGCTTGAAGTAAAGTAGACTTCAACTTGGTTTAAGTTGAAGGAAAAGAGGGTAGAAGTAGGTGAAAAGTTCTAAACCACTGTGTAAATCTTTAAGCTTGCCTATCTTGTTTGATTGTTGATCATATGTGTTGATATATTTATGTTGAATAATAATCTTGCATAAATAGAAGAAAAATCAGAAAATAAAAAATAAAACCTAAGTATCCAATTCAACCCCCCTTCTTGGATAACCATAAAACCTTACATCTATTTCTCTCGATAATCATCTGATGATAGAAGCCCCTAACTTTTCTCTTTTTCCTTCCATGTGGGTTTCACTTACACATTTTTTTTTCTCTTTTCCTTTTGCTTGCTTCACAACCACACAATATTTAGACAATTGCTTCCTTCTTTGTTTCTTTTTTTTTTCATTCCTTTGCTGCTTCTTTTTTTTCATTTTCTTTTATTTTGAGTTTACTTGTAAAAATACTAATCATATATTACTTAAAGTAAACAAAATAACTCTATACAAAATAGAGTTATCAGTAAATCAATTCAAATGCAAACTTGATGACATGTCTATAAAAATACAATGCTTTAATATGTGGGTTTGCAAACATAACATTTGTAACAATATTCTAAATTGTGATGTGACCTATCTTAAATTTGTCCTTTATAGTTAAATGTTTGATTTCTATGTGTTTAGACTATGTGATATGTTTAATGTTGTTATTAAACAACAAAACAACTTTATTATCACAATATAACTTGATAAATCTAACAAAGAAATTAAACTTTATCAACACCTTAATGAGGTTTTTTAGACAAATAACTTGAGTAGTTGTCCTATAGCATATGCTACAAATCTTTTCTACATAATTGAAGAAGTCATTAGTTTCTTTTTTGGACTTTTCCATGATATTGTCCTACCTACCATAGAAGTATCTTGATGTAGATTTCTAGTATTATTCTTGCAACTTACAAAGTTTAAATTTGTGTATTCCACTAGCTGTAAGTTATCTACATATCTATAGGTCAAAATATAAAATTTATCTTTTAAGTACTTTAAAAACTTTTGATAACAATCCAATAATCTTGATCAAAGTTTGATTGATAGTTATCTAAAAATCTTATTGAAAATAATGTAAGGCCTAGTGTAAACTTAAGCACACATGGTACTTCTTAATGCACTAGTATATTACATTTGCTTCTTAACTCTTTTTTTACTTTACTTTTAAAGCACTATAATAAGTTCAGTTTATTACCTTCAAGAATAAGAACATTCCTAAGTATGCAATCCCCCATATAAATCCTTTATAAAATATTATTAACATATGCCTTTTGAGAAAGACTCAATAATCATCGATAACAATTCTTATGAATTGACAAACAACTATATTGTCCCATGAAGTAACCTTTGATCATTGCTTGCAAGCAAGACATCATCCACATTGGTATACTCCCATTGAACTAAGTAGACGTTCATGCATAAAAATCTATTCTATTTAGTGTAGTACCATATAAAGATATAAAATTATCAAACTTCAAGTATCACTATTGAAAAGCTCACTTGAGTTTGTAATTTTTTTTTTATGTTTACACATAAGTTCATATGTATTATATATTACAAAACCTTAAGATTGGATCACACATAGTCCTTCTTATTATGAAATGGTCTTAGTGTAATTCTTTATCAACATGAGCTATTAACATCATGATTACTCCAAAGTGTCGGTATAATGGCCAACCAAGAAGGGGGGGTGGGGGGTTGAATTGGTTGTTTAGCTTATTTCTAATTAAGTCAATTATTCAAACACAACACTAAGTACCAATATAAATTTCAAACACAAGATTTACCATGGTGTTTTGGCATTCACACCTACATCCATCCTCTTCCTCTTTCAACCCAGCTAGTTGAAGTCCGATTTACTCATTGATTTGAGGAAAACATTCTCCTAATCTTTCCAATTCCTTCTTAAAGGAATCACAAAACTTTAAGGTTACAATCAAAGGTTGCCTCAACCTTGTTACAAGATTAAATCCCTAAATAATATATAGTTTGTGAGGGATATTTCTAATCAAAGAGTTTATTCAAGATATAGAATACTAATCCAAGCTCTAATCATGAAACTCCTAAATTTCAGCAAATTAAGGTTTCAGATTTATAACAAAGTTTATATGCAAATAATAATCAAAGTTCAATCAACATATAAACAAGTGTATACTAGAGTATATAAACACAAGAAGATAATCTTTAAGGAGTATCACCACAACAAGCTTTATATGAATGTGACCAATTCTCTTGATTTCATAGCAATTCCATTCAAGATCACCTTTTTGAATTGTAGAATAGATACTTTTATAAGAGATTCAAACTAAAGATGCTAATTTGAGGTTTCTATCAAACTTGACAACATTAGAGGGTTCTTCCCATTGAGAATTAGATGATTCCATCACTTAGGATTTCAAATCAAACACTTAATTGTCACATGGTCATTTTGAATAGGTTTTCTCACAATCGATCATCCCTTCTACAAATCTTCCCATTGGGAGGTGGATGTGCAATTGTATAAAGGACAACTTCTCTCACTATCTTGAATGAGTTAGAACCTAGGGCTTCTAATTGCACAAAACAAATTAGGGCACTAGACCTTTAGTTGAATATCATTATTTTAGTGAATGTAGCATGTTCTTTATTAAGTGCTTTATTGGGCTCGTGAGTTATGGGCTTGGATCAGTCTTCATCTCGCAAGCTTAGACCAACTTGTTTCTCATGAGCTTGAGCTTCCTGGATCAAGCTTAAGCTTTTCAAATTAGGCTTTAGCGTCTCAAACTAGGCTTATGTGCATAAGCTCATCATTAGAGCTTATAATATAAATTGGACCACTTTTGCATAAACTCCTTGCAATAATATAAAAACCTGCATCACATTCTTTTTAATACGAATACCATGCAACTTATATTTTCTCTTTTTCTTGTTATTGTTCAAGAAGTATTCTTTTAGAACTTGAATAAGGTTGCAATATATTAGGATGTAGGAAACCGGCTACTTTATAATATCATTGGTTGATATTATAATTTGCACACCTTTTACTTCCTTTAATTCTTTTTTGCATATAATTAGCAACAAAATTTGTCACAATAAAACGTATCTTTTTCCAACACAAAGAAGTCTTTCAAAATAAGTGAGAAAGTCTTGTAATTGTATATTCATTCTTTTAGAGCAAATCTCTTAACATCTAATGTAACTTTAGACCTCTCAACCTTCCTTATAGAAGCTCTTTTAGACTTGTATCCATTTGCTCTTAATGATTCTACAAAATCACAAATACCATTATGATTCATCAACTACATTTAATCACTCATTGCATCTAACCATAAATCTAATTAAGGACTAGAAATAACATCCTTATGAGTAATGGGGTCCACCATGATATCAATGTCATAGTCATTTAAAAGACCAAATAATATGAATGAACAATCAATCTCCTTTAGCTAGGGAACCACTAAAACAAAAACACCATAATAAGATTCTGGACTTGTGGGATTTTATTTAGGACTATATCAATAACTAGTTTAGTTACCTTAGTAGGCTTTTGCTTTAATGCCATAAACTTTATATATATCTTACTTTACCATATTGAGCTTTAGAAGCTTTACAACTTTACTATATATAACTTCATAATTTTTGAACCTTTTATTGAGGTTTTAAAACCAATTCCCTTTTAAATGATCCAAGTAAGATACTAAATTACTTTATCTAAAAATAAATTTATTCCTTTATTCCTACTTTTATAGCGTCTAATTGAACAACTTTATTTTGTAGAACATCTAACACTTTATGATGTTTAAGATTGGGTAAACTTCAAGTGCACAACTTAAAAAGAATTAGTGAAATAACTTTAGTAGGTTCATATCTAAAGATATGAAGTGGTATTTTCAAAGCTTCTTCTCATAGGAAACTATGTAAATTAGTCTTATAAACCATTATCCCCATCAAATTCATGAGAATATAATTACACTTTTTGGCTACACCATTCTACTTTGGATTCCTAGGCATGCAAATTGGTTGATTCACTTAGAATCCTTTCTATAAATAGGCCTTTAAACTAATTAGCACCCCATGTATACCATAATACTCACCTCCCAATCAAATATGAGAACTTTAATACTCTTTCTCAATTGTTTCTCAACTACCATCCCAAGGACTTTCAATTTCTTTAAAAGATTCAAAAAATTTATAAATATGTTGAAATAGAAATTTCTACCTATTGTTACTATATAGGGCTCATTAATATCAATTTGTATGGCCTCCAATAGGTCAGAACAATGTACTACAAACCAATTTTTTATATTGGTTAATTTGCCTATGTCACAGTCTACATAAGTCTCTAAATTACCTTCAAGAGTAGGTTGAATGTTAAATTATATCAATTTTCTACTTTCTTTACTAGAGATGTGAGCAAAACTTTTATGCCATAGTGTGTAAGATTACTCTTTAAATAGAGATCTTTTAGGAATATCTTTCTCAACATCTAAAAGAGATAGATGTCATGAGGAGATAGACACCATCTATATAATTTGTAAGACAAAATGCAATAACCAACTTTATTTAAATTGACAACCAACCATAAAAATCTTTATTTTAAAAAGAGTTACTACACTTGTCCAAAACTAAAGATTGAAATGTAATTCCTTCAAAAATTGTTTATAGAAAATATTTTTCAATATCATTTGAAAAAATTAGAATTTAGAATTAAAATATTATCTCCTATAACTTCTATAAATGTTAATTTATCTCTATTTGGCCTCCTTCTATTTATGAATCCCTGAATGGTGAAAGCAACATTATTAGTTACACCATTATCTAGCCACTAAGAACTAGATAGGGCTTAAGATAAATTGGATTCACAAATAAATGCCAAAGAACTATCATTTTTAGCCTTACACTTTAATGACCAAGTCTTGTATTGTTGTAGTCTCTCTTCATGTGACCTTTCTTCTTACATAAGAAGTAATGATCACTATCCTCCTTGAAATATTTTCTCTTAACCTTTAGCACTTTGCTAAATTAATTCAAAATCCTTAATGGTGTTATGAGTACCTTTATGAGTATTAGATTTTGAACTTTAACTGTTATCAATATTAAAAATTGGTTTGATAATCCATCAACCTCCTAATATGGTTTTCAATATCTTTGTAACCATCAAGCTTCAGAAGAATAAAGCAAAAATTTAACAAGAGTATTTAATGAGGCAAAGTACCTTAATGCCACTTAATTCATAAATTCCTTAGTAATGTAATCAATAAATAAATCACCTTATATTGATTCTAAGTTGATCCCTTCATGGATAGTATATAAATGTAATAATTCTTCAACATGTAGTATGTACTAACTTATTATCTTCACTACTTTAATCAATATGATCAATTGATTTATCCATATAGGTAAAACCTACATATGCCATATTTATTAAAAACTTCATGTCTTCCTTCTTCTTCAAAAGCAAAGACTCCATATGAACCCTAATTAAGGTTTTTTGTTGACAAACAAGGTGACTAAATTAAAATTAACACAAGGTCAATAAAGTGAGTATGATATGAACTAAAATCATATGAATATATCATAAGAGAGTTCACATACACTATCATATAAACACCTTTGGACCAAATACATGACATGTAATTGTAAAATCTTTACATAGTAGTGGAAATGAGAATCTTCTAATCTTCATAATCTACAACCTTTAGGTGTATAGATCAATCTAATTAGTCTAGATTCATACATGTTTGACTATGTATCCCTCCAAATTCTACTTCCTTTGGGACTATACACATTAGAACTAGAGATAGCCTTTCACTACATGAGACTGATATCCCACAATCCAATTAAGAAGTGCCACTTTGGTAATCATAACTTAATCAAAGCATGAAATTCTCTTACACTACGAAATATACTTTATGTAACTCACAATCCATAGTATGTAATTTGTACTTACTAGACTAGGGGCACTTTTTGTTTTCAAATTACACATTAAACAAATACAATGAGTGTTAGCTAAATGCATGCTATAATTATATAAATGTATTGTAACATTAAGCATGCTAAATCATGACTTAGAATATGCTAAATAGTTATGCACATTCTCCATAACAATAATATTAAAGAATTAACTAAATACATGCTATATATAAACTTACTATATTTAGCATACAAATTAATGTGCTAAATATGCTAAAACAATAATGCATATTCACTAGACTACTTTGTAGTTAAATCTAATTCAATATGATATCTTTACTAAATTATATCACAAGGCATATTAAAATTAAATCAATATTTAAACTAACAAGCTTTATAAACTTTAAGTAGCTAAAACCAACTAATCTCAAGCTTAAAATATATAAAGCCATATATCAAAATGTTCCATATCAAAAAACACACGTATTAGTCAAAATCATGTTCAAATTGGATCATGCACATGCCTTTACGCACCACCACAAGCATTCTAGTCAACTTGCATTAACCAAATTGGATTAACTCATTAACCATTGAAGAAATTGTTGACCATTGATCAAGTTCGACCAGATTGGGTTGACCCGTTGACCCATTGACCCAAATGGGTTAACTCACTAACTTGTTTAGGCCAAGTCGAGTTGACTTGAGTAGGTTGAACTAGGCTGACTAAAGTGGGCTGGATCAAGCTGACTTGTGTGGGCTAGACTCATTAGCTCGAGTGGGTTGGGCTACGCTAACTTGAGTGCATCGGATTGGGTTGACTTGAATCTCGATCAAGTTGATTAATGAATCGAGTCAAAACTTGTTCAAGTTGAAAAGGACCTAAATGAATTGTGAACAAATTCATTTGCAAAATTTGTTAATCCATACATTTCTGCATGAAATGGCCACCAAAAGCAACACAAAGCTGCTAGACAATGGTGAAAAATGTCTTATTTATGCCGATTAATTCCCAAAACCAAGAAACAAGGAGATTGATTCAAATTTTGCAAAACAACCAGTAAAATTTTTTTGTAGATATGATTAAAGAATCTAATCAACATCTAGATTTGTCAATCTACTCGTTTTTACAATGATAACACTAGCAATTGCAAAAAAAAACTCAATTAAATCCAAATTTGTTCAAATTTGGTTTGATTTGAGAATTTAAGATTTTTTTTTTCAAATTTTAGGTTTTGTCCATACAAAAAATTTTTTTTTTGAAAAACCAAGAAAAAAACCAAAGAAAAATAATTTTTTGGATTTTAGACTTGATCTACAATGGCTCTAATACCACATGTAAGCATTTAATCAGTCTCCAATGAGATAGAAAACCTAGGATCCACATAGTCACATCTAAAACACCAAGCAAGCATTATGAAAAGATAACTAGATGAGAAATAAATAAAACATACCATTCTTCTTATCCCTTATGAAGATTCACAAATACGGAATATGATTTTCAAGTTTGGTACATATTCTTTATTCTTGCTCATAGTACACTGGTGTGATGAGACAACTAAAGGGGAGATGGCTTTTCAAAGTGACTCACCTCAGAAATCCATGTGGTTCTTTATATATTGTGCGCTAGAAGATAGGACTTAGCCTAATCCTTATGTGCTACCAAAAGGCCCATTCATCATAGCTCTAGTTGGTAAGCCACGACCCACACTATCCATTCTATATTCTAATTCTTAAAAATCCATATGCCTCACTTAATTAGACCAATCTTGAATTCATTAATATAAACCCACATTATTAAACCTAACAAAAATTAGGCTAACATAAGGTGCACCAAAATAGCAAATGCATTGTCTATCTTAATGTGCTTGGAAGAACTATGCTTAACATACCTTTCTTTAATTTCTTTTCCTCCAACTTGAACCTCTTGAGAGGATTCATAAAATATCACTTCATCCTCTTCTCATCTACATAGAGAATGTCCATTTTATTTTCAAGTAGGACAATCCCATCATTAGAGACAAAGGGTTTAACTACTTGTTTAGAGATTAGCATGGCATATAACACTTTGTATATCCTTTTATTTTCCAAACCATAGATTCTTAGCCTCTTGAATTTGTGTTCCTCTCCCTTCACTTAAAGGATAAGCGTTTTCATTACCTTGTTTGTACTTCTCTAACCTATCCTTAAGTTTCTCTTGCCTATCCTTTTAAGCTTGTTCTTATTACATAAGGACACATCATGTCCTTGTATGTGGAAAAACGTACAAAAATAATTAGGTTTTGTGTAGGCAATTTTTTGCCACTTCCTCTCCTCCTCAAAAGCATTAAAGTGAATCCTATCTAGCAAAGACTTAAATGTATCTATCTCTGCACATATTATAGCAAACATGGAGTTTTCCAAGAATAATATATGATTATCAACTTTTAAAAATTTACCAATAGAATCCCTTATGCCAATTCAATAAGAAGGATTATTAAAGGATAATGGTAAAATTGATAATCTAGACTAAAAGGCAGCATGTGTAGATTTCTTGTACTTGCTAAATTCATAGGACCATCTACTAAGAAGAAACTAGTGACTCTTCAATACCTGTGATTACGTGACCAAGTTGATTTGCCTCATTTTGTCTTTGGGTGAAAGGATGTTCATCAACATAACTTCATTTCTTCTTGGCTTTGATTTGATTTTCCAATTATTTTCTCCAAATATCATAATTTCCATCATTGAAGAGCTTTCGTTTATGGGTGATATTACCTAGAAAATAAGTAAAAGGGATCCTCGATTATAGAATCTAAGCCTTCGGCCATGGAAGAGTTGGTTTAGCTTGTTAGCAAAAAGAAGGGGATAGGAATAAATAAGTTGACTCTTTGAGAGCAAAGTACTTATGATCATATGTAGATTTAAGTGCAAATATACTCTTTTTGTTTGTGATTTGCATTACTTGCATATATATTATTCTTGTGATACATGTATTATCAATACAGTTGCATGATGGTACTTAAATTAACCTAAGTAAATAACTATGTTGCTATATTATTTTTCTAATTTTTATCTATTTTGGGACCATACAATTAAGGGTTGTATTATCTTTACTTCCCTATAGTCTTTCTCGTTTATTGTTCCTAGTTGGACTTCTTTTGTGTAATGTTGGTCAAAATAATGCTTGTGATCTTAATTTTATTGATATACAATTTATGATATAGACACCTTGGCCTCTTGCCCCAGCAACGTTTTTAGCAAATGGTAAACTCATTTGTTCACCACATGTTTGCAACTCCTATTTTGCTACTTGTAAAATAGATTTGGTCGGTGATTTCAACCAAAATTTTGTAGTACTTTGATTCTAGATCTAACTTTGTGTTGTGTGGGTTCCACATTAGACTCCACCATGATGTATCATGTTACTCTTTAACTATAATTTATGATTTCTTACATGTCATATCAACTTTTCTACTTTAGTTTGAAAATCAAGTTTTTGTCATTTTTTTTTCTTTTTCTTTTTTTTTTTTTGCTTTAATCTATGGTTCATAGCATAGTAGCATTATGTTCCTTTCCTCATCATAAGTTTTCTTTTAGCCTTTAATGGCATTCTACTTGAGATACTTTGGCTTACACACATCAGCAAAATGGTGTTTTAAAATGTAAATATTGAAATAATTTTTGTCACTTGAACTTTGATATATTAGGCCCATGTGCCTTCTTATTTTTAGAAAGAATGTATCTTCACCACTATATTATTAACCACTTGCTTGTGCCTAACTTTCTTCTTGCACTCCCTATGAGATTGTTTATTGTCAGCCATTTTTTGTAAATCATCTTGATGTCTTTGGTTGTCAAGATGATATAAAAACATTCAACTCCTTAGGAAATGTTTGCCTTTTAGGCAACTTATTGCATCTTATAGGTTAACCTTCTCTTCATCACAATTATGATATTTATTAGCCTAATGAGTGATGTCATAGTTCTTCATGACTATGGATATACACCTTTGGGTTAACTCACACCATTACCCTTAATGCATTATGTCTTAGCTAAGTATCCCCAACCCTCTCCAAGCCTTCTTGAGATCCATCTTGGTGCCTTCTCCACCATCACATTTAAAGCCTTCACTCATACCTATGGTTGACGTTTCCACACCCACCACCTATCTAGATGGCAGACTATCTTTGCCTTACTTTACTATTAGCCTTCTCCAAGACTCTCTACCCTTTCTCTATCTTGCCTCCCTGGATGGCTTTTTTCTTCAATATAGCCACTTGATTGCTTCCATCCATTATTGCTCTTCATCATACCCATGGATAAAGCTTTTGAAGCCTTATGGGAAAATTACACATGAGATCTAGTTTCACTTCTCTTTTAGGCTTCATCTCATTAGTTGTAAGTAAGTGTATAAGATCAAGCACTTGATAGTTAAGACTATAAAATATAATGACTATTTAGTGGCCAAAAGTTTTATCCAATCAAAAGGCATCAATTTAGAGACCTTTTCTCCTATGACAAAGATAATTACATTTCAAGCTATCATTTTTTCTTTTGTTGGCTATCCATTGGATCTTAAAAGCTTTTTTGATAAACCTAGATGGCATCAACAATTCAAGTTGTCATTAGTTTGCTCCCTATCTTTGAAATCAATGATGAGCTATAATGCTATTGCATAACACCCAAGGTTTCAAGATGGTTAATAGGCTAATAACCCAGAAAACAATCAACACATCTCTTGCCTAATCACCCTCTAGTGATTAGTTAAGAGAAACTTTGCTAAATTTAAGGGAGCTAACCTCTTATGCAAATGTTGGTATTCAAAAGCTTGCTTCATTCATCATGGATCATGCTTAAATACAACTTAGAGTACCTATTTCCCATGCAAGGGATTGAGTACGCATTTACTAAAAGAGCAAACTATTTACCTAAGACATCATTACGACAAGTTTCCCAAACCACTTACATTAAATAACCTTGCTATCCATCATAACCTTCATACCTTAAGGGTATGCCTAACACTAGACAACAATGTAAGGAAAAGGAATAACCATAAAAGTAACCTTGCCATCCTAAGATTGATTTTTCTTGTGGACTCTAAACATAAGAAGCAAAAGGTTGAATTGTAATAGGTGCACCCTTTTGATTTAGACCTTGTCCTTAAGTTCTAAGTCAAGAAAACACTATTGTAGTTAGGGAAGATCCTCCTAAATGGCCTTTTCTTGAGGCAGCCCTTGCCATTTCACCAAGATTTTAGGGTCTTGATGATGTTGATGGTGGTCTAAAATCTCCATTAGAATAGTAGTGGGGGTTCCATTCGTGTTTAAACCCTTAGGAAGTTTGGTTAGTACCTCTTTTGTATGACCAAAATACCTCCTTAATTAAGAAACATGAAAAACAATATGGATGCAAGATGATTGACGAAGTCGTAGGTGATAAATGACCTTCCCAAATTTGCTAATTAGCTTATACAAATAATGGAAGTGTGGTGACAATTTAAGTGACTTGTGCATTAACATTGAGGCTTGTCAATATGGCTACAATTTAAATAGTACATTATCCCCCACCAAAAATTCAACTTCATGATGCCTCCTATCATAAACATGTTTCATATGTTGTTAAGCCACTACTAGGTGATCTTGAAGAATTTTTAGAAGCTCATCTGTCTGTCTTAACTCATTATGGAGGAGTTCCAAGGTTATCTTGCCTAGAATATATGGAAGGAGGGTTAAAGGAGCTTGTCCATAGACATCCTTGTAGAGGGTCATCCCTGTGCTACTATTAACACTTTTATTATGAAAAAAATCAACCCATGACAACCATTTCATCCATTGCTTAGGCTTCCTATCTAGAAGGAATCGTAGGTACATTTTTATGGGTTTGTTGGTGGCTTTAGTTTGCCCATCTGACTATGGGTGGTAAGCTATGCTATTGTTGAAGCTAGTGTTAAATGGAACAATTTTGTCCAAAAGACATTAGTGAAAATCAATCCCCTATCACATACAACACTACGAGGAAGCCCATAAAATTTGAAATTTTCATTGAAAATGATATTGATGATAGTAGATGTGGTGTAAGGGTTTACCAAAGGCATAAAGCAAGTAGATTTGGAAAATCTATCAATTACCACAAAGAGAGAATTTTTACCTTGTGGTGATGGAAGACCATTGATGAAATCCATAAAGATTTCAATCCGGGCATAGCCTAGAATCACAACAGTTGGAGGAACCTTGTTGGAGATTGGTTTGTTGCTTTTTACTTTTGGTAGATCTAGTAACATTTGATGAACTCCCTTAAACTATTCCCCAATCACCTTCAGTAGAACACTAAGCAATGCCTTGGTTCTATTTAAAATAACCTTTGTGGGTATTGCCATAAAATTCTTTTAAGATGGTGAGAATCATCTTAAGATGCTTGGAGAGAAAAGTTCTCTTCTTAAAGAAGAGGTGCTTGATTTGTACTCCTATGGCACTACCTCTTTGCCTTGTTACACTTTGTCCACTAAAGTTTCTCATGTGTTTCTACCCTTATCAATTCTTCCCACAAAAGTATCAACATTAAAACTACCCATAATGTCGCATCATCCTTCTTAGCAAAGTTGATTAGGTCATTGTTAGGGTATGTGTCTACATTGTGTGCTTCAACTAATCCCATATGTTTGTCATCTAGAAAGTATAATGTACTATGTAAACTTGTTGGGTCATGTTGTCGCACTTAGTGGAGCCTATTGCGATGTTAGCTCTTGTTGACTTTTCAAAGTTCTCCCTAAAAGAACTATAGTCTATGATGCCTTCCTCATTTGACTCCTTTATTTTGTGAAGCAAAAATAAAGGTTAAGCAACCTCATCATTCAAGCTTTTATAATGTCAAGAGAGGATGTTGGCAGCTCCATTGTCTTTTCTTGGCCTATACCTAATATGAAAATCAAACCTAATTAATTTAGATAACCAACTTTGCTGGCTAGGAATGGTGATATACTGGTCATAAAGGTGCTTCAGGGCTTTTTGATCCATGCACACCACAAACTCTTATCTTGGAAGTTAGTGTGCCATTTTTGCATGGCAAGGATAAGTGCCATTATATCATACCTGTAAGCTAACAAGTGCATGTTATGCTCGGTTAGTGCCTTACTAAAGAATGCAATTGGCCTTTGCTTCTGAGAGAGCACACCACCAATCCCTATGTTTGAGGCATTGCAATTAACATAGATTGGCTAAAAAAATTTGGGTAAATTAAGCATAGGTGTCCAACTCATGATTTACTTGAGCAACTTGAATGTTCTCTCAAACTCTTCATTCCAATGGAAAGCCCCCATTTTTTTGAATAAATCAATAAGGGGTTATGTTAACATTCCCTACTATTGAACAAAACACTTGCAATACCTTGTCAAGCTAAGGAAGTCCCAAATAGCCTTCAATATGGTTGGTCTTGGCCAATCTAGGATCACTAGGAATTTGTCTTGCTCCATGCTAACCTTATCTTTGCTTATAACGTGCCTTAGAAATTTGAGGCTTTCTTTTCCAAATTCACACTTAGACTTCTTGGTTAATAACCATTGTTTCCTTAGGACGGCCAACACCAATTGGACATGCTACAAATGTTCTACTAACTATTAGTATACCATTAAAAAAGACCAAAAAGAACTTGTAAAGGAAGGGTTTGAAGACATCATTCCTAAGGGATTGAAAGATTACTGATGCATTAGATAGATTGAATTGCTTTACCAGCCATTCATAGTGACCTTCATGCATTCAAAATGCTATCTTGTGCACATTGAAAGAGGCCATTCAAATTTAATGGTAACCCATGAAAAGACTAGGTTTTGAAAACACTACTAGATAGTGCAATGTATCTGAAAGCTTATTTATGTTTGGTATTAGGAAACTAATTTTGATCATCTGTTGATTTACTTTTTATCATGTGAGTCCAGCTTCTTCCTTTAGATTTTTTATTATCCTAGCTTTAATTTGAAGCTTATCTTAGCATTTTTCACTACTCTATTTCTACTAGTGACCATTACCTTTTAGAATCCTTTTTTTTTTTCTAAGGCTTTTCCAATTGATTGGTTACTTTGTTTTTCAATGACCTTTTTACAAACACCTTGCATTCACTCTTTGCCCTTTGTTTGTGGCTAGCAGTAGCAATGACGAAGTGCAAGTCCCACACAACAATTGGTTCGGTTGACCTCTTTGTGGGGCCTATGAACTTAAGCTCATTCAACCCATGCAAAGGTAATTATTGTTGAGCCTACTGATCCATTTTATCTAGCCCTAAATAAGACTAGAAGGAGCATGATTATGCCAAAAAACCTTCTTGTTAACAACTTTATAGCATGGTTAAGAGACATGAAGAGCCTTTTGTAGTATGAACAAATACCAACTTGTTGATGCAATAAAAATGGTTCATAAAAAGGAGAGATGGCATTAAGTTTCGTGTGGTTATGGTGCAACCAAAGGCATTAGGGATGATGGATAGTGGCGCGACATTATTTCAAGTAGACAAGGCTTTCAAATCTTATGCAATCACTCCTGTGTTGTCAAGTCATATAAGGATTACCAAAAGCCTATGCCTTTACTCATTTCAGCTATAATTTCACCACATGGGCTTCACCATGCCTAACATCCCACTCGACCCACGAGGAGGCCTAATGTAGTTTACTTATAGTAGCACCTACAACAACCTTTTTTAGCTATGCCTTATGAGGCTTTGACTTATGCTATTTTGGGCTCTAAGTCAATAGGCCATAAGGACACATGCCATCATTGGAAGAAGATGGGCCATAAGTTAGAAGATTTCCTTTTATTTATAAAATGTTCTTATTGCAAAATTATAGCGCATAGAAAGGACCAACACTACAAGTTAGTCGGGTTCCCACCCAAAAGGAATGGGAGAGGGCACACGAAATTTTAGGAAATACCCTACCTTTTGTGTTACACCCAATCTTGTTAGTATCAATAAATTTTGTTAGTGCACTATCCCTATTTTTTTAAAAAAATGAAAAATTCTTGGCAAATCAAGTTAATGAAGAAGGAAATTCCACCATCAATATTTGACACAACAAGAACATTAGCAATATTGAAATTTCTAAAGTTGAATAAATTACCTATGTGAGTCATTGGAAGGGTCATTACACTCTTATAGTAACTACTGGATTGCAATAATATTTGATGAGTTGGTCAAGATCATAATTATCTAGAGAATATGGATTGTTACCTCAAAATCAAATACACAATCAATTTTATTTTGGACCAATGGTAATGGGCTTTATTGAAGGTCCTTGTGGACAATGTTAGCTTGGATATCATGTTGGCTTTGTTGGCCTTAAAGGCCTATATTGGACTCTAAGGTAGATGGGACATACCTGTATTATCATTGCCATGTAAAGTAACCTAATTTGTAGCAAATTTGGTAAATGATGTTTTTGTGATGGTTACCACCATTGGTTGGGTAGCAGCCAATGGAACTTGAAACTGGCATGATATGAGGTGTGCATCCATGGTTAGCCTTAGTGGATAAGCATTTGCTTGAATTGCTAATGGAATTAAAGGGAGATTGGTGTGGCTATATGGCTACGTGGTTGGTGCTAAAAGTAGCTATTGTTGGTGAGCCTTGTTCATCAATCTCTAGATAAGCTTCTTGGGTGAGGAGTAAACCACACAAATCATCATGCAAAAGTGAAGCTAACCTGGTGTGGGTAGCAATAGCGGTAGCAAGAGGCACGTAAGGTGTGGTGAGACCTTGAAAAACAAGAGTGAGGTACTTGTTTTAAGATAACACTTTATTGATGATTGAGAGATGATCAACAATTACGTCAACCTTCTAGAGAAATTAAGTCACCGCTAGATGATCCTTGGTTGCCATTTGAAGATGAAGGCAACGAGTAGAGATTTTAGTAGAACTATGTGCCATGATATCTATGGACAATGCCTTCAAAATGTTAATTGAAGTTTTGTAGTTGGTAGCACAGAGCGTGAGTGGTGGAGTGGATATATGCTTGGTGTTGGAGGACATTGTAAACACTGCAAAACGATCAAAACAAGGTGGCTTTCACCAATTAGCAATATTGATACCAAGTTAAAACAAAATTTCAATTAAATCTTGTAGAATTCATGGATAGAATTGTTGTATGAAAAAAAATAGAGCTTGCAAAGCTAAAAAGGGAACCGTAAGATAAATGGATTGAAATATGAAAGTTGAATGTACACTTGAGTTGCCTTTTTTTAGCTTGTTTTCCCTTTTTTAGGCATGTGTTGCTGATATGGTAGAGAGTTTTTGGTTTTAACATATTCAAAGTTCTTTTTTTTTTTTGTTAGCCTGTTTTCCTTTCACACATTAATCACAGACAAGGGTTTTCTCAAACTGAAGGTTAGATAGTCCTTTAACTAGATTTTTCTTAATGATTTTGGCCATTTGACTAAAGTTGAGATGACCTAAACTTTCATGTCATACCTAATTTTCATCATTTGCGTGAGACATAAAAAAAGTTTCAATAGGATTATCAATGTTCAACTTGAGTATATAAACATTTCCAAGTCTTCTATCTGTTAAAGGTAACGGAACCAACGGAAATCAGTGTTTTAAGCAAATTCTCTTACAACACTTCTATCTAAGCCGGAAACTCCTTGACTAGGATAGAATTGCCAGGTACAAGAAAGAGCTGATGAAGGCACCTCAAATAGGAACGTTAAGTCACTCGACCAACGGGAGAGGAGCGGAAAGGAGCTCGGAAGGGAGAGGATAGGCGAATATCGTACTGTAAAACTCGTCTTTCTAGTCTTAAGAGCGAGGCGCTTTTAAGCCCAGATATCGGATGAAAGGGCGAATACGCTTAGGCGACTGGCTTAGACTCCCATTCCCTCTCTCTCTGCCTGGCGTCTTTCCTTCTTTATATGCTTTAATTTAATAGTAGACGGGAAGAACAAGAGCCTATGAAAAGAGCAGTAAGCCGAAGACGCCTTATAGGAGATGAAAGGAAGTCCGAAAAGAACATTGCCAGAACGAGATGATAAAGAGATCGTACCAATGTCTGAAATAGAGATATCAAATTAGTACTCCTATCCTTGTTGTATAATCTAGAATATGTTAATGTGAATTTAACATGCATACCTCTATCAAATATTTGGCTAATACTAATTGGTTAAATTTAAAAAATTCTACATAAAATACTTTCTTTATGCAATGTGATGGTAAGTTACTTATAGTGCTGAAACCTTTAATGATTCCCTTGGAATTATCACTAAATGAAACCCTACCTCCTTCCACCTTGGTAAAGCTATTGAAGAGTTCTTTATTGTGTGTCATATATCTTGAGGTACCAATCCTTTTGTGTTGTTTTGATGTCCTCTAGGTGACCCTCATTAATGGTTTCTTCACATGCGCTAGAGAGAAGTAGGTAGGCTATCGTTCATCATCTTTGGGATAGGGCATATTCTTCATCTCAAATTTGTCACATACTGCTAGGAAGCATGGATTTGTGACCTTTTCTTCCTCTTTATAGAGGATGAGCTATTATCATCCCATGTAGCTACCATGGCTTTCCTTCTATATTCTTTGTCATACTTTTCAATTTTCTTTTTAATTTAGGAGAGTTTATATGAATGTGACCAATTTTCTTGCTTTCATAACATACCTCTTAATTTTTTTTTCTCCTACCATAGTTCTCATTGTTTCTAGCTCTATCCTTTCTATAAAACTTCTTAAGCTTTCTAGCTCGTATAGCAAAATCATCATCAACATCACGATCATTTTTTTGAATCACTAGGCTTAAAAGCAATACTTTTATTCATTTCTTATCATCTATTTTTTCCTTTTCTCTTCTCACTGTAACTAATTCATGTGTTTCAAGTAAACCTAAGAATTAATCTAGAGACAAAGTATCTAGGTCATGAGCCATTTCAATGGCTATTTTTTTTTTTTTGGATCCCATGATTTAGGCAAAGTAACTTGATATTTTCTTAACTAACTCATCATTTCTATAAGATTTACTAAACAATTTTAAATCAATAATAATGTTAGTAAATCTACCAAATATTTCATCAATAGTTTCAATACTTTTCATCTTAAACAACTCATAATCATGCACAAGTAATGAAATCTTAGATTTTTTTTCACCTTTTTAGTTTCTTCATGCATAACCTCTAATTGTTTCCAATGTAGAAATTCTGTTATATTCTATTGGTGCTAGGGCTAAATATAGCTTTATTTTGAATAAATACCCCAAATGAATAAAAGTTTCATTCTATTTGATTTAGTTTTCATAAATGTTAGGGGGAAAATTAGTAGAAATACCATGTTAGGGAAGAAAGAAGATAGAGAAGAAATTGGAGTTGTTTTCTAATTTTGTAACTTTCCTTGCAATACTATTATTACATTGCATTAATTTAGTTGGTAACCTGTACACTCAAACTACATTAGATGTAGAATAGGAGTTTAATTATTTTTCTTAAGCTTTTCAATACTGTGACAAAGTTTTGGCACAATCTCTCTTTGTATGTTTTCTTTCACTCTATTGATCAATAGCCAAATACCCAACTCGTTTTCCTTGAGTTTCTTGAAGCTTTTCATGATTGAAAATTTTCAAGTTGTAAGAATTTGAGTAATGGGAGAGAAGCCAACGGGTGAGCGAATACTTAGTTTCTATTGAGATTATTCTTTACAATAGGAAGCCTACATTTATATACTATAAACCTAATCCATACAAGGAAAAACATAATAATTACAATAATTTCATAATATTCTACCTAATACGAACACACAATTAGGGACAACTATGGTAAGGTATTAGGTAAGAAATTCAAATATTAACACAAGTATAATAAAAACTTAAACAAAACTAAATGCATATTGTTTCCATTTTTCAACGAATGTTTTGCAAGCAGGTTTCTGCCAACTAAGATGAACAAGAGGATGAAACAAAATGTCAGGGAAATACAAGCTTCGCTTAAAGGCATCATCAACAAAAGAGAGAGGGCAATAAAGGCAGGTGAAATTGACAGGAACGATAACTTGTTGGGCATACTTATTGAATCCAACTTCAAAGAAATTCAAGAATATGGGAACAAGAAGAATGTTGGAATGAGTCTTAAAGACGTGATTAAGGAGTGCAAGCTGTTTTATTTTGCGGGTCAAGAGACCAGCTACGTTTTGCTTGTTTGGGCGTTGGTTTTACTGAGTAGGCAACCAAATTGGCAAGCACGTGCAAGAGAAGAGGTTTTACAAGTCTTTAGTTAAGGCAACCCGGACTTCGATGGTTTAAATCGCCCCAAAATAGTAAGTCTTTGTTTAACATACTTATGTCAAAATAGATTCTTTAGATCGCATCTCATCGTTCGATGTCACAGGTGACCATGATTTTGTATGAGGTTCTAAGATTATACCCACCTGTAGTTTCCCTTATTCGAAAAGTCCATGAGGAAACGAAAGTGGGAAATTTGAGTTTACCAGCTGGAGTTGAGATCCTCTTGCCCACAATTCTCGTCCATCATGATCGAGAACTTTGGGATGAAGATGCGCTGGAGTTCAAACCTGAAAGGTTTTCAGAAGGAGTTTCGAAGGCAACGAAGGGTCAAGTTTCATTCTTCCCTTCAGATGGGGTCCTCAGATATGCATTGGACAAAGCTTTGCACTTATGGAAGCTAAAATTGCACTGGCAATGATTCTACAACGCTTCTCCTTGGAGGTTTCCCCATCTTATGTTCATGCCCCTGCTACAATGCTAACTCTTTACCCAGAATACGAAGCACACGTCATTCTACATAAGTTGTAGAGATGGAAAATATCACTTGTTGTAAATAAAAGACACCAATAGAAAGTCTTTTGAATAAGATCATGCTCATATATGTCTCTCGGGTGTGTCAATCCTGTCTAAGTGTTCTGGGAAGCATGTAGTAAATTGTTGGGTGTTTTTGGTTGTTAAAGAATAAGATATGCATTCTAATGGTCCTGATAATTGTTATTAGAGCAAGTTACGATTTGTCTTCCCTTGCAAGTAGGTTTTGGATCCTAATAATTGCTACCAAAGCAAGTTACAATTTGACTCCTCTTGCAGGTGTTGCTCTTGAGTGTGTGTAATTATTTGGTGAATTTTAAATACAAGTGAATAAGTCGAACAAGTAATATAATGATAAGAAAAATATTGTCTCACAAAGATTGATGAATATTAAACTAATTAAATTCTAATAATGAATTAATCTTAAAATTTATCTAGCAAATCAAAAGATAATTGATAATAAATTAAAATTCAAAATTTCCAAAACAAAAATTCAAGACTAATTGAAATTGAATCCAAGAAAATTAATATGAGAAACATGTTAGAGTATCTTATTTCACCATAACTACTAGATATGAATTTCCATAGTTTATGCCTATAAAAATAATAATACTTATGTGATGGCGAAACTTTCTAATTTATTTATTATCTTTTGTCTAATATGAGAAACATGTTAGAACATTTAATTTCACCATAACTACTAGATATGAATTTCCATAGTGTATGCCTGCAAAAATGATAATACCTATGTGATGACGAAACTTCTTAATTTATTTACTATCTTATGTCTAATATGATAAACATGTTAGAGCATCTAATTTCACTATAACTACTAGATATGTCCATAGTTTATGCCTTTAAAAATGATAATACCAATGTGATGGCAAAACTTCCTAATTTAATTACTATTTTATGTCTAGATATAGTAAACCTATTTAATTCATTAATTTACTATATCTCTATATGTGAATTGAAAGAAACCAAATGCATTAAGATCTACGAACATTTCTGGTTTACAATAAATCTTTCAATCATCTTATCACCAAAAGCCATACAACGATATGGTATATGTCTATCCATATTTAATTCATGGTTATATATTATAAGGAGCAACTGTATATTATTACCTATCAATCTCAAACATGCACATTAACTCATTCAAGTGGTGTCCAATCACTTAAAAGCATTAAGCATAATAACATATAAACTCACATAAATAAAATATTTTGCAAAGCATAGAACCTTATAAAATTTACATCATCATAGTTAGGCTACATTTTTGCTCCAACAAAAGAAATTTAGACTATAATGAAATAACAAACTGAAACAATGATAGAAATTAAGCAAAACATCTTAAATGAAAAACAGGAAAGTTGTTACCATATTATCTTCTCTTCAAGAATTCTTTACAAAATTACTACAAATCAAACCAAAATCAAGAATGGTATGAAGTAGAGGTAAGCTTTCGTGCCTCTATCTCTCTCTTTCTTCTTTGGTTTTCTCATTTTTTCTTGATTTTTTTTTCTCTCTTTCTTGGTTCTGGTGGCACCACACATTTTCTCTCCCTTTTTTTTTCTCTTTTCTCTCTTGTGCTGTGCCTCCTTTTCTCTTAATTTACATTGCTTTTATCTTATCTTGGAAGGCATGCGATTCCCCCTTTCATAATTCATGTGTCTTTCCTTTCTCTTTTGACTTTTTTGTCCTTTTGTCTTCTTTCTTCTAAATTACATGTTGCCTTGCTTTTATTTTATTTTATTTTGTTTTATTTCTTTTTCTTTTATTCCTTGTGTGCATTGCTTGTAGCCTTCTTTTTCTTTGCTTATCATACTCTTTTAGGGTTTGTTGCATAAATAACAAAGATTTAAATAAATATATGAAAACTTAAATGTTATCTCACAAAACTTGTATTATTTATAATAACTCTATAAAAATAGAGTTATCAATATTTGTTAAAATATATGATTTACATTCCAGCTATCAATTATAACTTTCGATTTAATTGTAAGCTAATTTTTTATCTCTTCATAGCATTGTACATTTAGTAGGCCAATAAGGATTTGTCTAAGGGTGGAAATAACTGTAATTATGATCATATATAAGAATGTTTTGGATATTTCAAAGATATACCCAACCTAAGATTATGGTACCAAAGGTATTTTAGTTTTTATTTGTATGCCTATAGTGATAATTAGTTTGCAAGCCACAAAATTGAACCAAAAGGGAAAACGCACTACTTATGAAATTTTAGGAATACAATCATATCTTAGTTTAACAAAAGCCAAAAGACTGGTTACATTAACCACCAAGGTAGAGTACATTCTATAGGTAATAGTTATGTACCAATATTATGGGGAAACACTAAAAAGAAGATTTAGTGTTAGCTCAAATCACATTCTTACAAAGTATAATAACACAAGTGCTAAAAATAGATTAATGACTTGTGCATTTTTTGTAGTAATTATTAGGGTCACAATAAGCAAAAATCCACTTGAGGCTATTGCAATAGGATATTAGGGCAACTTAAGTTGACATAACAAGTGCAAAGAAAGAGAAGAAAAATTGTTCAAGCTTGTTAGGTTTTGTCATTTTCAAGCCATCCTCTAATCACTAAACCAATCTTGCATGGGAAGTCCAAACATAATGAAATTGACTACTATTTCATTCTAAGAAAGGCAACCCTCAAATGATTTAACCAAACTACTCACTAAAGCTCTCCCATAGACCTTGCTTTGCCAATTACGAATGAAACTTGGGGTCATGGCCCCTAGTTTGAGGGGGTGAATTGAGCTGGCATGTTGTCCACATGGCAAGACTAAAGAGCCTAATTTATGCAATATGTCAGCAAACTTAGAAATGCTTGCTTCATCTCACCAATCTTAGGGGACTTATCGACATTCCAAATTGCAAGAAGATATCAAATTTCCCTTTACATAGCTCACCAATGTACCATAGGCTAACAGATAATGTTGGCTAGTGCTACTTTGCTTTTCTCACTAGAATCATGCCTAATCTAGTCATTAGCATACACCTAATCAAAATCATCACTGCATGCCTAATCTAAATCATCAGTGCTTAGCTTTGGTTTACTAAGCATATTTATGTCTTGTTCTACAAGCATACTATGTTATGAGCTTGTTGTATGGACCTCATAACCAGACCTTCAAGATGGAAGTCAAACTAAGGATTTCAAGTTTTTTGCTTCCTACTTAGAGCTCTTTTTATAGGATATGAAAAAATAAGAGAAGTTTATTGATAACAAGATTTACCTAAAACTTGGATAAGGTTAAAAACAACACACCCTATTCTTATCCCACATGGGTTCTTATATAGAGATCCCCTAGTTCCCTCCCTTTATAGAACCTTTTTCCCTCCCCTACAAGCATTCCCATTCCCTTCATGATGAAAGCTAACCCTTTTACTCACTAGCACATTGTCACATGGAAGCATCTCTATAATTGCCTGCATATAAAGGCCTAATACCCTTGTAGGCATGAGCTTATGATAGTGATTCTCTACATCATGTTCTAATAGATTTCTAACCCCCCCTTCACATACAACAACCACCCCTCATGACTAGGGATGGTTAGCTAACTAGGTTCCTAAATGGCACCTAATGTGGCAGAGGGTTATATCATCCCTCTCACCTCAACAAGGGCCTTGTCCCCAAGGTCCGAGGTTGGGTAATGTTCCTACATAATTTAAAGCTTCTCCCAAGTGGCCTTGCATGGCAAGGCACCTTTCCAGTGCACCAAAACTTGTTCCTTCTTTCCCTTGTAGTGTTAATCTAGTATCACTTAAAGAGTGGGTAGGATATGATCTTCCTCAATCGTAAAAGCTGAAAGCTTATTTTGTGCGGGGCAATTGACTCCCACATGGTGTTTAAGTACAAAGACATGAAAGGTTGGGTACAATTTGGACCCCGGCAATAACTTTAACTTGTAAACAACCAGACCCACCTTCTAGAGCATTTCATAAGGACCAAAAAATCATGGTAACATCTTGAAAGAGTGTTGAATGGCCATTAACAATTACCTACAAGGTCAAAGTTTAAGATAAACCTGCTCTCCCACCTCAAATTGCACTTCTCAATGCTTAGCATCTAGTTGCTCTTCATTTTAGCTCTTTCAAGTTAGAAGAACAACTCCTTGAGGATCGTGTCTCAATCATGAAGCTTTTTGTCTATTAACTCCACACTAATAGCTACTAGAATGTAATTTAGGAGATTGGGAAATTTCTTGCCAAATACTTCTTTGTAAGGCATTTTGCTTATTACTAAGTGACAACTTGTGTTGTAGCTACACTTCACCTAGGATATCCATTTAGCCCAACTTTTGGGTTCTTCCCCCATAAAGTAATGAAGATACATTTCCAATGTGCTATTGAACACCTCCATTTGTGCATTGGATTAGGGGTGGTAGGTAGTGGAGTAGCAAAAATGGGCTCCTTGCAATCTAAAGGGTTCCCTCTAAAAGTTTCTAGTAAATAGCAGGTCCTAATCATAAACCATAGCTTTTAGCATGCCATATAATTTTAAGACATTGTCAAATAAACTTGAGCCAGTGATTCAACAGTGTAGGGATGCTTCATTGGCAAAAAATAAGTAAAACTTACTTAAGTGTTCAACTACCACAAGTATGGAATTCTTACCAAAAGAAAGTGGCAAACCATTGATGAAGTAATTCAAAATGTCTTCCCAAATTTGGTCGAGAATCTTGAGTGGTTGGAAGAGCCTTAGCAAAGCTAAACTTTCCCATTTTTATTGCCAACAAATTTGCATCATCTCACCACTTCCTCCATGTCTCGCCTCATGCTTTGCCAAAAAAAGGATGCCTTTAATCCTTGTAAGGTCTTGAAGTTTCCTTCGTGTTGTGCTCCATGGACTTCTAAGATAATAATCTATATGAGATTTGAGTCCTTGGGTAAATACACACATTGCTCAAAGAAGATCACCTTGTCCTAGAACTCTTAGCGTCCCAATGCCTCATTAGACTCAATTTTAGCAATGGGATCCTACAAATTTACATGTTCCATGACCTCTTCCTTTATTGTTTCCAATCGCTTTGGCATTAATTTGGACACTATGAAACACTTAAGGATTGCTAGATCTTCCTCCTTGTTGTATCAATTTATTACTAAGTTGGGCTTGGCTTGTGTCACCTTCCATTAACGGCTCAGTGGGCTTTTGGGTATGGGCCAAGTGTAAGGCCCTCCTTGAGGATATACCAAGATCAAATTCCAAATCACCTTAGGAATGACATTGTTTTGGTTGTCTTCCTCCACCCCATCATATTGTTCTTCAAATTCTTCTGGTTCATGTTGAGATAGAGCATTAATTGCTCGGTTGGCCTTTCCTAGCATATATCGAATCTTGAAAATCAACCCCATTAACTTAAACAACCATTGGTGTTGGGTAAGGGTAGTTAATTATTAATCCTAAAGGTGCTGAAGACTTTGCTGATTAGTTTCTACCACAAATTAGTTCCCTAACAAGTAATGGTGCCAATGTTGCACTACTAGAACCAAAGCTATCATATCGTTTTCATAGTTAGAAAGCCCCAAGTTTCTTCCATTGATGGCCTTATTGAAATAAGCAATTGGCCTCCCTAGTTTCATCAAGACTGCCCCTACTGTTCTACCAAAAGCATCACACATCACTGTGAAGGTTAATTTGAAGTTGGGCAAAGCCAAAATATGAGCCTTTGATAAGGCTTTGTTGTGAGCTTCAAAAGCCTTCTCTAAGGGTTCCTTTCAACTCAAACTGCCCTTTCTTAAGCAGCATGATTAAAGGTGCTACTAGCATGTCGAATCCTTGTATAAAATGGTGATAATAGCCTACAAGGCTGAGAAACCCACATAGTAGCCTTCCTATGTTGGGCCGTTTCCATTCCACAATTTCCTTTATCTTCTCTTGGTTGACAAACACCCCTTTTCAATTAATCACATGTCTTAGAAAACTAACTTCTTCCAACATAAACACATACTTAGATTCCTTTAAATACAAACTATTATCCCCTAAAACTTCTAAGACCATCTCCAATTGCCCCAAATGCTCTTATTCATTTTTTATTGTAAACCATGATATCATCTAAAAGCACTTGGATGAACTTTTGAAAGTATGCCTAGAAAAGGGAGTTCATGAGCACTTGAAATGTTTCCAGTGCATTCATTAGCCCAAAAGGCATTGCTAGGAATTCTTAGTGTCTAGTATGCATTTGGAAGGTAGTCTTGTGCACATCCTTGGGCTTAATTTGAATCTAGTGATACATTGCACGGAGATTTAGCTTGGTGAACTTTTCTACCCCATGCAATTCATCCAAAGACTTGTCTTGGATTGTCCTCTTATTTAGCTCCTAGTAGTTAGCACAGAGCCTCTAGGAGGTGCCCTTTTTCTTGACTAACAGAATTGTCAATGAGAATAGGCTTGTGTTATGTTGAATAAACCTAACCTCTAACAATTCTTGCATAATCTTTTAAATTTTGGTTTTTTGCATGTAGGGGTAATGATAAGGCCAAATGGACACTAGCTGGCTAGGCTCACTCAACATGATTGCATGGTCCTAAGGCCATGCAGAGGAAGCCTTATGGCTCTTGGAACACTTCTTTAAATCAGCTTAGTAGTTGTCCTAACTTGCTTCCTCTATGATGCCATTTTCTTCCCTTGACTATGTTGTTCTTGTCATCATGAAACATAACACAATCCTTTCATAGGCCTTGGCTAGTTCCTTGCTCATCCATGCTCCATCAATAAGCTAGTTCACTAGTGCATTACCCCCTTGGAGTCTTATGGTTTTACCACCCACCAAGAATTCCATGATTAATTTTTCAAAATCCTATAATATGGGACCAAGGGTCCTCAACCACTAAGTACCCAATACCAGATCTATTCCCACCAGTGGCAACAAAAACAAATCTACCCTGAAGGTTACTCCCTACAATGACACCTTCATTCCTAAGCATTGCCTAGAGCTAACCAACTTATCTTTGTTGGCTACCTATACCCGGAATGTCTCACTTTTGTTGGCTTTCAACCTCAACTGAAGAGCTATTCATTTACTTAAGAAATTATGTGAACTTCTAGAATCTACTAAAACATAAATATGGGTATGAAAATTTCCTATGCCACCCATTAACTACATGGTTTAACCCAAGTTGACTCTATTGATCACATTAACTAAATCTATGGTTCTTTTTCTCTAAGTGGCTCCAAGTCTTTGCAAGCATTACTAGCCACATCTTCCTCAACTATCTACACTCCTTCTATTAAAACGAGTCTCTTGCATTGGTGGCCTATAGTGAACTTCTCATTGCAATGGAAGCATAGCCTTTTGGCTCTATGCTCGGCTAGTTGAGCATGACTCATTTTTTGAACCAAAGTAAAGGATCGGTTACCCCCACTACTAATAACCTCCTCCCATTTCACAATTGCTACCACATAACTAGCTTAATGCCTAGACTTATACAATCGAGCCAAACTAAGAGCTAGTAAAAGGGAGCCCAGATGGTTGGCTTGAACATCCACCTGGATCTCATCCTTTAGTCCTATAATGAAGCAAACAACCTGGTGCTCAAGTGTTAACTTGCTAATCCATAGTAGTAACTTTGAAAATCTGTTATAATATTTGTCCATCATTCCCATTTACCACAGTTGGATCAACACCCCAAAGGCATCTTGATAATTTGTAACACTAAACTTTCACATATTTCTATGGCTAGAATTGCCTAAGAGAGCTTTCAGCCAGAATATTCCTCCTTTAGCACCTAAAACCAAATTCTTGCATCCCCTTCAAAGTTCTAAGCTGTCATACTTAGATTTTCATTTTTTGGTTACCTTATAGTAGTCAAAATATTACTATGCCTTACTAACCCAATCTGTAGGGTCATCATCCCCTTCATAATGAAGGAAATCATACTTCACCCCTTTATCTTTCACTTTAGTCAATATAGCTATTCCTTTCTTAGAGCCACTATTCCAACCACCATCCTCCCTATCCTGACTCTCGGTGCTCCAAGAGTTCATCAAAGTGGTTAGGTGATGGAGGCTCCAAGAGTTCATCATCCGCATAATGTTAGTAAAATGTTGATTATTTTTAGCCTATCTTTTGGCCAAATTAGCTTTAATACACTCAAAATGAGCGTTTGCTTTAGTAGGATCAATCTGTCTCTCTAATGCCATAATGTTATGAGCTCATTATGTGGACCTCGTAATTGGATCTTCAAGACAAAAGTCAAACCAAGGATTTTAAGTGTTTTGCTTCATACTTGAGCTATTTTGGCAATCTATGAAAAAATAATAAGAGTTCATTGATAACAAGATTTACCCAAAACTTGGACAAGGTTAAAAACAATACACCTCGTCCTTATCCTAGATAGGTTCTTATATAAAGATCCCTTGGCTCTCTCCCTTTCTAGAACCCTCTTCCTTCCCCTTACAAGCATTTCCATTCCCTTCATGATGGAAGCTAACGCCCCTTCCTCATTAGCACATTGTCACACAGAAGCATCTTTGTAACTTTTTAAGTATAAAGGCCCAATACCCTTGTTTACGTGGGCTTGTGATGGTGATTCTCTAAACCACATTTTAACATATTTCTAGCCCCCTTCACATGTGACAACCACCCCTCATGACTAGGGATGGTTAGCCAAGTGGGTTCCTAAGTGGCACCTAATATGGCAAAGGGTTGTATCATACTACTTCAAGTGTGTATATATTTATGTATTCTTGGTAAACACTTGTACTTTTAATCTACTGAACATATATAGTACAGTTTGTAAAGTTTTTCTTTCTTCTCATTAGTTTCTACTTTTTCTATTGGGCCTGCCTAATATACATGGATTTTCTTAAGATTATTGCTATATTTGAAGTAGAAACAAGTGTGTTGAATCACGAAAATAAAAGGTAATAATATTCTACTAACACGTAAGAGGCCTATTTTCCAAACAAGGACATTGCAGCAAGTGGATTTTTGTATAATATAGTGAAATTTTTTTGTATAAAAAGATGTGTTTTAGTTGTGAAAAATTTTGTTTGCCCATAATGAATAAATGTTTTTCATATCTTACTATGCAAACATTGAATGTCAAGGAAGTAAAAGGTGTGCAAATTATAATATCAATCAATGATATTATAAAGTAGCCAGTTTCCTACATTCCTTCATTATCCAACTTCATACAAGCCTTGGAGAAATATTTTTATATGAAATAAGAGCTAAAAAAATATACTTGGTTACTTTGAAAAAAAATATACTTGGTTACTTTGAAAAAAAATGATACTTGGTTTTATGTGCTTGTAGGTACATGTGTATCAAGGATCAAAGATTATATTATGAGGGCTAAAATTATAATATAAGGGCTTAATTATACAAGCTTGAAGCAAATCCAAGTGAAGCTATTTACTAGTTGGTCTAAACCTAAGTAAAGTCATTTATTAATTGGTTCAAGACCCGTATGAAGTAGGCCAAGTCCAAGCCCGCATGGTGTTCTATTAAGTTGGATTGAGTCAGAAAGTTCCTAAGGCCTATAAGTTTAGCCCATGTGACTGATTAATCAAACCAAGCCCAGTTGATCAGAGTGATGTTGTTTCACTTACATGTGAAACACTACCGTTTCACTTAACCTATGAGAAGGTGATTTAATGGAGTGAAATATAAATGATGCCCTAAAGCCCCAAATTGACAAACTACCTTTTCGCTTCTCGTTGTTGCAAATTCTCCAACGGAAAAAATTTTAAGTTGATAGAAGTGTTAGAATGGCTATTTGCTGCATTAATCATGGTCTTTACTATTGCATGATGGAGATTACATCAAATCTCAACAGGAAAACCACAATGGGAAGACCAAGTTTGAAAAAAAACCCTAGAAAGCTTAAGTTCCTTGAACCTGCTATAAAAAGATGTTCTTTAAGGTTTTTAAGAGCTTTTGCATGAAATACTATTAAGAGATTGCAAAAAAGATTAAAGCTGTGAAAGCTTATATACTCTTGTGATTGAGTTCTTTGATCTTCAATGATATTCCTCTACATTCATATTCTTGTGAACATCCACTGCTAGATTAAGTTGTTTATGTGTTGATTAAACTCTTATTATCATTTGTATATAAATTACTTTGTAAATCCAAAATCCTAACTTTATGATAATTGGGAGTTTCATAATTAGAGCTTGAATTAACTTTGTATATCTTCAATTAGATCTTTATTAAGCAATATTCCTCACAAATCATATATCATTAAGGGCTTATTATTGTACTAAGGTTGAGTCAACCTTATACTTGTAATCAAGGATTGTTTAACTCCTTGTGAAGGAGTTGGAAAGTGTAGGATTAAAGTAAAGTGGACTTCAACCGGTTATGTTGAAGAAGGAAAAGGGTGGAAGTAGATGACAAGGGCCAAACCACCATGTATATCTTTGTCTCATCTATTATGTGCTTATCTTTCTTGCCATTTGATCTCATTACTTGTGATGATTCATTTGATTGCATGAAAAGTGAGTGAACCTGAATTAGAACTGAAAAACCTAAGTCATAACATAGAGTTATAGAATATACAATTTGCAAGATTATTTGTTTTTTTGGATTAGTTTAGGATCTTGTTGTAAGCATTCATTGTCTAGTATTGGTGCATTGTGATAATGAGATCATCATGCATACAATAGCAAATTAGATATTTTGCCTATAGATTAAGCACATCAAGATAGAGTATTATTTCATACAAGAGAAGTTAGAAAGAGGAATCATAATAACACATTATGTAAATACATAGAACAATGCGTAGATCTATTCACCAAAACTTAGTATAACCCATAACAACAACAACAAATATTATCTAAGCTTGAAATATTTGATTTGTAGAAATCTTTAACTTGAGAGGAAGTGTTGAAATGTGTAGTGTTGTGGGCCTTTTATGAGGTTGTAAACTTGTGTTGCATTTTTATTTGTTTTAGTGGGCTAAAGACCATTGTGGGCTTCCAACCCATTTGATTTTTTGGCGCATGATAAAAACAATCGTAATTCTTAAGCAACTATCAATATGATCTTTGCTAATGGGAAATTTCCATAGATCCTTTGTTTTTGTGTCTGCAAGTTTTCTCAAGGAAATTCTTCAGTAGGAAGAGAAATTCCAAATAAGAAGTGCTGCAACATCAATGATAAAGCCATTTTCATTTTCATCATTGCAAAGTTTTGTCCACTGCATATCCGCGGGTCCGTGCATAACCATAACCATGGTGAACAAGATTATCAATAAATAAACCTCCACTATAGCTATTATCAAAATTTTTGAGGTTCATGTTTGTCACATTCCTTAACTATAGATCTAGTAAACGACCTGTTAAGAGACTGATTCTCAACCCAGTCGGTGTTTTCATGCTTGTTTTTCTCCTTCCCCACTATGGTGACAGTGAAGAAAACCCGTTAAGGGTTGAAAGGAAACTTTTGCATTAACGGGTGAAACCCAAGGTTACAAAAAGTTTCTAAAAATTTCGTAATTAATAAATTTTTGTAATAGATGAGTTCTTAATTGTTTTATTTGTTAATTTAATGAAAGTGAAAGTTCTGGAGCTCGACTAAAAATAAAATTGTAATATTTTCCCGCTGTTCATTTGAATTTGAAAATCTTAGACGCTAACTTCATCCTAGAATGAAAATAGAATACACAACCTTCAAAAGGAGTTGTGCTTTGTCTTTTCCAAGTTGAAATATTCTTATTCCTCCCATGAAGCTACTCCCAAATGCTGCTCAAGAATTAACATCACTGAAAAGCTCCTGGCTAGAATGACAAAAAGACAAACAGACCTATTAGGGGAAGAGCATATGTTAATCATGCCAAGAAGGATAAAAAAAATTGAAGATGGCTTTATTAATGAGATTTATGATATCTTAGACCACCTTAAGATGACAAATGGACATCTTTGACCCAAAGTGATAAGAAAAATAATCAATAGCAACGTTAAGGTTCAAATTTTCGTGGTGGTATTCGACTGGAGGCCCCCCAATGAAGTAGTGGTGATGCAAAAGATTAGAGTCTAGTCCTTAGGATCATATCATGATCATTATCTATCATCATCAAATTTTACAAGGTGTTATGCTTGATTTCCATCAAGATTATTCTTTAACGTCTTTTCTTAAATGAACAACTAAAATGTGGAATTGAATGTGTTTAATTTTATTTTGAAAATTTATCCTTTTTCTTTTCCCCTTGCTAAGGGCATGCAATATTGGTTGGGGTTAGACTACCTTATCTTTTTATCCCAACAAGGTATTGATGTGGATGCACTCAAGGCCCAATAATACGAGTCCACACAATGATTCAATGTCCAAGAAGCCCAAGTGTGAAGGGCATGGAGAGATTCCCTAGGAATTCTAATTTGTTTAGAATTTCTTTTATTATTCTTTAGGGTTTTCTTTAAATTGTTAGTCCTTAATTTCTTAAGTTTTCTTTATTGTCTGAGAATATTTCCTTTCATTTGTTTTTGCTTAATTGTCTAGGTGCTTAATTTATTTGAGATTTCCATACTTTTCAGATCCTTAATTTGGCTAGCATTCCCATATTTGTTAGAATCTTAATTTGTCTAGACTTCCTTATTTTTCGAAATTCCTAATTTGCTAGGATCTTTTTAAGGTTAGGTTTAGTTGCCTATTTAAAGTGAGCAATGTTTTAGTTGTAAGCTGACTTGTTTTTGGCAAAGAATAGAAACCCTAAGTTGTTTGTTCAACTTGCATCCTTTATCCAATTCTTTTCAGAGATTGGTGGTGGAGCACCTCCTTGACTAATGGCATTGTCTTTACATCTTAGAGCTTATTCAACATCTATCTTTTGTTTTTGTTCTTTTTATTTTTGTTTTTATCCCATTCTCCCCATCCAAACACTCACTTTTCTCACAAAAAACCCAAAAATACCAACAAAAAAAAAAAGTTTTACATATCACACCTTTATCCTAAGCTTGCTCAAGCCTACCATCATATCCGCATTATGTATGGTCTTTCAACCCAATCTTTATTAATTAAAAGTGCAAAATAAAAAAGAAATAATGTCACTTGAGAAGTTTTCAAGATAAGGCCATACATCTACTTTATGAGACCAACCTTCACCGATCAACCTTTCATAATTGTATAATTGCAACTTTGGTAAAATGCATGTAACATATCCCGCAGCAATCAGTTTACAAGATCTGAAACGAAGTTGAGATCTTAGCATTATGGCTTTTCAATACATTTTCCAATAAAGATTAAGGATTACCAATTGTATTAAGATATGTGTAATGAGTCTCATATTGTTAAGAATTATATTAAAAATCTTGCTTATATAGTAATAGGTTTCACCAATTTGTTATTCAACTTTTGAGTTGAATAATGGGTCTCTTAGTATGGTATCAAACACTCATTGATTTAAGTTTATACATTTTCATGTAATATAACACTACAATGATTCAATAATTCAGCTATCATAGTAAAAGGGTATGTTAAAAGTGAATAGTGAATCTTACATTACCAAAAAAATATATTAAAAATCTTGCCTATATAATAATAAATTTTACTAACACTTATGTCAACTTTTGGTTAGATAATGGATCTTTTAACAAATTAGATTATCAATAAAGATGACATAAAAATCATTTTCCTTTCACTAAGTAAATTCAATGTGTAGTCATTTTGTCTCCTTTCATAAGTTTTAAGGATTAGAATTCATAAACTCTTCGCATAAAAAGTCTTGGACTAGAAATCATATTCGAATATCAGTAAATAATACCTTATTGGATCACAAGAGGCCATTTTTCAAACAGGGACATGCCAATTCTGATACTATAGTTTGTGCAATATAATGTGAGCACCAAATTGAGGTTGGATGGTTATAAAGGAATAAGGGGCGTGAGTGTAGGATGGAGAAATTTCAAATGAGAAGTGCTGCAACAACAATAATAAAGCCATTTTTGCTTCCATCATAGCAAAATTTGCCCAATGCATATCCGAGGACCCGCTGCGAAAGGAAAGAACGATAGTTGGCCCTTTGTTGCATTTGAAATACCTTGTGAGAACCTCTTTGGGTTGAATTCCTTTGCATCGTCTCCCCAAAGTTCACAATCATGATGGACAAAAATTATTGGTAGAGAAACTTCCACTCCAGCCGGTATTATCAAACTTTTTAGCTTTATGTCCTTGTGAACCGCTCGATGTACAATAGGTATTGGCGGGTAGAGCCTCAGCACCTCATACAATATCATGGTTACCTGTGTCACGGATAACAGTTCTCCAATCAGCAAGCATTTCATCAGTTCAATTGTTCAATATTATAATTACATGTTAAGTCACCATTTGCAAGGTCAAGAAACTGATAAATCAACATAATAAAGTGTATTGAAATATTTTAAGCGAACACTAGGAAATACTTACAACTTTTAGTTGATTTAAGCCATCAAAGTTTGGTTTATTTTTACCAAAGATTCCCAAAACCTCTACTCTTGCACATGCTTGCCAATTTGGATACTTGCTCAGCAGCACCATTGTCCAAACAAGCAAGGCTGAGGTTGTTTCTTGTCCCGCAAAGTAAAATAGCTTGCATTCCTCGATTACATCTGTTATACTCATTGTAGCATTCTTTTCCTTAAGTTCTCTTGAATTGGATTCCAAAAGTATTCCCAACAAATCATCATTGGTGGAAATACCTCCCTTTCTTTCTCTTTCTTGTTTGTCAATAATTCCCTTCAGCAACGCTCGTACCTCCCTATAATTTCCCTTCATCTTGGTGTTTAGTTGAGTGGGTACGAACCTACATTGCAAAAAATCTTTAAAATCTTGAAATCTTGGAATATAATTCTCCATTAAGATTTTGATTATTGATGATAAATTATGAAAAAATGCTTTTCAAATAAACTATAAGATTTGTTCTCCATTAAGACCATGAGAAATAAACTGAAATAGGTGGATGGAGCAAATTTAAAATTTGTGAAAAGTTTCCAAATTTTGTAATTAACTAGTTCTTTATTGTTTTATATGTTAACTTAACATGAATTTAAGTTCTCAAGAGTGTGGGTAGTATGAGAGTCTCAAATTGAAAATAAAATTTCTGAAGTGAAGTTAAAATAAAAAAAAATAACTTAGCAAATCTTGAATTAACTTTTGGCTTGTTCCTATTAACTCTTTAGACATGGAGCTCTATGAAAGAAAAAATTGTCATATGTTTTTTTCCCTACTCATTTGAAGTTAAAAAATTTAGACACTACCTCCATCCTGGAATGTAAACAGATTGCACAGCTTTCAAAAGGAGTTGCGCTTGCTCTTTTTGGAGTTGAAATATTCTTCTTCCTTCCTCATAGCTACTCCCAAATGCTGCTCGAGAAATAACATCACATGACAGGGTTTCAAGGTACGGCCATACATCTATTTCACAGGATCCCTCCTCACCGATTAGCCTCTCCCATTGGCAAATAATGTCGCTGCAACTCTGGTAAAATGCATGTAACATATCCTGTTGCAATCAGTTTAAAATATCAGAAACGAAGCAGAACTCTTAGCATGGTGGCCTTTCAGTACATCTTCCAAAAGTGATTAAGAATTACCAATTGGTTTCACAATGAAGATAGGTTTATCAATAAAGATAACACAAAATCATTTTCCTCTTTCTAGGTAAATTCAATGCACAGTTATAATCTCGTCAGATAAAAAGTCTTGGACTCTATTCATATTGGAATATCAGTAAATAGCATCTCTCTTGGCTCCACCTTCATGGAACTCAAATTTCATTAAGAAATATTAGTCTTATTTCTCAGAAATTGAGTTCATCCTAGTCCAGTTTTAAGGCTCTCCTTGTTTCAACATAAAATGATTTTTGAGTGACAAAATTGTTGAATTTCTATTGCTTGGTTGAGAGCCTCAAAAATCACATTCGAAATGTTTTCTGCTGCTGATACAAACAAATAACCTTCAACTTTCCAGTGCGAAATGCAGGGTTGATAATCTTCCTGTGTTTAGCCCATTTCTCATCCTCGTAGGATACGATTCCTGTTGAAAGCAACATTGTAAGTGGAGGTCCACTTGACTTCCGAAACTCGCCTATCTTGTTGAATACTTCTTTTATTTGTTCCGGCTCCGTAATGAACACCCTCAGTTTTGGACCAAACCATATAAAAGAATTCTTACCTGCATACAATTTGGAAGGTCAGAAGTAAATCCAAAACCCCTATAGGAGTTGAAGTCGGTATACGTATCATGTAGTCCCCCGATTACGATGCTCAGGATTTTCTGCATTCTTAAAGTTAATGATTTCAATCTGAAGAAATAGAGACTTTATCGAAAGAAGCAACACTGATATCAAAATTAAGTGGGTGATGGTACAATGTTCTGTTACGTTGGTAACCCCCGATTACGTTGGTAAAACGTTCTGTTACTGGCTTGTCCGCCTAGGACACATTAGGCTTCTGGGCGTGCTAAGTGGGTGATGGGTATATAAGAATAATTGAGCTTGTCGAACCAATAAGTCATAGCCTTTTAGTTCAATAATTGGTTCATTACAATTGACATCAATATCAAATGTGTTGAATGCCTTGGAGGATCTTTTTTTTATTTGAGTTTCACCTCAAATATCTTATTTGAAAATTTTATTTTATACATACTTCTTTGTACATCAAGCAACATCAAACTTAATGTCACATGAGGTAAAATAAAATCAACTTGAATTCTGTTACCATACAAAAAGATTCAAAAGTTAAAAATAAGAATTAGTTCGAGTGTTAAAAGATCATTCTTTTATTTAAACTTCATTTTAGATATTCATCTTTTGACATAAGACTTTTATCCTTGGTACAAAATGAATCTAGAAAAGATCTCTAAAAGGAAATACAAAACTTGAGTTAAAAAAAATATCATAGACGAATAAATAAGTTTCACGAAACATTAAGAAAGAAGGAATATATAACTCCAGACACTTTATTTAAATAACGGATTCCTCAATTATTTTACATGAATAGGCAGAAAACATGAATTCTTTAAACCTGCAATTAAACAACCGCCAATATTACGGATTTTATAAAACTTCTTCTAGCACATATTTCTGTTACACTGAACTGAGTAAAGCCATGGAATTTGGCTTTGGGTGGAAGAAAGTAGCAGGTAAGGGTATTGCAGAGTACCGTATTTCTCCATTGTGTGATGATCAAAAGGGGCGACACGAGGCAAGGCATCATCGTCAAGACTTATGGGTTTAGACCTCGCTTGCTTGGACATCATGGACATATCCTTCAAGTCTCCAGAGAAAAACCGATAGGAATTGCCTGCAAGCCCTTGCTCTCTTAGGCATCTCTCCAGGCTTTTGGGCCTCACCCATACCCATTTCACAATCCTCCAGGCCAACGTTAACGTTACTACTGTAACGAGAACAGCGAAGATTACAACCATGTTTCGCAGAGAGGAAAGTGATGGCAGAATCTAACTGTAACTGATAAGAGTAGGGCGACGGGGGATGTTTATTTATAAATTACCAGCTCAGTGATGAAGGAGTTTAGAGTCCATTGAAGTAACGAACAGTGAACGTCAGAGACGATTGAGGAATTAATAACTGGGAAAGAAAACGTCATGGGGAAATTTCGGTATTATATAATAACTTGTGTTACGCACCAACCTTTATTTAGTTAGGATTTAAGTTATTTAATTAAATTTTAAATAATTTAGCTAGATTTTAGTTGTATAGCTGATATGGCAAATGTAGTTACGTTATCCATGATGTCATCGTATGTAAGCCTCTTCTTTCTTTTATTTTATGTGAGACAAATCTTCTCCCTTCCCTAATGGACTATTAGGTTTCCTAGCATTATGGTTCCAACACATCCAAATGCAACTCAGAGAATCCAAAATTTATCCCTACTTACTCCAGACATCGCCCAGCATAGCCAAGAACAGATCTTGTTATGCATTCCCGGCGCATAACAATGCATCACCAAACAATGTTCACCATGTTCACATTACATTGGATATCTTTACAAGCCTAAACTTGCACTACTTAAATGACAACTAATAATAGCTAAAAATAATAATAAATGTTGAGAATAACTAGTATATTATGAATAACCTAAGAAAGGAAAGTCAAAAGTTGATTAATGTTAATATTAGCCTCTGCCATATTGCTGTTACTACTGAATATCATTTAATAAAGTGTTGCATTAATTAGTTCTGTGAGATGAATGATTTATCTCATGCTTCACCCTTGATATTAAAAATGGGCCCGTTAAGAAAATGGTTCCACGTGTAAAATGTGAAGGCTACTGGTGCTTGCTATTAACCATTGTTTTCTTTGTCTATATGGTTCCTATGTTACTCCAATAGTTCATAGAATGAATTCATTCGTTCCGTCTATATATTTTGAGCTATATCGTTCTAGTAGTTTTGTAGCCGTGTAAATTTTATCACCAAGAATCAATAGAGTTTGCTTGGTGTTAATGCAAATTCCTTGGTTTTTATCATAGTTTCTGAATAAAATATAGTCATTTTATTTTTTATTACAAAATATCTATGCTTTTTCTAAATTTCCACCGTACAAATAATTTCTATAATTTCCCACAAAGTAGACAATTATTTTGGTAAATCTACAAAAAAAAAATTCAAATGTGACCTGAAAATATTTGTCAATTTTACAGTTCCATACATATTATGAGATAGTATTTGCAAAACTTAGAAACTTCTACATAAATTGAGATCAACAGTACAATTGGTGAACAATTGTTGGGTACGTATGAGATCCGCATACAAAACACATCTAGAGTCTATTCTTCAGTAAGTGTATGGAAAGGATTATGAAAGGGAATGGAAGTTGCTTGCTGTTAAACAAAATAAATAAATAAATGCTAATATCACCGTGACTTACACAATCAAAAAAATCTTGATTTTTGAAACTAATATTATTATTAGATGTATTCTCTATACTTATTAAAATGTGAACTATAAGTTTCACATTACCAAGTAATAATAAATTCTATCAACTTTAGAGTTTATTTTTGGACTAGAAACTGACTATCTTAATATGTCCAATAATTTGACCATCATAATAAAAGAGTATATTAATATATTGATAATAAGTTTTACATTATTAAAAAAATATTAGAGTTATGTTTATAAGATAATAAATTCTATTGATACTTGAATCAACTTTTAAGTTAAAAGTTAACAGTAATTATTTTTTATACTCTTTCCGTCTACATGGGCTTATGAAAGAGAGCAAATTCTTATAAAGTATACGCACAAAAAATCAAATATAAGCCTCCAAAACATCACGTTCAATATTGCAGATGAGCATGAGGAGATTTGATAACAATTACTGTCCTTGCCTGTTTAGCATCCACCCGTTCCAACCAAAAGGTGGCATCTCTCGACCGTAGAAGTTCTTAGAGACCAACTATCGATCTAGGGAGCTCAAAATGCGGTGTAGGCAACGTACAACAATGTTAAATAGTTGAAAGGTTCTTTTCTTGATAGTAATCTTTCCAGTAATTTTTTTAGCCTTTTTTCGCAGATTCGGCTTTTCTTGAAGCTGACTATATATTTTATTTTATTTTACTTGTAAAGGCGGTTGGACATATGTTACATATAAAGTGAATGACGAGGGATTCTATAAAAAAAAAGTGTATAGAAATAGAGTTTGTTCCGTTGAAGCTAGTTATAGCTGTTCTTCATAGTTTGGACTATGTATGTACGTCAATCCCGACAACAACTAGCGTCCGCAGTGCTAGACTGTTAGCATTCAGAAATACATCTAAAATTTATTTAACCTTATCCTGGGCTCAATGCTCAACACAACCATGCAAATAGTACAGAACAAGAGGAAGGAAACACATCCCTATGGATTAGTGTATGGATTTGATTATAAAAGGGAATGGAAGTTGCTTGCCGTTAAACAAAAAGAGAAAAAAAAATTAAATGCTTTATTGATCTTCGTGGTTTACCCAATAGAAGAATCTTGATTTTTGAAATTGACATAAATATTAGACATATTCTCCATATTTATTAAGATTTGAACAATAAGTCCTACGTTACTAAGTAATATATTAGAATTTCCACTTATAAAATAATGAGTCTCTCCAAATTTAGAATCTATTTTTAGATTGGATAATAAGCCTCTTAATATGATTCAATAATTTAACTATCATGATAAAGGAATATGTTAAAATATAAGTAATAAATCTCACATTATTAAAAAAATATATTAACATTTCAAAAGCTTTGATTTTTACTAATGTTTATGGGTTGTTTTTAAATTTTTGAAAGTGAGATCGCATTTGAAAGTTTCCTTTATAGGCCATGTTGCAGAATTCTTACCTTTAGAAATACAAACACATCCTTTAGAATTCTTACCTAATTTTAAGGTCAACTTTTGAATTAGATAATTAACTTTTTAATATAATTTAATAATTTTATCATCATGATAAAAGAACATATTAAGATGTGAGTAATAAGTCTCAAAAAGTATATTAAAATTTTTAAATAATAAATTTTATTATTTTTATTAATTTTAAATTGACTCTAAGGTTAAAAGAGCCTTTCAAGAATACTTATAATTATATTCCTTTCGTCGACATGCGCTCACGCAAAAGAATAAATCCTTATCCCGTATAGCACAAAAAGTTAAATATGAGCCTCCAAAACATCATTGCCACTGGACAACATCACATGCAATGTTGCAGATGAGTATGATGAGATTTGATTTACTACAGCGAATTACTGTCCCTACCTGTTCAGCAACCATCCATTCCAACGAAAAGGTGGCACCTGCTGACGGCAAAAGTTTTTAACACGTAGCACATGGAGAGACCAGCCATCGATCAAGGAAGCTCCAAATGCGGTGTCGGCAACATACAATAATGTTAGGGTTGAAAGGTTGTTTTCTTGATAATAATCTTTCTAGTAACTTTTTAGCCTCTTTTTTGCAGATTTAGTTTTTGTTGTAGCGGACTATTTATTTCATTTTATTGGCAAGGAATGATCCTTTCTGTCCACAAGGTTAGTTGCGAGAACTCCTTTTGATAGTTGTTCACACTTCTCACCTGGTGTAGTTTTGTTAGATCGCCAAAATAGTCATTGTATTCTTTCGGCCCATTCTCTCCATAAGATGCTTTGTGAGCATCTTCCACGTAACATACTTGTGTGCATGCTCTTCTTTGAACATTCCGTCCCAGACTTGAGCCTCTTCCTCGTGATTCCAAGGGCTATTTGGACCTTCTCGTCATTTGGCATGTGGTGCAAGTGAAAGAACCAATCTGCTCAAAATATCCAATCTGTCGGGTTGCCACCCTCGTTGTAACAAGGAAGTTCTACCTTCAACTTGGTCTTGCTTGCTACTGCATTGGACTGTGACACCTTTGTATTCAATGTTTAATCTCCACCTCTACTACTGGAAGCGCCACCAGCACCTTCTTGATGTTTTCAACTTCCATGGTCAAATTTGGCATCTAATGTAGTGAACATCTGCTATATTGATTCACTCAGCTCATGAAACCTCCTTTCCATGTCCGAGCCACCCAAGTCACTCCTTGATCACTCATGATCACCTTCTCTGATACTAGTTTGTTACATTGATACTTACCAAAGTAGGTATTAGGGCAATTTACTGGTTGATCCACCACTAAGAAATCCATGAAATGCTTCTTCAATCCCTCTATTGTGATGGAGGAAGGAATAAAAGGCTTTGTTAAAGGAAAGCTAACCACCGTACGAACACAGCATGCCACTCTCTTCTCCTTCCCACTTTGGACAAGACAATAGCTAACTCTCCCCATGCTTCCTACTAACTACACACATAGCGTAAACACCACATGCTTATGTTACATTGCGGTGATACGGAACGAATCATTGGGCGAGAGTATATCCTCATGGAAGAAGTTGGCAAATTGTTTCTTCTTTCCACCCAGGGTGATAGAACCAGCGGTAGAAGGCTTCATTGGGAGTGAAGCTACTCCTTACACTTCATTAACAATAAACGTGTCTTACAACGAGATTACCCTTTCTTTTAAAGGCCACGTAATGTGATCTTGTGGGAAAGGACTGACCAACATTAATGACTAATGGAACTTCCACATGTTAACCTACTAGTACAAAAGACCTGCTAAACTAACACGTTAACACTTCTACAGACCTGCTAATACAAAAGATATGCATGACACGTTGCACGCTTACGAATTCTCTTGTACTAACTCCCTAAGTGCTCCTATGACTACGCTGCCACGATGGCCTGCTTGTAGTCCTGCTCTAGGCTTCCAAGAGCAAAAGTGACAATGTAGATAATTCTCTCCATCATTCCATATACACTGGTTCGTTATAAATCCTCCCTTTCAATTTTAGACCTTGTCCCTAAGGTTAGCTTTAGGATATTAGAACTACATATCCTTTAGGTCTTCCCAAGTTGCCTTTATAAGAGTCAAGCCTTGCCATTGGACTAATCTCGGGATGCCTTTTTCTAATGTGTTGCTTGAGGATTGCCTAAGGAAGAGCTGAGGGAATTTTGCCATTAATAGCCTAAGGCAAGAAAGGTTGTACCTCAATATGGTCCTCTATGCTTCGCTTTAAGCAAGATACATGGAATGTCGGATGAATTTTGGAATTAGGGGTAAGCACCAACTTGTAGGCCATCTTACTGATTCTTTGAATGATTGGTAATGGTCCATGATACCTCGCAACTAGCTTGGCAGCTCTTTTTAAACTTATGGATGTCTAACAAAATGGCTTCATATGCAAATAAACCCTATCACTTATAGCAAATTCTTCATCCTGGTGATGTTTATCGAAAGCCATATTCATCCTCTCTTGTGTTATGTTGAGGTGGTCTTTGATTAACTTCAAAGTAGCATCCCATTTAGCCAACTCTTTGCCAATAGCTTCCACCCATGCCATCCCCGAAACATACTAAAGCAAAGTTGGGAGAGACCTATCGTATAGAGCTTGGAAGGGGGACACACCTGTGGTGCTAGAAGTATTCTGCACAAGTTTGGCCTTGTTGAAAACCATATGTTGATGTTTTTTGTTGAGTAAAATTTTATTTGTGAATATATGGTAACATCTTTATATGCATACATTAAATATCAAAGGAAGTAAAAGGTATACAAATTATAATATCAATTAATAATATTATAAAGTAGCCGGTTTCCTACATTCGATTATCAAACATCACATATAAAGCTTAGATAAATATTTTATGTGATTTAATGAGCAAAAATATAAGTGCTTATATTAAATAAAAAATAATACTTGATTTTGTGTTCTTGTAGGTACATGATGATAAAGGGCCAAAGATTATATTATGAAAGGAAAATTCATAATTCAAGGTTATATGTAATCAAGCTTATTGCATAACTGAATGAAATTATATGCAAAGCTAAAAAACAACTCTACTGGACTGAATGCTTTGCTGGATCGAGCTTAAACAACTCTGCGGGACTGAGTGTTGTGCTAGACTGAGCTTAAACTCCTCTACTAGACGAGATGAAGCTGTCCCGCTGGATTAGGCTAAAGTTATTCTAATGGACCAAGGCTGAGCTGATCCACTAGCCTGCAAGCTAATCCATTGAACAAAGACTTGCCTAAGCTTGAGGTTGTGAAGCATTACCATTTAAATGAAACATGGTCATTTCATTTAAGTTAAGAAGGATGTTGCTCTTAATCGAGCAACTAATCGATCAAAGTCCTAAGCCTCTTCACCAAGCCACTCTCTCACCTCTCTTTGTTGCCAATTCTCCAATGGGAAGAAATCTGAGGTGATAGGAATGTCAGAGTCATTTTGAAGAGCCTTAATCGTCATCTGCACTGTAGATTGATAGAGTATTTATCAAGTCCCAACGGTTTAATCTCAACGGGCAACTCAGGTTTGAATGAAAACCCTAGAAAGCTCATTTACTTGATACCTTATATAAAAGGAGAGAAAGAAAGTCCTTTTGGTGTGGTTTTGATGAGATCACCTAAGAAATCAAATTAATACTCAAGTCTTGCAAAGATCTTATACCTAACACTATTCTTCATCGATCTACGAAGCAACTTTGTATCTTTGGTGATATTCCTTCAAACTAATATTTTTATGAATATTCACTGTTAGATTAAGTCATTTATGTGTTGATTGAGCTTTGATTATTATATGCACATAAACCTCTTTGTAAATCCGAAACCCTAACTTTGTGAAAATTAAGGGTTTCATGATTAGAGCTTGAATTGAGTTTGTATATCTTCAATTAGCTCTTTGATAAGCATCATTCCTCACTTACATTATATATTTGAGGATTTGCTTGATGTACTAAGGTTGGTTCAACCTAAACATTGTAACCATAGATCATTTAACTCCTTATAGAGGAGTTGTGAAGTGTAGGAGAGGGTTTCTCTTAGCTTGAGTAGACTTCAACTTGTTGAGTTGAAGGAGAAGAGGGTAGAAGTAGGTAACAAGGGCTGAACCACCATGTAAATCTTTGTGTCCTCTTATCTTCTTTTACCTCTCTATTTATATGCTTTGATATATCTGTGTTGAATGCCAATCTTGCATGAAACTTAAAAGAACAAAAAAATATAGGTAAAACCATAAAAACCAATTTAACCCCCCCTTTCTTTGGCTAGCCATAAAACCTTACAATTGGCATCATGAGCCAGGTTCTCTATTTTAAAGGCTTAACATCCTAGAGTATATCCATTTAGATGGCTGTAAAGAAAAGAGTAGCTATCATGGGGTACAATTGATAACTCTATTTTTATAGAGTTATTTTGATTATTTTAAGATATAAATAATATAATTTTGTGAGATAATATTTGATTTTTTATATATTTATTCAAATCTTTATTGTTTATGTAGCAAGCCCCAAAAGAGATGAAAAGTAAAGGAAACATGAAGAAAAGAAGCAAGGCACGTGAGGAATAAAAGAAAAAAATAAAATAAAATAAAATAAAAAGAAGAGAAGGCAACGTGTAAAGTAGCAAAAAGATGAGGAAAAGGACAAAAAGGACAAGAAAGAAAATAAAGGAAAAGGGAAAAAAGTGAATTATCAAGGGAGAATCTTAGGGCACGCCTCCCAAGACAGCATAAAGAGAGGAAAATGTAAAGAGAAGGAGGGTGCCACATAAGAGAAAAAAAAGAGAGAGAAAGGAAAGGAGAAAAGGTGCCGCTGAAACCAAGACCAAGAGATGAAAAAGAAAAGAAAAAAAAAAGAAGAAAAAGAAAGAAGAGGCGCGATAGCTTACCTCTATTTCATGCCATTCTTGATGTTAGTTTAATTTGTAGAAATTCTATAAAGTATTCTTAAAGAGAAGATAGTGTAGTAACAACTTTCCTATTTTTTATTTTTAAGATGTTTTGCTTAATTTCTACTATTGTTTTGGTTTGTTATTTTCTTATGTTCTAAACTTCTTTTGTTAGAGCAAAGATGTAGTCTAACTATGATGATATGAATTTTATAAATTTCTATACTTTGCAAGATATTTTATTTATGTGAGTTATATATTATTATGCTTAATGCTTTTAAGTGATTGGCCACCACTTGAATGATTTGATGTGCATGTTTGAGATTGAGAGGTAATAATATGCAATTGCTTCTTATAATATATAATCATGAATTAAATATGAATAGACATATACCATGTTATTTGTGTGGCTTTTGGTGATAAGATAACCGAAAAATTTATTGTAAACCAGGAATATTCACAGATCCTAATCATTTGGTTTATTTCAATTCACATATAGAGATATAGTGAATTAATGAACTAAATAGGTTTACTATACCTAGACATAGGATAGTAAATAAATTAGAAAATTCCATCATCACATAGGTAATATCATTTTTGTAGGCATAAACTATGAAAATTCATATCTAGTAGTTATGGTAAAATTAGAAGCTCTAACATGTTTCTCATTTTGATTTTTCCTACTTGGATTCAATTTTAATTAGTCTTGAGTTTTTGTTTTAGAACTTTTAAATTTTAATTCATCATCAACAATATTTTGATTTGCTAGATAAATTTTAAGATTAATTCATCATTAGTACTTAATTAGTTTAGTATTCACCAATCTTCATGAGACAATACTTTTCTTATCATTATATTACTTGTTCGACATGTTCACTTGCATCAAAATTTCATCGAACAACAATAAACCACATGAGTAGAATCAATCTTACATGCATAATTGATCTACATTTATACCTATTCACATGAGTAGAATCAATCTTACATGCATAATTAATCTACATTTATACCTAGTAGTTAGGTGAAATCGAATGCTCTAGCATATTTCAGTTATCAAGTTTAGGTTAAATTTAGTTGTTTAGTCCATGTTTTATCACTTTGATTTACTAAATAAACTTTAGAAATTGTTCACCATTAGTAATTAGTTAACTTAGTAATCATCAATCTCTATGGGATGATATCTTTACTCATTATTATATTACATGTTCGACATGTTCTTACATGTAGAATTTCACCTAATAGAATATCAGGCCTTCTTGTCCCAAGTAGAGCCAAAGGAGACAAAGGAGACAAATGAAGCTCTTGAAGATAAAAGTTAGTTTCTTACCATGCAAGAAGAGTTGAATCAATTTGAGAGAAGTCAAGTCTGGAACTTGGTTCCTAGAGCAAAACACCATCTAGTTATTAGCACAAAATGGGCATTTAGAAATAAGTTAGATGAAAATGGAATCATCACTAGGAATAAAGCTAGATTAGTTGCACAAAGGTATAGCCAAGATGAAGGAATAGACTATGATAAAAAATTTGCACTAGTAGCTAGATTAGAAGCTATTAGCATGTTGTTGGCATTTGCTTGTTGTATGAACTTTACTCTCTTTCAAATGGATGTCGTGCTTTCTTAAATGGTGTCATTAAAGAAGAAATGTATGTTAAACAACCACCCAAATTTGAAGATCCCAATGTATCATGAACATGTGTTTAAGCTTTCAAAAGCTTTGTATGGACTTAAGCAAGCCCCACGAGCTTTGTATGATAAGTTGAGTAATGTTTTGCTCAGTGCAAATTTTAGAAAGGAAAAGTGGATAATACATTATTCATCAAAACAAAAAAAAAATAAAAGCACATTCTAACTGTTCAAATCTATGTTGATGATACTCTGTTTGGTTCTACTAGTCCTACTTTAAGTAAAGAATTTGTTGAATCTATGCAAAATGAGTTTAAGATGAGCATGATGGGTGAATTGACTTATTTCTTAGGCCTTCAAATAAAAAAAATCCAAAAAAGGCATTTTTATAAGTCAAACCAAGTATGCAAATGAATTAATTAAGAAATATAAGATGCATAATTCCAAACCTATAAACACTCCCATGAGCACATCTACTTCTTTATCACATGATGAAAAAAGGGCTAATGTTGATTCAAAACTATATAGAGGGATGATTGGTTTGTTACTTTATTTGATTGCATCTAGACATGATATCATGTTTAGTGTATGTTTATGTGCCAAATATCAATCTAATTAAAAAGAACAACATTTAATGGATGTTAAACAAATATTCAGATATTTGAAAGACACAACCACATTAAGAATTTGGTATAGACACAACTCTTGATTTGCATACTGTTAATGATTTTAACTATGCTGGGTGTAAGATAGATAGAAAGAGCACAAGTGGTGCTTATCATTTCTTAGGAAACATGTTGCTTTCTTGGTACTCCAAGGAACAAAATAGTGTAGCACTTTCTTCTACTAAGGCTGAATACATAGTTGCTGCTAGTTACTATGCTCAGATTCTATAGACATAACAACAGTTGGAAGATTATGGTGTTACTCCACCAACATTCTACTAAAATGTGATAATACTAATGCTATAAACTTAACAAAAGAAACCTATCTAGCACTCTAAAACTAAGCATATAGAGATAAGACATCACTTTATTATAGATCATGTACAAAAATGTGATATTGCTCTTGAATTTGTTTAAACTAACCAATAACTTGCTGATTTCTTTGCTAAACCATTGGATAAAGAAAAATTTTATACTCTTCGCCAAAAGCTTGTCATGTGCTTGTTTGAAAATATTTCTTAAACTTCATGTTCTACTATTGGACTATACTTTCTACTCTTGTGCAACTTGAACACATGCTTGTCTTGAGAGGGAGCACTGTGAAATTCTATTTGCCTTACCAAGTTAGCTACCTTACTTCTTTACTACTCGTATCTTTCTCATCATCTCTACTCCTATTATCATATGATCTTTTTGATCATTTTTGCATTATTGGAAGTGTGTTGTTTTTGTTGGGTTGTGTTGGAGGTTGTTTGTGGTAGTTGTTGTTATGTTGGTAGTATATTAGGAGTGTATTGGAAGTGTTTTCTGTTATGTTGGAAGTTTGCTAAAAATGTTGCATCATGTTATGTTGAAGTTTTCTATTTTGTGTTAAAAGTATGGTTTTTTGTGTGAATTTTTTTTTTAAAGGACCATGATCACCAGGATTGGACCCTTGTTGTGAATTCTTGGTGATCCTTAAGGAGATATAGATTTTGTTCAAACTTGTGATTGTGGTATGAGTTAAGTGTGATTTTGATTATGTTTATTCACCTATTGAGTACTAAAAATTTGTATTTTTTTTTAAAAAAATTGTGTGTATTTCTAGAGAACATTCATGTGACGTGTGTGATTTTCTTAAATCTCACCCAAATCTTAGAATTTGCTTGATTTCCTCTTAAGGTAAAATCCTAGGTTGCATTTGACTAAGAAAATGATTTAGGCCATCTTTGGATCAATTGAGCCTTTCAAGCTAACCTTATTTACTTATCCTGAATCACCCCGCTAAGCCTTGTTCTTATCGTGATTTTGTTGAATGACACCTACATATGATATCTATTGTCATATTTTCCTATTTCCATCAACATATTGACTTATGGTGTGTACAAGTTTATTTGAGCATAAGAGAAAATTATAAGGGAAGGATGTAGCATGGGAAGAAATTGATTGGAATGATTGTGTGTAGTATAATATGTTGCTTTTGTAAATGCTAATGGAAATGTGAAAGAGAAAAAGAAAAAATAAAAGAAAAGCATTTGCTTTAGGTTAGAATGATCCCATCATCCTTTGTTAGATTCAAGTCACATATTTTTCTAAAAGAGACCTTTGAGCCTTGTAATTAAATATCACTGATAAGAGAGGATTGATTGATGTGGCTATATTTAAGTAATTTAATTTTGCTTTATTTTTGTTGCACACATGGTTGTGGCCTTTATTAGTGTCAAAGCATGCTTAGACATGAAAGAATGAGAATAATGGGTGGTAGAAATATCATCTTCATGGAGTAAAAAGGTAGAGAAGGGCTAGAGTTTTGATGAGATACTAGAAAGTAATGTGTTCATGGATTACTTGAGCCTAAATGACTTCCATCTTACCCTTAGCCCACCCTTACATTACAAACTTATGAAAGTCCTATTGATTCTTCGTTAGATGATTAGCTTACATTGGTGAAGAGAGGAATGAAAATCAAACCTATGAGGTCTAGTTAAAGATTTTAAGAGGTTGCATACCATTGTGGATCTATTTAGAGTGCATGCAATTAAGAAAAAATGAGGATTCACATGCATACATGTGGTTGACATAGTTAAAGAATTTAATGTTACCTTATAAACCAATTGCAATGTTTGGATGAAAGTTATGTTTTTCTTTGAATTGTTAAGTTAAGTAATTATGAGAGAATATCATGGAGGGACTGGTTATCAATATATGTTGTTTAGTGCTTTTGCTCAAGGACGAGCAAAATATTAAGTTTAGGGTTGGCCACCTTGCGACACTGTATGCCACCATGTGCTACTACCATTCTTCATAAAAAAAATGTTGGAAAGTGTAGAGGGAGGTGTCTAAAGTGCAGATGTGCAAAGAAATCTAGCAAATCTGCCACAAAAATGCATAGAACTAACAAAAAAGGCTTAGATAGTGTTCACCATTCTTCATCGAAAACCACCACAAAACCGTAAGTAAATGCCACAGAATGACCAAAAATTGCACTCAGATGTAGGATCTACTCTTTTCTCACCAGAAAACACCCAAAAAGAAGTAAAAAAATGGGTCTCATGCACCAAAATGGGTCGTCACAGAAGAAAATGAAGAATGGATGGTCAGCTTTTGCCCAACCATCACTCTCTTCTTTAAGACCCTAGCTATCATGTGCAATCTCTAACTCTTCGATGACCCTTCTCTCTAACAATGCTCTTATCTTTCTCTAACCTGGTTGCCCAACAATCACTCTCACAATTTCTCTCTCTTTTCTCTCTCTCTAGTTTCTTACTTAGTGTGATTCTACCCGATAATACACTTAGACAATCACCCTCTTTTCTCCATTTCCACAATCACTATTTTGTTCCATTTTCCTTTCCCTCACATGAGTCTCTTTTGCTTATTTTCTTTCTCTTTTCCTTCGTTTTCTCCTATTTTGGGTTTCTTGCATGAAACAACAAAACATATATAAAGATAGACAAATAAAAATATAATTTGACAAATACTACACTACATATTGCCTAAAGTAGTTAAGCTAATCCTATAAAAAATAGAGTTATCAATAATGACAAAAAAGGGGGAAAGTGTTGTTGCACAAGTATGTTCCATTTCTAACTAACTAGTGTAGAAACTGGGATAACTCTTTAGCACCCTGAAAATATATTTCAAAAGGTGTTACTGATGAATGATGAATGTTATGATATATATTGTTGTTGGTTGTTGGGAAATAGATTAAAAAATAATTGTTGTTATTGCAATTAATAATTCTATGCAATATTCTTATAGTAGGAAATAATACACTTTGCTTATTTTGTATGAAAACTCTACTTTGCTATATGTCATGAAAATCATTTGATATAATACACTTTGCTCACTTTATTGATGACATGTGCTATTGTATGCTTAAGTGATAAAAATTTTGTCATCATAAAAAAAAGGGAGATTGTTGGAAAAATATATATTTTGTGGTGACAAAATTTGTTGATAAATGTATATAAGTATTTTTCATATATTAATGTGCAAAATAAAACTAAAGGAAGTAAAAGGTGTGAAAATTATAATATCAATTAATGATATTATAAAGTATCCGGGTTCCTACATGCTTATATATGCAATCTTATCCAAGTCTTAAAAGAACATCTAGTAAGTGAAGAGAGAATATTAGTTGCAAAATAAAGAGAATTTTATATTGGGATTTATGTTCTTGCAGGAAAAATGCTTATGCAAAGGCAGTCCAACCCATTGATTTGCAAGTTCAGTCCAAGGGAGGACATGCAACAAGGAAGCCCAGTCCGAATCTATGACATGCAACATGAGCATATTATGCAACTTGATCAAGATCCAGGTTTGCAAAGTGCAAGCCCAATACAACACTTAAGTGATCCAAGAGAGGTATGTTGTGAGCTCACCTAAATGACATCATGCGACTAAAGGGCGAATGCCCTAAATCAATTTGTCTCGAGAGAAGCCCTAGCTCCTAGCTCCTAGCTCCTAGCTCCTAGCTCCTAACTTGATTAAGATAGCAAGAGAAGTTGTCTTCTCCATAGTCGAATGTCTATTCTTTCAATAAGAAGAAATGCAAAGAAGTGATCACTGTTTAGAACAACTAATCGGTGTGACTATGTGATGAATAAGGGTTTGAATCAAAGCCCTAAGTGATGGAACAACTTTACTCTCTTGACAAGAAAAGGACTTTGAATATATCAGGTTTGGCAAAAATCTTAAATCAACTACTCTTGTTTAAATCTCACCTAAAAGCTTCTATTCTACGATTCAAAAGAGATTTTTTGCATGAGTTGATTGAGAAATCAAAAAATAAAATGAGCTTGCTTGAAGTATTGCAATTTTGTGATAATCTTTGGTGATATTCTTTAAAGATCATATTCTTGTGATTATAATTGTGTATGCTTTTGTTTATGTGTTGATTGAACTTTGATTATTATTTGCACATAGACTTGATTGTAAATCCAAACTCTAATTCTCTACAATTTGGGGGTTCTATAATTAGAGCTTGGATTATTATTCTACATCTCTAGAAAGCTCTTTGATTAGTAATATCCCTTACAAACTATACATTATTAGGGATTTGTTCTTGTATCAAGCTTGAAATGACCTTTGATTGTAACTTTATAGTATTGTAATTCTTTTTAGAAGGGATTCGAAAGGTTAGGAGAATATTTTCTCCTAATCAATAAGTCAAGAGGACTTTAACTGGTTGAGTTAAAGGAAGAAGAGGGTGGACATAGGTGTGAGTGCCAAATCACCATGGTAAACATTGTGTTTGTGTTTGTTTTCTGTTGTTGTTCATATTTATTGTTTGTTGATACTCATTGTTGTGTTTTAGAAATCCAATTAATAAACATTAAGCTAAATAACCAATTCAAACCCCCATTCTTGGTTGGCCATTATACTTAACAAGCTCTTATCGTACAAGCTAGATCATCCTCTAAGACATTCTTGATCGTAGTCTCTATCAAGTCTCTACCTATAGCATTCCTACAACTTCTTATGCCTTCATGCTGTTTGTTCCAACTTTCATGTTTTATGGCATCACAGATTTAGTCATCCTTCCTTTGATGTGCTTGCTTATTTGTTAAAGTCATCCGATATTAATGTCATGTCTGTTTTGTGTCCCCCTTGTACAACATATGACAAGCTATTTAATGTGATGATGCTTTGGGATTTGTCTCCACTACCTTTTATGACTACCTTTAACAACATAACATTCACCAATGGCTATCCTACCCATATGCTCCCTTTCAGATTAGCACTATGGAATGCAAACATCGACACATCATGGAAACTGGCCTTGCCCTTTTACATCAAGTAGCCATCTCAGTCAATAGTCGCACGACCATCCTACACCAGCATTTGTCCCCCTTTCTCTCTCTCTCTCTCTCTCTCTCTCAATGAAAATAAAGTTTATAAAGCATGTGTAAAAAGAAAATAGCACAAATCTAGTTTTACATTAAAGGAGGATGTAACCACTACACGACCATTATAGCTTATACATATGGATCTTTTTGGTCTAATTAGGACATCAAGCTTAGGAAACAATAGCTATGCATTAATTGTTGTGGATGAACACTCTAGATACACTTGGATATACTTATTGTCTAGCAAGGATGAAAGCTATAGTAAGTTTGTGTACTTTTGCAAGAATATTCAAAATGGGAAAAAAGGCTTATCATTTGCAAAATCAAGATTGATTATGGTGGGCAATTTGAAAATAGATACTTTGAAAACTATTGTACATAAAATGGTATTAGCCATAATTTTTCATCTCCTAAAACACCACAACAAAATGATGTGGTGGAAAGGAAAAACAAAATCATTCAAGAAATGGCTAGAACTATGTTTGATAAAAATCCATGTTCAATAAAATTCCTATATGCAAGTAAACATGTCAAACAAGTAATACATAAATAAGAAAGATATCATTCATAGAAATTGATGAATACTAGACTAACTAATTACTAATGGTGAATAACTCCTAAAATTTATCTAACAAATTAAAATGATAGATAATAGGTTAACTAAGTAAGTTTAAAAAAACTTAATATGAGAAGTATATTAGAGCATCCAATTTTACCATAACTATTAGGTACAAATGTCAATTATTTATGCTTGCAAGGATGATAATACTCATGTGATGGCAGAATTTTGTAATTTATTCACTATCCTATGTCCAGATATAGTGAACTTACTTAGTTCATTAATTCATTATATCTTTATATATAAATTGAAACAAACCAAGTACATTATGGTCTATGAACATTTCCAATTTACATCAAAAGCCATACAAATAATATGGTATATGTCTATCCATATTTAATATATAGTTATACATTGCAAGAAGCAATTACATATCATTTTTGTTTGGTCTCAAACATGCAAATAAGATCGTTTAAGTGGTAACTAATATGTAACTTCACATAAACATGCAAATAAGATCATTAGGGTCTATGAACATTCCCATTTACAAGCATTTAACATAGTAATATGTAATTTACATAAATATAATATATTGCAAAACATATTAATCATAAGAATCATACTATCATAATTAGGTTATATCGTAACTCTAACAAAGTAAACTATATGTAATATAAACACAAATAAGAAAGTTGTCACCATAATGTTTTCAATTCAAGGAAACTTTGAACAACTCTACACATCAAAGGATGAAAAGAGATTATCTGGAATGAGGGGAGAAAAACACACCATCACACATCACCACACTTGGCCGCATTTTGCCACACACTACCATCACACGCTGCCATGCGCCACTACGTTTTGCACAGAAACTGTCAAATCCCGTAGATAGGACACCCCAAGGTACCAATCTACAAAGAAATGATGCGAATCTGCCAAATAAATGTGTAGATCTACCAAAAAACAAGCCCAAACAATGTTTACCATCCTTTGCTGGAAACTACAATAGAGTTGCTTGAAACTACTACAAAACCATTGGAAAAAACACAAAGCTATCAAATATGTTCCCTCCTTGCTGGAAACTCCCCAAAACTCATTGAAAAATGGACTAAAATGGCCAAAAACGCAGAAATGAATGGAGATAGTGCTCTCCTTTGGGGAAAGGAATGTAATGGTTGGCTTTTGCATGATTGTCTAGCACTCTCAGAGTCCCACACTATTGCACGTGGCCTCTGCTTTGTTGGTGAGGTCTAACTAGTCACCAGAAATTGTCCTTCTCTCCTTTTTCTTTTTCTTTTCTCTTACGACCCAACAATACACCACTTCAGTCTCCCTTTCATTTTCTCTCTCTTCCCCTTCTTTTTGTTTGCTGCCCAACTACTCGACCACTTGACAAAAAGGCTCTCTTTCTTTTTCTTCATAAGTGAGTTCCACATTTATAACCAACTGTTCTTTTTTATTTTTGCTTGTTTTCTTTCTATTCTTTCTCATGTTTTGCTGCTTATTTTCTTTCTTTTTCCTTTATTTTGGGTTTGTTGTATGAACAAACAAAATTTGAACAAATATAGACAAATGTAAATATAATTTCACGAACACTATAATATATATTACCTAAGGTAGTCAAAATGATCCTATAAAAATAGAGTTGTCAACACCTCCAAACTTAACATTTTTCTCTTCCTCAAGCAAAAGCACTAAATAGCACATATTAACAACCAATATCTCCATAAAATTCTCCCATAATTGTTCAACTTGACAATTCAAAGAAAAACATAACTTTCATCCAAATATTGCAATTGGTTTATAAGGCAATATAAATTCTTAAGTATGTTAACCGTGTGTGTGTGTGTGTGAATTCACATTTTTTCTCAATTACATGCACTCTATAGATCCACATTGGTATGTAACTTCTTAAAATCTTTATCCAAATCTCATAAGTTTGCTTTTCATTCATCTCTCTACTAATGTAAGCCAATTATCTAACCAAGAATCAATAGGACTTTCATGAGCTTGTAATGTAAGGCTGGGCTAATGAGAAGATAAAAGTCATTTAGGCTCAAATCACCCATGAACACATTAATTTCTAGGATCTTATTAAAACTCTAGCCCCTTTCTACCTTTTTACTCTTTAAAGATAATCTTTTTACCACCACCTATTCTCATTCTTTCTTGTCCTAGCATGCTTGATTTTGCTTGGAATTTGACACTAATAGAAGCCTTAATCATGTGTGCAATAATAAAGCAAGAGCAAAGCACTTTTAAGTAAAACCACATCGATCATTTCCTACCAATGATATTCAATTACTATGTTCAAAAGTTTATTTTAAAGAATCGTGTGACTTGAATCTAACAAAAGATGATGGGATAATTCCATCTTAAAGCAAACGCCTTTTTTTTTAAACACGTTATAACTCACACAATCATTGCAATCAATTTCTTCCCATACTCCATCCTTCCCCTTGACTTCTCTTATGCTCACATAAACTTGTATACCATAAGTTAATACGTTCATGGGCATAGTACAATGGGATAAATTTTTCAAAAGGCTAAGAGAAATATATATGTGGGTGTCACTAACCAAAATTAGGATAAGAATCAAGGTTCAATGGGTAACTGGTGATAAGTAAACAAGGTTAGCTTGAAAGGCTCCAACAATCCAAAGATGGCTTAAATCAATTACTCAATTAGATGGAACCTAAAATTTTACCTCAAGAGGAAATCAAGCAAATTTTAAAATCTAGGTGAGATCCAAGAAAATCACACACTTTTCATGAATGTTGTTCGGTGGAATTCTAAATGCAAGTGAACATGTCGAACAAGTAATATAATGATAAGAAAGTGTATCGTCCCACAGAGATTGGTGAATACTAAGCTAATTAAGTACCAACAATGAACTAATCCTAAAATTTATCTAACTAATCAAAAGAAAGTTGATGATGAAATAAAATATAAAATTTCCAAAACAAGATTCAACACTAATTGAAATTAAATCCAAGTAAGAAAGATCAGTATGAGAGACATGTTAGAGCATCTGATTTCACCATAACTACTAGATATGAATTTTCATAGTTTATGCCTGCAAGAATGATAATACTTATGTGATGGCGGAATTTCCTAATTTATTTACTATCCTATGTCTAGGTATAGCAAACCTATATAGTTCATTAATTCACTATATTTTTATATATGAATTGAAACAAACCAAATGCATTAGGTTCTGTGAACATTCCTGGTTTACAATAAATCTTTCAATCATCTTATCACCAAAAACCATACAAACAACATGGTATATGTCTATCCATATTTAATTCATGGTTATATATTACAAGAAGCAACTGTATATTATCTCCTGTTAGTCTCAAACATGTACATCAAATCATTCAAGTGGTGGCCAATCACTTAAGAGTATGAAGCGTAATAATATATAACTCACATAAATAAAATATCTTGCAAAACATAAAAACTTATAGGATTCACATCATCATAGTTAGGCTACATCATTGCTCTAACAAAAGGAATTTAGAACATAATGAAATAAACCAAAACAATGGTAGAAATTGAGGGAAACAGCTTAAATAAAGAAAAACAGGAAAGTTGTCACCACATTGTCTTCTCTTCAAGAATTCTCCTTGATTTTTTTCTTTCTTCCTTGGTTTCAGCGGCACCTTCTTTTCTTTCTCTCTTCTCCTTCTCCCCTTCCTTATGCAGTGGTCCTCCTTTATATAGGGTTTGGGATCTAGAACTTTCTTCTTATCCTAATAGAATTGGGTTTTGGATTCCTAATACAATTGGGTTTTAGACTTCTATATTAATTAGGCTTTGGACTTCTAATAGGACTAGGTTTTCTAATTATTTAAAAAAACCAATAACAATAAAAATCTAATAACAATCATCCAAAGCCCAAGCCTAAGCCCATCTTGATTTCCTTCACCTCGATAATTTGACCATCTTCTGTCATATAATAAGTATCAGGTTCTCCATGCTTGTCCTTTTTCTTCATGCCTCCTTATGCTACATAAACAAGACAAATTTAAGTAAATAAAGAGGAATTCAAATATTTTCTCACAAGCATTAGATAATTTATTATTTAAATTAGGTAAAATAACTCTATAAAAATAAAGTTATCAAATGTTCCTTAGAAATACACACAATTTAAAAAAAAAGACTTCTAGTACTTAATAAGTGGATCAATATAATCATAATTACACTTAACTCACACCATAATTGTAGTTTTGAACAAAATCTATATCTCCCTAAGAATCACTTAAAATTCATAATGAGGGATCTAATCATAGCAATCATAGTCTAACACAAAAAAAAAATTACATACAAAAGAAACTTCTAACATAAAATGGAATTTTCAACACAATACAACATTTCCAACAAAGCACAACACTTCTAGCATACTTACAACACAATAGAAAACATTTCCAATACACTTTTAATATATAGCCAGCACAACAACAACTACCATAAAATAGAACCTCGAACATAACCCAACAATAATAGCACACTTCCAATAATAACAACAATACCCCCAAACTCAAATAAAGCATTGTCGTTAATGCAAAAAGAAAAAAAAGCAATAGTAAAGAATGAACAAGGAAGTTCCCTTAATTATAGGCTATGTCAATGTGGAGCTGTGATGAACATGTGATGACAAACTTCTAGCCAAGTGACCAACAAAATGTTTTGGCTGCCTCCCAAAAAGCATTTGCTTTATAGTTTCTAGCCAAACTATCTTCAATGTTACAACTTAAGGAGGATGAAACTATAACAATTTAGGAGACAACTTATGCTATACAATGGTTGAGCACTCTTCAATTAATCTTATTATCTTATATACTTCTAGCTTCTTTTTGTTCTCTAGTATGTCCTTCAAAAATTTTGCTCAACTGAGTATTTAAGCTAGAGCATTTACAAAAGAAATGTTAATGTGCAGTTTTTTAGATATATCAAGGGATTTCAAAAATTGTTTATCTATTTCATTTTGCTGGAATCTCTAAGAAGATGGAGCTAAAGGCATATAGGGAATAGAATTGTCTAGAAAAAGTTAACTCATGGGTGCCTCCTTGTGTTATTGTAAGGTATAATGACCAACTAAGAAGGGGGGGTTTAATTGGTTTTCTAAGGAACAATATAATAAGGTCTTAATTTTATTCCAACAATTAGATATCAATGATAGCTGAAAGATAGATAACCACACAATTGCAAGGCAAGCATAGACAGCAAGAAAGACACACAAATGTTCCATGGTGATTTGGCCCTTTTCACTTACTTCCACCATCTTCTTCCTCAAACTTAACCAATTGGATTCCTTTTTACTATCAAAGGTGAAGAAAACCCTCTTCACACTTTCAACTCCTCCTCAAGGAGTTATACAAGTCTTCAATTACAAAGATAAGGTTGACTTAACCTTATTATAATTGCATGTCCTCAAAGATATATGATTTTAAAGGAATAATGCTTATCAAAGATATGTCAATCCAAGTTCTAATCATGAAACCCCCCAAATATTGTCAAATTAGGGTTTCAAATTTTTAGCTCTATTTATGTGCATATAATTTTTATAGATCAATTAGCACATAAATGAGCAACTACAAGTATAATATATCACAATAAAAAGATCTTTAATGAATAACAACAAATGTTACCTTAGATTGGCAATAATACTGAATCAAATCAAGATGGTAGTAAGTGAGCAACTTCTCAAAGCTTCTTTTGATTTTCAAGATATGTGATCAATAATGCTACTAATAAGGCCATCAAGACGAACTTTTATATGAGAATCAAATACCCAAAGCCATTTAGGGTTTGCTATCAAACCTAAGACACCCATAAAGATCCTCCCATTAGAAAGTGAAAGGCTTTCCATCAATTAACAGTGCCAACTTCAAATTTCACTCTAAATCGACCATTCTAACAATCAATCCACTCCAAAATCTTCATGTTGGAAAGTTGGTAGCCTTAGATAGAGAGAGACAGAGTCAGGCAGAGCTTCTCGAGTGTTTGAGAGATTAAGGCTTCATTTAGAACTATCACAACCTTATATTAGGTCACTTAAATGAAACAGCACCATTAGCTTTTAGATAATCTTAGGTTAGCACATCTTCAGACCATGCGAGTTGGGACTTTAAACACTTTGCGAGCTAAGCTCCTAAGTGTTTTACAGCCTGAGCTCCTAAGTGCTTTGTAGGCTGAGCTCCTAAATGGCCTACACATAAAATAAACCTAGCATCATTTTCTCTTAAAAAATACTTCCATTAACAATAAAAACATTCATCCTTTTTTAGCATGTATGAAGTTACTTCATAAGAGAATGTAGGAACCCGGTTACTTTATAATATCATTTATTGATATTATAATTTGCACACCTTTTCCTTCCTTGATTTTCACTATTACACATGAATATATGAAAAAAAATGTTTATACAAATATTATTTGCAACCAAGAGTTTGTCATAACAAAACATACCTTTTTCCAACAATTATGTGCTGACATCCTTATCCAAATCTTTGAAAATTTTCTCCTTAGCATCATCTTCCCCCACCCACTTGCCACTTGTTAGGGTTATTGTCTTTATGGTATCTTCAATACTTTTCTCCATGTTGCTAGGCAAAGGACCTTGCTATCTCTTTGAGATCATATCGACCAATTGACCCATTTACACCTCTAAATTTTCTCCAAATTTCTAATTGAAGCTTCTTGGTTCAAAACTCACTTCTTGGTTCTAAAGTCTCACTTCAATACTTTCCATAAAGTTTTGTGTGATGGTGACTGTGTCTTTCAAGTTAGGCTTCACCTTTTCTATTTCACCCAATATCGTTTCAGTACTCTTCATAAAATGTTGTGTGGTGCTGGCCATCTTGTTAACTATGTCTTCCAAGTTAAGCTTCGCATCTTTTATGTGCTTGAATGTTGATGGTAGACTCATTTCATTTGGGTCACTCCATGAAAAATTTTGATGGTTATGCCATCCCGAATTATACGTGTTGGAGTAAGGATCATTTTGTGACCTATTCAAAATCCCAATAAAATTAGCATATTCATTATATTGAGCAAAAGTGTTAACTACTTGATATTCTATGCTCACATTTCCACCACAAAGATGACATGCTCTATTCTTATTGAGCACTTCCAATTGTGCACATAGTTCGATGAAGACATCTACTTCATGTGTTAGCTTGACCTCAAAGTGGTTTTCCTAAACTATAGGCCTTTAATGCTTGATGTGGCACTCCAAAATGTTGGTGCAATATAGTCTTCCAAAAGTCTACATATACCATCATTTCCCTCCATCTTTGTTGCTTAACAAAGGAATTGTTTTTTGCAAGAAAAATTAAAATTAAAATTAAAGCTAGATCAAACTTAAAAGCTATTTAGTATTATTATTAATTAGCAATAAACAACCAATCCCTAGCAATGGCGTAAAAAACTCGTTCGGTAAAATTCCTACATGCAAATGAACATGTCAAACAAGTAATACAATGATGAGAAACATATTATCCCACATAGATTGGTGAATATTAGACCAATTAATTACTAACAGTGAATAACTCCTAAAGTTTATCTAACAAATTAATATGATAAATGATAAGTTAAATAAGTTTAAAAAGACTTAATATAATAATATATTTAGGCATCCAATTTCACCAAAACTACTAGATACAAATTCTATTATTTATGCTTGCAGGGGTGATAATACTCATGTGATGGTAGAATTTCTTAATTTATTCATTATCCCTTGTCTAAGTATAGTGAACCTACATAGCTCATGAAGTTACTATATTTTTATATGTGAATTGAAACAAACCAAGTGCATTAGGGTCTATGAACATTCCTAATTTATACTAAAAGTCACACAAACAAGAAGCAATTGCATATCATCTCCTTTCTATCTCAAACATACAAATTAGATCATTTAAGTGGTAGCTAATCACTTAAAAGCATTTAACATAATATTATGTAACTTCACATAAATAAAATATCTTGCAAAAATATAGTAATCATAAGATTCATACCATTATAATTAGGTTATATCATAGCTCTAACAAAGTAAACTAAAACACAACATAAACACAAACAAGAATAATGCAAGAAATTGAACAAAACATCTTTAAATTAAAAACATGAAAGTTGTCATCACAATGTCTTTAATTTAAGGAGACTTTGTGTAAGGTTTTATGGCTAACCAAGAAAGGGGGGTTGAATTGGTTTTTACAATTTTACCTATATTTTTTTTGTTCTTCCAAGTTTCATGCAAAATTTTCATTCAACACAAATATATCAAAGCATATAAATAGTGAGATAAAACAAGATAAGAGAGCACAAAGGTTTACACGGTCGTTCAGCCCTTTTCACCTACTTTCACCCTCTTCTCCTTCAACTTAATAAGTTGAAATCTACTTTACTTCAAGCTAGGAGAAACCCTCTCCTACACTTCACAACTCCTCAACAAGGAGTCACTTGTTCCACGGTTACAAAGTTTAGGTTGAACCAACCTCAATACGCCAAGCAAATCCTCAAATATATAATGTGTGTGAGGAATAATGCTTCTCAAAGATCTAATTGAAGATATGTAAACTCAATTCAAGCTCTACTCATTAAACCCCCAATTTTCTCAAAGCTAGGGTTTTGGATTTACAAAGATCTTTATGTGCAAATAATATTTTGAAATAATCTAGCATATAAAAAGATCAATCTAACAGTAGATATTCACAATATTATAGATTTGAAGGAATATCACCAAAGATTCTTGTTTTCATCAAGGATTGAAAAGCACAGCAATATGAGTACAAGATTTTTACAAAGCTTCAATCCCTTTCAAGGAATTAGTAGTATATCGTGCAAAAGCACTCAAATATCCATCAGAACCTCCTTATATAGCATATTATTGAATCTTTAGCTCTTTAAGGTTTTAGTTCAAACTTGTTTGAGATTTTCCCATTGAGACTTGATGGAAGCGACATGATACAACTATGGAGGCAATGATTATTGTAGCAAAAGACCGTTCTGACACATCTATCACCTTACTTTTCTTCCTGTTGGAGAATCGACAGTCGAGAAAGAAAGAGAAGAACCAGCTTCATGCAGAGATAGGGCTTAAGGCCCATTATGCTCTCTTGGAAAATAAGGGTTTTGTTATGCCAAAATGTATTCATGAATATATTTCTTGAAATATGTTTTTCATAAGTGCAAAAGAAAACGATAGAAAGTAAAAGGTGTATAAATTATAATATCAATTAATGATATTATAAAGTAACCGGGTTCCTACATTTCTTGATATAATGTTACTATATAATGCTCTTAAGAAATGATTTATTTAATTTCATTATATAATGTCTTGAGAAAAAGGCTTACTAAATTGAAGTTAAATATGTCATATATCATGGTTAAGAAAAAATGACACTTGCTCTTGCTTGGATGAAGGTATGAAGTATTTGGTTCTATTTTTTAAGCAAACTTTAGTTCTACCAAGAACTTATATTATATCACTCGGCCTACTATTGCTCTCGGCTTGCTTCATGGCTTGCTTATGAGATCATTGCCCATCAGTTAAATGAGCCTAGCTTGTGTTAAAATGAAACTCACCGTTTCACTTAGGCACCGTCTCACTTAATCACATGCGATGCCCTAAGAACATGTGAACGCCAACTGAAGAAATGAAAAAGAAAGATGGAGGAACAGCACTGCTGGTGACCAAATCCTCAATGGGAGGATTCCTGAGAAGACCGGTGTCAGAACGGTCAAGTTTATGACTTAGAAGGAAGATGTGAAGCTGATTTGAAGGTTGATTTACTGTTCTAATGGGAAGAAAGCTTCATTACTGGGGTTTAAACATTTGAAACCCTAGCTTTATTTTTTCTATTTAAGAAGAGCTAATCTGTGGAGAAGGGTTTGACACGGACAATTATCTGAAGTTCTCTTTGAGTGAAGAATCGATTATTGAGTTCATCTATTTGATCATTCAACCTCATTCACTTTCGGTGCAATACAAGACCATGATGATATTGTGATTAAATAGTTTCTTATTCAGATATATCATCAATTGTATCTTATATAACTTTGTTTATGTGCTGATTTCATTAAAAATATTTATTCCACATAAACATTGAAAGGAATCTAAAACCCTAATTTGTTATAATTTAGGGTTTTCATGATAGGAGCATTAAGTTATTATATTCATATCAAAATAGCTCCTTTAGGTTACAAAATCCCATAACTTGTTATATTATTTGGGATTTGTAATTGAGTTGTGATCTTTTGATCATATTCTATAACATTGTTTAAGAATTCCTTGAGAGGATATTGCTTGAATTAGGGAGAATGTTTTCCCCTAATTCAATTTGAGTAAAGGAGACTTCAATCAGTTTGATTGAAGAAGAAGAGGGTGAACGTAGGACTCAAGGATTGAGTGCCAAACCACCGTGGTAAACTTGGTGTTAGTTTTGTTGCTCACTATTGACTTCAATATCTTCTAATGTTTGCTGCTTATTATTTTATCAATTATTTGATACTAACCGACCAGCTCATTTGATATATAAGTGTGGAAATGTTATAGATAACTTGTTGTCTCATCTAGAAGTAAGGCATCATTTGGTTGAGATTTGCTTACTTGATATTGGTATTATTTGTGTAACTTGTTTACATAAATGGATTGAATTTTTACCAAAATTAATAACATACTATTGTTAGTTCTAACAATTCAACCCCCCTTCTTGTTAAGCCATAAAACCTAACATGCTTAACTTAAGAGAATGATCTCTTATCAAAGTGAAATGATTGTGTTTCACTTAAGTGAAGTTAGCTCGGGCGAAGCTTTGCGGGCCTACTTGCAGATTGAGCTTTGTGGGCCTGCTTGCAGATTGAGCTTGGACTTGTCCTATTTCATAACAATCCAGCAAGTAACAGTCCAGTAAGTAACGATCTAGCAAGTAAAGATCCAGTAAATAAAGATTAATCGGGCTTGAACTAGTTAGTGAATATTTTTTCTTATATTTACATTAAGCTTATAGAAACAAGTAATATGACTTTATCCTTCATAAGTACCTATAAGCACACAATCACCAAGTATCATTTTTCTTTAATATAAGCACTTATATTTTTTCTTATTAAATCACATAAAAAATATTTATCTAAACTTTATATGTGATATTTGATAATGGAATGTAGGAAACTGGCTACTTTATAATATCAATGATATTATAATTTGCACTCCTTTTACTTCCTTTGGTATTCAATGTATGCACATAAAGATGTTACCATACATTCACAAATAAAATTTTTCTCAACAAAACACATTAACACATGATTTTCAACACTTTGCACAACTTTACACATCAGAGGATGAAAAGACTGTCTAGAATGAGGGTAGAAAAACAAATTGTCACACACCACTATTTTTTGCCTAAAAACTATTGGATCTCACAGATAGGACACCCCAATGTATAGATCTACCAAGAAATTATGTAGATCTACTAGAAAATGTGCAGATCTATCAAAAAACAAGCCTAGATGATGTTTATCATCCTTCACCAAAAATTGCCATGGAGTTGCTTGAAATTGCCATAAAACTGTCGAAAAAAGCATGCTATCAACTATGTTCCCTCCTCACTAGAAACTTCCTAGAACTCATTGGAAAATGGACTCAGATGGCCAAAAACATCGAGATGAACACAGACAACATTCTCTTTCACTAAAAAAGAATGTGATGGTTGGCTTTCACATGATAGTCTAGTGCTTTCAAAGTTCCATGTTGTCACACATGGCCTCTACTTTTTTGGTAAGGTCCAACAAGCCATCAAAGAATTTCCCTCTTTGCTCTTTCTTTTTCTTTTCTCTTACTGCTTGACAATACACCACTCCATTCTCCCTTTTGTTTTCTCTCTCTTCCCTCTCTTTTTGCTTGCTACTCAACTACTTAGCCGCTCAACAAAAGGGCTCTCTTTCTTTTCCTCCACATGTGAGTTCCACATGCACAACCAGCTATCCTTTTTGTTTTTGCATGTTTTATTTCTATTCTTTCTCATAGGTTGATGCTTCTTTTCTTTCTTTTTCCTCTATTTTGGCTTTGCTATATTTGAATAAACATAGACATATATAAATATAATTTCACAAACACTATATTATATATTACCTAAAGTAGTCAAAATACCCCGATAAAAATAGAGTTATCAATCTACCCAAATATTTTTAAGGGGAAGATCTTCACACTATTGGGTTTTATGGCTTAACAAGAAGGGGGTTGAATTGATTAAGCCAAGAATTAGTTATGATTTTTCTTCTCTAAAAGAATTCTAGGTGTTCATACAATTCACACAACTATAATAGAAAGGAAATAGCAAGCTAACAATACAAAGATTAGTTTTAGAACAGTATATCATACTCACGGGTAAGGAAACAAATTAACACCAAGTTGATGAATAAATAGATATCAGCAATCAACAGGTTAGCTTTAAGCAAATACAAGGAAGAGAGAAAAACACCATATTTACCATGGTGGTTCGGCATTCAACCCTTGAGCCCTACGTCCACTCTCTTCTCTTTCAATCCAACCAATTGAAGTTTCTTTTACTCAAACCAGATTAGGAGAAAACATTCTCCCTAATCCAAGCAATTCCCTCTCAAGGAATTATTAAGCACAATTATAGAATATGATCAAAAGATCATGTTCAAATACAAATCCTTAAATAACATAATAGTTTATGGGATATTGCAAACTAAAGGAGCTATTAACATAGGAATAGTATAGCTCAAAGCTCATATCACGAAATCCCTAAATTACAACAAATTAAGGTTTCAGATTCCTTACAATGTTTATATGCAATATATATTTTTAATGTAATTAGCACATAAACAAGGTCATACAAGATACAATAGATGATAAAATTGGATAATAAACTATTTAATCACAATATCACCATAGCCTTGTATTTTACCAAAAGTGAATGAGATTAAATGATTAATCAAATGAGCTCAAAAAATGATTCTTCAATGAAAGAGAACTTCAGATGCTCATTAGTGTTAAACCCTTCTCCAAATATTAGCTCTTCTTAAATAGAAAAGGTAGAGCTAGGGTTTCAAACATTCAAACCTCAAATGTAGCCTTCTTCCCGTTAGAACAATAAATCACCCTTCAAATTAGCTTCACATCTTCACTCTTAATCACAAATTTGATCATTCTAACACTGATCTATTCAAGAATCCTCCCATTAAGGACTCAATCACCAATGGCATTGCTTCTCCCTCTTTCTCTTTCTCAATTGCCTTATGTTCATAATAGGGAGTTAGGGCATCGTGACTGTGCAAGCAGCTTAAGAGAAAAGTTGCTTAAATGAAACGGTGTGTTTCATTCCAGTGATACGAACTAGGCTAATCCAACTGATAAGCTATGACATTATAAGCAGGTCGTGAGCCTTTTTAATAGGCAGGTCAAGAGCACAAGTGACAAACAGGCTCAGAGCAAATAGATCATAAGTTCTTGGTAGAACCATAGTTTGCCCCAATAACTTTTTAGTAAATTAGTCTTGATTCAGTAAAATAATTTTGCTAGAATCAATTACTTCATACCTTCATACCTTCATCCAAGCAAGAGCAAGTATCATTTTTTCTCAAATATAATAGATGACATATTTAAAATCATTTAGATAAGGCTTTTCTCTAGGCATTATATAATTACATTATATCAAGAAATGTAGGAACCCAATTATTTTATAATATCATTGATTGATATTATAATTTGTGCACCTTTTACTTCCTATGATTTTCTTTTGCACCTATGAAAAACATATTTCAAGAAATATATTCACAAATATATTTTGTTACAAGAAAACCCTTATTTTCCAACACACATTGCATGTTACATTTCAAATCAAGTTTTTATTAAACCCATTTTCAAATAGACTCTATTTTAATTATTCTTTGAAAAAGAAAAAAACCAATACCTTATATTGTCCTTCTTTTGGATGTAAATGCTTTTTAAAAAAAAATAATGGAAAGGATTCCTCGGGAAAATTTAACTCTTGAAGTGATGAGGCCATCTTTTTAGGATATTATCAATCTAGTAAAGCCTATTGGTTTATAATAAATGAAATTTAGTAGTAGAGGAATCCATACGTGTAGTTTTTGATGAGAATGAAAAAGAACCAAAAAATATAGGAGACAATGAAGAAGAGGTATCAGATGTGAAGTTTACAAACAATGCAAAAAAAAGTAATGGAAAAGAAAATAAACAAATAGTGGTAAATGAAGAAATAGAACCTAGCCTTTCAAGAGTTAAAAATGAGGTGGATTAGTCCCAAATCATGGGAAATGTTAAAGAAGGAGAGTCTACCAGATCCAAAGTTGGAAATACATGTGAATTTGTAGCCTTTTGCCATAAATTGAACCTAAGAGGATTGATGAGGCGCTTAAGGATGAAGATTGAATCATGGCAATGGAGAAAGAGTTAAATCAATTTACTAAATGTGGGGTATGGACCTAAGTGTCTAAACTAAAAAACCATACAACAATAGAAACTAAGTGAGTATATAGAAATAAAATGGATAAGCATAGAATAGTCACTAGAAGCAAAGCTAGGTTGGTAGCTCAAGGGTATAATCAAGAAAAGGGCATAGACTGTGAAGAAACTTTTTCTCTTATGGCTAGAATAAAAGCTATTAAGATGTTGCTTGCATTTGCTTGCTATAAATATTTTAAATTGTATCAAATGCATGTTAAAGGTGCATTCTTAAATGGCATTATTAAAAAGGATGTGTATGTTAAACAATCCTTAGTATATAAGGATCCTTTACTACTTAATCATGTCTTTAAATTAAATAAAGCACTATAGCTCCACAAGAATAGTATGAAAAGTTAAGTAGTTTTCTATTACAAAACAATCCTATAAAAGGAACAGTAGATCATACTCTTTTTATTAAAAATAAGAAGAATGACATATTGATTGCTTAAGTGTATGTGGATGACATAATATTTGCATCAACAAGAGATGAGTTATGCAAAGAATTGGCAAATGAAATGAAAAAGGAATTTGAAAGGAGTATAATGGGTGAGTTAAGTTTTCTTTTTGGATTATAAATTAAGAAAACTAAGTGTTGTATATTCATTTGTCAATCGAAAGTCATCAAGGATCTCCTAAATTGGTTCAATTTTGAGAATGTTATATCTATTTCTACATCCATGGGCACATCTCTTATACTTGAGTGTGAAGATAACAACAAAGAAATAGACTCTAGATTGTATAAAAGCATGATAGGCTCTTTATTATACTTGATAGCATCTAGACTAGATATTTTGTTCAATGTTTGTTTCCGTGCTCATTTTCAAGCTAATCCTAAAGAAGGACACTTAACATTGGTCAAATGAATTTTTCAATTTTTAAAAGATACTATAAACTTAGGAATATGGTACTGCAAGGGTTCAAATTTTGAATCACATTCTTATAGTGATGTTGACTATATTGGTTGTGAATTAGATCAAAAGAGTACTAGTGGTGCTTGCCACTTTCTAAGAAATGTGCTTACCTCTTGGTACTCTAAAAAGAAAAATGGTGTAGCTATATCTACAAAAAAAGTTGAATATGTGGCTACCGCAAGTTGCTATGCACAAATTTTATGGATGAAACAACTTGTTGACTTTGGTGTGCATGTTAAAACTGTTCCATTTAAATGTGATAATACTAGTGCCATAAACTTGACCAAAAATCACACCCAACATTTCAAGAAAAAACATATAGAGAGTAGACACCACTTTATCTAGGATCATGTAGCGAAAGAGGATATTCTAGTGAAATTTGTTTGAACTAAACTTCAAATTGCAAACATTTTTACTAAAACACTAGATAAGGATAGATTCTATCAACTTAGGCATGATTTGGTTATGTGTACTTCAAAAAACTTAAATATTTCCACTTGATTCTTTAATTGTTGATTTTACTTAACTTGTTTTGTTGAGTTTTTATGTTTGCAAGATAATTTTTTTGGCCATACCATGGCTACCAAAACAGGGTGACATTATTATGAAGGGGAGTTCAATGTTGCACTATAACTTTGATACTGTTAGATAGCCTTGCTTCTCATCATGGGGAGCACCAAGCATTCACTTAAGGAGTTTTTCTTTCTATCTCTCAATTAGTTACTATCCCTTGCATTATTTGTTTAGCTATTTGGTTAAGTGTTTCAAATTTGGTAGTCTTTTGCTATCTTGGATGGCACATTAGTTGTTGGATCTCATAATCTTTGCTTTTACATGCTATTCACTCTCTTGTATCATAAGGGTTTCCACTCATTGCTTTTTTATATAAAAAAAAAAAATTGGGGGGAGTCTTACCATCATGTGTCAACACCTTTCTATGCTTTCTTTTTTATGTTGACAAAAAAGGGGAGAAATAGGGGTTTATGACCCAACAAAATGTTTTTCTTGTTTTCAAAATTGGCATAAGACATGTTCAGTGCACTTTAAATGAACTTGAACTAGTGAACAATAGTATTATTTTTAGAGAGATTTTTTTTATGATGAATGTATCAAATGAAAAATAGTTTTTCATATAAGGTTTTGTCCCTATTAGAAAAAGGGAGATTGTTGAATATATTTTGATGTTGTTAAATTTTAAAAAAACTATATTTATATAAGTTATTAAAATAAATCTTATGCCAACAAAAATTGTGGAACATTGTAGAATAAATAATCAAAATGATGATTATTTTCAAGACAAAGTTCCCACATACCAAACATCGTCTCATCCCAAAATGTTTTCATTTCTCTAAAGCTCTCTATTAAATGTTAATGCCATAAATATTCATTTTTTTAAAAGAGTTAAAGTCTATGTGCTAATATCCAACATATTATGGATTCCAAATTTCAAATTAATTGCTCCTTTTGTATGTACATATATTTATAGGAATCATTGATTGTCTAGCATACATGTTTTAATGAAAAAAAAAAAAAGAAAAAGAAAAGAAAGACGATGAAACAATTTTTTAGTTAAACAGTGAGTTCTAATAAAAGCTAAGAAAAGGTTAAAAATCCAAAGGGATATCAAGTAAGTTCTTCCAAGACCCTTATGCATTGCACACCTTCTTTCCCTTTACATTTCAAAAAAACATAAATCCTCTATCCAAATCAAATTTGACTAAAATGGCAAGAGAATCATGGGTTTTTGATGGCTTAATGGTAAAGATTTCACTCCCTAAAAGTTGATTGAGTTTGTGAGCTTATATATATTGACGGCTAGGGTTTAGTTGGACACACATAACTTTGAGAAAGAGCATTGATAATATTCTCATGAGAAATTTTATGAAATAGCCCTTATTCTATTACAATTCAAGCTACTTAGTAACCTTTTTCTATTTTGAAATTGCTTGTTCATTCATATTATATTGTCATGCATGTCAAGGCTTATTATTGGGTGTATCTCAAAAGCATTTTGGATTGATTTTTTGTGAAATCATTTGATTGCATTGATAGCCATCTCTTGATATGTCTTGCCATGTGTCTTGTCAAGTTTGTTGCTATCTTAAATTGAATATACTAATCTTATTGCTATATCATCTTATTCCTATAATGAAGGAAAGTTGTCTCCTTGATTATCACTAAGGAATTGAACTTGAGATAGGATTCAAGGGACACATTGTTTTGATATTGGTCAACCTAAATCAAGGCTACTTTCTGCAAAAGAAATAGAAACATATCATTTTGTAATCCTAAAATTAAGCTGTGTGGCTTAGTATTGTGTTTGTAACTATTAAGCTGTATGTTTTGTTAGTTTGTAATTTAATAAGGCCATGTGTGGTCTAAATCAAATTGTGTTGTTGATAAAAGCCGAGTTAGATTTTTTTTTGTTTGCAAAGTGAACTATGGATCTTTGTGTTCAATGAACAAAATATCAAGGTGTACTAAATTTTAGGAGTATAACTCTCATAAGGTAGTAAAAAGACTATTACTATTGATAAAAAAAGGGTGGTAGTAGGTCCAAAGGGATGCTGAACCATTTGAACATTTCCAGGTGCACTTTTAATTTGTTTATTTTTTAGTAATTTTCAAACAATATAAAAATAACCTAATCCAACCCCCCCTTATTGGCTAAATCCATATCCAATAGTAATAGCATGCATATATATGGTAATTTATGCTAAATTATAATGCATAAATTTCAAATGCCATTTACAAAATGTGTGTAACATAAATACACATCACACAAGATAATTTATTACATAAAAACAATAACATATTGCAAAAATCAAGCAAATTGATTAAAATAGCAAAAACAACACAATAAAATGCAACATAGGGCACACCACAATGATTATCATCTTACAAAGAAGATTTTGGTCAAAATTTGAATCAAAACAAAGCTCTCATGTGCTTACATGTACCGCTAGAAGATGTTGTTAGTCCGATACAACCGAATCAACCCATTTCAACTAGTATTGGATGGTTTTGCTTATATACAACCAAAATGGCTGGTTTGACCATTCTTAGGCTAGTTTTTCAACCATTCTTGGTACCCATGTGCTCTTCAACACACGATCAATCTCTAACAAGGTTCACAATGGCCTATTAGTTCCATTTCACTACAAAACTTGATTTAGGTCTTTTTGGGTTGGATTTGACTTGGTCAAAAACGCCACCAACAGTGGCCATAATTAGTCCCCTTAGACTCCTCAAAGGCTAAGGAATACAAATCCAGTGTCATTTGAAGAAAATTAGCACCATTTGGTCATAATCAAAATTCAAAATTCAAAATTCCAAACAAAAAGAAACTGAAAATAGGTTATGAGAAACCCTATTTCTAAACCAAAAATAAAAATGTTTATTAAAAAACTCATTTTCATACCCTTTTTTCAACCCACATTGATTTTTAAATGGCTTTGATACCAAATGTTAGAAAATCAATAGCTTCAAGTAAGGCTTTAAGCTAGGATTTATACATCAATCATAAATTGAAAATGGGTTTTAAACATAAAACTAAAATGAAATTCACATACTTAATTGTAGCTATATTTTGTATGATCTTTGGCTAAGATCTTATCTTTTATTACTCTAACTATGTTAGCCAATGAGAAGCAAGAAATTCGCAAAGAAATTAGTAATAACAATGCTTGGTGCTAAAGAGAAAAGTTTATGTAAAAAGATATCTGTTTAACAAATAGACATGTAAAATGTGATAATGTTTCATTAAATAGAGAAAAATATTTATCATGGTGAAATGACTATTATGTCTCTAATCCTTTCAAAGATCTAATGTAAACCTGATTTTAATATATATGGATTCCAATGCACATATAATAAGTTAGAAGAGGGACTGCAACAATCCAACAAACCAAGATTCCTTTACGAACGATTTGGTACATGGCCGAGTAAAGGGAAGGATTAAATTTGAGTAATTTTGCCTCAAAAACTTAGGTTTTCTACCAATCTTGAAAGAATGAGAAGAAATCCCAAAATTAATTCAAATAATGAGTTCAATATGAAGGAACTCAAACCTCTAAAGGAACAAATTCTCTCTGGAGGAAATCCAAATGAACGACATTTCCCTTTTTTATACCCTTCTCAGCAAGAGTAAACTTACCCATACTAAACTTATTACAAAATGCATAAGGGAAATGAATAAAACGACTAACATAAAGAGCTAAAGAAACAGTCAAGAATGACAATCCTATAGTTGTTAGGTTCCACCTTAGCTTCTTAGAATTATCCACTGCCAAGTGAGCTGGAAGCTGACATGGCTAGAAATTTAGACTGTTGCATTCCTCCCCATTGGACATCAACCTTGTCCCTAAGGTTGAAAGCTAGATAGTGTTCTTCAAAAGTAGCAGCATCTAACGAATTGGCCTCCTACAGTGGCAGACCTTGCCAATGCACCAAGTACTCAAGATGTTTGTTCCTAATGCATTGCTCCACAATTGCTTGAGACAGTGGACTTAGTAGTTTTCATTTACCAAATAAGATAGCAATTCATCTTGAACTTGAACATGCTGACCAAGAACTCATTTAAGCATAGAGACATGAAATACATCATGGATTTTGGAACTTGGAGGTAGCTTCAAACCGTAGGCTACTTCCCCTATTTTCTATACAATTTCAAAAGGACCGTAGTATCAGGGTGATAACTTAAAGTTTCTTCTCACAATGACTAAATTTCCTCTATATGGTTGTAATTTTAGATAAACCCAATCACCAACTACAAACTACTCCTCCTTTCTTCCTATATCATAATACTTCTTTATCCTATTTTGGACTAGTTGTAACATTTCCTTCAAGTTCTTAAGCACTGCATCTCTATCCTACAACTCCTTATTAACCATTTCTACAACTGATAAGCTCAATAAATAGGTTAGCAAGGTAGGGGGAGGTCTGCCATACACTACCTCATAAGGAGATTTCTACAAACTACTGTGGAAGCTGGTGTTATAGCAATACTCTATCCAAGGTAGCTACTTTATCCATTCTCTAGGATGATCAAAAGCAAAACACCTTAAGTAAACCTCTAGAGTTTTATTCACCACCTCAAATTGGCCATCAGTTTGAGGATGGTAGGTAGTCAAAACATTAAACTTAATGCCCTACAACTCAAACAATTGCCTCTAAAAAAGGCTAGTGAAAATAGCATCCCTATCACAAATTATGCTACGTGGCAACCCATAAAGCTTGAAAATATTTTCAAATAAGACTTGTACAACACTTACTACTATATAGGGGTGTCCAAGAGGGATAAAATGAGTCAACTTTGAAAGTCTATCCTTTACCACCATTACCACTTGTTTCCCATTGGAGATAGGCAAACCATCAATAAAATCCATTGATATGTCTTCCTAAACCACTACTAGAATCGGTAAAGGTTGAAGCAATCCATTCAATTTAGTATTCTCCCACTTAACTTGCTGGCATATCTTGCATTCTCGCATTCTCGCATAGATTGCATCAAAGATTGCTTCATACCAACCCAGTAAAATATTGCCTTCACTTACTACAATGTTTTGAAATACCCTTCGTGTGTTGCACCATGGAACTCTTATAAATAACAAGGATTAAGGTGGACTATTTGCTAAAAAAAATCTTCTACTTGTAGAATAAAACACCATTCTTATATAGCCATTCCACTCCTACATCTTTTGTACTCAACTTGTCTGGATTTCTACACTATCAACCGCTTCCTTTACAATAGTATCCAATCATTCAAGGATTAGAATTAATATTGTCTGCAAGGCATCAACTATAGTGTTTTCCTTTCCAAGTTTGTACTAAATTTCAAAATTGTAGCCAATTAATTTCACTAACTAGCGTTGTTGTGATGGAGTAATAATCTTTTGATCCCATAAATGTTGTAAGTTGTGCTAATCAATCTTGACAATGAATTTTCTTTACAAGCAAATATTGTCGTAACAACTCTTTCTCATAGATTGAAAGCAACAAGTTCTTACCTTGCAACACTTGACTAAAATAAGCCAATGGTTGCTTTTCTTAAGTCAAAACAACCCCTACATCTACTCCACTTGCATCACATTCTATAATAAAAGGCAAGGAAAAATCTAGCAACCTCAATGCCAAAGCTACTATCAAGGCCCCCCTAAGATCATTGAAAGCTTTCTCAACCTCAAAACACCATACAAAATTATCTTTTTGAAGTGGTTTTGTTAATGGGGTTGCAATTAAACCATAGTTCTACATAAATTTTCTATAATAGTTAGGCCCAAGAATCCCTTCAATGCCTTCACACTTCTTGGGAAATGGCCAATCCACAATTACAACCACCTTCTCTACCTCCATTTTCACCCTTTTTCCAGAAATAACATGCCTTAAGTATCCCACCTCAAACACTCCAAATTTTCATACTTCTCCTTTTTTACAAAAAGTTTATGCACTTATAGCTTCTTTTAAACCAACCTTACATATTCCCAATGCCCACTCTAGCTTCTACTATAAACCAATATATCATTAAAAGAAAATTAGAGCAAATATCCCCAAAAACTCTTTAAAGACATGGTTCATAAAAAATTATCAAAATATAATATATATATATATATATATATATAATTTATTTTTAACAAAAATGGTTTTAGTAGACTTATCACTAGTGTATAAAAGTGCTAAAGTTCTAATAGCAAACTTTTAATAATGGTAAAGTTTGTGTTTGTTATTCAAGCCAACAAAGATTACCATACTTGTTTAGTAGACTTATAGGTGCCGGAGAAAAAATGGTATTGAAGCGAGTTTATTCAACAAAGAACAACTTTGTCATATTTCACGACTGATATTTGTCATGAAATTATGTTCTAGACAAGCATAAAAATTAATTCATACTAAGAAAATAGTTGGCTCATTATGGCTCTCCATTCTAATGTTTTCGTATTTAGTAGACTGTTAATTCTTCTCCGTTTATGGTTTCTTTTCTTTCTTTCTTTCTTGTTCCTTTTTTTTGGGTAGATGTGTGGAATTTCATGTGCATGTAATGCTTTTGTTCCTTTTTTTTTAACAAAAAAAAGAAAACACACACACCCTTCATATATATCTATGTTACAATTACTGTCCAATCAGAGTGACTATTAATGCGTCCTTACGTAACAGGGACAACAAATGCTATGAATCGCCAGCAACTTAAGCGTTGTAATTTTTATAACCTGTTCTGTCTTTAGGATATTTATCATTTTCTAATTCAACTAATATTAGAGTAAAACTAATAATTTTGTCTTCTTTGAATTTGCTACAACAGTTACGGAAATATTAAATAAGAAAACGCATTCACCAAATTCCAAAAGTACAAGAACGTAATTAACTACACTGTTGAATATCCGAACGTTATCATCCTTTGTTTCCAGTTATAGTCCTATCTATGATCCCATTGAATAAGATTTCTGTTATAATTTCAATTTTGGTCACCCTAATTCCATAGGCCAGTATTCATTTTGAGGTTGACCTAACTTTGAGCCTTTAGCAAAGCGAAGAAAGTAAAGTAGTCACAAAAATGGGAAAGCGAAAGAGAGAGAAACGTGGGGAAGCTACTCTGGAAGAAAGACTTTCTCTTGTAGAACAAAGCACGGAGAGAATTTGTGTTGTAGAGCAACGCATGAAGAGTCTCTCAACTAGAACAAAGCATGGTCAGTCCAGCAGCATTTTCCTTTTTGGAACAAAGTATTGTTGTTGAGCAAATCATTCTACGTTGTGGTGGCGAAGGAAACATCTGAAAATGGAAAAAGGTCAGTGTTGTATAGAAACTTTTGAAGAATTCAAGCAAGAGTTAAAGAAGCAGTTCTTACCAACGAACAAGACTATAACCACTCTCAAAAAGTTGAATGAGTTGAAACATACAACCACTTTGCATGTGTATGAGCAAGAATTTACAAATCTTCGGCTACGCCTTCTTGACATGCCAGAAGACACCTTACTGTCATTTCTTGTTCATTAAGGGCCTTCAAAATTGGGCACAGGTGGAGGTACGAAGTCGTAATGTGAGAAGCCTAAGTAAAGGCATTACAATAGTATTAGGAGTTCTTCTTCCAAGCCAAATCGCCGAGCTGTGGCATCGGGGAAAAAAGAGAAGAAATCAGCAACACTTCAACCGCATAAAAAGTAATAAACATCCTCCTCCAACCGTTACATTGTTGAACGGCGAAATTTAGGATTGACAATCTGAAAGCATTAACATTAGAATCTTCGAAATACAAGATTTACGATAGAGATTCCATGTTTGAACAACCTAATGGTTCTCTTTTATTTTAATTTATATTTATATTCATCGGAGGTTGGGAGAAGATTTATGACCTCTCAGTTGGGATGGTTCAATTGGAAAGAAAGAAAGAAAGTTTAACATTGTTTTAAAGGAAATAATCACATTTTCTGAAAATGAACTCATCCAAATCCAGCAAATCTAGAGACCCAGGCTCCTCTTTTCACTAAGAGAGGTGGCTTATTGTTTGGCTTCTAGCAACACACAATACACAATCACACAACCAAAACAGTTCACAACAGCCATGAGAAGCAACACTTTCTCCAAACCATATAAACCCAATGCTTACTGAAATGAATACTACCAAAGCTTACCATGTAACGCAGGCTTTGGAACCAGTGAACCAACAAGAAAGGATAGGAAGAGAAAAAGCGAAAAACGCAAGAATGTAGGGCTGTTTCCCTGGAATTCAGAGCATGATGGATAACATGTCAAACCCCGGAATTCAGAACAGGATGCCCCATCGTGAGATTCACATATCGGCCGGGTGAAATTGAACCCTCGCACAAATCATTTAATTTCTTAAGCGAGAACCCATTTGGATCGGCCTGAAAGAAACCAAGAGCAAAACATGTACAATGCCTTTCTGGTGTCTTCTTGCGAAGACCATGATGATTACAGAAAGGAATTGCGACTTCCTTTATGCCCGCAACGGAACACAGAGCGCCATTCAAGGGCTGCCTGGTTCTCTCAAAGGCACTCACTATTTACAGACTCTTTAGGGTTCCGACTTCATTTATAGCGACAAGCGTTGGGCCCAATTGTCCATCTTGCCCTTGTCTTTATATAGAAATACTGCCCAGTTCTTAACTGGATACTATAAATGCATGAGATGAACGCGTGTGTATAAAAATACTCCTTTTTTTTTTTTTTTCAATAGTACTCCTCGCATAAATATGAGGGCTTTTCTCCATCTTCAATTCCTTGAAGATAAGTCTCAAAAACTAAATCTTTTTCATTTCGTCGGGATCACAAGATGAACATGCTACTTTTGCAAACAAATTTTCAAGATTAAATCCAAGATTACATCTCAACTATAATGGCCTTGTTATATCTATCAAAAAGTTTGGAAACCTAATAATAAGAGGCCCTTGCTCGAAGACAATTTGAAGAAGTTGACTGATTTCATCTCTTTCAATTTCTTAAGATTCATCCATATGTTGTCAATCGAGACAATGGGTTTGGCCATTTTGTGGTGTGATGAAAGAATGAAAGTGTAAAGAAGCTAACAATGCATTGGGGAATGCTAAACACATAATATAGGAACATGGAACTCGTGTAAAGGAGCAACTGCTGATTGCAAGTATTGGAAGAATTGAGCAGGAAGCTAAATCCAAATCTTTTAAACAAATGTTTTCCACATACAGTAACGGCAGTGAGACTTCTACCAAAAACGCGAGTTCTGTGGTTCTTCACTTCTCCAAACTGTCGTTGATTCGATACAAATTGGTGGTATTTTCAGCTCGGTTTCACTATTGCTTGCCACCAAAAAGAATAGCACATCCGATAAAACAAGATAAAGAAAAATGGAGGAAGGAGACGTTCTTTCACTGCATTGTTTTTCAACTAAACTGAAGAGCATCCAATCCCCCAAACAAATTATTGTCCTAAACATGGAAACAGGCTTAAAGCTGCACCTCCAAAAAAAGGAAAACAAATTCTTTCCTCTTTTGGCCGACTCTACCATAAAGCAGAGATTCAGCAAATGTAAATGTTGAATAAAATCAGCCCGTGTCACTTTTCAAGTCAAGTACATAGAAGCTTCATTTTCCTTTTCTGGGCACAAGCTTGATGTTTAGTCTCTGTCCCTTTGAACTCCTAGGTGGGGTTGAAGAGAAAAAAAGCTATCTGTGGCAACAAAATTCAAAGCATGTTAAGAGTATAACTAACAAATCAACCAAACATGCCACACTATGATGCTAGCACGCCCTTTAACAATCTCAAACAACTTAAATTGATCTCATCTGCATTTATGGCATACATTCCCAGTTAGTATAGATCATCATCACCATTTCAATCCATTTGTACCCCAATATAACTTTGAATTTTAAATTCCTCCTCACATGGCTGCAAGCAGAGTGGATAGGCCACTGGTATGAATACTCATTCAGACACATCTGGTCGGTAATGCCTTCCATAGATTTTATCTCATTATCTAGACCAAAAACTTCCAAGTTTTCATTTTTTTTTTTTTCATAGCCCCTCTTTCTTTCTTTTTTTCTTTGCCTGTTTTTCTTCTATTTTCTTGTTAAACATTTTTCCTCTATTTTCTTGTAATCTACAAGATGGTGTAGACAATGTTAACCATGTAGCACAACCACAGTTGATTAGCTAGGTAACATTACATGCTTGAACTCCATTATACCTGCGTGTATGATCTTCATCACACTCCTGATTCCAATAATCCAAAGCCATCAGGTGGCCATACCTGATGAACCAAAAGAAAAACTTTAAGTTAATAAAATTATAAGCTAGTAAATAACGAGAACAAGAAGTCACTACTGGTTGCTTGATAACTGGATTATAGTAGACACCAAGATGATCTAAAACACCACATTTGTTCAAGTTATTAAATCTAATGCCAATCCTAAATGTTGTGATGCATCAACTCATTAGCCTCCCAGAACAAAAAAATGAGACCACGTTTGAGTAACTTCATTATTCAACTAAAAAGTGCAGTGCATGCCTCATGTTATAAAAAATAGTACATATTATTTAAACATGTTGATGCTTCATAGGGTCAAAATAACTGCTAAGGCCCGAAGACAGCAAACATCAAACAAACTTAGATATAAAAAAATTCAATGAGGCCACCAATTCCGAGAACACAACACTCACTAAAAAGTTCCTGTGGACACTGTAAAGCAGTGTCAAATACACTTACCCTGAAAAAAACTTTTCCTTGAATAAGACCGTAAGGAACAGGCCCAAAATGGCGTGAATCACTTGAGGCATACATGTTATCACCCTGAACCCAAACATGCCCCTTTGGGACCTATTTATTCAACCCACATGAACAAAGCAACGAGTTAATCAAGTATCAGTAATAATCAAACTTAAAACTTAAGAAAGCAAAAAGATTGTAAGATATGAAAATAAGAAAGAAAAAAATGACACAGCCATGGAAAAAAGGTTACGTTGCTGCTTTCAGAGTAGTTTTTTGGTTTTGGCAATTTAGAAGCCTTTAATGCACTGGGCCATTACATAGCATCTGATTAAACCATATAATATTTACAACAGTTTTTAGATTGATTCATAAGCTTATGAATTGTGGTCATTTTTATGGGTGGGACAGGTACAAAACCTAATAAAATTGCAGTGCAAAAAGCATACTTTTGAGCAATATTTTTTTATTAGGTCTAATCTAGTACTATAAGAGTCTGTGGGTTTCTAGTGAGAATTTGTTGCCTAGTCATCAGGAGTCTTAGTTTTAATAAATGAAGCAGGATCAGTGACTTCCCATAAAAAAGCTTCATTGCTTTCAGGGAATCCAAATTTCAATTACAGGAATATGAAGTGCTTTTTAGTCAATCAATCACACTGTCGTTATTGCTAAGGGTGACTATTCAACCACTTAGGTGGTTCATGATAGTTTCCAATGGCCAAACTGACAACTTCTGGCAATACGAAATAAGCCCCTAAACCAAGCAACCACAGCATGGCTCTCAAACGATATCAACGCTCAGTTATCTTATCGAATGGGTGGTGCCATGCAACCCACCAGCAGAATTGGTAGCAGACCTAATCTCACATTCCACCATCACTAACCACCACCATAAATGGCAGAGGTTGGTTTATGGGGTTGGTGTGGGGAACCTAAGTTGGCTAACAGTTGGTTGAGTTGGAAGGTTGGGGGGATCTGACCAGCCCCAGCAGCGCACTCTTTTCCTTTCTTTTCTTTTCATTTCATTGGTTAGTTTTTCGTTTTCTTCCTTTGCTAAAGATGTGAAAGCAGTTAGAGTTGGAATAAACTTTGTCAAACGCAACGCCCCTGTATCAGTGAACCCTATTAGCTAAAGGGACTAAATGCTTGTCTTCCAACCAGAGTCAACTCCAACAAGACCCAGAAGAGACAATATTGGTCATAACCTTATTTTTGTTTCTAGTTCAAATGGGTGATTTAAATTAGAAGATGATAAAGAAGGCTCGCCCTAGCCAAAATGCAAAAGTGTTATCATCTAATTCAAGATGACAAACCCCGACATTCATAAACGGAGGAAAGTAGAATACTTAAGGGATTGACATAGTAGGACAGGGACCTCAATGCAGGAAAATAGGAGGAGCCTGAACAGCAGGAAGCACAGAAGGATCATACCTCTGCAGCTTGAAACCTGTCACTTTGAAGGGGGTCCACGAAAAAGGTGACTCTATCGCCCTCCACGCCGACGACCCGCTTGGTCAGGGTCCTCCTGGGGTCCAAAGGAGAGCGAACCAGCACCACGTCTCCGGGGCCCACCTTTCCAAGCCTGGGCGAGAGGTGCTCGGCTAGCAGCACGTCGCCGGCAGGATTCAAGGTGGGGATCATACTAGGACCGTAAACCTGCAGCCAGACGACAAAAAGCTACACTCTTTTTCATAACGCAAAAAAAAAAAAAAAAAAGTCTCTGTGAGGAGAAAATGAGATCGAGAGGAGAGCGTGACAGACAAGGATGGGGGAGCAGAGGTAATTGTTGGTAACGTGCAATAAGCAGAGGAACTTGGCGACGATGGCGGTGTGATCCAACGCCTCCTTCGCTGCGCTCCTCCATTGTCTCAGGGAACTCAGAAACTTCATGACTCGGCCTGAACCATTGGACCGAAGTCGCTCTGCGAAATGAGAGTAGTGAATCTCTGTATTTGGACCCAAGATGGACTCATAATGATGGCCTAGAGGGCTCAACGATGCAGGGCCCAGCCCAAGGCAGTAATATGGGTATTTAGTAAAAACAAATTCATCTCTTTATAAGTTACACATTTTATGAAGGTGTTCTTCCACGAGGAAAAAGGTGAAAGATTAAACATAAACTACTCTGTAAATATCACACCTTAAGAACATGAAGAGAACTTTTCAATGATTTTAACTTTAAAAAAAATGTTACATTTCTTTATGAAAAAATATTAATATTTAATTTAAAATCTTAAGATATTAAGTAAAATAATCTATTTTTTAATAACTTATTTTAAAATTTTTACTTTTTCATTTGAAACTAAACAATAAAGAGCTGGCAAGAGAATAAAATATTCCACTTGAACAAATGATGTGGTTAATTTGTAAAATGAACTCTTAACACTATAATTAATTTATTTACCTTAGTTAACACTATAATGAACTCTAATAATACTCGCATGAATGGCAGGCGGTGAAAGCATTCTTCCAGGCACTGCTAAAGCTTCACACTTCCTGTTGTGATCCTATAATTCCCGCACTCGTGTCAATGTATGTGGCTTTATTTATTTATTTATTTAGTTATTTATTTATTTATTTATTTATTTTGCCCTTTCTTGTGCAAGGACACACAGTGTTTCTGCGTGACAGTGTCTAGCTCATCAATGGCAGAAACTGTAAAGATAAACAAACATGTCTACTGCTCAACAATATCAGGGGTGACCCCATGTATTTAGTGTAAGCTTAATAAAGTATTATTATTTTTATTAGGCCATCTTCCAAAATGGCTGTAATTTTGAATAAACAATATAACGAGCTGAATTGAAAGCTCGATTCGTATAAAGAATACAACAAGTCAATGGAACCTTGTTTATGGCCACGAAGGGGTCTGATGCACTTAAAAATCTGGTTGTTTTCTCCCGTCTTCAAGGAACCATCATGAACAACGGTTATCTTATCAGGTAGCAGTTTTACTGGTATCCAATTAATCAATCCGTTGAAGATTGTACATCACCATATCCTCAAGAGCTGCTCTGAAGGCACTTCGAGGAAGACAATGGAGGCTTTGAATTGCAAGATCAGCCTTCTCTTCAGCTAATTCTTGGGCTCTCTCAATGCTCCGACAACTTTTGATCAATCCAATGGCTTCATCCAGGGAACCAGGCTCACTAAATTCAGATTCAATTATTTCTCTCAGTTTTGGCTCTTTCTCCAGAGCAAAAATTACAGGTGCAGTCAGGTTCCCTTTTACAAGGTCACTCCCTGCTGGCTTCCCCAGCTGCTCTGCCGACTGCGTAAAATCCAATATGTCATCTATGACTTGGAATGACAGACCAAGATTCTTTCCATATTCATACATGTTCTGACTGATGCTGCTGTCAACCCCACTAAAAATAGCAGCTCCTTTGGTACTAGCAGATATTAAGGAGGCTGTTTTGTAGTAACTCTTCATCAGATAATCTTCAAGTTCAATGTCACAATCGAACAAGCTAGATGCCTGCTTTATTTCGCCACTGGCAAAATCTTTAATAACCTAATCACGATGGTAAAAACATAAATGAACTAAAGGTTGCAGGTTTCTAAACAATGCCGCCCAAATTGTATATTTTTTTGGATGAGACCAACAAAGGTCGGTTGCAATGGCTTGTGGTAAATTAAAATATATGGGCTTTTTACCTGGCTGATAAGCTTGATGACCTCTAGGTTTTCAAGATTTGCGAGATACCATGACGACTGTGCAAACATGAAGTCTCCAGCCAGCACTGCCACTCTTGTACCATACAATTGATGAACAGTTTCCTTTCCTACATAGAAGCAAATCCTTTATTGAGAGGAAAAAAAGTAAAGGAACAAAGAGGGGGAGCAGCAAATAAATGGAGATGTGGCAGCGCTGATGAGGTGCGGCATCACGGCGGTTCACTACTTTTATACTTAAAAGCACTGTGGTCATCCTAATCCGCTTGGTGGTTTTAACTAGTTTAGTTTTTCAAACTTACACATATGAGAAGACTGGCCATTCTATTTCCTTGCCCTTCATCAAGAGGCGTGTGCTCATCGAGGTTGCAATAGACAGACACCATAGGAATCGAATTGAAAAGCATCTCTCTTTTGTCAAACGTAGTAGGATCAGTCTAACGTACAATGAGTACTCATGACACTAAATATCATACTGACTATTCCGCCAATTTTTAGTTAAGAACTGAACATGTATCGATAACAACCAATAATTTGCAACCACAAGGAAAAGATTTAAGCTGGAAGAATTTTTAAAATAAAATTTCCGAGGATGAAGACTGGATGGAGACATGATAGTATACGAGTTTGAGCTGGAGGTTAAGAAACCGATACGGTCACATGAGCATTTTTCATATTGCTTTTGTTCTATGACTAGTAAGAAACTTTATGCAGAACTGGAGATAGGAAGCTGAATAACTTGGAGCTTTTGGTCACCTATAAAACCCTCCTTTCCCCGTGGGAATAGACGTTATGGAAGATAAATCTCTAATCACAACATTAACTGGCAACTTTCATTCTCATGTGGATGTCTTTCAGCAAAGTACGAGAAGAACTTCACATAATAAAGGAAAATTTGCTCTTCAGGTTCCCAATTTGGAGAGTAGCAGCGAAATGTTGATCAGGAAACTCACGATTATTTTTGTATGACATACAAATAATGAATGGATATTATGCTCTTTAAAGGATTCAAACTTCTCTCACATGCACTTTAGATAAAACATTTGCCAATAGGAAAACCCACTGACTTGTCAGTGGTCAATGTTCTGAAACAAATTAGCTGTATGGAAATTCCACGAAGTTTGAATCCTTTAAAGAGCATAATATTCATACTAGTCCATCTCTTATTGGACAGGTGCTCCATTCACAAAATGTGGCATCAATATGATTTAAGAATGAGTTCACATACAGAGGCAAAGTTTACCTCTCCGAATGTCACTGTCATCCAGAACATCATCATGAATTAAGCTTGCAGTATGAATCATCTCAATGATCTCTGCCAAACGCCTATGCTCTGTGGTAAGTTCCCTGGAGTAAAGCATTATGAAGCTTGTATTCCTTTAAAGTAATACAGAACAGTGACTTGAGAAAAGTTCCTGAATGATAACTCACTTCAAACCAGCTAGCTCTGATGTTGCTCTTGACACTAGGAACACTAAAGCTGGCCTCATCCTCTTTCCACCAGCACCAAATATCTGCTCCGCTGCAGACATTAATACTGGATTTTCTGCACCAACAATCTACCATAGTATCTTTTGTCAGATACAATACTCAGAATAAAAGATTTCAGATAACTTATTTAGATTTTAACAACTGAGTTCTTCCGTAACTAAAGTGGATAAATAAAAAATAATATGCTCTTCAGAACAAAACAAAAAATCTGGAGCTTATTTGCATTATCCCGAATTTCTTAAACAAACTTTACACAAATGATCCCATCTACTGTAGTAGAGATTAAATCAAAACGAATCACTAATAAGATTACTGTGACGCACCTTCTGGTGAAATGATACTATATACTTAAGGAAAGTATCATGCTAAGGCAGTCTTAGTCAGATCTGTGGTATGTTTACCTCAATAATTTAATAGTTGGATAACAAAACCAAATTCCAACTGCAAGTCAAAGTTACTACCAAGTAACCAAGTTAGTATCAGCATACTATAATTTTACAATTCTTCTCCACCATTTTTAAAATCTCAGCATCGATCTCAATCATGCAATACCCAAAATCATATTCAAAGTTAGGGATACTAGAAAACTTGAAATATCAAATATTACAATGAGCTTATGAATTCTTCTCTTACAGCCACAGAATCACCATTAAGATTAGATTGTCAAAAGCATTATAATATTAACTACTAATGTTTTCACTGCAGCACCATTAAATATATTCAAGAAACAACAAAATAAACAACATTCAACATTGGTTAAACAATAATCCAAATAATAATCCAAAAATAAAAAGACAAATACAGCACAGTGCCACATCAACAGTCAAGAGTCACATAAATCTGAGAAGATAACACAGACATAAATTAGACCCAAAAGTTTTCATTCACATGACTATGATTATTGTTGGTTATACTCCAACAGTTAGCCGTGTAAAACTTGTTTCTGTAGGATTTCTCCGGCAAACATCTAAAAATCTGGAAATGCTTTTGGTATTCAGTGACATGATTTGTCTTCTAGAGTTTGTGCTTAACTCTGTTTTTCTGCCGAGTAATTTAGTTGACAAAAGTGTCAGTTAATGTGGTTTTGATGTACAGAGATGTACATCTCATTGTAATTGCAATTAATGTATGCTCAAAAGGTATCCATGAGCAAAATTAAAGATGAAATGTACTTTTTCTCTTTGCTTGTGGCAAAAGCAAGACTAATCCAGAGAAACTAAACAAAGAATGATATAAAATCATTTCATTTGTGACTGAGCATAGGCAGCCTATAAGACTGATTAAAATCTACAGTGCAAGTTCAGCAACCATACTAGGTAGAATTAAACTGCACTTCATATTGAAATCACTAGGCCCCCTCTAAAGTCCTGCCAACTCTTGGTGGTTACCCTAAGTTAGTTGTCCTCATATATGCCAGGAACGGAAGAATGGAGGGATTACAAATACTTTTGTATTAGTCAGGTACGCAAAATGCTCCAGACACCTTTTAGCCAAAAAAAAAAAAGGGGGGGGGGAGGAAGAAGAAGAAGAAGAAGAAGAAGAAGAAAGAAAGAAAGAAAGAAAGAAGAAAGAAATTTCTAGCTTATCTCTTTCATCATAACACATATCTTGCATACATCAATTGCTCAGATACTTGAAATGCTGCTTCCCTAACTCGGAAAGATGAACTAAAAATGTAAAGTTTCCTGAAATCAGAGTTTCAGGATAGTAAAAGAATGTCTTAAATTACATGAGGTAAACCAGAAAGTAGCAGTGTAAGATTCATATACCAATCTCCAAACAGCAAAAATAACGAATTTTATAGCTTGAGAGGTTTTAATGTTTCAAAGAAACAAAGGAAGAGGGAAGTCAAACGGAGTATAACAAAATAAATGAGAACAAGGCAGGAAAGAGTATTAGATGAAAAGGATTCTCGTTCGATGAACAAAATGAATTCATCATTGACCACAACCGTACTTCATGCATATCCCACACAGCTTCATTCTCTCCAAGAGCTCACAACTAAATGTGAAAATATGACCTTTTGAAGTACTAAAGCCTGTACACAGCATGCTGCAAATTATTTCTCCTATCAACAACTGGCTTGATAAATTCTTGTAAATTCAAAATATTATATCATACCAGTTCCTTTTAAGTAACAATGTAAAAGAAAAAATGCTTACCTTTTGGCTATGGGAAAAGTTAGTTAGCATAATCATATTTCTCAACAATGTTATCATGAAATGATAAGTAGAAACATGTGATCTATGTGGCCATCATAAAACAGCTTCTAGAAGTTTCAGTTCTGTATATTGGCAAGAGGAGGGATATTATCTTTGGCCAAACAGAAATAAAGATTATCATAAAGCCACCTTCTCAATCTGAATCTTCATAATTTAAATGATCCCCAATTCCAGATAGCATCCCTTACTACTGAGAGCATCTCTGGAAGTATAAAACTTTTACTCATACAAACATGCATAATTTGTTACCTTACAAAGATATATAATCACAGCTTCTTATCCTTAAATCCAATTTGAAGGAGCTTCCAGACAGAAAAACATGTCTGACTGTCAACTATTGCCTAGCTACTGACCAGTTCAGTAAGTTGGAAATTTCAATGAGACCCAAAGTAGACACTAGCTATTGTTCTTTTCTTTCCTTAGTTCAATTAACTAACTGCATTAACTGATTTATATTACTATCAAGGCAAGGAAATGCAGAGTAAGGCACCAAATAGGCAGTTAAAAAATCTTTGAAATGGCAAGCAATAAGGAATTTTTTTATTAAAAAAAAAAAAGATAAGATCAAAACAAAAGTCTATTGCATATTGACATGGTTCCAAATAGATTGGACCATTAGAAGTATACTGAGATACATGTTTTCACTCAGTTAAAGTTGGAATCAGATATTGATAGCTGCTGGTACAAACAATAAAGAATATGAAGATGAGTAAGCCATTTGCCACATCGACAGATGACTACTGTTCTAGCTTTGAGAAACTATAGAGAAACTATGGATATTCTACTCTGGGTAGCTCCATAGAAGTGACATTTGGAAAAATCAGGGAAGAAATGGCAGCTCCAGTACTATGGAATTACAAAGGATATGTGTGACGAAAATCTGGCAAGGTCAATGCATACAGTTGTTTGAGGACAAAGGAAGCAATTTTTGAACTGAGGAGCAGCGTATCTACTAACTTAATGACAGAAGCAAACACTCCTGTCACCGGATTAAAGCCTTAAACTTTTGAGCTCTTACAACCTATATAGTATTAACAGAGCTCCAAATTCGCCAAGGCACAGGGGCGGCACCATAAAGATACCAACTGGGAGTTCAAAGCCACCGTAAAATGAGTTAAAGGTTCTAGGAAGCCACATGATGGAGCTTGTCCTATCTGTCTGATTTTTTTCCTCTTTACCATGTTTCGTCATTCTTTACTTTTACATCTTCCCTTATAAGCATAAAGGGCTGGTTAACTGGACTTACTATTATGTTCTAAATTGAGCATAACCTAATAAACCGTGGACACAGATGACAAATGATCAGGATCATTCTTTGCTACTTAATTATGTTGGTCGATAGAATTTGGTTCTTCATTGACTTAGCTGATAGTTTCAGAGAATGATGCGAAATAAACACCCCGAAACACAACAACCACGGAATACCTGGGGCATCACTGCACAACCATAAAGACCGATCTCTAGTGCGACCTTGTCTACTGAAATATTACACAAACCAACCACTATCATTGAAGTTCGTCGCTGCCTCCGCCTTTACCATAAAACCATTTCACTCCACCTTCAAAGTTGAGCTTTATCACCAATACTTTCTCGTCAGAGCGGAGTGTTACTGTCTCAAATGAGAACAATTTTACAAATAAAACTTATTGGGAAAAAAAAGTCGAAAATGGAATCTCGTATATCAGTACGAAGTGATAAAGGGATAACCACACATTATCTTCACTTCCTAAGTAGTTGCAACAATTCCGCTCGGGTTAATCAACGGACAACCAATTAAAGTAGACGTTCAGTATGCATGACAACGCTCGAAGGGGTACATCGAATAAAGACACTCGAACTATAGAATACCTAAAATTAGAAGGCCATCCAACCCTAGGGATTTCAGGAGTACTCACTGACTGAAGATTTTGGTTGAGAGTCTGGAGGTCTTCTGCGACGGCTTCAAACAAATTTTTGAGTGACACTGGAGTTCTTAACTCTTTCTTAAACCCCAACACCGTTGAAGGACCTTGAGCTACCATTTTATCTGTGCAAAATCAACCATAATTATCATTCACTTGTATTTGCACAGATAAGAGAATAAGAAAGCAACAAATCCCATCTATGCTTGTAATACAAATTTAGTACCACTAGGCAGAGTTTCGGGGGTCTTTGTCGAAGACATTCTACACCGAGCGACGCCCCGCCATTTACCAACCAGCTTGCTAGGCCCATAACCGCTACTTCTCCTACAAGTCGGCTGTACATAATTCCTTATCGAAGAGCGGTTAAATGAAGCATCCGAAGAGCACCCACAAGCGAAGAAGTCAAGCACCGTCCTTGCAGAATCAAGGCTGTGGCATGTCATTGACATCATTCTGAGTACGACCCAGAAACGAAAAGCAGAAAATCTCACTCTTAAATCAAAAACCCAGATGTAAAATATGCTCAACTACCCATGCCAAGAACTGCCATCAAGAGGCTTGCTATTGGAAGCCAGAAATGTTGAACAAGAATGAATAAGATTTCAAATGGATCTTTGGCTCACAAGCCGCTCTCCTTAGAGAGGGGACAACAGGGAGATTTTATATTGAGTGGATCGAAAACTCCCACATGGTACTTTTACATTTTTTCTTATCGGTTAGAGAAAGAGTGAAACGCTAGGAAGGAATAAGATTTCAACTGGGTTTTCAGCTCGCAAGTTGCCCCCTTTAGAAGGGGAACACGAGTGAGATTTCCTTATTGAGTGGATTGAAAAAGCCCACATGATGCGGCAATTATTTCCTATCGGCTTGGGAGAGAGAGGTTGGCGACGCGCTTCGACAAAGACAACTTCGGTGTCTTTTGTCTGTCTATTTGTAATAGAGTGAGGGGCAATGAAACAGGGGGGTGTGGTCCATGAAATCGAAGTCGTTGGTGGCCAAGCGCGCGCCAGGCAAACTAAACTTTACTTGGTTTGCGAGGATTGATGGATCTTGCAAGGATCATAGTGAATCGAATTTTTTCATGTTCCGTCCCTCCAAACCATTGCACCATTTACCATAGCCAAAAAAACGTGATTATTTAAGCTTTAGATGGTCCATCCAATAGATAGCAAAATGAAACGAAGGAGATCAAGAAAGAAAACGGACCAAATTGAAAGAAAGCCGACGAAATTGAGAAGCTTGATGAGATGGAAATGCAAGGCTGTAAGAAAGTGAAAATAGGGAGAAAGCTAGGGAGATTATGAACGTGAATGCTGTATTATATTGATTATTCTTGACAACATAGAGTTTGAACTTATAGACCTAGGCTACCAACTAAATATGGAAAAATAATAATTACAAATATTACAGGGAAATATAGCATAAAATATATAAGGTTTATGCTAAGTGCTATGATAATAATATATTGGTAGCTAGATATTCATTAACACTTCCTCTCAAGTTGGAGATTTAAATAAGTCAAATACTCCAAGCTTAGAAAAAAAATGTCAATGTTGTTTGTTGTTAGTGTCTTTTGTTCCTTGGTAAAAATGTGACGTATTGTAATGATATCCTATTGGAGTTTCTCTCTTACATAGTGGCAATCAACTTCAATGTATTTAGTGTGTTCGTAAAAAATTGGATTTGCAACTATTCTCTCAAAAGCTTCATTGTCATAATAAAGCAAAGTAGGTTGTCTCATGTGAAAACCAAAATCTTTAAGAAGGCCTATGACCTATACTATCTCACACATAGTGACTTGCATTGCTCAATACTCTACTTCGACTAATAATAGTAAGACAATAGGTTGTTTCTTCAAGCACCAAGATATTAGGAAATTTCCCAACATAATATAGAATCCAATAGTAGATCACCTAATCATGGGGCATGTACTATAATCAAAATCACAGAAAGCCTAAAGTTCAAACTTGGAAGATGCTGGAAACATTAGGCCAAGATCTGGACAACCTTTCAAATACTTGATCACTTTTAGGACAGCTTCCATGTGGGATTGCTTGGGACTATGTATGAATTAACTAAAAAGCTAAATTGGAAAAATGATGTCAAGTCTAGTGAGAGTTAAATAAATCAGTCTACCAACTAATCTTTGATATATAGAAAGGTGTTCAAGGGGCAAATCATCAATTTTTTCCTTTAATCCAACATTATATTCCACACTTGTGAATTTCTTATTCTACTCCATAGGAATGACTGTAGGTTTTAAACTAGCTAACCCAGCCTCTAATATTAGCTCTAATGTGTTTTTGTGCTAACATAAAGAGATACCATTTAGTGATCGAGCAATCTCCAAGCCAAGGAAGAATTTCAAGTGCCCAAGATCTTTCATGAAAAATGTGGCATTGAGATATTGTTTACAGGCATCAATTCTAGCTTGACTATTTCTCGTGATCAATATATCATCAACATAAATAAGTAATGCCACAAATGAGTTACCTTAAGTCTTCATGAATAATGAATAGTCATAATGAGACTAAAGAAAACCATGCTAAATAAAGGCACCAATAAATTTGGCATTCCATTAGTGGGATGCCTACTCTAACCCATATAAGGATTTTCGTAGTCAACATATTGATTGCTCTTGTTGTATGCATGTTCAGTGAAATTCTAAATGTAAGTGAACATGTCGAACAAGTAATATAATAATAATAAAGATATCATCCCACAGAGATTGATGATTACTAAGCCAACTAATTACTAACGATGAACAACTCTTAAAATTTATTTAGCAAATCAAATTGATAGATAATAGACTAATCAACTAAATTTAATAAAACTAAATACGTGAAACATGTTAGAGTGTCCGATTTCACCATAATTATGAGGTGTTAATGTAGATTATGTATGCTTGAAAAAAGGATAATATCTATGTGATGGCGGAATCTCTTAATTTATTTACTATCCTATGTCTAGGTATAGTGAACCTATTTAATTCACTAATTCACAATATCTCTATATGTGAATTGAAATAAACCAAATGCATTAGGATCTGTGAATATTCCCAGTTTACACCAAAAGCCACACAAATAATATGGTATATGTCTATTCATATTTAATTTATGGTTACAAATTACAAGAAGCAACTACATATCATCTCCTGTCGATCTCAAACATGCAAATCAGATCATTCAAGTGGTAGCTAATCACTTAAAAGCATAAAACACAGTAATATGTAACTTCACATAAACAAAGTATTTTACAAAAACATAATAATCATAAGATTCATACAATCATAATTAGGTTACATCGTAGCTCTAACAAAAGTAAACTAAAACATAAAGAAATAATGAGGAAGAATAGTAATAAGAAATAAAGAAGACATCTTGAATTCAAGAACCAGAAGTTTGTCACCCTTTTTGTCTTCTCTTCAAGAAAACCTTGAATTCTTGGCCTCTCTCTTGAGTTGTGCTCAATTTCCTCCTCCCCTTTTCTTTTGCCACTTCTCTTCTCTTAAATAGGGTTTAGGTTTAGACCTATCTCTTATCCTGATAGAACTGGGTTTTAGAGACTTAAAATAATTAGATTTTGAACTCCTAAATTAATTGGAATTTGAATTCCTTACATGACTGGGTTTTCTATTTATTTAGAAAACCTAACAACAATGGAAAATCTAATAACAATCATCCAAAGCCCAAGCCTATCTTGACTCTCTTGATCTTGATATTACGCTTTTGCCACACAATAAGCATCAAGTTCTTCATGTTCATCCTTTTTTTTCCTTGCCTCCTTATGCTACATAAACAAGATAAATTTAGGTAAATAAAGAAGAGTTCGAATGTTTTCTCATAATTATTAAAGTTATTTATTGTCTAAAATAGGTCAAATAACTCTATAAAAATAGAGTTATCAGTGCAAATCTGGGAGGAAGCTCCATGTAAACCTTTTTAGAAAAATTACCATGTAAGAAGGCATTCTGAATATCAATTTGAAAAAATGGCCAACCATGAATAACAACAATGGTGATGATCAGATGGATAGTAACATGCTTGGTAATAGAAGAGAAGTTGTCTCGATAATCAATTACTTTCTATTGATCAAAGCCCTCAGCCATGAGTCAAGCTTTATACTGATCCAAAGTGCTATTAGCATGGTGTTTAGCCTTATAAACCCATTTACATCTGATAGGATGATGACTAGGGTGCCAGGGAATCACATTCCATGTATGATTGGCCTCAAGGGCAACAAGTTCATGTTGCATGAAAGCAACCTAGTAAGGGTTGGTGACAGCTTCTTAATAAGTGGCAGGCTTAGGAATGGTATAGAGAAAGGCGATAAAAATGTCGAGTAAAGATTGGCACAAAAGATAGAAGGTAAGGTAGGACAAAGATAATCAAAGCTCCAAATAGGAGGTAAGGAGGATTTATTAGACCAACGCAAGGAGGGGTCAATAAAACTATCTAATGGCACTAAAGTGGATGTGGATGTGGATGAAGGAGATGTGTTAGAGGGAACAACCAGGGGTAAGGGGAGAGGGTCCAAGGCTAGAGAGGGATCAAGGTAAATGGGTGAATCCATATGAAGAAGGGATGAAGTATAAGTATCATTAAACCATATAATGGGGGCAATCGTAGCTAGCGAGTTGACCATGAGCAACGTAAAGGATGAGGAGGAAAAAAGAGAAAATATTTTCCTAAAAGACAACATCATGACTGACAAAATTTTTTGCAAAAGCAAGATCATAAAGACAGTAAACCTTTTGAGATGAAAGGTAACCTATAAAAATGCAAAGGGTCGCATAAGAACTAAATTTATTGTGCGCACTAAGGGTGATGGCATAACAGTGACAAACAAAGACACAAAGATGATAAAAAAAAGGAGGGGTTTCCCAAAGAGTTTCTCAAAGGGGGTGAGGCCTTTAAGGGATGAAGAAGGCAATCAGTTAATAAGGTAAGTTACCATGAGAAGGCATTCACCCTAAAAACGAGGTGGAATGTGGGCTCGAAACATGAGGGCCCAAGTAACGTCCAATAAATGGTAGTGTTTCATTTAACAAAGCCATTTTGCTTGGGGGGTATGAATATAGGAACTCTCATGAAGTATCTTGCAACTAGTAAGAAAGGATCAACATTCCATTGAAAAAAATTTAGTGCCTTGTCTAAATAAATACATCAAATAATGGAACCAAATTGAATGTAAATGATAGAGAAGAAATTTTGAATATGGGAAAAAACTTGTGATTTTGATTAAAGAAGAAAAGTTCAGGTAGCTCAGGAAAAATCATCAATAATCATGAGGAAATACCAAGCACCATTATGAGTGGGAGTTTGATGAGGGCCTTAGACATCCATATGAACAAGTTTAAAAATGGCTTGAGTCACTATGGTGCATAACAAAAAAGCATTGTGGGTTTGCTTCACTAGTGGGCAAATCGGGCAAGAAACTTTTTTAGGACAAGAAATTAAGTGTAGATTGGTGCGATAAAATTTTAACAATGAATGACCAAAACGACGATGTTAAATTCCATAACTAAGATTGTTGCAAATAAATTGAATTACAATTGGAAGAAAATGCATGAATACATGAAGCATTCTTTAGGGAAAATAGATAACTTTGAAAAACATGGTTGAAAGAGTTTGGAATGGATGAACAAAGGAAGTACAACCCTCGATCAGCCTTGTTGAGCTTGACTAGAACCTAAGTCATACGATCCTGAAAAACACAAAAACCATTGAAAAATAGGGCCATACAATTATTATTACGGGTGAGTTTTTTTATGGATAATAAATTATGTAAAAAACGTGGAGCAAATAAAACATGGTTAAGATGCAAAGTTGGATAAAAGTGGTAATGTCCTAGGTGACTGGACTACAAGATTTATCAAGTAGCATTATGGAGATAAAGGATGCACAAGGAAAAAAAATCTAAAATATGAAAATCATAGGTAATATGGTCACTTGTCTTAAAGTCAATGATCCAAGCAGAAGAAATAAGCTTAAAAGAGATAGAAGTACATGAGAAGTTGGCAGTAGAATCATTTGGACTCATCTGATTCAAGAGAGAGATCAGTTTAGTCGACTAATTAGTGGTGAGCTAAAGTTTAGATGGGCCACTATAAGTGTTGCTAGGACTAAGATTGTAAAAGCCCAATAAGCCTGCACTAGGATAGGATAAGGGTTAGTAAAACAATTGGGCTTGCTATAGGACTCAAAAGGTGAGTATTGGGATCCAAATCCAAATGGATTAGTAGACCCAACATAAGAATGCAGGCTAGTAGTGGCAACATGATGGGCTAAGGGCCCAAGGGCTAAAGACTTCTTCCTAGAAGAGCCTTTTTGTTTGGGCTTCCAATTAGGCCACTAGCCCATAAGCAAGAAGCAAGCCTCTCTAATATGGCCGAGCTTCTTGCAATGAGAGCACATAAGGCGCTATTTAGAAGGCCCATGTGTGTTATTGGCTTAGTTGGACCCGCTTGGTCTAGTGGGCTAGGAGAAAGGCACTAGGCTTAGTGGCCCATTAGGCCCCCATGTGACAGGCCCATTTTGTGGCTCATTCGACCCACGTTAAAAGAAAGGAGCCTACTATGCAGCAAAAGCGCTACTATCATCGACACTAAAAGCACGACCATCGAAAGCTCGTTGATGGAGGTCCTATTTGGCAAGTGTGTGAAGCTTCTCCAAAGAAAAGAACTCTTCATAAGATACAACATTCGAATGAAGAGTCTGAAATTACTCTGGTAGAGATAGCAAGAATTTCATTGCACAATTCTTAGCTTTGCAAGATTGGAATTGCGAATTGATGTTGCAATCACAGTGGTTGCACTGGTAATGAATTGGAGGTTGGTAAGCGTCCAGATCGCTCTAGAGATCTTTCAAGTGAAGGCAGAAAGTAATAAGGTCCTAACTTGAAGCCAACATTGAGTTTGAGGTCATCGATGGCCTGTTAAATGGTGCATTTTTAAGTGTTGGTGATGCAATCATAGTTGTCTTTCAGGGTGCTCTAGATTTTAGCAATGTTGAGCCTAGAAAGCATCAATTCCAAAGAGTGGTTGACGAAGTGAGTGTGCCATATCTTAACAGCAACATGGCATTGGTCCCAACAGAGAGTGTCGTCGCTATCGCCACTAGGTTGGGGTAACTTACCAATTAAAAACCCCATCTTATTATGAGCTAGGAAGATAGTCTGAACTTGGTTGCTCCAAACCTACCAATTCGCCTCACTGGTGAGCTTGAAGGAGACAGTGCTCGTGGTTTGAAGATCAGTTAGATAGAGATAATAAGGGTAGTGAGTCACCAACAGAGTAGGGGCAGCAACATTGGGGCTAGAAAGAAGGACAAATTCAGTGTTGGAGTTGGCCATGATGGTTGACAGTGACGGCAACCAAAGAAAGGGCAGCGATTAGGGTTAGGGTTAGGGTTAGGGTTTCGAATTAGGGAAAATGACAAGGGTAAATTCAAAATTAGGGGATAGGATGAGGGCAATTGTGGAAGGAAAAAAAGTAAGTTGAATGATGCCGTTTAGCAAAGTGACATTGTATAGAAGGACAGCGTCGTGTGAGAGGGATGGGGTTTAAAGTGTCTAAGGGAAATGACACCGTATAGCGAGGTGAGGTTATATAGAGATGTCGTTGTGCAAAACGGAGGGTGGAAAAAAAAAAACAGAAAAAACAGCAATAATCTCTTAATGATGGCTTGGAAAAAAAGGGGGCAGAAGCAATTTAAGGGTTCAAGGAACGAACTAAACTCTAGATACCACGTAAGAAAGTGAAAAAAAATGGAGTGAAAAAAATGGAGAAAGCTAGGGAGATTATGAACGTGAATGCTCTATTGTATTGATTATTCTTTACAACATAGAGTTTGAACTTCTAGACCTAAGCTACCAACTAAATATGGAAACATAGTAATTACAAATATTATAAGGAAATATAACATAGAATATACAGGGAATATGCTAATTGCTATGATGGTAATATATTGGTAGTTGGATATTCATTAACAAAGGCCTCTCCCTATTAGTCTACTAGTAGGTTTTTTGAAGTTTTCTTCTTCTTCTTCTTCTTCTAAAATATGTATAATTAAACTTAAGCAACATCATTCATTATGAATAAACTTGTGATTAATTTAAAGAAAGCTGATCTCGTGGCTTTAATAACATGCAAGAGCTCATCCCAATACTAATTGCAGTAAATAGATAGGGATACTTTAGAACCAATTGTTCATCCTCATACAATTGATGTGAAACCCACATCTTTAACATATTTTCTATGAGACACTTAATCGATGAGAGCAACGAAGGATAACTCTGACTAGCTTCAATGGAACTATCCTTCTTTACGTACAAAGTTTTTATAGAATGCCACTTTCATATCCAAGATATGTCCAAATCCCTTTACAAATGAATAATAAAAAAGAAGCTAAAGATATTATTTAGGAAAACGACCTTTCAACTTCTAACATCACTTTATTAGACTGCACCCCACTTTGAGCCTGCTAAGCAGGTGAGGATAGTAGTTTGCTTGACCAAATCAAATCTAGATTGTCCTCATCACCGAAGTTGGATGTGATGTTGTGCATAGGCAATGACGTTTACGAGGCTTTTACTAGATTTTCTGGGTGTAGGTGATAAGAATTTGTCCTTTTCTGTGACCTCAAACCGACAAAAGGAGAAAAATAATAATTAAGCAGAATACATATAATTTTTATGTGCCTTTCGAATATTAAGATCTTTTGACAGACTAAATTACCAAAATCCGGAAAGCATTCAACTTTTTTCTTCTCGTTTTTTTCGTTCAGCGACACGCAACTTCTTTGTTGTTTAGCCAGCAAGGGCTCCACCGCGTATGTGAAAGCATTTTGCATTTTGCATTTTGCCGAGGGAATGGACGTGCTGGATGGCATTCTCATGCAGGCCTCTAGATGATTCGGAAGTCAATGACGTGTTTCTTTGGTCTAAAGCAACTCTTGAAAGATTTTGAAGGTTTATGTTGGAGAATTTGCTTGTATCGTCTCCGCCTTCCTTATCCTACTAAAGTGTCTGGATTGTTGTGAGTTGCATTATTATCCCACGTTATCCACATTCACTGAAACAGTATAATTGAATTCCAGTGATTCCTCCCCCCTGACTGATACTAGAGGCTCATGGCTATGGAGGCATGGTTGCTGTGGTTATTAGCATAAAAGCAAGAGCAGCCTTTTTGTAAAATCCTGCAATCCACCTGTCAAGTATAGAAAGCACTCTTTGTGAAACTCCTCAGACCCAGATATCTCTAAAACATTGATTTCTACAGAACTGAAGTTTCTTTCAAGCAACGAGTTTTCGAGATCTAGTTTTACAAGTTTTCAAATAAACAACTTCCTTAGAATGTTTCATATTATGCAAACAGGTTTTCAAAATCTGATCTTACAAACTTCATGTCAACTTGAACACGAACTTAATATCGATACTTGGTGGAGTAGTCCTTTGGAACATTCACCAAACCACTACCCTCCTTTCTTGCCCCACGGTGGACCGTCTCCACAATGTCAATGAATACCTGCTTGTCTTTTGAGAGCCCAGTTAATCTTGTTATTTCCAGTGCTAAGGTCAATCATAATGTGCTTATTTCGGAAGAAGAGTATAATGTGCTTATATATCTTCTGTGATGTCCAGAAGATATATAACAACAAGGTTTTTAATTGTCTCTCCATCAGATGCCAACACTTCATCCATCTGAATCCAAAGGCAATCCATTTAGACTACCAACACATAAAAATTGGGAAGAGACAAGATTTCACAAGCAAGGACAATTCAACAAAAATAAAAGCACCTACTGAACTGGTCACAAAAAAATTAACAGATAAATATAGATAGTCAAAATGTCCACAAATTTTTAAGCCAAGTTTCTAATCAGCTACGTAAACACGAGATTTTCGCAAAGCACTAGATGGGCACCCTTAAATTTCTGTGCCAAAATTCCAAATTTAAGATTGGTACCGTTTCCTAAGATTGACAAACAAATAAATGCACAGGGAATCGAGATCTCCATAAAGGTTCCAACTACTAAACCACCAAAAACTCGATACTAAACCACCAAAAACTCGAAATCTACAAGAAAGGTGAGTTAAAGAATAGGGTTTCGCCCTAATTATACTCTAGTAAAAGAAATTCAGGTTTCCACCAAATCTTGAATAGTGAGCGGAAATCCTTTTGTCTTTTTATCGTCAAAGAGAGAAAATAGAGACAAAGAAACAAAAAGGTGGTTAATTTGGGGGAAAAAAAGAAAGGCAAAGAAAGCAAGAACCTGCATGCAGGTCTCGTCCCAGTTGTGGCCAAAGCGGATGACGACGACTCGCTCTTGCTGGGCCAGGATGGCCTGATCGACTGCTCATTTAGAGTGCAAGTGTGGCAGCAAGTATGACATCCCCCTTCTCTTTCTTTCTTGCCGTAACAGAATGAAACTTAGAAGAAGAACGAAAAGACCAGTGCTTTGCGCTGTTACAATTTCTGCTTTATTATACCCTCGTTCGAGCTCTTGATTCATTAATCCATTGGCCCGGCTCAATCTAACAATCTACACCAGCTTTGTCCGCATGTATTCGGGACCCTACGACATCTATTTTGTATGCAATTCTCTATCCATTTCCAAATTGTACTCTTTTTAGGAAAGAAAATGAATCAATCACAAACACAAAGGACAACTGTGGAACTAAATACATCCAAAGCTTTTGAAAACCAACCAAAAAAGTATTTTTGAATAGAAGAATATTTTTATGATTTTCTTATTTTCAGTTTCTTAAAATAAGTAAATAAATTGAGTTAATTCCAATTAAAATGAGATTAACAGCAAGTGTATCAAAGTACGCGTCCTACTTTATAAGAAAAATTATATTGTAGCAATTAAACACTTCATTTGTTCTTTGGAAAGAAACTGCAAGTTATCTTCTTGATTATAATTTTTCATTTATTAAGGGGACCCTGGCTTAGTGAGGGACTCGCCTGTCAGGGTTCGAGTCCCTTGCCCTCTTCTATGTGTGTGAATAAAAAAAATAAAAAATAAAAAGGATTTCCATTTATTGAATTACTTTCAAAATGAAAAGAAAGTACTTAACCAGTTGGAGAGCCCGCTTGGGAGCAAATATAGGAACCTTGTGGCCGGCGCCTCTGACAGTGACAAATGTCAGGCCCTTGTACGTGGTTGTCCACCTTGCGACCTGTACAAATGCAGTCCAACAGATTTTAACTAATGATGCTTAAGCTCAAATACGTTTTCAAACTTGAACGGACTGACAACAGCCATTACCTTTTGATCACTGTACCAAGGAATCCAATCTTCAGTAATGTTCAATCCAAGCTTTCTCAAAGAATGCCTGGTTGAAGTTACTGGAAGTCTCCCATCGGTATCTCCACTGTGGCCAACAACGTATATTAGGCTTTGGAGTTCATTACCGAAGATTACTTAAAAGTCGAAAGCAGTAAGATTACCTATAAATCCATATGCGCAAACCGGCAGCGATAAGCTTCTCAATTGTAGGTAGTACTGATGCCGGAGAACCATGCCAATCCCAATGGAAAAAAAGATTTCCCTACGGTTTCAATCTAAATAAGAGTAAACTGTGGGAATATCAAAGCAAGGAAGAATAATGGAACAATCTCAATCTTGATTGCAACAGAACAATGTCTAATACACCAAGATTAAAGCAAAACAAAGTAGATTAAACCCAAACCCATACAAAACGAAAGCTAAGCAACACCCATACTTGTACTAATTTCAAAAACAGTTGATAATAATGACTCTTCATAAAACTTATCTTCTAGAGCCGACGATATCCTTGAGCTCTTCAAGATTTTCTGCCATTTCGTTCTTCAAGCTTTTGCACGCCTCTGGTTTCATAGAATAGTGTATTCTTTATAGGAAAAGAAAAAAGGAAAGGGAACGGTCACAGGCAACACATTTACTTCTCACCAACTTTTCTAGCCCTTCTAAGATGACTCCATGTGGCAGCCGTCAAGCATACTGTTAACACTATTGGACACATCGCAACACCCCTCCTCAATAGTGTTAACAGTGACTCCTATTTTTTCTCTTAACTTCTCATGTTGCTACCTTCCTAGTCCCTTGGTAAGCAAATCAGCAAGTTGCTCTTCACTTCTACAATGCTCCAGTTTTATCTCTCCTTGTTCAACAACTTCCCTTATAAAGTGAACCTTGATTGCTATGTGCTTTGTTCGAGAATGATAAATAGGATTCTTCCCCATGCTTATTGCTGACTTGTTGTCAATCCTAATTTCAATTCCATTTCCTTGAAGAATACCAAGCTCTCCAAGCATTCTTCTCATCCAAACACACTCACTAGCTGCTGCAGAAGCGACAACATACTCAAATTCTGCTATTGAAAGAGCCACTAAGTCTTGTTTCTTGCTTGTCTATGCAAATGCAACAGAACCCAAAGAGAACATATAACCAGTAGTGCTTTTTGCATCTTCTGAACAACCACCCAGATAGTGAACACATAACCAGTAGTGCTTTTTGCATCCTCTGAACAACCACTCAAATCACTATCTGAGTAACCAATTAATTGGAAGTCTTGGTTAGGCTTATACAGTAATCCAAAATTCAATGTCCCTTGAACATACCTCAATATTCTTTTTCCCTTGTTGTAGTGGATTTGAGTGGGATTCTACATGTACCGAGACAGCAAGCTTACTCTAAACAAAATATCCGGTCTTGTAGCAGTTAAATACATAAGCCCTCTAATCAAACTTCTAAAAAGCCTTTCTACTTACTGGTGGAGATTCATTAGTCATTTTTACCTTGTCATTAGGTAAAAGAGGAGTACTAACCGGTTTACTTGAGAGCATATTAAACCTTTTTAGCAAAACTTTTGCAAACTTGCCTTGTGATAGAAAAATTCCTTAAGAACTTTGTTGTCCTTCTATACCAAGAAAATAGTGCATCTCACCCATGTCATTCATCTCAAAGGCCTTCATCATGTCTTCTTTAAACTTCATCAAATCAACTTCACAACCACCAGTAAATAACAAATCATCTATATACAAAGAAACAATCAGAAGTAAATTACCTTTGCCTTTGGTAAACATAGTAGGTTCACTAAGGCTTCTGTTAAACCCTTGTTGAGTAAAATACTGATTGATTTTACTATACCAAGCTCATGGAGCTTGCTTTAACCCATATAGTGCTTTCTTCAACCTTAACACCTTGTCTTCCTTTCCAACTTCTTCAAGCCTTTCAGGTTGTTCAATGTAGATCTCTTCTTTTATCTCTCCATTGAGGAAAGCTGACTTTACATCTAATTGAAAGATCCTCCATTGTTGCTATGCAACAATAGCAACAATCAACCTTATTGTTTCCATCCGAGCAACAGGTGCAAATGTTTTTGAATAGTCCACTCCAGCCTTTTGAGAATATTCCTTCATAACCAATCTAGCTTTATACTTTACAATATTTCAAGCAGCATCAATCTTTACTTTGCAAACCCACTTGACTCCCACTGCTTCCTTGTTCTTTGGTAGTTTTGTCAATTCCTAAGTGTTATTTCTTCTAATAATGTCAATCTCTTCCTTCATTGCCTACCTCCATTCTTCAACCAATATTGCATCTTCAAACTGAGCAGGTTCAGATGCAATGAAATTGCAACTTTCATACAAGTTTTCCAGGGACCTCATCTTTACAAGAGTGCTCATCTATTGATCAGATTCTGGTGAGACCTCCAAGGATTCTTCTTCTGTTGCTTCTCTACTTGCTGGTTTGACCAAGTTTGGAGATTCTGGAGTAGTTGGGGGAATGTTTTCTTCTGGCAGAGAAGACGATTTTGCTACTTCAACATCACCCATCTCTTCTCCTTCTTCCCATACACTTGGTACACTAGAATTCTGATACACAATTTTATTTTCTTCCCAATCCCAGGCAGCTTTCTCATAAAAAGCAACATCTCTACAAATCACCAATTTCTGTTACTCCAAATTAAAAACTCTATACCCTTTAGACAGTGCACTATATCCCAACAACACATCTTTTTCAGCCTTTTTCTCAAGTTTACCTCTCAAATGATCTGGTACATGAATATAACAAATTGATCCAAATACCCTAAAATGCTCCACTGAAGGTTTTTTTCCAGTCCAAGCTTCATAAGGAGTCTTATCATTCAATGATTTCATTGGGCTTCTATTCAGTATATAAACTGCAGTGTACACTGCTTCCCCCTAGAATTTTTTGGGCATTTTCTTTTCTTCTATCATGCACCTAGCCATCTCTATGATTGTCTTATTTCTTCTCTCACTAACATTTGTTCAGGACTGAAACTAATAGAAAACTGATGAATTATCCCCTCCTCAGCACATAAACTCTCCCATTCCTTGGATGTATACTCACCTCCTTGATCACTCCTCAATACTTTTATACTTTTTCTTGATTCTTTTTCCACCAATGCTTTAAATCTTCTAAAAATACCAAATACCTCAGATTTCTCTCTCAAGAAATAAGCCCATCCCATCCTAGTGCAGTCATCAATGAATGTTAAAAATATTTTTTTTCCTTCACAAGTTTCAATCCTCATAAGGCCATATACATCAGAATGCACTAGATCTAAAAGATTTGGACTATTTCTACCACTACCCACAGGAAATGACTTCCTATGACTTTTTCCTAACACACAACCACCACATATACTTTCTGTACTTTCTATTGTTAGCAATCCAACTACCATTTTCTTTTCATGCAAATCCTTCAAAGCCCTAAAATTTAAATGCCCAAACCACCTGTGCCAAAGCCAAGTCCTATCTTCTGCCACCTTCAATGCTCTTGAAGAATCAAGCTGCAATCTAAAAGGAAAACTCCTATGACTTACCATTTCAATTTTCACTAATTCATTTGTACAATCACTTTGATCAAAGATGTGGCAACTCCTATTCTTAAATAGTATGGTATATCCATTTTCGATCATCTGCCCTACACTTAACAAATTTAATGTAAGACTAGGAACCAACAACACATCCTTTAAGATCTTTGGACCTACCTTTGTTTGTATGGTAATATCACATTTTCCCTCAACCTCTAGTAGCTCATCATTGCCCAACCTGACATGAGACTTAGCATACCTATCCAAGCTGCTAAACATCCTAGCATTTCTACCCATATGATTGTTGCACCCTCTATCAACATACCAAACATCCAAATCAGTCCTTACAGTAGAATGACAGACATAAAATAATGTATCATCATCCGCTTTCTCATCAAAATAATTAACTACTTGATTTTTCTTAAACCTGCACTCCTTTTCTACATGCCCGAACTTGGAACAATTTATGCATTGTGGCTTACCTTTCTGCCAACAATATTTTTCAAGATGATTTGTTTTTTACAAACCTTGCATGGTGGATACCTTGCCTTTTTCTCTCTTTCACTAGGTTTTGAAGGTTATCTAGCAAGCCTAGTTTCAAAGGCTGTCTCTAAAGATCCTTTTTCTTTTTTCCTAGTAGTTCTCTTCTCAAATGCTTCTAAGGACCTCATCAACTCAGTTGCTGTTATGTTGGTAAAATCCTTAGTCTCTTCTAGGGTTGTAACAGTGGAACCAAACTTCTCATTCAAACTTATCAATAGTTTTTCCATAACATGCCTTTCAAGAAAATCCTCCCCAAGACTCCTCATTTGACTAACAACATGACTAACACGAGCATAATAATCTACTACAAACTCATTGTCACCCATTTTCAACAATTCTAACTCTTTTTTCAAAGCTTGAATCTTAACTTGTCGTACCTTTGGAATACTTAGGTATTCATTCTTCAAGGATGTCCATGCCTCATGTGCAGTTGTAGCATGAGCAATCTTCTCAAACACTGTGTCTGCCATAGCTAACTGCATGACCAGAAATGTCTTCAACTCCTTTTCTTGGTTCCTTTTGTGTTTCTCTTTCTCGGCAGAGGAGAGCTCTCATCATTTGTCATCTTTGTCACACCATCTTCTACTACTTCCTAGAGACCTTGCCATTTAAAATACATAGTCATTTTTATTGACCAAAAACGATAGTTATCACCATCAAATGGTGGTAAAGGTAACTGAGAACTAAGGATTGAAGAAACCCCTAAAGAACTCGAGGACAAAGATGACAAAGACATTGTTTGATAGAACCCAGATATGATCAAAGAACCTAGCTCTTTGATACCACTAATGGAAAAAAAAGATTTCCCTACGGTTTCAATCTAAATAAGTGTAAACTGTGGGAATATCAAAGCAAGGAAGAACAATGGAACAATCTTAATCTTGATTTCAATAGAACAATGTCTAATACACCAAGATTAAAGCAAACCAAAGTAGATTGAACCCAAACCCATACAAGACAAAAGCTAAGCAACACCTATACTTATACTAATTTCAAAAACAGTTGATAATAATGACCCTTCATAAAACTTATCTTCTAGAGCTGATGATATCTTTGAGCTCTTCAAGATTTTCTGCCATTTCGTTCTTCAAGCTTTTGCACGCCTCTGGTTTCATAGAATAGTGTATTCTTTATGGGAAAGGAAAAAGGGAAAGGGAAAGGGAAAGGTCATGGGCAGCACATTTACTTCTCACCAACTTTTGTAGCCCTTCTAAGATGACTCCACGTGGCAGCCATCAAGCATACTGTTAACAGTATTGGACATATTGCAACAAATTCTGCATCTGGTTGCTGTGGATGAAAACACGTCCATACATAGAGTTAAAAAAAAAAGGGGGCAAAATTTCTACCAAAGATAAAGTTGAATGACATTCCACTCAGTACAAGTCTTTAGGAGGGTTAACATACCAACATGTCCACGGATAAGGGATTTTGGTGAGATTGGCATGCAATGCTTCTTGAACATCTAGCCTATTCAGATAAGTTTCAGCATAAGTTGGTGCGCAAGGGTCGTACCGTAAGCTGCTGGCTTCTTGCGTAACCTGTCCTATAGAAAGACTTTCAGGGAAGTTTACGTCATATTTTTTCTTATGGGCTTAAAATAGCTCAAATGATATCTAGCTATTTTTAAAACTGGATTGTGACCCAAAAATTTGGTTAATTAATCAAGTTGGGGAGGCCATCGTGGGAAGGGGTGGGGTAGGGTTAGGGTTTTGGGAATCGGTCATGGGTGCGAGAGAGGATTCCGGTAAAGAGGCGTTGGCCGTCGGCTCCGTTGATACCTAATCCAACCTTTGTTCCATGTGTAAGTATTGAGTGTTAGCGTCGGTTTGTTTCCATTTTCAGTTAAGAAAGGCCCAAGCTCTAGTGTTTCTCCGCCAAGGGACGAACATCCAGGACCTGAACATTTTGAGACCGTTCAGATATCTTTGATATGGAGCTGGAACCTCATGCATCACTAGTAAGAACTGAATGAATATTTACCTTAGTCACATTTAACTCTTGAACTGTCTCCACCTATATTATTTCTTATTATTGAAGTTTTTGATGTGATCAGTAATTTAATGAATTAGATAGGTATTTCATAATGATATAGCAATATTATTGCTGAACTTAATATAAACTATTAGTCTTAGCGATCTCTTGGTTTAGGGACGTGTGAAATGGGTCTACGTGGGTAATGAATCTTGAAAAATCAATTAGCATGGTAAAAAACTATGTCAAATTCATATGATAGGTTTATATTTAAATGAAGGTTTATGTATCAAATGATTTTAATAACTGACTATCTAGTTGCTAACTAGCATTAGTTTTCCATACTAAAAATTGATATGAAAGTCATCTAATTGTTAAAATACACCTAACGGATAACAAGTATGTGCAGAAATTAGTTGCATATTAAGCATTGCTTCATCTAATTAGTAAAACTGTGTCTAAGTACCTCCATTGAGCCATAGGAGAATAGGCTTTTCTTAGGGTTGCTGGGTTGCTTCGAAGAACTAATAGAACAGTGTTTGTCCATGAGTTTCACTGACTGTAACATATCCTGCATATTATTTGAAGTTCACAGAAGGCTGTCCAGGAAGTCTAAGTGATGCGGATCTTATGGCGGGCTAGAGCAAGCTCAGATTATAGGTGATTAGTAAAAATTACTTTTTTGGTGTTTTGGGATTTTTTGTGAGAAAAGTGAGTGTTTAGGTAAGGAAAAAGGGATAAAAATGAAAATACAAAAGAAAAAAAAAAGATAGATGCCAATAAACTTCAAGACGCAAAGGCAACACTACTAGTTAAGAAGGTACTCTAGCACCAATCTCTGATAAAAATTGGATAAATGATACAAAAGTTGATCACACAACTTAAGAAAATCTTTCAAACCTAATCCTAGAAGGATCCTAGTAAATCAGGAATCCTTAAAACTTAATCCTAAAAGGATCCTAGTAAATCAAGAATCTTTAAAATTAAGGAAGTATTGACAAATAAGGATTTTGACAAATAAAGGAACCCTAGATAAATCAGAGATGACAAGTATGGAAATCTTAGATAAATCAAGAACTCAGATAATTAAGAAAAACCAAACAAAAGGAAATAATCTAAGACAATAAAAAAAAACTAAAAATTAATAACTCAACAATTATTTAGGAAATCCCTATCATTAATAACGAAACTTAAAACTATCTAGGAGATTCTAGTAAATATTCTGAACACTTTTTGAAATGCTCTTCAACTTTGGCCTTCTTGAATCCATTGGATCATATTATGGCCCAAGTATTTTGCATTCTGAACCAGCTAAAGCTTCTTTTACAAAGCTGAAAGTAGGCAAAAGGTAAAGAAGAGAAAGCCATAAAAAGTCACGGTGGTCCCGAGTCTCACTTGAATTCCTCATAACTGGTTTAAATAGAGAAAAGAAGCAATATTAGATTATTCGAAAAACTTTTCATTTTAACAAAAAGTTTAGGTGTTCACGTTAACATTTATATATTCCCTAGGGTCATTTGACTTGATAGACTGAGTTATTTTTTTTATTTTTTAACTCAGGCTACGTGGGGAGTGCCAATCAATGATCTTGGTGGCTACAAACTGTCTGATGACTTGGATAGGAAGATTTGGGGCAAATGTTTGAGCTTGATCACCATCATGAATGTCAAACTCTCATAGGTAAAAGTCGCCTCCAACCTATATTATTTTGCACACATAAGTGGAAAGTGATGGACAGAAGTGAGAAAGAGAAAAAAAGAATAAAGAAAAAAGAAAACCATAAAAATTTATATATTGAACATATTTTGAGTGTATGTTTGCTATGTACAGGATAGATCCTTAATATAATTTGTGGGGAAGTCTGACTATAGTAACGGAATAATGTTGAGATTCCCAGATCTTTTTTTTATTTTTTTAATATCTTGCAACAAGAAAGTTCCCCAAAATGAAAAGGAATACATTAATGATGAGATTTTCATATTTTCATATTTTCCTATGAAAAAAACACATGCACTAGTCCATGAACTGTAGTTAAGATAATAAGGACACATGTAGAAATCTTATAAAACAAGTATCTTGTACTCAAATTTCCTCAGTTGTATTTTTAACTAATCTAAACCTACTTTGGAGCAAGCTATTGCTCCTTAATGGAAGTTATCAAGCAAAACTTTGAAACTCACAAATTTTCCTAGAAAAGTAGTTTCCAATAATAAAATGATTCTTCAACAAAAAGAAAGTAGATGTAAGATGAAATAAATAAATAATCACAAAATACGTTGTGCTTGGTGTTAAATAATAGATTTATGCTTTCCTTAGGTTATTTTGTTTGGATACTGCATCCTATCTTATTCCATGGAACCCAATCAAGTATTTTCCGAATAAGTCCCTTCCCGTGATTCACGAAATTCTACCAAATGTCGTCGGAAGAAGTCAATTTTGTTGATTCATAGTATCCAATAAATCCCTTCCAAAGAGTTGCATGCTTCTTTCCAAATACATTTGGCACTTGACACTTCCCCTCAAACTAGTGGTTTGTAAATGTCATATATCCCCAACGTAATAATTGTGAATGATGCTTATGGTCTAGCATCTTAGTGAAGATATTTTTTGGTTGTTTTGTGGTTTGGATGAACTTGATTTGTTGATTATTCTCTTTTGTGTCCTGTTTTTGACAAGATAATAGTCAATCTCTATGTATTTTTCTTTTTCCTTTTATGAAAAGCTAAATTTGCTATGATGTCAATTGTTGTTGTTTCCTTTTATTGTGTAGAAAACTCTCACATCATGTAGAGAAGAGAGTAAAAATGAGTTTATAAAGTAAAAGTTTATAAGTGTGAGAGTAAAACTTCCTTATGAACTAATTTTTCAGGAAGGTGAAGGCTCAATAACACTTCAATTGGTGGTATTAAAGCCTAGGGGAATTTGGCAAGGAAGATTGAAGAGAAAGTCTGATATTAGTGACGGTAAAAAAATTTTATAAGTTAGCTTTTAAGGAAGGTGGAGGCCTAATAATACTATACTTTTATCCTAATGTCTTCAAGTAATCCTAATAACTATTGAGTTCACATATTGTGTTTGTTATAACCCAATATTCAACTTATGCTAATGAAAAAAAAGGCCTTGTAAGAAATAGGGATATCAAGGCCCTAGCTTAGTGGCATTCTCCGAGCCAAACCCTAACCGACAATCCCACCGATCACGGGTTCGAATTCCCCGTCCCCCTCCCCGGGTGCGTGAGTTAAAAAAAAAAAAAAAAAACCTTCATTGAAAGTTTGTTCTTCCTTACCATAGTAATAGCAATCCTATTTCTAAACATCCCTTCAAACATTTAAGAACCTTTCTTCCTTACCATGGTAATAGCAATCCTATTTCTAAACATCCCTTCAAACATTTAAGAACCTTCAAGCTGCATTGATATGGGATTGCTTAGACAAATGCATGAATTAGCTAAGCAATTACACATGTTAATACATATCAAGCTTTGTCATCTTGAGATATATGAGTTGTCCAACTAGGCACTTTTAACTACATGGACTTTTTGTTAGACCTAATGGCTACCTAAGAAGGATGGTTGAATTTGTATTTTGATTTTTATGTATTTCCTTTGAGTTTGTTTCACAATCAAAAGTTAAATATGAATAAGAAAAAAAAATATAGTCAAAATAGTAAATAAAAAAGAAGTTAAGAGATAAAGATACGCCAAGATTTATCTGTAACACAAATTGAAGAGGACAACTCAATCAAGATTTAAGCACTTAGTCATGGAGAACCATTAGACCAGATTATAAACATATATGCAAAATATATATCCCAAAAGATAATGAGACCTCAAACCAAAATGAAGATAATAATATGCTTAGCGATTGGTTTGATATAGAGAGAGAGACATGGATGGTTTCAAGGGCAACAAACCTATCATAATGAAAGCACTTTTTTATGTACCTGTTGATTCAATCTCTATACTTGCAATTGAAGTAAAGTTTTAAAAGAAAATTAAAAAAATAATTGAAGTGACTGGAAGGAAATTCTTTGTTCTTCTTTTCAGGGAGGAATTTCGGTTTAAGCTTCAATTAAAGTCGCATGCCTCAAGACATTGACATGAAAAAAAAAAGAGGATAAAGTATCGATCCGAGTGGTATAGGTCCTGAACGCCCTCATAAATAAATAAAAGATTCCTGAACAAACAATATAAAATAGATTCATGAACATCAAAAGCAGTGCTTTCAAAAATCGACTGAAGTGATAACTAAGTATTGCATAAGTTCATTATATTTTATGTTTTTATTTCTTAACCAATGTTGCTTGCATAATCAACAATCAAGGTAGTCCCACGTTGCCAAATCCTAGTCCAAAGTTAATTGATCGTTCAAAGTTACAAGATAGGTTCGGGTTTATATCTCTCCAAAAGCTTCTCCCTTATGAAACTGGTATGATTTCTCGTGATATTTATAGCTAGCGTCGTAGGAAGAAAATGTTGTGGGAATATTTCCATGCAGTTTCTTAGCGGAAAACAACTGGAATTTTAAATATGAGCAGCCTTGCTAATTTTCTGCTGCAATATATTTCATAGATGGAAAATTACAAGTTAATTTTCTGGAAATGATAACAAGTCAAGTTTTCTTCCATGGACCACGCACATCAACTTTCTTATTCCTTCCATTATGCATAAATGCAGTTGGCATAACCTGCAATTCAGAAAAATCAAAGGATAAGACACGAATCTCATGAAAATGTATGGAATCACACGTCAGAAAGCGTGTATGAGTTTCGTCTCACCTACCTTATCCTACTAAAGTGTCTAGATTGCTGTGAGTTGCATTATTCGGTTCACTATGCCATGTTATCCACATTCACCACAATATTATAATTGAATTTTTTTAGGAAAATACTTTTGTCTTACTTGGATCAGTGGCGACAATGAGAGCAGAGTTCCTGAAATCGCAATTCCAGTGGTTCCTTCCCCTTGACTGATAGTAGAGGTTCATGGCTGTGGAGGCATGATTGATGAGGGTATCTGGATAGAAGCAAGTGCAGCCTTTTTGTAAAATCCGGCAATCCACCTGAGAGCATGCATAATTGATGTTTGCTAAAAGAGTTGCCTGGTCAGACGAAGGCTTAGCCACACACCAAGTTTTCTGCAATTCAAACACAAATTTAACAGAACCATATTAGAGCAACAGCTACCTTCTTTTCAATTAATTTCAGTTCAACCTATGCGTTTAAATATGGGAAACTTCATGGTACCTGTTCATTTGCCATGGTTAAAGTCCCACCTGCAAGTATTTAGCAGGAATTGGTGAGTTTCCTCTGAGATGCATTGAGTCGTAAGAATATTGCATCAGCAGCCACAATCTTTAATTTCATAATTTGAAAAAAAAAAAAAACTTGCCAATGCATCTGACCCACTCTTAGAAAAAGTAAAAGCGGAAACAAAGACAGATTCCCTTGTTGAATTATGAAAGGTGTGAACTCTACCGCTGCTTTCAAATGCAATTATTGGATCCCATTAGACCTGAGATGTCCAAGAGTGAAATCTGAAAGCTAGAAAAGTGAATTCTTTTAGGGACCAAGTTCAGATCTAAGCGTTTGGTAGTTTTTGTAGGTGAGTTGAACGAGGAGATGTCTTTTTGTGAAGCTTTTTATATCCAGGAAATCATATGAATTTTACCATGCATGTCAATTACTTGACATATACTTTTTCATTCAGGAGTCATATGGGATGCAAACGGCTGAACTGAATATTAAAAGCTAAAAGTATTGCTCTAACATTTAGATATCCCTATACTCGATTGATAAGAGTGAAACTGTGACACAAAATCAACTGAAGCTGTGTGAAACTCAAAGAAGCACAAGATTAAAGAACAGTTGAGTAGTAATCTACAGAGAAACCGATTCATACAAACCCAGCTCAGAATAAGAGCGACCAAGAACATCCAGATGGGAAATTGAGGAAAAGCCTACATGCGTTTGGACGACGAAACTACTTAAGTGAAATGCAATAAACGTACCTGAAAGGAAGGACGAGAGGAGCAGAAAGAGAGAGGGCCGCCAGTTTAGCCATCGTAGCCGTACTGGGATGCTGATACTGCTACTGAGTGCTGCGATGAATACGAGGTGATGAAGAGAGGACAGAGACTTGACTGATGGGTTATCCGGCGAAAGAAATTGCAGGCTTTATATAAGGTAACACAGAAGGCCAAGCCAACGGCTATATTAGCCGTTATGCGACGGCATATTTTGGACAAAGTGGCGGAGAGAAAGGCCACGTGATGTGACTTACCTTGGTGGTGACTTTTCTTCTTCTCATTCTTTGCTCAATGGCTTATCGTCCTCTCGTGCCTATTTTCATTTGTGCTAATTAATTATTTTAGTATGCATGAGCATATATTTCGTATTAAAAAAATTACAATATTATTGTAATAAGAGCTGTTCGTGCCTGTTTCGAGAAGAAGGCATGTGGCCTCCACAGCCGAAAAGCACGTCAGAGAAGCGGAAGAGGGGCAACATGCTGTGCTGGAAACTGTCACGAGCTGAAGTGACGTACAGCAACTATCCCGCTATCTTCCAATTTGGAATATAAATGCCGTACTGCAGCCATTACCCTGCAGTCCCTAAATGAGGAATTGGGTGCCGAAGGGCTGAGTGAAAAATTCTTTTCTTTATTTCAAGAACACCAAATGAAAGCGTGAACATTAAGCGTGCCTTGACATGACATGGATAGTTGAATAGACACGACAAAACATTCTTAAAAATACCTTTCAAGAATTGTAGAAAACGTATCGGCATTTGGGGAGGAGATTCCATTGTAGATGAAACAAAATCCTGCCCAAAGCCCCATGAGAAGTTGTCGCATGGACATCAAATAAGTATTGGCCGGCCGTATGAATATCAAATTGCACGAAATAGAACATCCACGTAGATTCCCGCAGAAAAGAGAAGATGAGAAAGAATCACAAGGCCAAGATGCCGCGAGAAGAAAAAAGAAATCACAACTTCTACGTATTTTCCCTGTTGTTTTGTAGGTAGCGTGCGCGCGCGCGTGTGCGCGTGCCTGAAAACGCCAAGAACTGATTCTTTTGGCCTTACCAATGATGGCCGATAAGAACAAGGCGTTTCATTTAGGAGGGAAACACAACCTCAAAGGATTCTTTGATTTTTTTTGGAAAGTCTGAGTTACAAAACAACGTTTAGTTCCGTTATAGGTTTTATCCGCTTCTCGATGGGACCTTCACATGTTAAAGCCCCTTAAATCCCTTACTAACACTCCCGTATGCCTGCTTATGCTCCCTCTAACAGGACGATCCTTTCCCCACCATAAGCTACTTACGTAATTACTACTAGGGCATCTCTTAAATGGTAGACTCGTAATCACCATGTAGGATGCCAGTTGGACTGCCATGTATGAGCCACGTGATACTCTGTCCCCAAAGGTTGAATTGGTTGAGACAGCTAACGATGACCGTAGAATTATCTCAAGTAGCGTCTACCAATGAAAGGCCTTGCCAATGTATGAAAATTTCTTCCCTTTTTGCTTTTGTGATCCAAAACTGCTTGAGGGTTGACTGAGAGAGCTTCATCTTGACCCCGCACCTACAGAACCTCAGGCAGAACTAATGCCAATTGTAAGGAGTGCCTTCCTTAGGTAAATGGCGTGGAAAATTGGGTGTGGCATGGTATAATTCCGCTAATAAGCAATGCTGCCCTAGCTTCTAAATGACTTTGAAGGAACTATAGTGTCTTGCAGATAACTTTAAATTCCGCATGAGAGATATAGAGACTTGTAGGTACGGCTATAGGTGAAGGAATACAGAATCTCCCATGTTGTTGTGAACCTCGGTCCTTTGGAGGTTGTATTGGTCTAGATCGATTCTGCTATTTTGTTGGATAGCACGCCTGGCAATAGCTTGAGCCCTCGTGTTGGGGCCTTCAAGCACGAAATCCACAAGGGGTTTTGGACGGAAACGTTGTTGGTTACCAATTGTGGAAGATCAATGAATGGACGGAAAGCTAAAATTCAGTCGAGAACCCAAAACCGGTGAAAAAGTGTGAAATTCTAGCACGTTCTCCCCCTTCTGCTTGTCGGGGTTACAAAGATACATCCCACATGATTGGGTTAGGTCAAGATACAAGTTCTCGAAATGGGGCCTCAACCCCATCCAAAATGATACAACCCAAATTAAAAACACATATACAACCACAACATATCCCCACGGAAAAATACCAGTAACATTGAAAGCCCCCACCACAACCCTCCTCCCTCCCTTTTTTCCCCTCCCCCTTCCCCTCTTTTAAGTAAGGCCTTGTCCTTAAGGCCAATTTTCATGTAGCCTCGGGGCATGACCTTGCCAATGGATCAGTAAATCCCTTTTCCCATGTTGACTGCAATGGTCTAACATTGCCTACAGTCAGAATTCCTCCTCAGCATCCACAAAAATTTCCTATTCTTCACTCACATTTCCCACGCATCTTTTAAGTTTTGAAACATAGAAAATAGAATGTGCCTTTGCTTCTTCCTGTAGACTGAGCCAGTACACCACACTTCTAACATGTTGCACCACCTTATACGGACCATGGAATCTAGCAAGTAGCTTACTATCCCTCCTATTTTTCAGGACACTTGCCATCATTGGCAACTTGACATACACATAATCACCCATTTCAAACTGTACATCTAATCTCTCCTTGTCAAAAAAAATTTTCATCCTATCTTGCGTAGCCTACAAGTTCCTCTTGATTTGCGTGAGGACCTTGTTTCGATGCTCTAGAATTCATTCCACTTCCACCACCTTTGTAATGCCAGTTACATAGGATAAAAGGGTGGGAGGATTGCATCCATACACTATCTCATAAGGTTTATGCACAGTAGAACCATCCCAAATGGTATTACAACAAAATTGGGCCCATGAAAGCCACTTAATCCAAGTCCTTGGATTATTCCCAACAAAACATCTCAAATACATCTCCAAGGTCCTATTAAGAACCTCTATTTGCCCACCAATCTAAAGGTGGTATGCTAAGGAAAAAATAAAACTAGTCCTTTAAAGTTTGAAGATTTTCTCCAAAACTAATTAATAAATAAGGGATCTCTATCACACATTATAGATTGAGACATATCTATATAGTTTAAATATATTATCAAAGAGTGCTTGTGCCATTACTGGTGAAGTATAAGGGTGTGGTAGGGGAATAAAGTGTCCAAATTTTGATAACCAATCAACAACCATCAAAATCACTAACTTACCTTCTGATATAGGAAGGCTCTCTATAAAGTCCATGACAACAATGCCTTCCTAAATATGCTTCGGTATAAGCAATGGTTGCAATTTTCCTCCTGCAAATCCATTCTTGCTTTTATGTTGCTGGCAGACTTGGCATTCTTTGACCATTTAATCAACTACTTTTTTCATCCTTTTTCCAAAAAAAAAAAAAAGAAAATTGTTCTAACCCACTACAATGTCTTCTCCATTCTTTCATAGGCATTGAAATGCATTTCCTTCACAATGTTTGAAATTAAAGGGGAGTTAGCTAGCAAGAATATCTTCCTTCTGAAGAGAACTATTCCATCCTTATACTCCCATAGTCCAACAGCCTCACCCTCCTTTATATGCTCCACCAATGCTCTAGTATCTCCATCAGATTGAATTTCCTTCCGAATAGCATCTAACATAAAGGAATAAGGGTTGTAACAGCAAAACATTCCCCAACAACACATTCCTCCTTATCTAGGTCCCTCCTCAACAGTCCATTTGCAACAACATTATCTTGACCTACCTTATATTTCACAACAAATTCATATCCCATTAATTTAGACAACCATTTTTGTTAGGCTGGTGTAATGATCTTCTAACCCTGAATAAGTTTTATGCTAATCCATATGAATTATGAACTACTATCCCAAAAGGTAATGCCTTCATTTTTGTACCTCCATTACTATTGCTAACATTTCTTTTTCATAACTTTGTAAACTTAAATGATTCTCATGTAATGCCTTACTAAAATATGTCATGGGTCTTTTCCCTTAGGACAATACTACTCCTACTCCCTTTCCTAATATATCACGCTCCACCACAAAGGTCTAGCTAAAATTAGGAAGTGCCACCACTGGTGCAGAATCATCACCACCTTAACCCTTTCAAAGGTTGCATGCACCTTTACATCCCATTGAAAAGCATCCCTTTTCACCAATCTAGTCAACAACTCTATCAACTTCCCATAGCTCTTAATGAATCTCCGGTAATATCCAATAGTTCCTAAGAACCTTTTTAGAGCCCTTGCTATAGTAGGAACCGGCCACTGTAGAATTACCTCCACCTTATCTAGATCCATAACTACTCCCTCTGAACTCACTACATGCCCTAAGAGCTTAAGCCTTGTATGCCCAAACTCACATTTTTTAGCTTCACAAATAATTGGTGCCTTTTAAGGATTTCCAAAACCATCTGGACATGAGCCAAGTGGTCCTCCCAACTTTTGTTGTATACCAAGATATCATTAAAAAATACTAACACAATTTTTCTAAGATACTCTTAGAAGGAAATATTCATCAAAGAATGAAATTTAAAAGGAGCATTTGTCAATCCAAAGGGCATTACCAAGAAGTCATAGTACCCAAGGTGTGTTCTAAAAGTTGTTTTCTCAATAGCCTTTGGATTTATCCTAACTTGATAATATCTTGACCTTAAATCCAATTTTGAGATATACCTTGCCTTGTGTAGTTCATCTAATAGCTCATCTATAATGGAGATGGAAAATTTATCCTTTATTGTTTGCTTATTTAGCTTTTTATAATTCACACATAATCTCTATGATCCATCTTACTTCTTAACCAATAATATCAAAGAAGAAAAAGGACTCTTGCTAGTTTTATCACACCATCATCTAATAACCCTTTAACAATCTTTTCTATCTCATCCTTTTGTAAGTATGGATACTTATAAGGCCTAATAGATACCAGCCTACCTTCATCCTTTAAATAATCTTGTGATCATGGCTCCCCTTAGGGCATGTTTAGTGAAATCCTACATGCAAGTATATATATCAAACAAATAATACAATGATGAGTAAGATGTTGTCCCATAGAAATTGGTGATTACTAAACTAACTAATTATTAATGGTAAATAGTTCTTAGAATTTATCTAGCAAACTAAATTAATAAAACATAGATTAAACAACTAAATTTAATCTAAACTTAATAAAGGAAATGTGTTAAAGCATCTGATTTCACCTAATTCCTAGGTACTAATGTCGATCATTAATGCTTGTAAGATTGATTCTAATTTATTCACTATCATATGTTTAGATATAGCAAGCCTACTTAGCTCATTAACTCACTATTTCTCTATATGTGAATTGAAATGAACTAAATACATTAAATTTATGAATATTTCAATTTCCACCTAAAGCCACACAAATAATGTGGTATATATCTATCCATATTAATTTATGGTTGCACATTATAGAAAGTAATTACAAGTTATTTTCTGTTAGTCTCTAACATGCAAATCAATTTATTCAAGTGATAGCTAATCACTCAAATGCATTAAACTCTATAATATGCAACTTCATACACATAAAATATTATAATCATAACATTCATACTATCGTAATTAAGTCACGTCATAGTTCTAACAAAGTAAACTAAAACATGGTATATATACAAACAAAAGCAATACAAAAACTTGAACAAAGCATTCTATAAATTAAAAATACAAAAACTATCACCAAAGTGTCTTCAATTCACAAAAACATTGCACAAATCTGCACATCATAAAGAGTAGAAGAAGCTGTCCAGAAAAAGGGGGAGAAAACACACCGAAACGCGCCACCGCCAGACACTTTCATGCATTGTTGTACGCTGCCACGCTCTGCCGCCATTCTTCACAAAAACCACCAAAAATTGCTGGAAAGGACATCTAGACTGTCAATCTACCAAGAAACTACATAAATTTGTCACAGAAATGTGTACATAAAGAGCTCCTAAACGGAGTTTGCCGTTATTCACCAAAACTGCCATAGAGCCACCTAAAACTGACGTAGAAATGCCAGAAATCACACTAGGAGGGCATATCTACTTCCTCCTCACCGAAAACTGTATCACGCTTTTCTCTAAGGCTCGTGCTGTCGCGTGCAGCCAAGTCTCTGGTGAGTCCCCCGCCATCTGCGTTCCAGCTAGTTGACAATCATCACTCCTCTCTCTCTCTCTTTTCCTCCTCTTTTTTCTCCCACTTGCTCGATAATGTCCCTTTACAATTGCATGTTCTCTCTCCTGCTCTCTTTCGCTCCCTCTATTCACAAAACATGCCTTTTTTTTCTTCTTCTTTTTTCTTCATTTTGGGTTTGTTGCATAAACCAACAAAATACAAAAATATAAATGAATGCAAATATAGTTTAATAAATTCTACAGTAAATATTGCCTAAAATAATGATAATAACTCTATACAAAATAGAGTTATTAGGGTAACCCTTTTAATTATTAAAACAACTCCAAAAATTCCTTTAATAGTTTTTCCATTTCAGGCTTTGTCCTTGTTGAAAATTCTGTCTCGTTCTCCCTATTGCTTGCCAACTGATAACTCCATTTTATAGAGTTATTTTGACTACTTTAGGCAATATATAGTTTAGTATTTGTGAAATTATATTTGCATTTGTCTGTATTTATTCAACTTTTGTTGGTTCATAGAGAAAACCCAAAATAGAAGAAAAGGAAAGAAAAGAAAGAAAAAAAAAAACAAAAGAGGACAACTAGTCGTGCAAGGGGAGAACCTGGGTGAAAAGAAAAAAAGGAAACAAAAGAAACGAGCAATTGTTTGGTGGAGGAGGTCATGTGGTCAAGCAACAAGTAGGAAAGAGTGAGAAAGGAAAAGAAAAAGGCACGATTGGGTCAGAAGCCAAAGAGAGGGACCTCACTTTCCTAAGAGAGTGCAACGGTCATGCAAAAGTCAACCATCCTAGTGTTCTCTTATGGCAAGAATGGTGAATTCTATCTACGTTCACCTCCAGTGGTAGATTTGGCCATTTGAGTACATTTTCTGATGTGTTCTGGTGTGTTTCTGGCAGGGAAGGAGCAGATCCAACATTATCTATACAGTTTCCGATAACTTGTGTCAATATCCAATGGAGGATGGTTGGGTTTGTTTTTCCAGTAGATCTACACATTTTTGGTAAATCTGTCTGATTTATGGTTAACTCGTTACCCTGGGCATCTTCCCTAGCAAGATCCAAGTTTCTATGCAAAACAAATGGTGATGCGTGGCAGTAAGTGGCCGCGCATGGCAATGGCACATGACAACGTGTTTTTCTCGCCTCACTCTAGATAGTTTCTGATTTCCTTTCTAATGTGTAGAGTTATGCAAAGTTTCCTTGAATTGAGGACATTGTGGTGACAGTTTTTATATTTTTGGTTTAAGATGTTTTATTCAATTTTTTGGCATTTTTCTTCTTTGTTTTTATATCAAGTTCTAGTTTACTTTATTAAAGCTATAATATAACTTAATTATTATGGTATGAATTTCATGATTTTGATGTTTTGTAAGATACTTTATTTATGTAAATTATATGTTACTATGTTTAATGCTTTTAAGTAATTAGCTACCAGTTAAATGATTTAATTTGTATGTTTAAGATTGAAAGGAGATGATACGCAATTGCTTATTGTAATGTGTAACCATAATTAAATATGGATAGACATATACCATATTATTTGTGTAGCATTCAATATAAACTAAGAATATTCATAGATCCTAATATATTTGATTTGTTTCAATTCACATATAAAGATATAATGAATTAACGAGCTAAATAGGTTTATTATACTTAGACATAAGACAATAAATAAATTAGAAAATTTTGCTATCACATGAGTACTATCCCTCTTGTAAGCATAAATAATCAACATTTATACTTAGTATTTATGGTGAAATCAGATGCTCAAACATGTTTCTTGTATCAAGTTTTCTTAAATTTAGTTGTTTACTTTATCAATTATCATTTCAATTTACTAGATAAATTCTAGAAGTTATTCACTGTTAGTAAGTAGTTGGTCTAATATTTACCAATCTCTATGGGACGATATTTTTCTCATTATTATATTACTTGTTCAACATGTTCATTTACATGTAGGATTTCACTAAACACCAACTGTACCACAAACAGTTGTTTGTCCTTTCCAAGTTCCCTAATGGAGTTTGAACCTGACATAATTCAAATAGGCTTTCTATTTTTACCATATAGCATTACTCTTTTGCCATCCATTGTTCCATAAAATTTAACATGATGTCCCAATGTCTCAAGCCACTTAGTTCCCAAAACAACATCCATAACAACCATAGGCGCATATATAATTCTAACCCCATTATGATCCCTTGTATCTTCACCTCCACTCCTATCCTTTAACCAAACTACCATTAGCCACCACCATTAAAAATATGGTTGTTTTCTCAATTGGAATACCCAACTTCTCCACTAACTCATGTTGTATAAAATTATAAGTACCCCTATAAAAACATGCTGGTAACATATAACCTCTTGATCCTTTCCTATATGGCTACTAATTGTGAATCTAACATGTCTTACTAGCTCACAATTAGACCTAACATGTCTCAATGAGATGTCACAAAGCATATCTTTCCTAAGGAAATCAAACACTACAACCACATGTAACACCATCAATCCTAGTTGCAAATGAACCCTTCAACTCTCATGGAATGTAGGACACATAATCAAGCTATCACAACTTATGCTCTCATAGAAGGCATGCAATCACAAAGAAGTAGAAGACCTTTACCTACCAATTCATGTTGGCCAAAACATGTAGCAACTAGGTCACACTTTTGGGAAAGCCATATTGAGATAGAAGGAAAATCAAGGAAATGAGCTAATCAAACCTTGCAAACAACCATGTTGAAGAGTCTTTTTCTACATGATTTGTTCAATCACTTTATATACTATAATTCACTAATTCTTTTTTTTTTCTTTTAGCATTACTTAACATTTTAAAAGATTGTAAGCTAAGCCATGCATTTCTCATTTACTTTTCTTGTACTATGTTTTACACTCAACTCATAATGGTTTCAAAACACTTTGCATTGTGTTCATTTTTCATTTGGTATTGGAGCTTCTCTTTGAAACCATGATCTTCCTAGAACCTTTGTCTTTTGCTACTCTATCTTAGATGGCTGAAAATCCCAACAAGCCAACTTACCCATTTGCTAGTTCAATCAAGCTTGCACAGGTGACTCAAATCAAGTCACTATTGTAGACTCAAAAGCTCTATGGGTTTTATAATGGTGAATTGACCCTTTTACCCAACCTATTCACTTAGATGGCGAATCAAATGAAGAAGAAAGATCAATCTTGATTATGAATCCTAAAGCCAAACTGACAACTTGGCAAAATCTTGGATTATCAAGATTCTTTTTGAATAATTGTTTTGGGCACATCTTTGAATTGGAAACTTCAGTTAAAGTTTGAATGGGCTATGCAATTATTTTGCATAGAATATTAAGTCAAGGGAGTTTGATCTCTTCTCTTAGTTGCACCATCTCTAGAAGGGTTAAAAACCTCTGCTAACTTTCTTAATTAAGTTTAGGTAGCTCACCAATCAACTTCATTCAATTAGTAAGCCTTTCTCTAATTCTAGAAAAACCTTTTGTCTCCGCGAATGCTTTAGACATGAATATTTTTGAAATATATTGGTATTTTTTATGATGACAAATAGGCAATTAAAATAGGAAAACATTCTTGTTATTAGTTATTAATTTGTGTAATGTTTATTATATAAGAAAAAATGAGGATGGAATGTGTGTGTGAGAAAAATTGTGAAGCTCAAGTCTATTTACGTGACCCAAGCCCAACATATGTAAAACATATTCCTTAACACACAATCCATACTTGCAAAGCCTAGCATGCGCTCAGCCTTGTTCACGCAACACAACCCAACCCAACCTAACACCACCCAAAAGCACGACCTATGTTCACAACCTAGAAGTGAGACTCGTGTTCATGACCCAAAACTAAAGGATGACCCATTTTCATTCATGTGTGACCTAAAATGTAATTTAAGCTGAATTTGAGTTATATGATGACAAAATCTACTAAACCCCAGTTGATTTGTGATCAGAAGAAGCCAATCCATCAAACTAATGTTAGTACAAGGAACCTTCCAAGAACCAAGAACACAACAAATTAAGTAGAAATTGAAGCAGAGTTTCCCTTGAAATTAGGATAAAGTTCCTTGAATACAATCTTCCAAATACAGCATAATCGAGCTACAATAGAACAACTAGTGGCAACAACAACTAATGAAGCTATCCAGTTAACAAACCATAATTTACAACTACATAATTAACTACCAGCTAGAAAACTACTCCAATGGTACAATAACAAAAAAATGTAAAGTGTTTTATGGCATGCTTCTCCCCTTCTCCCTTTGTCTTTTCTTTCTTCTTCTCACTTGATCATTCTTTGAATTTCCCTCATGTGAATTCCTTTCTTAGCTCTTAACTAGCCATGTGGTGCTTTTATAACCGAGGTCCTAACAATCCCTTCCCCATCAAATCACCTTTGTCCTTAAGGGTTAATTTGGAAGGTTGGAAATTGGCACCGAATGTACTTGAAGTCTTCCCACATTGGCTCATACTCTAGGTGCTCTAACCACTTAATCAACAAGTCAATGCCCATACCGTCTCTTTGTTGCACCGATATCATCTCTAGCACTTTTTAAGGCTCCATCAATAATCTTCCTTCTCCATCCATGAGAAGGATCCTAGGATAAATCTTACACTTCCGACCAACTGCCTACTTTAATTGGGACACATGGAACATCAATTGTATGGAGGCCCCTAGTAAAAAAGGAAGCTTATAAGCAACCTCGCCAACTCGCTTAATGATCATGTAAAACCCATAATACCTTGGTGATAGCTTGTGATCATGCCATTAGGACAAGGTAAACTAGCAGTAGGGTTGCACCTTAAGGTATATTGATTCCCCTACCTCAAATTTTCTCTCTAAGTGATGTTGGTTCACATGAAACACCATTTGGCTTGGCTTTTCAACAAGTGGGACCAAATTAACTCCAACCTATTGGCCGTCTCCTACATGAACTCATCTCCCTCACACTCCCCTGTGATCTCAAAGTTATGGTAAGGGGGTTGACAAGATCAATACCCATACAACACCTCAAAAGGAGTCATCCCTAGAGCAGTGTGATAGTTGGTGTTGTACTAGTATTCTGCCAAAGTTAGCCAAGAGTGCCACTTCCATGATATCTCTCTGCTTGAACAACATAAGTATTGTTCGAGGCACTGGTTAGCCCTTTCTCTCTCTACCCATTTGTACGAGGGTGATACGTGGTGTTGTGCAGTAGTCTAACCCTTAGAATCCTGAATAACTCATCCCAAAACTTACTGAGGAAGATAAGATCATGATCACTCACAATAGTGCTAGGGATGTTGTGTAACTTAGCCACTCCATCCATGAATGTAGTTGCCATTTATGCCATAAAGAAAGGATGGCTCAATCCAATGAAATGGGCATATTTAGTGAAGTGATCCACAACTACCAAAATGATGTCCTTACCCTCACTTTGGAGTAACCCTTTTATAAAGTCCATAAAGATGCCTTGCCATGCTTGATTAAGCATTGGCAACGGTTGAAGTAGCCCTAGGCTCATGACTCTTTTTCCCTTGTGGCGTTGACACACCTTACACTTGGTCACCCATTTCTTTACCATTTACTTCATGTTTAGTAAATAGAAGTGTTGTTGTATCCATTTTAAAGTGCCTTTGATTCCCAAGTGACCCCTAATGCTTAAATCATGCAACTATTGTACTATTTGGTCCGTCAAGGAATTGTGACTCCCTATAGCAATTTTATCTTGAAATCAGAGGACCCTTTTTACCAAATTATAGCCTAGATGGGTGAATGAGTCAATCACCAACTCTACAATGATAGCCTAGAAGTGGGAGTCCCTGTCATAACTTTGGAGCACCTCTTGTATCTAACTAGGTTGTAGCACTGAAATGGCCTGTAATGTTGGGCTTTCCACACTGTTAGGAAGCCAAGAAAAGGCGTCTACTACTCTGTTCTTAGTTCCCCTATTATGCTGAGTCTCATAGTCAAAACCCAAAAGCTTGGTGAGCCATTTATGCTAGGCAAGGGTGAATACTCATTGCTCCAACAAGTGTTTAAGACTATCATGATTTGTCCACACAATGAAGTGATTCCTTAAAAGATATAACCTCCATTTCTAGACTACCATCACAATTGCTAAAAGTTCTTTCTCATATGTGGATAAACCTAAATGCTTTAGTGTCAGGGCCTTACTGAGATAGGATGTTAGTCTGCCCCTTTGTATTAACACAACTCTTATGCCCCTATAACATGCATTTATTCCAAAACAAATGGTTTTTGGAAATTTGGGGTGGCTAACATAAGTGTAGAGCTCATGGTGTGTTTAAGCTTCTCAAAGGCCTAAAGAGCTTCATTTGACCATTGGAAGTTGTCCTTCCTCAACATTTGTGTCAGGGGTTGGCTTATTTGCCCATAATCCTTCATGAATCTTCAATAAAAGCCAATAAATCCCAAGAAGCCCCGTAATCCTTTGACTAAAGTCGACTAAGGCCATGCTACTATGTCCTCAATTTTCTTGGTATCCATCTTAATGCCTTCCCCCAATATGATGTGGCCCAAGTAGTCAATCCGCCTTTTAACAAAGGCGCACTTACTCCACTTGGCAAATAACTTGTGGTCTTGCAAAAGTTGTAAAACAACCCGTAATTGTTGCACATGACTTTACCAAGTAATGTTCCAAATTGGCACTATGAGCTGACAAAATGGTTGAGCAAGTACGGGTTGGACATCCATGTGCTAGACTAGTAGTATGGGTTGACGAATTAAGTTGTATAGTAGGGGTCTTGCATACCTAAGCTCCCTTGTTGTTAGGTCTTCCACTTAGGTGGTGCCTAAGATGTTTCCTATTAAAGTACCTTATATTTGGAATTAATTAGAATGTAACTACTCTTTTTATGTGAGGAGTGTTATTGAGGATTTGATTGTAATGAATATGTTATTTAATAAGAATGTTGCTATGATACTCTATTTATGTTTCTATTGTTATTCTACAGTGTAATGACTCTAATATTGAATAAGATCATGGTTATGATCTAATATTTATGTTGGTAACATTTGCCTTTATGAAGACCTCTATGGTTTGGAAATAGAAGTGTCCTGATTCGATGAACCTAATTTGAATCCTATGTAATGTTTACACATTTATCGCAGTACTCTAAATGTGTAACCGATGCTACATTGAATTCTTGAAGGATGGTAAACCTTTATATAAAGGAAAGCTCTTGAATTGATTTGTCACATAACTCTTCCTACAATCAAACTATCTTGTTGTTCCTGATTTTCCCTTGGTTTCTTTCCAAAAAATCCTCTATTTGGAATGGTCCTAGTTAAAGGCTAACTCAATTCATTATTGAGACTTGAGTGCTGAATGGATTTTTCTCTAGGTCTGTCAAATTGTAGACAAGAATGTTGTCAAAGAAAATGAGCACAAAATTCCTTAAATGTGGCCAAAAGGTGTGGTTCATTAACCCCTGGAACGTAGGGGCATTAATTAGCCCAAATGGCATCACAAGGAACTTATAATGACCCTAATGTGTCTTGAAAGTGATCTTTGGGATGTATAAAGGAAACACTCACACATGGTGGTAACTAGACCTCAAATCCAACTTAGAAAACCAAGCTGCCCTATGTAGCTCATTAAGTAGCTCGTGAATCACCAATATCAAAAATTTATCCTTAATGGTAAGTTCATTCAAGGCTCGATAGTCTACACAAAACCGCTAACTCCCATCATGCTTCTTAACCAGCAACACTAGGGAGGCAAATAGGCTAGAACTATTACAAATGACACCCAATGATAACATTTCATCCACCATCTTCTAGATTTTGGCTTCCTGCACAAACGAGTATTGGTAAGGCTTCACATTAACCGGTTCACTACCAACTCGCAATGGAATGTGGTGGTTAAATTCCTTACTCAATGGAAGTTGGGTAGGGGTGGCAAACACATCTCTAAACTCCTTCAGCAAGCCTTCTAAGCCAACTAGTACCTCTAGTTCCTAGTCTAGGTCTATGGCTGTGAACTAGCCCACCACATAATAGGGATGCATTGACACCCACTGATAAAAACTAAGGGCACTGATAGTTACCAATGATACTATTTTACCTCACGAGCCTTTAAGATGACTGGTTTTCCATCCCTTTGTATGGTCAAGGTATTCTATAGAACATCCAAACGGATGGGATTAACCATCTCAACCCATTGCATTCCCAAAACTGCATCACAACCTCCTAAAGGCAACAACTTGACCTCCATAACAAATGGTAGCCTTGAATCTTCCAATTGAACTAACTGCACTTCAGATTGCCTTGTAACTAGTGGTCTCCTACTATCTGAACCCTGAAAGGTTTAAACTCCCTTAACTAACAACCCAACTAGTAAGCTAACTCCAGGTCCATGAAGTTATGTGTGGTTCATGTATTAAACAACATGTTAATTCTAGTTTTTCCAAGAGGGGCTTTTAACCTGAAAGAACCGGAAGAAGAATCACCAAACATCGTATGTATAGAGTGGACATCTGTTGTCTTGGACTCTTCCTCAAGCTACTGCATCTATTATGCCAAGGCCAGCTCACTATCAATCTAATTTATAGGCTCATCATCTTTTAACAACAAGAATAATTATTTCTTTTTGCAAAAATGGCATTGGCCCCAATTCTCATCATTGTTGTAACATAATCCATGTTCTCCACAAGCTTGCATTTGGGCTTCTATAATGTGCCTAGTAGATAAGCACATGCTATCACTGAAGGTAAGGGCCTTTACCCCTAAGGATGATCCTTACTGGACTATAGTGTGGCAGTGATGGAGGGGCAATGGACCCTTTTACTCATGAACATCATAAGTTTTTCTTGTGGCCGAGCTTGTTTAAAGGCCTTATCCAAGTTATAGGGCTAGGATAGCATAATAAGACCTTTAACATTATCCTTTAACCCCACTAAGAAGGATATTAAGAATTCTTCATCAGTCTAATTAGGGTTCTGAGCCATTACATGATACTGTAAGTGGTGAAACTCTTGGACATAAGCATGGATCGTAGTAGTTCGTCTAAATAGATGAAATTCATCCAAGGCACCCCCCATGTCATCTATAGCAAACTTGTTGCATACATTTTTTGTGAATTGATCCCAACTAATTCTCCCCTTTTGCTTTAGATAATTCCCTACCCATTCAAGTGCCTTATCCTTAAAATAAATGGCATTATACTCAACCTTGCCAATTTTTTCAATATTATGTATCTTTTTTGAATGATTTTACATGTTTTACAGGGTTTACGTGGCTTTATTTTCTTAAACAAAAATCTCAAGTCTTTGAAGTATTTATTGAGTTCAAAAAGATAATGGAAAAACAATTTGGAATGCCCATTAATGTTGTGCAAATTACCAATGCATATCTAAACCATAGCTTCACTTGTTTTTTCAAAGAAAATGGTATCTTGCATAAATTTTCTTGTCCTTATACCTTAGAACAAAACAAAATTGTAGAAAGAAAACACAAATATATTCTAGAACTTGTAGGAGCTACGATGTCTAAAGTTGGACAACACTTCTCCTTTTGAACGGCTAAATGGGAAACAATCTGATTATTCTTTCTTGAGAACACTTAGATATGCTTACTTTCCTTTCTTCAAGAACATTACTCATGATAAAATATCACACTAGACTTTCAAATATATATTTATTGACTATAGCTATTAGCATAAGGGCTATAGATGCTTTCACATATGGGCTATAGGTGTTTTCATATGTAGACCAGAAAAATCTTTGTTTCCCATCACATTGTATTTAAATGAAAATTCATTTCCTTTTGTAGCAGGTTCTTAAGGCAATCGTGACTACACCTTTCCCGTACTTTTTGACATGGTGCCTTCTTATGTAGGAAGTAAGAGTGTAGGCATCAAGCCAAGTGAATGGTCATTTCTCCCACTGTGTAAATATGCACAACTTGCATGAAAAGGCAATTAGTTCACAAAAGGAGCCACCTTAGCAACGAGTAGTCAACGAAAACACCGGAACTGAAACAAAGACCTTAGAAACTCTATTTTCGGTGGAAGAAATAAAAGATAGCTCATCCAAAAATGATGATCCCTCCATGAACCCAAACGATAGTAACTCACCCGGTGACAAAGCATAGGACAATAAAACACCAATAGCCTCCCTCAACAACTCTAACACACAAAACGCAAACCAAAAGTAGTTTAGGTATTGTAAAGCCCAATCCTAAGTATGCACTAATTTGTGATCAATTTGTTGCCCTTCTTTCTTCTAACTTTGAAGCGACACTAAAAGATCCTCAATGGCATTCAACCATGGAGGATGAAATGGGCGCTCATAAAAGAAATAGCACTTGGTTGTTGGTTCTATAGTTAGAAGCTAGGAATGTTATTGGATGTCGGTGGGTACTCAAACAAAAGCTTCGGCCTAATTTTTCTTTGGATAGATTAAAGGCACCCCTTGTAGTTAAAGGATACCATGAAAAGGCAGGTGTGAACTTTTTGGAGACTTTCAATCCATGGTGAGAAACACAACCATCAAAATTGGTTTTTTTTTTGGTTGCAATAGTTCGACAATTGCTTCTCTTACAATATGATATAGATAATGCCTTTATCCATTAACCATTTTCTCAACTAGTTTTTAAGGAGCAACCACTGGGATTATTGAACATTGTCTATCTAAATCATGTATGCAAATTGAAGAGAACAAGTTTACAACCTTTCTCTTTGGTTTTGGCTTTAAGTGTAGTATCCATGATCCTTCGTCATTTACTTTGCATTCCAATGGCATAGACCTTTGGATTAAGCTGTAAATTGATGATCTAATTGTTACCGAAAATTCATCACAACACCTAGCCATATTTGAAGTAGTGTTGGTGAAAGAATTTCCCATAAAGAGTCTCAAACAAGTACATTACTTCTTGGGAGTTGAAGTTAATCGAAGCTTAGGAACTTTTGCTCTCACAAAGATAGTACGCAATTGATATTTTAAATAGGCAAATATGAAAAGCTATAAACCCATTGATACACCGATTACACTAAAAAAAATCCTCTAATAATTAAAGGGAGAATATATCCGGCACAAAAGTTGTCTCTTTACAAAAGTCTGATTTAAATACCCTTTATTTCACCTTCAGCCGTTTTGTAGAACTGTCAGAAAACAGAAAAAAGAAGAGCCATTGCACAAGCATAAGGAAGAAGACAATGCATGTGAGTGCACACGCGCATCTTTGCGCTAAGTGTGGCTTGCCTTGGTGCTGTCACACGTGTGTTACACGGAGCCACCTTATTTTTAAAATCTGCTCCTTTGTGTCTTGTTAATTGTTTGCCACATGTCTCTGACATGGTGCTGATGTGGCTGATGAGGTATTGTTTTTCTAACACAAACTTCCTCCCTTACAACCTTACAGTCCAAAAGCTTATCCTGGTAGGACTTGGTTTGCTAGTTCTTATGGCGTAGAATTAGAGGTAATCTCTTCCTTGACAGTATCTAACTTAAAGGGGCATCAACTCTGAAATAGCAAATTGTTGGCCACCCTCTTCCCTCCAAGATAATGCATGAGCAAACTATTTTCCTTAACAACTTAGTAATTGATAGATAAATCATAGCCCGTTAACTTGATTAGCTAAAATTATTAAGAGAGAGTGCTTATCTTTTTATCCCAAAGGAATTTTAAGCTTTTTTGGTCAATCCAAACTTTAAATTTGGCTTACGAAGTAATGTCTTTGTATATGCAAAGTGCAAATGAGGACTAACATCTCCTTCTCATATGTTGAAAGGAGAATGTAATGTGGTGGCTTAAGATATGATATTGGATTAACATCACTCTAAGTATTTTGGGTCATAGAGCTATTAATTGGACTAGAGGATTGCACTGGTCAATAAAATCGTCCCCCTAATTAAATTTTTTTCGCTCCCAATGATACTACGAATGGTGAAGGTCAAAGTAGAAAAGGATTGAAAATAAAAACTAAAATTTAGGCCTTTTTGAAAGGGACCGGAACTTCTTGAAATTTCGAGAGTAAAGCCACCTATTACTTTGATTAATGAAACTTGTTCTAAGATGGCACAAACTTTTTTTTAAATAGCAAACAATAATTTAAATGTCCAACTAAACACACCCTAGAAGAGTGGGCAATCTTTTAACTAATTAAACTCTAGAAAAAAAATAAATAACTAAATCACTTGATGTAGGGAATCCTAGTTGCTACTAATTATGTTGCTAAGTGCTCCTCCTTTTGACTAAGTTCGCGTGGTTTATTCCATATAACAGCACTGAAATGCAATACTTTGAACGTGTCTTCTGCCTGTCTTGCGCCTTTCCGTTGGTTTTACTTCTTTATACTCCTACTCCTCTTATCCTTATGGTTGCAGCTATTATATTGACTTAGTTATTACTCAAACCCAAGACATTAAGAAAACTTCCAACCTATACATACAATTATCCATGACCATTATAAGACCATTACATTCCTCCCCCCCTTAAGTTGGACCTAGACCTCTTGGTTCAAATTCTTCAAGTTTGTTATTCAGAGCCATGAACATTTGATTCATTTGCTCTAAAAGCTCTTTGAATCACCTGTCAACGTTGTTTTCACCCTCTCCTCAACTCCCTTGTGTTTCTAACATTATTGGCTCAAAGGTCTCTGATACCAAGTTGTAATGTGATGATTTAGGATTTGATATTGGATTAATTTTACCATGAGGATCCTAGATTATGGAATGGGTAGTTGGCCTAGAGAGTTTCACATCAAAATCGTCCCACTAACTCAATTTCTTCTTCTTCTATATGATGTTATAAATGGTTAATATCAAAGAAAAAGAGAATTAAAAATTAAAAATTAAAATTAAAATCTAGGCCCTATTAGAAGGGACCAAAACTTCTTGAAATCTAGGCCTTTTGAGTAGGAACTTGTATTCCTTGGGGTAAGACTCACTTTGATTAATAAAGGAGTTGTTCTACAATTGCATGGTCTTATTCTTAAATAATAATTTAAATGGCCAACTAACAGCTAAAAACATGGACAAATCTTTTGACTACGTAAACCCGAAAAAGAACCAAATAAGTAAATCACTTCATTGGATATTTTAGGAAAATCCAAGCTGCAACTGACTCTGTTGCTCAAGTGCTCACCTTTTCGACCAAGTACACGTGGTTTGTTCGACATAATAGCACCAAGATACATCTTTTGAATGTGTCTTTTGCATGTCTTGCAGCTTACGGCCGAAGTTACTCCTTTATAGTTGATATATTGACCCACTTATCATTTAAATCCAAGCAATTAAAAAAACTTCTAACTTCTAATCCATACAATTATTCATGGCAGTTATAAAACTGTTACAAAGAAGGTTCCAATTATAAAACTGGAAAAAGATGGGCCGATTCTCTCTTAGAAGCAGTCTACCAATTTCAGACTGAGACACATCACATTCGATTACGAAGCTTTGTGAAAAAATTGGTAGAGTCAAAGTAGAGCTTGGGGCATCACCACTTTATCATCTCATGCAGAATTATTTTTTCTTGAGTCGGTTAGTGAGAGCCACCGCAATCTTCCAATACCTAGTCAAGCCTAAAAATCTCCTTAATCCTTTCATTGTCATTAGCCAAGGCCAATTGATGATTGCTTCTAATTTTTTAGGGTCCATCTCGACCTTTTTTCGTTGATCACATGACAAAAATACTTCACTTCCTTCATGCCCGACATGCTTTGGACTCGTTTACATAAAGTTGCTAATCTGAGAGAATAAAGAAAGTTGCTTCTACATGCTTAAGGTGCTCCAACCAACTTCTACTATATAACAAAATCTCATCAAAGGAATCGGGGACAAAACTTCTGAGATAAGCCTAAAATATCGATTCCATTAATGATTGAAAAGAAAAGGGTGCATTCGAGAGGCCAAAGGCCATTACCAAGAATTTGTGAGGCCTATGTGTTTTGAAGGAAATTTTATTGACATCCTTGGTATGCGAACCCTCAACAATCCAACTTTGTGTAGAACTTGGACCCATATAACTTGTTCGGTAGCTCGTCAATTGTTAGAATCAAAAACTAGTCCTTCAAAGTTCCTCAATTGAGAGCCCTGCAATTAAACAAAATCACCACGAGCAATTTTTTATTTTATTTTATTCTATTTTATTTATTTATTTATTTATTTATTTTTACTAACAAGCAAGACCAGCCATGAGTAGGGGCTCCTGCTCAGTCTTATTATGTTAATTTTCAAGAGGTTGGAGATGATGGATTCTGTTTCTCCCTTCTGGTAGTAGAGGGGTGGCAGTGGTGCCACTATGAGACTGGTTTGCTCCCTTTACGCAATGACATATGGTGGTCATGACCTCGATGGAGAGGAAGACCATGTCGATTCTCAAACAAATTCGAGTATTCTTCAAAAAATTCCTTCATGGCCTCAGTTGGTCACCCCTTCTAAGGACTTCAACTGTACCGGGTAGGGCTCTAATCTACAATAAGAGCTCCTAATTCGACTTTTAGAGCAGCACCCCACTTGTTGGCTCTGCTTTGAGCCATTCCTCTTATCCCATTGACCTTAAAAAAACATCCACAACTCAGAAAAATCTCACACAATCGACCTTAAAGGTCTATAAACATTAAGTACTAAAAACAACATCAATTCCTTTTAAGGGCTGCAAGTAAAATTCTATCAATATGCACACCCACCACATAACCATGTCCTTCCTCACATATCCCTTCACTAGACAGTTTCTCTCCATTAGCCACGACCACTTCAAATTACCCCTCTTCGTCTAACCGCAAGCCCATCTTCTTGGCTAGTAAGTGACTCAAGAAGTTATGGATAGTTCCTAATCCTATTAGAATGTTTACCTTGCAACATTGTTGCCCCGGTTATGGATACTTTACTACATTGGATTGCCGCGTAACGACACAAAAACTACAATTTCGATGATATTAATGACCGACAGATGCAACAAGCACGAAGTAGCTGAACCGTATTTTGCTCGATTGACAAGTATCCAGTAATCAATTGGAAAAGTTTTCTCAGACATCACAGTCCAAAATGCTTCCGACGCCGGCAGTCTCCACTCCATTATGCCCCTCTCCACCATTTCCTTCTCGAACCTGCAATTCCAGAATTTCCTACCTGAGGAGAATTCCAAGTCCAGCGGCGGCATTGTGCCAACCCCAGTACTTTTCTCTCTATTCCGCATGCCCACTCCGTTGTTCTCCGTACATAGGCAGAATTTTGCAGACCCACTCTTCTCCTAACGCTTCTTCTTCATCATCAGGTAAATTCCGTTAGCTTCCTTCACTTACGCAACTTTGTTCCATAATCTTACTCAGTCTTTTCACTGAGGAAAGAGCTATTTATTTTTCTTGAAATCGTGCAAGAGATGAATAATTGTGGATTATGTTGTTTCTTTCCTTCCTCATTTCCCTGTTGCGTTTTTCTCTATTTCCAAATGCGCAACCCACGTTCTTAGGCACGGAAAATACAAAAATTGAAGCTGAAATCTTCTGCTTTACTATTTTTAGATACAACGAAATTGGCACCAGTTTATTCATATTTGATTTTTTTATTTTTTTATTTTTTTGCTTAGAAAGTAATTCTGTCTCATCCAAGAACATAAAAAACGACTTTCAAAGAAGAGGGTTCCATAAACTTAGTTAATCTTTTAAGACTGGACTAGATAAATTGGTGGATCACTCAGTTTGGCATAAAGGAACACTGGAGTGGGCTAGTTCATTGTTATGGATCTGCCAATTTGCTTGAATTGGTTGCATATACACGGCCATGTCGGTTGCATATGTACAGAAAAATGTTCAGCAACGATGTATCAAGTTCTGCACTCCGTTTCTGCAGTTTTCCAGCCCCTATTGCAGTTTCTTGAATGGTTGGATGTTGAGGTCTATAGCCTTGGTTGTTTTGTTCATTGATGTCTTTCCAGTGCTAGCTGAAACATCCTATTTCGAGCTCTCAAATTGTTCACTCTGCACCACGTTTTCTGCGCTTGTGAGTGGCTGTCGTGTGATGTGCCGGCACTTCCATCTGGCTGATCAAAGTTCATGTGGTGTCAGATCATGGTGCTATGCCATGTAATCTCCAACTGTATGAAACCTTAATTCTAGTGAAGTAGTCTGATACTTAAAACAAGGAGAAAAAAATTAAAATATAAAAGGACAAGAGAACTAGTGGATAAAGGATTGGATATAGATCGTTGTGCTAACCATGTCAGTGAACTAAAGGGAGATGTGATTCAAATGGAAAAATAGGAAGTTTATAAGAGAGCAGAAGTATATGCAATCATATTTTATATTTTTCTCTCCTCTTTTTTTCTTCATTTGTCAACTTTTAAATTGTATTCGAAAATATGACACATTTTACTCTTAACTACTCTTTAATTTTTGGCTGCAGTTGAAACTGCAGATTACACAGAAGAACCAACAACCAACGTGAAGTTTCAAAGGTCTCTCAGTTTGCCTGGCTGCTCGGGTTTATTGTCTTTGCTTGGAACTGGTCAGTTGCCCTTAACAACACAGCATTCTTTTAATGAAAAGTGAAAATAGTCATTTGTAGAACGCATGAAACAATTATTCAACGTTAGGAGCATTGCATGTCATCATTCCTGTACGCATACTGGCATTGGTTTATAAGAAAAATAACAGAACTACAAAATATTGAAGAAATTGGAGTTTTCTTACTGTTCGTGTGAAGGAGTGTGGACAACAGTTATTTATCTGACAGTTTTTTTTTTTTTTTGGCCCTCCAATATGCAGAATATGACTGAGTTATTTGAACCTGTTTTGGGAGATAGGCTGTGACATTGACCTCATATATCTTATATATATCATGCAAAACAACTCATTTGTCTTCCTTTGTAATTCGTACCACTTGCTGAAAGAGAAAAGGCAAAATAAGTTTGGAAAATGCCATTCTGCGGAGAAATCATGACAACCACTGCATGAGTTGCGATGTTGATGTGATGTGTTTCAGGGGTGGGAGAACTCATCCCATAAAACCGGCTTGCTAGGTGAGGGAACCCACGCCCTTATAAGCCCCAGAATATCTCCTTAGTTGCCCAATGTGAGACTTTCACTCACATTAATCTCCCCCCTTTAAGCTTCAGTGACCTCGCTGAAGGTTGACAACTCAATCGTTAACTCACACGTAGGAGACCCTGGCCGCAACCAGTAGGGGCACCTGACTGCAGTGGACCCAAGGGGTGGCTCTGATACCAATTGATGCATTTTAGGAGTGAGAGAACTCATCCTAGAAAACCGGCTTGTCCAGGTGAGGTAACCCACTCCCTTATAAGCCCTAGAATATCCCCTTAGTTGCCCAATGTGTGACTTTCACCCACATCATGATGGCTTTAGGAAAATCAGTAGATATCAAAGCTTAAAATATGTTGAAACCTTTTTATCTTGTCATTCGTGCTTTTTTCGTGAAGCGTGGCACGGTAGCATGGTAGGTTGGAAACCAGACCTCATAAAGTGGAGGTCAATGCTTCTAAGTTTCCCTTTGGCTATCTCCCATTGTGGTCGAATTCAGTCAACAGGACCAAAACAATAAACGAATTGTTGCACTTCTGTTGTTAGCTCTTTTACTTTTTTCAATAGCTTTGGGCCATCAAAAGACCACTAAGCTAGGAACATGCTCTCATCATAGCCATGTAAGTGTTTTCCTTCACGTTGAATCAGAATATTGCAGGTATCAGAAGTACATAGACTTGAGCCGCGTCTTCCCAAAATGCGTAGTTAACTTTAAATAATGCTACCGTTGTCTGGTTGACTATAAGGTCAATAGTGCTTCGTCCGAATCAGGATTAACTTTGATATTTGGTTCTGGAATAACTTCAGGTTACCGGGAGAAGGTTTTTGCTATCATTGGTGTCAAGGTCTATGCTGCAGGACTGTATGTAAATCTGTCTGTTTTAAGTCAATTGAATGGTTGGAAAGGGAAATCAGCAGCTGAGGTTCAGGAGAGTCCTTCGTTGTTCAACTCAATTTTTCAGTGTAGGGGCCAAAGACAAAGTATTCATGCTTTCGTGCCTGATAACTTAAAAGTAACTTTCCAAAGTTAATTGTTCCATTTTTTCTAATCACAGCTTCTTCCGAGAAATCATTACAGATTGTTCTGGTTAGAGACGTTGATGGAAAAACTTTCTGGGACGCCTTAGACGATGCTATCTCCCCAAGAATCAAAGCACCCACTTCTGTTGATCAGTCTGCTTTGTCCACATTCGGTAGCATCTTCGACGGGCGACCCCTTAAGAAAGGAACATTCATCTTTTTAACTTGGCTGGGGCCATCCAAAATGCTCGTAAGTCTGAACTATATAGGTAACATTGGTAGATGCACTGCAGTTTCGTTCCTCCTCAGACCGATCCCTTCCAAGCCTCTTAACTCTTACACATTAATTCACATGGTTTGACGGTGATTTTGCATGTGTGCTACCTGTCAGTGTTTTTACTCGTTTCCTTTTTGGTTTTGCATGTTTTCTTTTTGTAGTAACTGACCCATCTGCATTCACTGTGATTTTCAGGTTTCTATCTCAACAAATGGGATTCCGACCAGTGCGGATGCTGAGCTTGAGTCAGGGAATGTGGCTCTCGCTCTTTTTGATGTATTCTTTGGAAATGCACCCGTTTCTCCCTCCTTGAGAGATTCAGTTTCCAAGGGATTGTCAACAATCCTCAAGTAGACTGACTACAGGAGTTCGTTTCTGGGAATACTTGTTTTCAGATGCGTTGCATGCAATTTCTTGATTACCTGAGCCACTATCTTCTATCAGCATATCTGAACGACGGTCACTAGATTTTGAGTAATGGCAATTTCGGTAAAGATTAACATCTCGACTTGTTGCACATTCCCTCGTATTTTTGCAGGAAGTTGAGCAGCAATGGCTTTCATAGCTGGCTCATGGCCTTTACTGTACTTTAAAAAAGTCACATAAACGGAAGACTCTCTCGATGTCCTGTGCCGAATTGAACTTCAGCAAATGGGAAAAATGAAAATAAAATTTGCAGAAGTTGGTTATGTCGTCCCTTAGGCCCCCGGGGACGGGTGTTAAAAAACGATAGCTTTTCTTTTAGAATCGTCATGAAGAAACGGAGTAGGAATCTATTACAACCGTGTCTGATTTGATTTTCTCAAGCATGGTCACGACCTCAGCAATGGTAGGCCTTCTGGAGGGATCTGGCTCAAGACAGATTAACGCGATATTGAATACCTCGTTAATCTCACCCTCTGGCCAATTTTCTAAGCTACTATCCACTACGTGCTCCTCCCTTTTATCTTGGACAACTGCTTTCACCTGCTCGAACGTTAACACCATAACACGGGAGAGAGGGGTTCAGTCAGTCAATCACACCATTCAAGAACTTTCCAATAACCAACATTCCCTATTTAAATTGCTTTCATCATGAAGGCTTACCTAAATCTCCGACTGCAATTTAAAACTTTTTAACTCATTTCCTATGATTTCCATCCATATCAGTATTTATTTCCTCCGTTTTGGTTCGTTTGTAAATTAACCAGTACGCTTTTCATGGATAATTTGGTTGGATCCTCGTGGCACAAAATCTTTCCAATGTCTGCATCAAGGTCACCTACTAGAGCGAATTTTTTGAGAATATGTACATTTAAATTATGTCTGCTTTAGCTTACTAAATCAGATAACTAATGGAGAGGGGCCTTACCACTTTCCCTGGCATGTTTCTAACACACCCAAGATGATGCAGAAGACATTCTAAATGACGTAAGAGGCTTAGGCATCAAAAGTCGCAGGTTGAATAAAACTTCCTAACCCTTGCGCTCCAATCAATGTCAAACTGCTAATGGCTGTAGCTACTTAAAGAACAGAATCTAATTTCATGTTGATAGAGCTCAGAACTTACCCATGACACAAGTTTAGTTCCCTCCTCCAGAAATGTTCCATCAGTTGGTTTTTTCCCTGTTAAAAGCTCCAGCAAGACGACCCCATAACTGTAAACGTCTCCTTTGGTCGTTGCTTTTCCAGTGTCAAAATATTCTGCAGAACAGTACTGATTACAATATATTACCAGACATGAGATCCACAAACAGGGGAGACTAACTGTAATGGGTTAGTGGTTGATACCCGGAGCTAAATATCCAAAAGTTCCAGCGACAAATGTGGAAACATGGGTCTCATCCGGTTCCATCAACGTGGCCAGGCCAAAATCAGAAACTCGAGCTTCCATGTTCTCATCCAACAATATATTACTTGACTTTATATCTCTGTGAATGATGTGAGGGATGCAATCATGATGAAGGTATGATAATCCTCTTGCAGTACCTAGTGCAATCTTGTATCTAGATGGCCAATCCAATGGTTTCTTGTTCACAGCCTTTCCTGCACCACAATCTTCTACTATGGAAGAGAGACCGAAAAAGGAAAATTTAAAACAAACTAAAGATAGAGGTCAAACTTTTGAACTTCAGAGGCATGATTTAGATTTCCAGAAATCGTAAAATTTCAAAGAACACAGCTAGGCCATCGTTTATAACTTTTAATTGATCAGAAACTTTTGTTGATCAAAACAGTTTCCATGTAACTGAACGTAAGAAAGACATTTCAGAAAAATATTTAAGCTTTGTTTATTCTACAAAATGGAGGGAGAGGAAAAGAAAAAGTTCCTTCGAGTTTGAAGATAGAAAAACATACCATGCAGAAAGCTGTCGAGGCTTCCATTTGGCATCAGCTCATATATGAGAAGATTATAGTGAGGAGCCGTGTAATATCCGTGAAGAGTTACAATATTGCGGTGCTTTATGTCTCCCATTGCCTGCAACTCTCTCTCAAAACCTCGATCTCTATCTGCAGTTCCCCTAGTAAGTCTTTTGACGGCAAAGGCTGTGGATTCCCTTATATTTAGCCTGTAAACTGTGCCATATCCTCCACGGCCAATGATGTCCTTGTTGCTAAGTTTAAGTGTCCTTTTCAAGAACGTATCAGACTTTAGAGACTGCATCACTGGGGACCTAAATATCACCATCTTCCCTCCTGCAATATGCCCATCAATTCAGAAGAACCTTCTTTAGTTTCAAAAGCAAACGAGTTCAAGAATCTGCATATGGTATTCCCAGTACCTGAGAAGCCATAGTCGCAAACCATTTGCTTTCTCTTCCATCGCCTGTAGAGAAGGACTGAAATGATGATCTTTGATACCACGAAAGCAACGCAGCAAACTGTTATGTAGAACGCTAAGGTCACGGACTTCCTCATTTCCAAATTAAGAAAGCTTCAAGGGAAGAAGTGTTTGCAGAGAAATAGAATTTGTCTCCAATCCACCTCCCTCATCTTACGTTTCAAGCAAGATTTCAAGTTGGACATGTAAAAACACCAAGTTAGAAACAGTAGTCGGGCTTTGGTCTTAACTGGAATGAAAGTCCAAGTGAACTTAATAAGGATCAAAAGTCGCTAAACATATGAATGATCTGATATACATTTATACGTACCTACGTTGAACTCTACAGTCGCTCTTCAACAGTGAAAAAGACCAAGCCTTGAGGATACAACTTCAGAAAACTATCTTCACGAAAACTGCAGCATCCACGTTGAGGCGTGAATGCCGGTAAAGTTCTGAAGAGGAGGGATGAGGAAGACGACAGCTTCATGTGTACTTCAGCAGGAGTAGCTTTTTGAAGATAAAAGAGTAGCGTTGATGTTTGACCCATGAAGGTCTTCTTTTTCTGCGGATGCTTTTGTTGACATCTTTAACTCATGTCGCCCCCGTGAAGCTCGAGCCACAGCTCATGTAATTCCCCACACCACGTCCATATCTGGCAATGCCAACCGAAGAAAACGTGTTGCTCCTTGGGTCTATACGCGTGGGTTTGTTGGTCTACTTCATAAGTGGAGTGAATAGTCACAAATAGTTCACCGACCAACCATAATAGTCTACTTCAGACGTACAGCGCCTGGCAGTCGATGGTTAATGTTATGTGGCCGCGAACGAAACACGTAACAGTTTGTACATACTCTGTTTGACGTAGCTATCTTATCTGCCTACTTTTTTTTTCCTCCTTTTCTTTTCTTTTCCTTTCTTTTTCTTGTAAAGGAGGAAATTGGCGTTTATGGATTGCAGACACACTTGTGATCAGCATTGAAATGTGAAAATGGAAACGAAAGATAGAGCAGCCAGCATGCTGACAGCACATCGAATAAAAGGTAGAGGACAGCAAGGATTGGATCCGTGTATGGCTTTACCCTTTTTGCGGGAGTTGAGGAGTCACGAAGCCAACAGAGCAGCCTCCTTTCTGTGATGCCAATGCATGTGAAGGTACCTATTTTGATACGAAATTACGGATCCCCTATAATTTTTTTGGGTTTAGAGGACACTAAAGGTGTCGAGGAAGCTTGAATTTGTCTCACATAAACTTGGGCCTTATAAGTGATAACTCTTTTTTTTTTAAGTATCTATTAAGGATAATTATGAAACTATTTAATATTTTTAATAGAAAGTATTTAGAAACCTACATCACCATTATTCCTCAAAAGCTGCTGCCACAGCAGCCAACGCCATGATATGTGGTCATGAGTAATGACTTGCAAAAAAGCTTCAAAGTCCTGATGAGAATAAAACATCAAACCAATATCAAGGAAGATGTGAGGTTGTGGACGACATTGGACTTGGCATACTACAGTGGCGGGGGATCAGTGCTCTAATTTATCATCCCTTTATTTGATGGTTTTGGAATTTTTTGCAGTTCCGTTTTTAAAACGACAAAGAAAGAAGTACCACAGGAAGTCCTTAGTCTGCTGACCTTAATTTCGGACCTCCAATTTCTTCACATATCCTTTTCTATTAAAGACTCCAATCATAATCTGCATTCAATGAATAATCTTATCTAGTAAATAATTTGTGCTATCAATAATTTAAACTTAGTAAAGAACTTATTCATTTTCATTTATAATTATACAACACATTTATATTAAGAAAACTTTGTCAGTGTGCTTGCTAATAATATTACAACTTTTTAGTAGGCTTACTTACGACATTAAAACTTGTTAGTACGCTAGCAAAGATTTTCAGCAATAGTGCCCGCACGCTTTCTAACCACTTGAAGCAGAGTCAAGCCCGACACTGTTGCTGAGGGAGTTTATATCTCATTAACAACAATTGTTTTTTATGTAGTGATAATGCCTAAAAATCTATTAAGTAATATCAAAATAGATTACAGGTTCAACCTTTGTTGTCAATAGATTGCTAAACAGGAGGATTCTTGGGTTTGATGGGGGGAGTGTCAAGTGGCCAGCCAACTTACTAACATCTTACTTATAATTTTTTTTTATGGAAGGTCAAGAATTAAATATCACTATAAAAGAATTACGAATTGTTCAATTACAAACATCATCATTTAGGTTAAAAAACTATATTTGACAAATTTCAAAGCTCTTGCAATAACTTATTACAATTTATAAGCTTTAATCCCCTAATAGATTAAATCTCCCCTATCATGTCCTTTTTTATTTTAACAATAATTGTTTAATTGCCTAAACTTTTATCATTGAATCTTCTTCTATTTCTTTCCCTCCAAATGTGATACAATACAGTCTTGAAAGAGACACTGAGCAAAGCCATTGCAAAACTCTCACTTTTTATAGCCTTGGTCATTCAACATATTTTAACTCTCTAATGTTCAATTCTTTGAATTAAATTATTCATACCTAACAAAGCCTTCCATATCCAATTTGTCAACCTACATTTAAAAAATAAATGTTCTTGTAATTCTTCTCCTTGTTGGCAAAGGTTATATTGTTGATCCACTAAGTTATTCCATACAACTACACAATCTGTTGTGGATAGTTTGTCTTTTAAAATGATTTAACAAATAAAATTATGCTTTGGTACTCCATCTTTTCATATTAGTCTTGCCCATTCAACATCTTCTCTACTATCTCTTAGTGCTCTATAACTTTTTGCAATAGTGTACTCTGAACCCGTCATTAGTTGTGTGAATTCACTTCATACTTGTAGAATATTTCTCTAACTCCAGGCTAGTGAACCTTTCATCTCAACTTCTAATACATTCATTTCCTTTAACTTTTTGGTTATCATCTATCTAATCCATAAAGAGTTTGAATTATTATGCACAAGAGACCATAAGAGCTTCCCAATTGTCGCCTTATTTCACGTATGAATACCTATCAAACCTAGTCCTCTAGAAATTTTAAGCCAACAAACTTCTTTTCTTACCACTTTTGCTATACATCGTTTATTAGATTTACTTGCCCAAAGGAATATTCTAATCATTTTTTTAATTTCATACCGTGTTTTTTTTTGTAATAGAAAAATTTGCATCTAATATGTCTACAAAAAGAATAGAACATTCTTTGAATGTTGTTGCAATAGTTATAGTTGTATTATTATGATCTCATAATAGTTGTTTTTACTTTAGCATTAGCACCGAAAGGTCTTAACATAAAGGTAATTCCATAAATTTATTGGTTTTTCTTTTTGTGAAATAGTCAAGTATATTTGTGCCAAAATAAGAATGAAATTTGAATGAATGCACATAATACTCTACTAACTACTGTTAGATAGATAAATAAATAAATAAATAATATTAAATGTTCAATATTTCAATATTTCATGAATTGCATGCAAAATTATATTTGCGTGTAATCATGTGTGATAAAATGCTAAATTATTTGTATGCAATACTTAACTTGTGTTTGAGAAACAATACACTAAAGATTTTTGCAAGGAAATTAAATGATAAACTTAGAAAAATATGCCATGAATGCCATCCAACATCTACATTAACATATTACAATTTCTTGCGGCAAAACACAATTGCTTTGAAGCGAGAAGAATATGTTTTGGTTTGAGTTTGAATGCTGTTGTCTCTACACTTCGACCAGGAAAAGGCACCATCCCACGACATCGTTTTACTTCGAAAAGATGCAGTTTGACCACGTGTATTTTCCACATTAGAGCGACATTTCAACAAAACGGTGCTGTTTCACTGAAAGATCGAAACGGACCTCCTAACTTAAGAGCAATACAAAATGGCACCCCGTAAAGGGTGACGTAAAACATGGAGATTTAACAAGTTTGCTTTATTTGGGCGATTAGGCTTCATTAAGTGGCAAACTTTAACCTACATGGGTGCGTAGGAAACCATTGGAGTTCATGGGATTCTTAGTTGCTTTTCATCAATTTCACATTTCATACATGTTTAGTCATCATCAAAATTTACTTTATGCTAACCTCTCTAACTAGCTGGTTAGAAGAAAGTGAACACGGGTGTCAAGATTGAACTTGAACGAACCATTCACATCTGGCGTTGGTATTTACTTACTCTTACTACTATTTATTACATGGAAATATATTATAAACAGGTATTGCATCCATTCAAATTTGAAATTTCAAAAAATAAGAAGGGCTTATTAACATATTGTTTTTTAGAAAAGACTAAAATGGCTTTAAAACCTAATTCAAACCCTTTTATTATGATTTCTAAAAGCTCAACTCAAAAGATAATTCATAAGTTGGAAAGGTTATTTTTTGGTTTAACTTTATCTCAAGAGCACTATTCTCCAATATGTGACTTAACTATTTATAAAAACCTCAAGGGTGTCTTCAACACCCTTCAACACTCTTCTCCAATATCTCAAGGGTGTCTTCAGCACCCTCCGCACATCTAGCCAAGAGGTAATGATCTTGAAGTAAGATGTAACCTAGGTTCTAACACTATATTAAAGAACCCAAAAACTAACTCATGAGGGTCCTTCTTTAATTTAAAAATCACCTTAAAATCACTCTCCTCCAATATAGGACTCATGATCTCTAACAACTTTCTTTTTGGTGTTAACTTTAAACTTAACAGCTATAACTAAAAATAAGCAATGAATCAACTTGCTGTTATAATAGAGACTATTATGTTGCTAATATCTAATTTTTAATAAAGAGCTACTTTGAGCATGCACTTTTTAACTTTCTAGCGAAAATTTTCTTTTTGTAACTAATAGGACATATTTGGTGACAGTGGCTTGTTTATTGCTAAAGGTTAGCATTTGGCAATGACTTAACTATTTTTATTGATAAATTTCATTAATGACGATCATTTCAAGATAGTTTCACAATTTTAAAAAAGGTGAGAAGGTCTAAGCCAATGATTGATTTTTGTTGCTAAAACCATCTTTTGCTATAGTTACAAATTTGAATTATTTTTATAAAGCAACCATTTGAGGATTGTCGTAAGTTAGGTAGGTAAAATAAAACATAATAGAGTTAATAAGGCAAGAATAACTTGATTCACATCCTAGAACAAGGTAGATGTTTAGAAGTAAAACCACGAAGTTGCCTTAAAAAGAGTGATAAAGTTGCTTTTCGAGAAGTTGATCTTTAAGGGCTAAAGAAAATATGTTGGGCGAAACTCTTGAAGGGGTTTAAACAAGAAATTTTGAAGTTGATTAAAAAGAAAATATATCAAAACTAATGTGCTAGAAATTGTATAGACTTAAAGGTGTATAGATTTAGAAGGTGAATATCTACTCCCTTAAGTCCATGCTACGGAAGTATAATCAACAACCTTATGAACAACATTCACTACTAAAACCATAGGCATTGGAAGGACATTAGGAGAGCCATGTGCCATGTTAATAACATTAATGAAGATGGCTATGCAAACAAGATAGAGCTATTATTTACTAAACACTACTATCTTTACTTCAAGAGGGGACAAGCACTACATTTTATCACTAGATGAGAAACTTCAAAGATTTGAGTTTTCAATATCCTCCTAATCTATAGATATACAAGTTTAAGCTTGAAGTAGTTACAAAAGATAGCACTTTGAGAATCATGGCAATAGAGATTTGTATCAAAAATCAACAAAAGAATTTGGGCATGTGAAATTAATGATTGACTGGGAGATTCTACCATTAACATGAAAGAACATAACCTAGACGACATGATGGAAGCATAATGCTAATCTAATAAGATTCTCCTAACTATTTCTATGATCATGTTTGTATGGTGTGATGTACGCATGTCTATCTAGTTTCAATAAGGACTCCTTATGGGATTTCACCTTTGGTTAGTTGATCAAAAGGCACTTTTGAAAGTAAGATGTCACTTTTGAAATGTAGCTTTAGTCAAAAGTAAAAGTAGAAAGAAAAATGCATCATATAAAAGTGTTTTCTCTCTCTCTCTCTCTCTCTCTCTAAATTATCTCATCCTATATCCATTTCTCTGAATTCCAAACCTTTTTCCTCCAACACACCTACATCTTGAGTACTCCTACTCCTATACAAGTGAGAAAGAACTTCTTCCTTGTATAAACCTAGTATAAACCTAGTGGTATAGGAGCACAAAAAGGTGACAATAAATTGAACCACATCTATCTAAGTTTCACTACACACCTTAGGGTGATTTTTGTTCTATTACTTCTTGACTCAAGGAAGATGTGCAGCCTTTAATGGTCCGCTCTCTTCTTTCTATAAGGAAGAAATACACAAAGATCACTTATCTCCAAAGGGAAGCAATATTCGAAGACCACTTTTGCTAATCTTTGAAGGGAAGTGCTAACCCCGAAAGGCCATTGCAAGTTGTTTAGGCTAGGAAGGCCATTGTTTTCACAAGCATAAAAGGGTGAATCCTTCCCCAATGAAAGGCTTGAGAGTTGGTCTAAGTAATACATGAACCTGAGGAGTGATTAGATCCAAGCAATATGTGACCCTTAGAGAGGTAGTGAAAAGTCCACTTGATTTTACATATTTTTCTTTTTCCAAGAAGTGATAACACTTGAAGATCTCTTTAGTTGTGGATGTGAGACTTTGAGGTCCTATTCTAACCATGAGCAAAGCTCTTAACTCTGTTGCACTTTCATTTTGTAAGTCTTCCAAAGTTGCTCCTTCTCCCTTTGCATCCTTCTGCAAACCCATAAACTTCTATTCTTACCTACCAGTGCTTTAGACCATTTCTATGAGCCTAAATACATCCCCTATGATGACTTAGTCCTTCAAACCCATGACCCCATCATCACATACCCTTACCAAATCTTTAAAAGCGGCTAGAAAGAGGTCATTGTCAAGCACCTCTTTAGTAGATCTAAGTTAAAGAATATCAAGGAGCTCATCTAGTCCTCTTCATTCCACGAAAACTATCTTGCCACCAGAGAGTCTGAGTAGCATGTTAAGATTAAGATATCACCAAAAGTCCTACATATGTATTATGCCAAAGGTTGCACTCATCTCCATTTGGGAGCTGTCAAATTGTACCTAACTCTCAATGGCAAGAAAGAAATGCCTATAGCAGTATGCATCACTTTGCTTGACTTCATATTCTTGAGCTACAATGATGCCTACGTAGCCACTCTAGAAACAACCCTTAATCAAGGGACAATCAACTTTATAGTTTACCTAAAAGAAATAACAGCTCCATCTTATTTGTATGGCCATCTTAATTGAAGTAGAAAGGATTAAATAACTCTTGTGGAACTATTGCTAAGTTAATGTTATTAGCATGGCACTTGGCTCATCTAATGTCCTTTTAATGCCTATGGTTGAGTAGTGAATGTTGTTGAAAGAATGATAATTATACTTCCCTAGCAAGGACTTAGAGGAGTAAATATTCACCCTCCAAAGCTATTGAAGTCTAGCAAGGATTTAGTAGCTTTGATACCACTAGGTCTATACAATGGAGAAGTTCTTTCTCTATTGTATAGGAGTAGGAGTACTTAAGATGGAGGTGTGTTGAAGGAAAAAGCTTTGGAATTGAGAGAAATGGATAGGAGATGAACCTTTAGCTTAATAGCTCTATGGGACTTTTGGTGGAATCCCAATCTTAACATGCTACTTAGATTCTATGGCGAAATAGTTTGTGTGGAATGTAAAGGATTGGATGAGTTCCTTGATATTCTTTGGCTTAGATCTACCAAAGTGGTGTTTGACAATGATCACTTTCTAGTCGTTCCTAAAGATGCATTCAAGGTTTGTGATGATGGGATCATGGATTTGAGGGACTAAGTCATCATAGGGGATGTATTCAAGCTCGTAGAGATGGTCTAGAGAACTAATAGAATAAAGGAGTTTCTAGGTTTGCAAAAGGATGAAAAGGGAGAAGGAGAAAGTACTTTGGAAGGCTTGGAAGATGAAAACACAATAGAATTAAAAGTTGTGCTCATGGTTAGAAAAAGACCTCGGAGCCTTACGTCCACAACCAAAAAAATCTTCAAGTGTTATTACCTCTTAGTAAAAGAAAAATATGCAAAATCTGGTAGACTTTTCACTACCTCTCTAAGGGTCACTTATTGCTTAGACCAACTCCCAAGCCTCTTGTTAGGGAAGGATCAACCTCTTATGCCTACAAAAACAATAGCTTTCCTGGCCTAAACAACTCACAATGGCCTTTCAAAGTTAGCACTTCCCTTCAAAGGTTAGTGAAAGTGGTCTTCATGTATATACAATAAGAAAGAACTTCTCCCTTATATAAACCTAGTGGTATCAAAGCTCAAAAGAGCGATAATAGCTTAAACCACATCTCTTTGAGTTTCACTACACACCTTAGGGCAGTTCTCATCCTATCACTTCTTGAATTAAGGAGGATGTGTAGTCTTTAATGGATTGGTCTCTTTTCTCAATAAAGAAGCAATATGTGAGGATCGCTCCTCTCCAAAGTGAAGCAATATCGAAGGAGCACTTTGGGAATTTAGTGTAAAATCTTTGTATGTAAATGATAAACCAATCAATAAGGTTTTCTATGATACATTAAATATGATATTTATTAAATGTCTTATAGCTATCTATTCTAAGAATCACTCAATCACCAATTAGTTAGTTGCTAGCTAAGTAGCTCAAGTGGTAACCTAGTAGGCACTCTAATCATGACATTTAAGGTTCACCACCCCATATATATGAGATAGGTATGTGCATTATAATAAAAATAAAAAATAAAAACTCCAATTAGTAGTATGTTTACATATAGCTAAAAGAAAAAGGTAATTCATAAATTTAGTAGCTACAAATGAATGGATGATTAGCCGTTAAAATCAATTGAGTGTCTTTACATTATCAACACTGTTGTTCTCAAATTGCTAACCTACATATAAACAAAAAAACCCAGAATAATGAAAACAAAGGAGAACAAAGGAATGAACGCACAAGAATGGTCAGCCTCAACTGGAAGAAGGATATTATGCTACACAAGCATAATTAGTGACTTCTTATTATCCTGCAAGGTTTCGTGTAACAAATGTATAGATCGTTACTATGAATGAATGCAATGTTTGGCATTCAACCTTTAAGTAGAAGAAGATTAATAAATAGAGGTCTAAGAGTATCTTGCCTTCCCAATTGAGAAAGCTCAGGCTCCGCCAGTAGCATGTCTTGCAGTGGGTTCACATTCTTTTCTCTTCGACTAGGGCTATAGAAACAGAGAGCTATATTAGATCTATTTTATCAATTTCATGCAGGTTTTCTATGAATCTCATTCCCTTGGCAAGAGGATATAATCCAAAAATAAGAACAATAAATGAAGACGATCCATTTGGTGGAGGAGGAAAGAAAAGAGTATGTAGATTGTATGTGTGTCCTGGCAGATATATGCTGCATATGGTACATATCATCATTTAGTGCTACGTAGGTGAATTAGCAGATCAAAAGTATTATATCATAGAGAGTTGATTGGTCAATCACAATAATAAAGTTCACCAACAGTTCTTTGTGCTGCTTGACCAAGCGGTATTCAAAACTTCCATTCTATGATCTTATCTCCAAACTCCATTATCATCTGAAGAACACTCCAAAACATGGAAACAGATTGCTGCTAGATATGGGAGTCACCTACCCTTGGCCAGAAATGAGGTTATGCTGTGATGTAATTGCACTACGACTCAATGATCATATCACTAGGTCCAATCATATATCACTCCAATAAGAACTAAAACACAGTGAAAGCTGTGATAATCCCAACCAGAAAGTATGCTGATCACAAGAAGACACACTGGGGACATGATAATTCCAAGCAGACGGTATGCTGATTAAAAGAGGACACCAGGTGACACTGTGATTCCCTCCCTTTTAGTCTTTGACATCCTACATCAGATTACATCCAACTGGAGTCTAAAAGATTCTTCTATAACTACAACTTCATTTTCATATGCATGCCAAGGTAATTGAATGTTATGAAACATACTAGGGAAGTTGAAAAGTAGCATTCTCCAGGTGAACTCAATTTACTTTTCATCTCTACAACACCAGATTTGTGTCCTGACCGTGTTGTCTGATCTGATAAGTACTGTCCAATAGTCCAAAAAGCATGTATAAAGTGAAAACCTAGCATTTGTGACAAAATTGGTAGTCGAGCTTGTTTTCACTTCCTCTACTGGTGAACATGAAAAATAGAATCTCAGGTTTGAAAAGCAAAGTTAAATCCACACAGCCTAACAGCTAAATAGATGTTGCAGCAACAGTTAATGGAATCTGGCGTGAAATAAAGGCTAGAATTTTTCAGGGTATGTCAAGAGAAGTTATTTAATGTGCTTTATGACAATACTTCCATCTTTCATCTTCCGGATCTCCCATTCACTCAAGCAATAAGTTTGAAATAAATAACTGACAATGGTTCCAAATTTCATTCTAAAGAGCCATGCGAATTTGCAGGTATAAGTCTCCTCATTTCACTCTGAAGGATTAGGAAGAATTTTCAGTTGAAAAGGTTATTCTGATTTCATTAATTTTAATGATGAGATTCATTTAAGGTAGAGAATCAGCAAACCATTTACTTCAGACTCGCTTTTCCTATCAAGTTCTAGTCGTTGACGTTTGGGCAAACTCCACCACAAGAAAATGCAAACCATCTTGAAAACTCAGTTCCACATTCCCTCCATTTTTTCTTTTTGTTTGTATACTTTGCCCTTTTCCTTGTAGCCGAGATGGTCACTGGACACAGGACAGTCTTCTGTATAAATAAGTTTATGGCTGTCTTTTCTTGGTTGCTGGAAATTGCATAGAAGCAACATTTGGGATTTTTAAGATTGCTTTTGAAGCGTGGTTGCAGTGACAAGGTTGAAAAGGCCTTGGTTCTAAGAGTGCCGTAAAGTGTGAGTGCTGTTGTTAGGGGTTGGACAGACAGAAAGCAGAGAAACTTAAAAACAACAGTGGCAGTTCTAAGCCGTGTGAACAGAATAACACCCGCTTATGGGTACAAAAGAATGATGAAGATCGATAAATCATAGACAAAAAGAAGGGAAAGGAAAATTGAAAAAAGAGAAGAAGCAATCGCAATCACACATTAAGAAGCAAGGTGTGAATCGAAACTCTGTGTAGTAAGGCCTGGATAACTACCATGGACAGTTAAACCCACACCAACAGGAGTTACATGATTGGTATGATCTCTCAATGACATCATGGCCAATAACTCATTCATGGGCTTCCAAAGGGGGCAGCTCCTTTTGGCAACTGCATTGTGTTTTTTCCTCCTAATCATCAGTTACAGGAATATTTAGACTTCTCTGTTTTTAACTCCTCATTTTGCACATAGATTGGGACTCATTAAAGTTAGTCTATGTTCAACAGCATTTAATATAAAGTAGAAGACAGAACAGTGAAAACGAACTGCATACCTATAACTTTGTCCAAGGGAAAGTAGCCTGTGGTGAAGAGTGTAATCGCGGCCAACATAAGTCACAACTAAGCTGCCAGCATCAGGGTGAGGCCAACTCCTTGAAGTCGGAAACCGGAGTATAAATGTGCCAGGCTCTTGAAGCCCCCTTGGACCTTGAAGTGAAGACTCTGCTTCTTCTTTTGTAATGAATCCCTCAATCCATTTAGGTGAGGTGGAACTCCACATGGTATTAATCCAGTCTCTTGATAATGTGAAAGCTACAGGGTACAGCCAACACCACATCTTCTGAAAGTTCTCTTGGCCAAGATACTCTTGACATCCAGCAATTCTCCTCAGCAGCTCAAAGTCCTAAAATAAATGGGAAATCACCAAGTCTATGAATGCTATTATTTTCAAACTTACAAATTCCTATTCAGGAGCCATCAAGAATTTAATTAGCAAACCAATTCTACTTCTGAAGTATGTCAATCAAAGTTCACAAATAATAGAGCGAAAAAAAAAATGACAGAAAATGATGTGACTTGCGCATTAGAGTTTCCATGGGACATGTGCATGGGTAGCAAAAACTCTGTAGGAATAAGAATGGTCTCCAGAGCATTTTCAAACCGTATATTACAGAGGGCAAAGACTGCAAGTGCATGTAAGAACCAGGACATTATTCACCTTCCCCTGTCATTTAGCAATTAGAACTGCTCACTAAAATTCAATTTGTTAGTTAACATAGTTAGCCACTTATGATATGATCAGTAGGTACCGGTCTTTTCTCTTATTCTCTAACTGAAACTAACAACAAGATCAATAAGCATGCCTGCCCGTATGAAATTGTTATTAAGCTGAATTAATCACTGGAAAGAAGTAATGGAACTCAGCATATTACATGAAGAATAATCAGTGCCACCAGTAAGGAAATGGCAATATATTCATGCTTCATCACTCATGATGATGCTTCCTTAAACAGAAAAATGATGAGCAAAGGCTACTAATAACTAGCTGGAACTGGGTTGCTTAAGATTCACAATCTTGAGTTGTGTTCGACTTAGATGAGCTTGCAAACACAATTATCAATACACCTTTTACCATAGACCAATCCATTTAAGATTAGAACATGGACTCTCAAAGCTTGTGCACATCCATCACTAAAATCTGAAAATTGTGTATATCTCAGCATATTAATTAAACTAAATTCATCCTCTTCTTATCAACTTAATTTTTTGAAAAAAGTAATGATTTAGTTTAGTATCACAGCATTGGCCTTGGATTCAAATTGTGACGTTATGTCTTTGGTCTCACTTGTTTAGGAAAGCTTGAGTTGAAAAGTGTTGGAATGTTAAATATATTCAATTTACTTATTTCTATTGATTTTAATCTTTGGAATAAGTGTTGATTTAACAGTATAAACATTCAAAGCGTTTCTCATACATTTATTAAGGAGAAGCTAAATTGATATAAGAACTTTAACTGTGAAATATACCACGGCATCACTTGTATAAGATGCAACATATGACACAGAATCTATTCTTCAAAATCAATAATATTTTCACAAAAAGGACATTTTAATAGAATTTCTAGGCAGAGAAATTACAAGTCCTTCCGTCCACTAGTAATCAATTTTATTGAAGTAAAGGGAACTGAAATTTCATGTATTTTAATCAGATGGTTTTGCGACACAAATGGAATGAAAAATGAAGACCACAGAGGGACATATCAATTAGATCTCAGAAACAGAAAACAAATATCAGAAAATATAACATTACATTACTAAGTAATCTAACGTAGAGCCAGCATGCAAAGGCAATACAGAAACATATCCCTTATGATGTTGGTGATACAATTAGTATTCATAAACCAAAGGGAGCTTGTAACCAGAACAGTTGAACCTCTAAACTGCCAAATTGCCAGCAATGCCTTGATCAAACTTTCAATTTCTTCATTTGAATCGAATAGAGATACCACTAGATTACAGGGGCCAGCACTAAGCTGGACTGATAAAAACCATTGGTTTATTTATTTAAAAAGAAAAACCCAGATAATAAGATTCGTTGGGTTGAAACTAAAGGTATAGAGGAATGCAAAGCGCAAATAGGGTACAAAGTGAAAGAAGTAAATTTCTACCTCATCAAAGTGACATGCAAAAATTTAAATGCAAAGTATAGCTATTTTTGAAGAGATAGATTCACAAACACAATCAATCAAACGACTGAAAGGAAATAAAGAGAGAAGCATGAGTTGTCCCTTAACTGGCGCCTTCACCCCTGTAAAATGGATGGAAGATGAGGTCCTGATTCAAATTTTTGCACATATAATACCAACAAATAAAGTTCACAACTTATTTAGCTTATTACTTCAAATTGGAAAACATTGTGCAACAACAAAATTTGGTAGTTCTGAAGCTTGCTTATCTTACTAAAATATTTGCAGCACGAGTCTGAATACATCTATATATGAATGGGCAAGCAGCCATTAAATTGAATGAGTTTGAAACATAGCATTACATATTACTAACTTTTGCATTACACATTATTTTCTGATGCACCAAAATTTTTTCGCTGGTGATGATGATCAAATACTCACACTCATTCCACATGGTTTCTCAAAATATACTAACAAAACTTCGTTCTCAATTTACTCTTTTCTGATTTGCTATTATAACTTGAATATGTTTAATTGGGATATGAAAAACCTGACTTTGCCAAAAGACTGATCTTGCTTTAACATTGAGAAGATTTTTGGTGATTTTTAATTTGTGCTTTGTGCATGTAGCTGCAACTTCAACTACGCTATGCCCCTCTCCATGCTTAAGCTTGTATTTCCATGCTATCCATTCTAGATATTTTACTTGGAAGCCACTTGTTTCACCAATATATTAAAGTGACCAACACATGCTGGACCACAGAATTCGTGGATCCTATGTTAAACTCTTAGTATACAAAAATTTTTTCACCAAGCAAATTAATTTCCCATTCTGTAAATACTTTCTGCATTCTCTGATTTATTTTCTCTTGTGAAAAAGTACAAAAAGCTCCTCCTTTTGAAAGACATCACATCACGAGAGTTTAGCATCCCAAATAACCCACTTTGGTAATCATAATTTGGCACAAGCAAGGAATGAGATCCACGACAAAAATGTGGTGGCAGATCTGCAGCTTTGCAAATCATCTTCGGGGGGTTATGGAAAAATATGTAGAGTATGTTACCTTACAACTGGAGGAATGCTACTTTTGATTTGAGGCACTCTAGCAAGTATGTAAACATTCTAGCCCATACTTAAAATTTCATTATGTAACACTCAGAAAGCCTCAAGAAAAAGAGGTGATTTAGTTGATGTGTAGAAAAATAAAAGATTTTAGTCAGTTGTCCAGTGCAAAAAGAGGTCATTCCAAAGCAATAAAGGTGATCATATACAGTGTTCAGTTTCAATGAAATCAGAAGCGATAAGCATTTTTGCATATAAAGATATACATTAACAGCCCTTACTAAGTCAGATAAATTTATGAAATCTCTGGACTTCATCAATGCAAACAGAAACAAATCAGGATTTCAAAGTTAGGATAGATAGCATGGCTAAGAAGTAATATCAAACAGAAATAACAGAAAAACAAAACAAATCACATGCACTGACACAATCTATCAAAACAGTAAAAACTGTTGCTGTTTTTTTTTTCTCCATTGTTTTCTTTTTTACCTATGGGACACAACATGCCAACAAGAGTGTGACTAACCTTTCCGGAAAAACAGAAAAAGAAATGCAAATTCATTATCATCTGTATGCGCCCTTGTAATTGTATATTCATCTTTACATGTGCGAGTGTGTGTGTGTGCACGCAACATATCCTTAGAAGTGAATGGTAATATTAGCAATAGGAAAAGATGATATTTGTTTTGTCATTATCACCATAATGTCTCAAAGCTTTACACGGTTTTGTAGGTAATGAATAAAGTGCTAGCTACCACTTTCAGTACTTAGAAATTCATGCCAATATAATGCAAGGAGAGAAGGGGTGGAAGAGAAGAAGAAACCTGTTGTGTGAGAGATCTAGTTCTGCAACAAGTAATCTTCATAAATTGCTCTTCAATCTCAAAAACCACATTCTCCCAGCGAATTTGATGGTTGTTATGTGAAATTGAATTCCAGGCTTTTGCCCCTTCTTCTATTAATCGCTTTGCAATACTTATTTGGTACCTAAGAAAAGAACGTTGTTACAAGTGAGAACAGGAAAGGGGATGGCAGTGACCTTTCAGTTAAAACAATAATAAACCCGTGATAGGGAAGAAATCCACCCTGTTGTACCATCGAAATTAGAAATGAAGACACAGGCAAAGAACAATAAAAAGAAATCCACATATCCCACAATTAGGTCATTGGCATAAGCAAAGTTCCTCAACTGAGAGTTAGTCATAGTTTCAAGCTCCCAATGCAAATCGTTCACACTCTAGTCATGCATGGTGATTTCTTCAACCCAGCATATACATTACATCTAGGTAATAGGTTGTCGTAACACTGTCATCATGATTTGAAACTTAAATATGAAACCTCAGGGCAAACCCAGTGAGGTACTGATTAAACTGATGGAGCATTTCTTAATGAAGAGGCCAGCTTGACCTTTTGTCATTACAAACATCAATTGAAACTCATCATGCCAAATGGAATATTGTAATATGGCCACTTAACTCCAAATTTAAATACAGCCACTAACTCAGCAATACTCTTCCAGATTACCTACCGGTGGTGTGAACATCCTGAATAGAGAGACACCTGATCTGCAAACTCTGAAAGTTCATTGTCAGAAACAGACAAAGCAATCTCCTTCAGCATCAAAGATCTCTCATCTAAGCATGAGAGAGAGTATTTGAAAATCGCCTTGTCAGATATTGGACTTCTTCTACTTGACATACTCTTAAAAGATGAATTCCCTTCTCCAGCACTCTCTGAATCAGATGGTGTGTCATCTTCTTCCTCAAGTTTTTCAGGTCTTCCCTCCAAACCTGTCCCAGGCTCATTCTCAACCTAATTAAGATTAGTATTCCATGGTTAGTTTCCGCCACATGCATAAAGTCCCATCTAAGAGAAACTTCAAGGTCATCATCACAAAAAACTTTTCCCAAGTTGTGTAGAGCATATAAGAGTGAGAAAAGGCCATGAGATCCAGCACTTTCTAGAAGAGGCAGAAAGAAATTACAACTCAAACGAATTGGGTACAACTTTGTTAACTACAGAACTATTAATCAGGATGCCCCATAGTCCAAAATTAAAATCTGGATCGCACAAAAGTAAGGTAGTGTAATGTGTTTAAGGTGGGACAAATACTAATAACTCATGGTAGCTATCATTCATACACACATAGATGGCAAAGGTCAGAATCCCTGAAAATCACTGGCTACGATTATTTTGTAATAACATGGACATACTAGTCTGATCTGTATCCAATCAGCTTTCTTCCACCATCTTTTATTTTTTGCTAACAATCCAACTATCGAGAGTATTGGATGCAATATCTACTATACAAAACCTAGTCATGTCAAGTCCTGCACGAGCATCTAGCATGCTACAAGGTGTCCATGTAACAAAAGCATCAGAATCACACGGTAAACATCTAGCTGAGATTTTCTCTGTAGCTTAAAAAGATGAAGGTGGGGGTGGTGTGGGGGAAGAGAGAGAGCCCACTTGGCATTTTCAGTTCCATTGCCCCTTCATGCTCTATCAGCAGATGTTTTTGATAAAACTGAAAAGAACTGAAAAAAGGAGTTGGGGGTGGGGGGGGGGGGGGGGGGGGGTTGTGGAGAAGACCAGTAATACCTGATTAGCTGTCTGGTTGTGAGAGTTGCATTCCTCATCAGATCGCTCCAAGGTAGGATCAATCTTAACTGCTGCAGATATTTTATCATGTCCCAATCGAGCCCGCTTTGATGGTGGACAGGATCTTGCTTCGTGTACAGAGTTGCTCTGAATTTCTACAGATCCCTCATCCATTCCAGATGATTGAGATAAGTAAAGAGTATGAACAGCAGGAGTTGATCTTTTTAATGCTGAAGAGGATACTCGAGTATTACGACCCCGTGATATACAGCGAATTGGAGGGGAAAGTACCTCAAAGAATGGGAAACTTTCACTTTTTGTCATGTAAAATCTAAGGTGGAAAAGCCTATTATCACACTTCGACGAAAGCTGAAATTAACAAGAAAGGGAAGCTATTGATAAATTCCAGCACTAGGCAGAACCAACTGGCTTCATGTAAGCATGATGAGTAAAAGCAAGGCGAGCTGATAAAACCCACCAGCCACTAAAAGCAATGACGCTTTTGCCTTCGTGAGAACAGAAATATATCCAATACAAAGGAAACCTAAGATCCTACAACAGGTGTCTTAACAAAACTACAGATATAGAACCATGAGATTTTACTGTCAAATCTTACAAAAAAGATCAAATCAAACATTTACACTGCACAGTCAGCAGGAAATTAACATGAGAAAAAAGTTTAAGAGCCAAAAAAAAGTTGATGTCACAATGCAAAGCAGACCTGAAAACAAAACTCTTTTTGCATCAAAATATTCTCTCAAAAAGAACCAAGATAGAAGAACAGCAGAAACAAAGCGATAAATATGTTTTATGTAGACGGTAACATATATTACTTATACATGTGAATGTCTTTAGTATGTTATCATGCTGATTTATGCTACACAAAACTGTCAAAAATACTAACAAGAGGAACATAAAATATGTAATGTTAATAATAGGCATATGGGTACAATATTCATATATTCAAATACAAATACATATTAATAACACAGATACATCAACATATATACACACAAGTGCACTTGTCTCTTAGTTCTTGAATGATATATATAGTAATCCATAGAAACTTCATAATATTCTGTTAAGCAATTTTATGCATGGAGTCAACATTAGTTTGCTTAGTGAACAAATTTAAACTCACGCTCCAGCTTGAGTTCAAGTCTGAGCTCAAGTTAGATCAAATTTAGTTGCGCTTCACTAGGCTGAGTTCAAATGTGTTGCAAATGCTCAAGCCTAGAATATTTTTTTGGGCTGAATTTAGGCAACCGATATTCATCTCAACTTGCTTCAATTGCAGCTCTGTACGACAAGTTGCAGTCTAAGATGTGCCCATTAAAAAATGGCTAGCTTGAATATAGATTCTAAGTTGATTAACTCTAATAGCGATGACTTTAGGATGCACTGCCTTTTTTGCAGCCAATCATAAGGATTGTTGCTTGAATGTGGAAAACACAACTCGTGGTTTGAGTTCTTGGTGTAACTAAGTCAATAGGAGAAAGAGAGTGAGTAGTGTTTGAGTTTCTGACACTTAATAAGGCATCAAGGGCTCAATTCATGAGGTCATAATAGTTCACCCCATGCCCATGCTGTAAATTATGATCAAAGAACCAGCAGAGAATAAAACAATGTAAGCAGAAGCATTTTTTTTCCTTTACTTTTGGAGATAAGAAGTCAACACAAAAGTTTAAAAGTATTTATTCTTTAGATACCAATTCATTTCTTTACTTATTCTATTTGCTTTCAGGCTAGAGTTACTTTGCTTTCTTCATAATTATTTAATTTGTGGGCAACATAGAATTTGCACAAAATGTCTAATTTTTAGGTTGTATTTTTTTTTAATCTCATTGAGTTGCTGTGCATTTAGACAGTGCATATTGTTTCATGCAATGGAACTGAACAACCAGAACAGCAGTATGAACTGGGACCATAAATTCATATGGATTATAAGAAATTACTACATGAACCATTATTAACAACCTTGTTAACCAAGCATACAAGCTCCTTGCTTAAAATTTTCCTACAAATTTGACAGTAGAAAATACCATATAAATTCTTCACAAGAGAAGTCAAAAGCAAGATTTACACATAATATGAGCACCTGAGATATCTTCAGCTTAAATGATGCACGGCCCTGCAACAATTTACTTGGTCTTTGAAAAGAAGCATATTCAATTCCATCATAGCTAGCCAGAAGAGGAGCTTCTCCATCAGTTGTCTTCTCTACAAGTGCCCCATTGTCAGCATACAAAAGTGAAGCAACAACCTGTTAGAAAAATCAATGTCTTCAATTAGGAACTAAAATTTTTTACAGAACCAACAAGTAAACATTATGGAGAACTGCCTAATATGCAACATCCAGATGGATAAACCTCAACATTGGTGTTCACAGGCTGGCCCAAGGCATCTAATAGAACAACATCCAAAGAAAAGTTCCGGCGACAAGATGCCTGTAAAGAAAAGTAATAATACATATTAGAAGAAATCTGAGAGTGGAAAAGGAGGACAATTGAGGATGGACAGTAACTTGTACATCATTTGTCAGAAAGGCATTTACATAAGACAGGACGCTCAGTAAGAGAGGAAGTATAATGGATCTAAACACAGATACCAATTTATTTGATGATAAAAGAGTACTACCTTAAATAACAAAATTCCCTATGCCAACTCATCCAGATCTAAATATCATATAGATGAATAAGTACTACGAAAAAGGAAAGAAAAAGAGAAATCAATTATTTTAGCATTCATGAGAATGGCTTCAATAGATTTATGATCTTAGATAATGATACATAAAATATTCCATGTATATATGTGTCTTTTGTTTGGTTATGCTTAAAAGAGGATTGAAGATGACAGAAAGATTAAAATTCCAGAACTTAGTCCTCCAACTAATCATTTAAGCATGTTTAAATATACATGAGTACATGAAGCTAAACAATATGGCAAAGAAACATTTTTTTTGATCCATATCTCTTATTATTTAAGTTCTCATAATAAGCCCATATATATATTTATTTTTGTTGGCATGCCCAATCTCATTATTTTTCCAGCTGACATCTCTTCCTCCTCTAATAGTGACAACTTCTTGGCAATGTCAAACTATTTTCTAGTAAGGCATACATTTTGCACACGAAAGTAGCCAAAAAATCAAGTACCCAGGTATGCGTATTCTCTCCCTCCTCTCTGAACTACAATGAATTCATCTTTTGCTGCAAACAACAATTAAGCTCCACCCAAAAACCAAAACCTCAAACAAAGCAATACAAAAAGAAAGAAAGAGAGGACTGCTGGGAGCAAGCTAACACTTCAGTAATACTTTCAGTTCTAGGGTTCTTAGGTCGTGTGTTTACCAAGACATCTTATGCAGTATTTGGTTACCACCATATCTTAGATGGAACTTAGTTATCACCGGAAAAGTACTTTTCTGCATTCAAAGGCCAAAATTCAGGGAAAAGAAAAAAAGACACCTTTGGTTATGTAATTGGAAAATTACTTCTCTTAAAGAAAAAAGAAAAAAAAATTCCTTGGAAATTACTACTTCCAATTCATTTGAATAGAAAATCCTTCCAAAGAGAAACTTTTCAACTATCAAATGCTTGATGGAAACATGGTAAATTTTCCAACTTCCTCCATCACAAGATTCCCTATCTTGAAATTTCTCTAGTGACCTGTCATAGTTCCTTGCAATACTTGTCATAGTTATAAATGTAGATATATATTACATTTTTATTAATTTAACTTTGCAGAAAGTGCTGAAAATCTTAAAAGTTTCTTTCTAGGAGTAAAAGAAACCAAGTGGCTGACAATCTTACTCCCAAAGAGAAAGAAGGCAAAGAAAATGTCAAACTACAAGGACCTTAGTTAAACATGTTCACAAAGGCCAAATATGTAGGCAAATGATCAGGTGTTTAGTCCTAATTCCTCCTCATTTTATCTGACACTTCCCAGAGTCAGATGTGTAGTACATGGACTGAACACTAGTTCTCTATAACTGGGTTATCCAGATCGTAGTTAAACTTCCAGGAATTGAAGTTCCTAAGAGCAATTGAATTTGAAAGGTGCAGACATAAAATATAAGTAAAGGCATATGTAATATATCTCTAAAACCCATTTATATCTCCCATTTATGCATAAAGTCAAGTAGGCACCCTAATAAACCCCTTTCACCCATAATCACTATCTATGTAACTGATGCAGTGCAAAAAGAAACCAATGTGGTTAGTTCACAACAAGTCAACAATTGTCATGAAGAGTTGCTGTTCTCAAACTGACTAGCTACATAATAAAAATTTCAAAAGGACTAATACTTTCTAAGAAATAGTATGTCAAAATTTTAGCAGCTAATTACCATCTACAGTTCAGTATGATTCACAAAATAGAAGCATCAAAAGGACCAGAATAATGAGTTGCCAAGAAAAACCAAAGTGAGAAAATAGAAGCATCAGAAGTTACAATAATGAGGAAATGAAGTTACAAGAAAATGCTATAAAATTTGAATGAGCCAAAGCACATTCAAGGTCAAGCCCTGGTGCTATCAACACATTTTGACAGCATCAGAACCATGCAAGTCAAAATTTTCCAAAGTTGAAATGATTGGTTGTCATCATTTCAATAGATGTAAGTCATAAATTTCCTTTTATGCACCGGCCCTCCACAGCTACATCACATAAGTAAATGAAGCTAGATATTGATTGTCCAATGATTAAAAGGGCTTACATATCAAAGCTACTACATTTGAAAAATCTTCCATATCATATACAAGTTCATGTATATACCAGAAAATTATGCTAAAGGAAAATTTAGGAAGTCACTCCAAATATGATTCAGTACCAAACAGAAAAGTTGATGCAGATGACATAGGAAACATGACACATTAAAGATCTTCCTGACCTTGCCACCAATGATACTCCAAACACCATCACTTCCTACTTCAATTTCAGAGGCAGATGAATTATCAATAGATAATTTTAGGGGCACATCCTGCAATCAGACATTGTATTTGTCAAGAGAAAGAAAACAATAATTTTGGATTCAGGAACTAAAGCTGCATGGTACCTTTGCATAGTGATCCTTAATAGATAAAGTCGGGGGCAAAACCTCAACATTGTGGACATAACCCTGCAGACAGTCACCATTTACGCCCATACTGGTCAAATTTATCTTCCTTGAACTACTTGATCTGGAACCTTTGTCGATTAAGGAAGACAGATGCTTCTCCTCCATGATCTCTCCATCAATATGAAGCTGAACAGAATCTGTAGAAACCTGAAATGAACACATCAATAATAAGCAACTCCAAGAAGATTAAATGAAATATCACGTCCACTGATACTAGTAGAGGTACATGTGAACCGCTTCATAGAGTGCTCTAGATGGGATTTGCTAAGTAACGGCCAAAGGCCAGATTATAATTTTTTGTGAGGTTTCAATAAGCAAAAAATGTATTCACGCAATGCTTTTGAAATTCCTCATTTTGCAGGGCTGTCTTCAATTTCCTGAACATAAATAGGTATATTCCTAGTTAGTTCTCATATTTTTCATTCTCTATCTTGGCTTTGTTTTCCACTTGACACTCTCTTGCTCCTTCTTCTGGGTTGGGTTTGGGTTGGGAGGCGGGCCAGGGAGAGATGTGGTGGGGCTCTCCCAATGTGGTGGCGGTTTAGGGTGTTTTCCCCAAATTGCAGGTAATGTAATGTAATGAATGTCACCCATTCACATGATATTTTCTTAAATTCCACACCATATGAATAGGACTATTAGGATTCGCTTGAATATTAGGTCCCTTAACACCTCTTTCTGGAAATAGCCTTCTACTGTATTTTATTTCGTTTTACCTTTTCTAAACAGAATGCTAAGATAACAGGCCAAAACACTATCGTGTCATGTTAGCTTGAACTTGGGTCAAGACTTTCCCTGCAGATATACATGACAAGTATAAACCTCTGCAATATGTTCCTTCCTTAACAGAGTTCAGTTTTCCTTGGATAAGTGTATGAGGTTTTTAAGAAAGAAAAATGTAAAGTGTTGACTGATGGGGTATCTTTCAATGAAATAGGGAGGTGGTGTATCATCTCCTTATAAGTTATGGTTTCTATTCTTGTAATGCTTTCCAACAGCTTTTAGATTTATTTTCAGCTCTTCGCACCCCAATCAAGTTAAAAATACTAAGACTTCCAAAAAAAATATAGAAATTAATAAATTGAAAAAATATATCTGCAGCTCTAAAACATAGTAGCAATGATCTGCACACATCAAGCTTATCAACATAAAAATTATTCCGAATTTCTAAACCCATATTTGTTCTGCATTTTTGTTCACTTTTTACTGACAGCGATTTGTTGATAAACTCTCACTCTTTAAGTATTATTATACATCAAAGCCAAAGATTCTTCATTGCTTAAACATAGACAACCCTAAGATGCAAAAAAGTATATATATACATACTACTTTTTCAAAAATTTATCAAGGACAGGAAAAAGAGAACTGTGTATGTCAAAGAAAGAAAATAGGCACTGAAAGTTAGGAACATGGACGAATTAACAACAATACAGCTCTGTTCCCATTGTGGTAACAATAGAAATCTTCAGGAAACTATCGTGCAGAACATCCAAAAATGTTTGATAAACCAGCACCTACGAAAACCACACACCAAAACCAGACATATTGACAACGGGGAATCTCTAACTATTTCAATATACAAACCTTGCATCCAATATGGATCCATTTTGCCAAATGAAACTCAGTCTTTGTTGATGCACGAGGAACTTTGGTCCAGGAAGAGGAAATTGCAGGATCAGGAGCTTCTTTGTGTAAGAGAGGCAATGGTAGAAGCACCATTCTCCGATCTTCATCTAGAACAAGAAAAGGAGCACTACTAATGCCACATGAGTTAACCTGCACAATCAAATGCAAGTTACACCAATTTATTGTCGAAGCTATGGAGACATTGGGTCCCCAAGGGGGACTCCTACCTCCTGTATCTACAAAAGTATGAATGAGTGGGAATTGAAAAACATAGAATCATGGTTGAATGACACAACCAGAAACCTTAACCCATGATACAAAAACATGTTACGACACTGGAAATATAGGTCAGTTTCCAATTTTAGAGATTGATGAAATTCATAAAGAAATCATAGGCCGATCCTCAGTCACCTATTCCGTTCCTCATAAAAGTGATTGCTCTTAAATTCCGGAGGGTTATTGGCTACATAATAAACCAACTAAACTAAGATTTGGGAAATTTTTGTAGCCCTATCCAGTCCCAATCTTGTAAAATTCATTAAAAAAAAAGTCTTTCAACTGTGATTTCTTGTTGTATAATTACAGAAAAACATCTGCATCTCAAAAATAAGCAGGAAATTGGACCTATTTTCAAATGACAACAACATGTATAATAGAATTAAAGCAAGGATAGAGAAAAATCAATTCAAGGCATTCAGAGAAATGGAAGAACACTTTCGAGTGCTTACAAACTTTTGGTATTCTTTAACATGAAATAAAAACTATACTACCAAACAGGACACCTACAAATTTTCCTAGAGTGGTGGATCAAAAGAACTTAAAGAAAATAAGAATTGGAAAGACATGTAGTAATTTTCATATGAGCACAAAAGGAAGAAACTGAATTCACTCAATTGTCTGTCTTGATCATGGAAAAAAAAAGAGCAATTAGTCAGACTTGCTCTAGCACTTAAAGTATATATTAACTCATAATTAGTTGCTGTACCTTCCATACAGAAATAATTCCTAGCAAAAAAAATATATCTAGACACAACTAAATTCAAGTTCAAAAAAAAGAAATCTACGAACCCATTTAAGGGCTAATCAAAAACACAAAGACCACAACTGATCATTAATCACTAGCAACTGCAGTGGACGTTGTGTTTAACTCAAGAGTTGAGAGTGATAGTTGAGGCATTAGAGCCTACAACGGACACTCATTTGTAATTTACTAACCGAAAAGATAGAAATATCTGATGTTCCCGTAACTGTTCAACTAGTACAGAAGGAAACGAAGGCATTGGTAGAGAAAAGAAAAATAGAGAGACAATTTATCTGAAATACAAACTCCCAAATCAACTTTTATTCAGAGAACTGAGATCTAGATGCTGCAGTGGGATTTAGATCCATCTGAAATCTGCAAAGCATTTAAGTCTCCCCTTCTCCAAACAGCTAATCTAATGAAAAGATGAATGCCGTACAAATAATAGATGACATAGTAACAAACCGATAACACAGAAATAAGACATGGTTTTCCCTACAAGAAAGAACTAGTGCCACAGTGGACCTAAAAATGCAGTAGAACATGTCAGGAGAAAGGAAATTAAATGCAGTAGAACACGTCAGGAGAAACGAAATTTTTTTGCCAGTACAAGGAAGAGAATTGAATGCCAAATGGAGTCCAAAGTGCAGTTGAATAACTCAGAAGAATCGGAAATTTGATGTTCTCCTACAACCAATCCCTACAAAACAAAAACAATGAACACCCTTATCCCACGGCGGACAAATAAAATGCCGCAAACAATAAGGCAAGGACACGAACATACCCTTCATAAAACACAAAATAATTACCAAGCATAATCACAGTCCCAAACCCAACATATCGATATTGTCCCACTCCAGCAGTTGTAAGAGAGATTAGACTGCAATAAACTTGAAAAACGAGTACGGTATCCAAAAAAGGGTACCATTTACCGCAATGACATAGCAAATTCACCAAAGAGGAAGCAAATGCAAGTGAGCATCAGAAAGAACCCAAAAATTAGCATGAAATCCATCAATTGCGCAGAATGAGGAACACGAATTAAGAGATACAGAAGCGAAGTAAGAAAATAGGGGTTAAGAGTAAAGACCTGTTGAAGGAGTGTAGCGGGGAATGCAGTGGAGCTCGAGAGGTAAACCCAGAAGCAAAGAGAAAAGGCCCCTTCTTCAATTTCCACACTGAAATCCTTCAAAAGGGAGTAGTCTCCACACTCTACCACATCGTTGCCCATTCCTCCGCCCTCTGATCAAAACCTTAAACCCCCCTCTGGAACTGCAAAAGCAGGTGCTTGTGACGGCTGTTAATTGACGGTTAGTGTATACTGTGTTCCGGTCCAATTTCAGAAGCGCGCTGAACAGCTGCTTCTGTCCAGATCATACATAATATTACACTGCTCGGATATCACGTGACGACTTTGGCAATTATATTAGTGTTTATCAATTTTAAATCCCATAAATATTAATTCAGTATTTATTCAACATTGTTATAAAAAGTTAAGAAATAATCTATAAAGATATGAGTTTTTCACTTAATGTTTTGGAATTTTAAATTAAATATGAGCATGTCCTTGTAAAATGTAACATAGTATTAGAGCTTAAATTTTTTCTTTTAACATCCTTATAAATTTGGATAAATTATATCTACATAAAAAAACAACACTATAGTATGAATGTCTAAATATACATTATAATAAGGAGGTATGTTGTATGGGAGATGTCCAATCTCATACTACTAAGAAATCTCATGAAAATATAAATTCAATTTTCTTTTCTTTCACTTTTTAACAAAGATTTTTATGAGAAATATTGTCCCATACTTAAGGCTAGAGGGCATATTTTGTGGGAATATGTATGAATGGGTTGGGCGTAATGCCCCTTATCCTATACCTTTCATCAAGGATTAATGTTTAATCCAATCTCGAATTATTAAAGGAAGTTGTTAGGACAAAATTTTTGTTTTTTTTTTTAAATAAATATAAAGAGTTAAAAAATAATTTATAAAGAAATAAATTCATCTACTTAGTATTTTAAAATTTTACATTAGATATTGACCTTTTTAAATCAAATATAACATATATATGTTTAACCATCCCACTTATTTTAACAATTTTTAATATCAAAAACCTTTTTGAAGTTAAAATTTTAAACATCACCTATAGTTGGACATTTGTAGTGTTGATTATGAGGTTGTTTTCAGTAGTCATTTTCTAGTTTCTTGTAGTCAAAGGTTAATTAGGCATGGAAGTGCAGAGCCTTGTTCTCAAAATCATATCAACGGATGGAAGAAACAAGAGAGTATTTTTTATCAATAATTGGATAGTATAGTTCAACAAATCCCTCAATTTATAAACATTTGAAGCACAAGGGTTGGAATTGATTGAATTTAAAACATTGATCTCAATATCAAAGAACATTGAAGCATAAGATGTAATGGGCCTTTTCTTATCATTTGTTATATTTACAATTTTTTCAAGAGTGGATAAATATTCATTTACTAACTAAAAATTATTTTAAGGGAATAACCAAAAAAAATTCAAGATTTGAAACTTCGTACACAACAGAAAATCATAAAGTTACAAAGCAATATCACCCATTTCAAGTAATCTAGTTAATGTGCTATATATATATATATATATAATAAACACAATTTCACTTCAAAAGAGTGTCAATTAAAAAAAGATAATGACAGAGTTGTACCCCATTAGCAGAATTTATACGATATGAAAGGAAACCTTTTTAGCTTCATAGACAACATGAGCTTAAGTCATGCCATGGAAAAGCAATTGACATCCTATAGTAGGTGTAAGTTATTGGCAAAAATGGATTCTAAAGACCAATTGCAAAGTAGATGAATTTATGAAAATTCCATAATCATTTTATTGGTGGAATAGACAAAGAAATTTACCTAGATAAATAATTTCTTTATGGAGAATAGTTAAGAGTACAAACATTAAAGGCGCTAATTGTCTACTCTAGCCTAGAGCACTTGTTGTGTAAGCATCTTAGTTGTGGTATCTTGTATACAACCAATATGCTTCATGAAAATAAAATTTACTTTGTTGATAGTTAATAAAACTTGTTAAGATGTAAATAATAAATTTCATATAGTTAAAAAATACATACATATTCCTACTTAACATGGTATCATAACAAAAAATTTCGTTAGTACCCTCATAGGCTTCTATTTATTTGAACCCATATATTACCCATGTAATGTAACACTATAATAGTTTACCAATAATTTAATCATCATGATAAATGGATGTATCAAAATATGGGCAATGAGTCCTATATTACTAAAATATATATATAATTTTTATTGATATGATAATAAATTTTAATAATTTTTTAATTAACTTTTGAATTTAATAATAAGCTTCTTAACAAAAACATACAAGGAAGTAGCCTTTTTGCTTTTACTTACCTACGGACTCTAAGAGTACATAACTTTTTACAACAACTTTCTATGAACTAGTTTGATTAAAGATATTCCTTCAACAATCGATCTGAGCCGCCCTCAGTCTTATGTTGCATGCTCAGGTTCTCATAGATGTTTGGGAACTTTTATGTTTAAGGAAGTACCTTTTTTTGGTTGTTATCTACAAGTGAACTCAATAGGGACCTGTTGATATAGTCTCTAGTGGAACCATATACGAAACTTATAATTAGATTAAGCATGTACATCCAACAAGATGAAGAGAAATTGGGTACACAAGGTGCTTCCCCGTAACTTTACAAAATTAACATGCTATACCAAAGGGCACCATTACAAGCATCTGGTATTTCGTAATCATAAGAGAGTTTCTAACTGTAGATATCTTCAGGGTGTTCAACTCAGACAGCGAACGTTACAGAAGGTGCTGATGCAAACAAAGAGTTGCTGCGTGAACAAGTTGAGCATTCATCTCCTTCTGATGTGCTCGCTTGTCCATCTCTACTGCTTCGGCTTTAGTTTCAGGGAAGCACTGCAGGATATAACTCACGCTTTTAACATCAACTCCATCTTCGCAATAAATAAATGAGGTACAATGAAAACACACGCGCGAACAATCCTTACCTGTTGATACAATAACGCTTCCCTGTTGGAGGTGGGCCGTCATCAAAGACATGGCCAAGATGAGCATCACAAACTGCACAAACAACTTCCTGGCGAGGCATGAAAATTATGGACAAGTCTAAATTTGACTTGACATTATTCCCAACAGGCTCGTAATAAGAAGGCCAACCGGTACCACTGTCAAATTTTGTTGAAGATCTGAAGGGGAAAGAACTCGGATCAGTTTTACAGGAAGTTCTGTTAGTAAAACGTTATTCCAATGACAAGTCTCTCCAAGTGTTGAATACTCACTCGAATAAAGGTGTGTCACAGCATATGCAATGGTAAGTTCCAGGAGTTTTGGTGTTCCAGTATTCCCTACAAATGGGAAGGAAAAAAATAACAGATTAATTAGATGAATGGTAAATCAAAAAAGTCAACAATATTGACAGCATAAAACCTGCTTTAACTCATGAGCATAAGAAGCATCTCCTGTCCACCAAGTACATATGCCTCTCTCTCTCTCTCTCTCTCTCTCTCTCTCTCTCTCTCACACACACACACACACACACACACACACTCAACTGACTTATTCATATCCAAGGCTCTCCTGATCAATTCAAAAATCTGCAGGTTTAGAAGGAAAGTAACATTATATATGGAGAAACCAACGTCAGAAAACTTTTATTCTTATTAATCAAGTTTTAGGCCTTCACGATACCTTAAACCTTTGGAGACTTCCTTAGAAATCACATCTTCATAATAGGAGCAACATATTTACTACGAAGAATGACCCCCCCTCCCCTCCCCTCCCCTCCCCCCACCAAAAAATAAAAATAAATAAATACATAAATAAATTGTTCATGAAACAAAAAGTTCATGAATTCCATATCCAAGTGATCATACCCAGTGAAAGCCCTTTCTGTGCCCTTTTTACGAGCAACATAAAATTGTTCCCCTGTAAGTCGCCTCATCCATTCTTCATCACTTATGGATTTATAGTCGATGCTTCCTGCCTCTGCATCATGAAAAAATGATTCCTATCAGCCTGATACTGATCAGAAACCAAATATATTATTAAGATTTAAATAGGATAATAATTTTTAAATAGTCAATCCAGGTATACTTTTCAATTCATACGTACACAAGGAAGCTGTTAGTTGATTTGTGTCTTTCCTTTCTTTTCCTTTTCTGAGGGTGGTAGGAGGACGGGAGGAGGTACACATGATAGTGGTATATTACCGAGCCACAGACTGCCTTACCTAGAACTGTTGTTTCTCTGTCAACAAGTATAGCACACGGAGGAATATAGATTTAAAAACAATTCCTTTACAGCAATATGTCTACCTAAATTAAGCATTAGTATTAATATAATCTAACGTTAGGAAGAGACAAATCTGCAGACAATAGAAAGGATGAAGTAACAGGAAAGTTTTAGTCCTCTTAATTATGATCTCAAACAACGAGAATTCAGATATGGTATCATCCTCGTTTCAGATATGGAACATGAACTTTCTTACTCTGAAGAGATAAAATATAAGTTTCTTAAGATAAAATGCTACAACAGGATGCTTACTTAGAAGTTGTGTAGAACGGTAGAAGTACAATCGATTTTGGTCACCTTTTAACATTAGAACTTAAGCTTTTCCATCAATAAACAGAAAGGAGTTGGGCCAGGAAACAGAGCTAAAACATATCCATGGCAAACGTCTACTAAGAATGGCGCCCTCATACCTAATCTGAACTACTTTCATCTAATGCTAAGAAGAGCTTCTTTTATAAACAGCAACGAACCAGTTGAATACATTTCAATCAAAACAGTTCTTTATGATAGTGATTTCAATCAAAACAGTCCTCTATGACAGGGATTTCAATCAAAACAGTCCTTTGTGATGGTGATTTCAATCAAAACAGTCCTCTGTGATGGTGATTTCAATCAGAGCACATTAGCAAAAGAGCTAGATAAAAGTGGTCCTAAGAATAATTTTCTCTTATTCCTGTTAAGCCAGCAAAAGTCAAGAGCATGTTTGAATATGATTATCTAATTAAATAAAAAGAGATTGAAGTCTGATAAATAAGCGAACTGCAAGATCTTCGCAATCAAATTTAAGATGAAAGTAACAGTAGATCTCTTCTGTACTGCTTTCTGGAGATGAAAAGTATAACTAAATCAGAAAATAAGTTTAAGCACCGTAGTTTTTTTAGCACTCCAGAGACTTCCATCCGAAACACATTTGGGAAGAAAAAAGAGGGGTGTAAGAAAATCTTTTGAGTAATAACTAGTACTAGATTAAGAACCACTGGCTCTCAACTGAATATCATCCCTTACATCCATTACATGAACACCCTATGAAATGTTCATTTCGCTTTCTCCAACTGATATATCCATGACGATGCCTAAGCCACTTTAGTAGTGAAAAACCCATTTCAACTGAAAATATAACCGTGTCAAAGGTCTCTAGCCTTCCTTCCTTAGGAGTGGAAATCCAATCCCGTTCTGTCCTTTTTGCATAAAAACCAGCAAATTTTTCTTTGGATTGAGTATGCCAAGATGATCTTCATCAACTAGAGAACCATGGAAGCCTAATATCCAAACAGTAATCCCTCTAGATTCTGTTGAGTCACAATGAAGGCTTTGGAAACATAGAACTCAAACTTCACGTTTGGAATTCAACAATGAAGATATATCATCCTCATATCATCTTGGAGGACTTAAAGACCACTGCCTTGAGATTTCAGACTGTTTTGATGCATGTGTACTGTGTAACACAGGTTTGCAACTAGATCTCCAGAGAGAAGAGGTGATACTTTTTCTAATTCACGCTGCATATTGCACAATAGCCTTAAGTTTCTTTATCCATCCTCAGTTTAATTGTGTTCATTTACTATGCTTTTTTCTTCTTTTGATAAATAGCCTTCTACTTTTTCTTTTACCCTCTGAAATTATAAGATCCTTTCATTTTCCAGCATTCCTTAACTCTGTAAGCACTCACATTGCTATGTAAAATCACTTCAGCTGAAAATGAAGAAAAATTCACTACACCTCATAGTTTGTTCCTTAATTTAAAGCCTTAGGGTCATTTAAGTTTCAACATGACAAGTCTTTTTAGACAGATTCCTTCACTGTGATCGATCATGCAAAAGGGGAAATCTCAGAAAGGGCAGTTTTCACACTTCCAGAAAACATAAATTTTGTTAGAAGTTATTTGCCTGCGATTGTGGGGCAGACCTTCAGTAGGCACGACAAACTGAAAGACCCACACAAAAACCATGCAGGTTGCATCCAACACATATACGTTGACATTACTTTTCCTTAAATTTCATGCCCAAAATCTCCGGGTATTGTAAACAATCCCAAACGTTAATATCTCAGATCTCTATCACATGATGTACATAGGAACTTGGAAGGCAACCAACAATAGCTTACACTAATAACCAAACCGAGAACAAGCAAAATCTGATCATGCCAAAACAAAGGAACAATTGACTTGAAGTCACACAATGTGAAATTAATTACCACATAGAAACAACACCTCCTCCAACACATTGAATCATGTTCCTTCAAACAATGAAGCATAAGAATCCAACTCAAAGAAGTAAATACATTTCAGCTGCAATATTACATAGACACCCAAACAAGGTCATTAACAAATTGCTCACTCAACTTTTTGTTCCATATTCATCCAATGGGAATCTCAACAAAAGTTTTGTCAAAAGATCTCCCCCTCCACCCCCAACCCCTCAGAAAAAAGAAAAAAAGAAAAAAAGAAAAGAAAACAAAGACTGCAGTTCTATACACTGACACCATGACAACCCGATCTCCCCCTCCACCATTATTCTTTGAAGTGCCCTACACACTAACACCAAAAGAACCAGGATCATCCAAACTTCGTACTACTTTCTTCATTAGCACACAATCCAAAGCCAGCTTGGACCTTAATGAAAAATCATTGTAAACCAAATCATTGGAATTTTAATCAACACATCCATAACACCAGCCTTAAGGAGGAAACCAATTCACATTTAGGCTAACCAGATAAATTGTGTCTTATTGCAACAAATTATTGAACTGTATGACACCTGGGAGAACTGGCTATCGCTTACCTTGATTATGGTGACCATGCACACCTCAACAATATACCCCATATTGTTATACAAGGCCTACCATCTAAATTAAAGACACTGATGGACAAAAACAAAATGCATCATTATCTGTTGGAATACACGCTGATTCAAGATGAGTATGAAGGAAGATGAATGAAAACCGAGACATTTTCCCTTCATATGGAAACCTTGCCAATAGATAGTTTGGTCAATCAAGAGACATCAGATACATCTTAAAATGTTGCAACGCAGAAGTTTTATTGGTTGTCCACCAATCTCATAAGGGATTGATTTTCCAACCATATATTTTCTGAGAAGCGAGATAACAAAGTTGTATTGAAAGCAGATAGTTGTTCTTTTAATATTTAGCAATTCAAGAATCAAATTGAAGTACTAAATTTCCAATTTTAAAAGATAATCTCTAAATCTATATCAACTGTGCCAAACTTTACATCCTCCTTGGCGACCCGGACTTCAGAATGCTACAGTGCAATCGATTATCATTACTTAGTCATTGAAGAGCTCGCCAACATGTTAGCTTTCCCATAACATCCTCTATCGACTTCTGAGACTTTCTGAGAGAGAAGATCAAATGGCTACTCTCAAATCGTGCTCCACATTCAATTGAAAGTGCCTCTTTCTTTAGCAAGGCCTAAACCACAAACCGGATATATGTCTCTAGTCGTAGTGCCTAATTCTCTGGCAAACATACCAAGCTTGCTTATGTAAAGTTTTTATAAGCATGTAGGAGAGGTAAAAACTTGCATTGAAAGTGGTTCATTTAGTCATCAAATTCTTACCGCAATTCTAACCCCAATATTACTAAGCCTGTCGCATGCCAAATTTTCGAAAGATCAACCCACAGACGCAACACTTTTGTTGAAATCCTAGATTGCGGTTTGCAATTTCAAACTGTCATCGATTCAATTTCCCCCAAGCACAAGAGAAAACATTTGTTTAGTGCAAGTTAACATTGATTCGGGTCGTAGAACATGGGAACTCAATCAGATTAATATTAAATGACTGGAACTAAAAGAAATTTGGTAGAACTTTTAATTTTGTCGCCATAGTTCCACATGAAAGCTACAGATAAAAGAGAGACAGACGGACAGACAGAGAGGAACCTTGAATGCTGTCTGGTTTCTGCGACGAAGCTGAGGAGCCCATTACACGAACTGATAGAGAAAAACCGTTGGGTTTTCTTAAAGCTCGCGAAGCGAACAGGAGGAAATTGGATTGGGAGCTAAATTGTAGCTGAATTTTTGAGGAAATATAAGTTGTCGGAAATCCTAAGCTTAAACTGTGTGAAGCCATTGTTAACCTTGAACCATAACCCAGCCCTTCAAACAACAAATGTTCCTGCTAAGGCAGTTGTGGAGAAACATTTAGTACAATGGTTGAGCATCAGTCTTGATCGTCTCGACTCTTGCAGCCGCACGCTAGAAGAATCGGATAATCGTGGATCAGATGCTAGAGGTCTGATTGGTTGTGGGACCAGTTGGATTTGGTGGTAACTAGCGCAGAGAATTTCACTGGTGAAACGTGGCGTTGTATGAAGAAAAGGGGGGAGAAAGAGGCTGTGTGTCAGCCACGTTTGCAGCTTCCGTGCTCCAGAGCAATATTAAAATGCGGTTGACGCACGAATGGCAATAGCTTGTCACTGAATCGTGGCCCCATGATTGACCACGTTGATCTGCTGAAACAAAGAATTTTGCCTAACAAAATAAGAATTGCCCAAATAATAATAATAATAATAATAATAATAATAATAATAATAATAATAATAATAATAATAATAATAATAATAATAATAATAATAATAATAATAATAATAATAATAATAATAATAATAATAATAATAATAATAATAATAATAATAATAATAATAATAATAATAATAATAATAATAATATATGTTGTAGCTAAAAATGCTGTTACCAACAATTATAGCATCTTGGTTTGCGCCCCTAGAAGGTAGATCATACTAGTTACATTTTGTGAATTTTGCGTCAAGGGTTGAGCTTAGAGTTATTGGGCATTTCGCCGAAAAAAAAAAAAGGGCAGAGTTTTAATTCCACCCATGCCGTTAGGAAGAAAAACAATCCAACTACGCTTTCCAATAACAATATGAAAGATAAAACATAGAACTTGGTATTGAGACTTGTATATATGAGATGACTTCGTAACATAATCCGATATGGATTAAAGAATCCATGATTAACAAGCGTTAAATACGTCTTTTGAAGACAGTATGATGATGATGAATGAATGAATGCATTTAGCGACAATTACAGAATAATAGAGCTAGTTAAGTGATGACAGAGTGTGCCTTCCAACTGACACAAACTCAGTTCACAACCTAGTAACTATTAAAGGGTCTCAGGCTTTGAGCTTCCCCCATTCTGATGCCGGGACTGAGACGACTGCGTTTTGATATTTTGATAGAATTTTTATGGCAATCCTCACTTGGATTCATGCCGAAGCCTATCTGCCCTTCTAAACACTGGGTGGTGCAGAAGTGGAGATGAGCTCCGCGGCATTTTTTGTTGGGATTGTGAATCTCGGAAAGTCTAGCACCGCCGGAAGAAAATTGCTCATAAAAGATATTGGTTCAACAGAAGCATCAAAACTCAGTTTCTCAAGCCAGCCCCATGGTGGTAGCTCTTTGGTTCCTCCGCTCCAACAGAATGTGAACCCAGCTCTTGTTCGGAGAAGAGAAGCAGTTGGCTTCGGCCTCTCCTTTTGCTTTCTTAATGCTTTCTTACAACGAGAAGCCTGGGCAGCAGCCAACGCGGAGCCTTGTGAGCTAACGGTAGCTCCCTCAGGCCTTGCCTTCTGCGATAAAGTTGTAGGAAACGGCCCTGAAGCTGTCAAGGGGCAGCTGATTAAGGTGATACATATTCATCTAGATTTGAAGGAGATCAAAATAATTGCATCCTGAGTTTGGCTATCGAGCCACTGTATCATGTTTTAGAACACATATTCACTCTTTCTTGCAGCATGTATTGGTTTATTGACCTTGGGAATTGCACAAATGTTTGTCTATGGTTGAGTAGTCAGAAGGTAAGATACACATAGAATGTGGGACACTTCAAGTAAAGGATATGTTCTCATTGAGTTAATGTGTCTGTAAAGTAGTATCCCACTCCATGTTTCAAGTGCTTGAATGCCCACATTTGTGTTCAATACATTTGTATGCTTGCCATATTCCGTTTGTGGGAGGATTCAGTGAATGTAATAATTAACAGGCACACTATGTTGGGAAATTGGAGAACGGAAAGGTTTTTGATAGCAGCTACAATCGGGGAAAGCCTCTTACGTTTCGCATCGGTGTTGGTGAGGTAATCAAGGGCTGGGACCAAGGGATTCTAGGAGGCAATGGAGTTCCCCCAATGCTTGCTGGTAAGCACAAAATCTTTAATTTTGTACCGCTCTCTTAAGGTCTTATTTTGTCATATCTTATCTCAGGGGGAAAGCGCACACTAAAGCTTCCTCCAGAACTTGGATATGGCATAAGAGGGGCTGGGTGCAAGGGAGGTAGGCACTCTCTTTCAAGACATAATTTCTTTACGCATAAATCCTTAGTATATTGTTAAAGGTATGAAGTTTTCTTACTTAATGCATTAAGGTTTTAAAATAGGCTTTTATACTTTTAATATAATATTCAGTTTTTGCTTTGTAATTTCCTATGTCTTGAAGTTGGGCTTCGTTCTATCTGCAATATTTATGTCAATAGGTAAGTGAGAGAGTGTGTTAAAAGTGAATATTATTTTATATTGAAACAAGAGGATGAGCTCTCATACTTTAATATAATATCAAAGTTAGGGATAAACTTTTGCTTTGTAATCCTCATGTTTGGAAGTTGAGCTTTAGTTTATATACAATGTATGTGTTAACATGTATATGAAAGAAAGTATTAAAGATGATAAGATTTTTTCACATAATATTTTAAAGTTTTGAGCAGATTTTCGCACTTTTGCTCCAATACCATATTAAATTGTGATGGCTTATATCAAAACCTTAAGATATTAGGTAATAAAATCTCATAACTTATAATACTAAGAGTCCATTATCTTGCTTTTGATGTGGAATTATACTCACCTTTAACATTCTCCTTCACGTGTAGCTAATATAAACGTTGTACATAGAAAGAAGCCCCACTTTGGGGCATGTGAGTTTATAAAATAAAGGCTCATTTCTATCTCTAATACCTATTCTAATATCTTAAAACACTAAGTGAATAAACCTTATCACCTTTAAACTTAATGGCCAATCTTTATGTTTTTAATATTGGATAATAGTTACTTTTAATACTTACTCTTATGTGTATATTGACATAACTATTGCATGTAAATTAAAACCCAAATTCAGAACATGGAGATTATAAAACAGAGGACCATTCTTAGCTCTAATATTATATTAGAGTGTAAGAGTCTATTTTAAAACCTTAAGACATTAAGTAAGAAAATTTAATCACTTTTTAACGTATTCATTGTAGTAGGTTGATCATAGATTAATTAGTTCAATTTCTTAAAGCTTTTCTAACTCACATTATATGTTGCAGGTTCTTGTATTATTCCCCCAGATTCCGTTCTTCTGTTTGACGTAGAGTTCATTGGGAAGGCATGAGAAGTAGTCGCCACTAGCCAACGTTGCTTCTGTAGATAGTATTCATGCTTGTACACTTGGGTTAATTTGGGACCAGCACACTGCTTGTGCATCTTCATTACTTAAATACATTACTCAAGTGCGGCCGAATCTTTTGGAAAAATATTGATTACTTTTACATGGTGGAAACAGGTTAAATAATTAGTGTCGCACTTTGCATAGCAGTAGTGATTTGAAGACGTGCGGCTGCATTTGTGGTTGGGCATTATGCGCTGCTTTCCCTCCTGAGGTTTTAATGTGATTGCCACCTCTTACGTTAGCCTAATAAGGGTTTTGTGTCTGAAATCTTCTCTCCACTTCTCGCAATAAAATTTGATTCTACAAGCAAAAGTTCTAGGCTCCATCCTTGCCTTTCGTCAACCAGAAAAGTCCTCTATGTGATTCCTCTCCCACAACATACCTCATCAACTACCACATGCGCAAGTTATCTTTAGAGCATATGCAGAAATCGTCGCATCGATATGGACTTTTCCTCTTACTACCAATCATGCAAGCAAAATTCCTTACTAACTTTGTACGTAAACACTTTCTGCGCTCGAACTCTCCATATTTTAAGTCTAATCAATCATGCTTCTCCACGGTGATATTGTCAAAACCTTATCCCCGCTCAGCCGGAAGCCCAATAGCCAGCAAATTTCTTGTTCACTGCAACAGCCAAATCACGAAATACGGAAGAAATGGTGACATCAAAGAAGCTGAATCCATCTTCAATCGTATGTCCCACAAGAATACCATCTCTTGGACCGCCATGGTCACAGCATATGCAGAAAATGGTAAACCGGGAGAAGCCCGCAATTTGTTCGACAAAATGCCCGAACCAAGCGTTGCTTCCTATAATGCAATGATCACTGCCTATATTAAAAATAATTCTATGGTAGAAGAAGCTTTTGAGCTGTTTTCGGAGATGCCCGAGCGTAATGCTATCACTTATGCGGCCATGATAACAGGTTTTGCGAGGGCAGGGATGCTTGACAAGGCCAAGGAGCTTTATGCTGAGATGCCGGTGAAGTTGCGGAACCCCGTTTGTTCCAATGCATTGATAAATGGGCTTTTGAAGACGGGAAGGTTGGAAGAGGCGTCTCAGGTTTTCGAGGGTATGGTTGAAAGAGACATAATTTCTTACAGTTCCATGGTTGCTGGGTACTGCAAAGAGAAAAGGATAGTCGATGCCAGAAATCTGTTTGATACCATGCCCGAGAGAAATGTAGTTACTTGGACGGCAATGATTGATGGATATATGAAGATAGAGAGTTTCAAAGATGGGTTTGAGTTGTTTTTAGGTATGAGAAGGGACGGAGTAGTGAAGGTTAACTCTACTAACTTGACTGTTCTGTTTGAGGCTTGTGGTAGTTTTGGTAGGTATGGAGAAGGGATTCAAGTTCATGGATTGGTTTCACGCATGGGGTTTGACTTGGACGTCTACTTGGGCAATGCTATTATTTCCATGTACTGTAGATTTGGTTGTCCAAATTTGGCTAACAAGTTATTTCATCAGATGAGTAGAAAAGACATAGTTTCTTGGAACTCTTTGATTGCAGGTTACGTCCAATGTGGATCAATTGAAGAAGCATTTAAGCTATTCAAGAGGATGGCACAAAAAGATGTAGTTTCATGGACAACCATGATTACAGGATTCTCTAACCAAGGGATAACCGAGAAATGCATTCTGTTGTTTAAATCAATGCCTGAGAAAGATGTTATTTCTTGGACTGCGGTCATTTCAGGGTTAGTCAATAATGGGAAGAGTGAGGAGGCCTTCTGTTGGTTTGTTGAGATGCTACGGACAGCAGTCAGGCCAAATACTCATACTTTGAGCAGTGTGCTTAGTGCTTCAGCCAGTTTGGCAACACTTGACCAAGGGCTGCAAATCCATGCTCATGTGCTAAAGATGGATATGGAATTTGATTTGTCTATTCAAAATTCTCTGGTTTCAATGTACTCAAAATGTGGGAATGTGGACGATGCTTATCGGATCTTCTCAAGCATCAGCGAACCCAATATTGTTTCTTTTAACTCAATGATTGGTGGCTATGCCCACAATGGGTTTGGAAAGGAAGCACTCAAATTATTTCAAAAAATGCAGAATGAAGACCAGGAACCAAATCAAATCACCTTTCTGGTTGTTCTTTCAGCCTGCACGCATGTGGGATTTGTAGAAGAAGGATGGAACTACTTTATTTCAATGAAATCAAAATATGGCATTGAACCAGGGCCGGACCACTATGCATGCATAGTTGATCTCCTTGGCCGGGCTGGATTGCTGGAAAAGGCAGTTGATTTGATCCAGTCAATGCCTTTCGAGCCACATTCTGGAGTCTGGGGAGCTCTTCTTGGTGCAAGCAAGACCCACCTGCGTATTGAGATTGCAAAGGTCGCAGCTGAACATCTTTTTCAATTGGATCCTGATAATGCTACCCCTTATGTGGTCTTGTCCAACTTATACTCTGAAATTGGGAAAGGGAACAATGGGGATGAAGTCAGAATGACCAAGAAGTCAAAAGGAATTAGGAAATATCCAGGTTGCAGTTGGATTATGGTGAATAACAAGGTTCATTCCTTTCATGCGGGAAGTGAACACAATATCGACCTGGAGAGGATTAAGTTGACACTTGGGAGCATTGCACTTGAAATGAAACAGTTGGATTACAATAGATCGTCACCTGTTTCCTTTCTTTAAAATTCACCAGTATTTTTTGCACATATTTTGGTTTTCTTCTTTTCACCTGTTTGATTGTTTGAGGCTATTCAGACTTATTGAGGCAACAGATGTTCTTGGGTCGCTCTTCCTCCTCTCTCTGTTTGCTGGACCTTGAGGAATTAATTAAACAATTACATTCAAAGGTCGCTCTTTCAATATATAGATATATGTATCTGAATTTGCAGCGAACACTAGAATTGCAATTAAAATTCAACAGACTAGATCAGAGCCATGTCTTTCCAAGTAAAAGATAAATAGACGCCCAAAGCACTGCAAGAGATCAAAGAAAGAAAAAAGAAAGAAGAAAAAAGAAAAAAGAAGATCCCAACATTTCTTAGTAAGCTGTGGGAAAAGCGCCCCCTTTGCGGTTCTTCAAGGAGGCACAGAAAGCAGAAAAGGCTCCTTTCATTTCCTCAGGAAGAGGGATCTGAAGTTGAAGGGGAAGCGCCAAAGGTGGACGAACACGACAATGCTCACTTTTCTTACTCAAGGGAAATGGTTGAGCAAGTGCTGGCTGCTGCTTGTTAAGCCCATCAAGAATCAATGAGAAAGCCCCAAAAGTGAGGCAGCCTTGTAGAAGAGACTGAGGAGCGCCTGGAAAACTCAGAGCAAGACCAGTGCAACATCCTGCTACTCCAGAATTAATAACATCATCCTTTCCTCGCAACCTCTTCAAAATGCAGACAACCAAACTATGTACTCCTGACAAAACTGCAAATGTCTTCGCTGAAGATCCTGCCTCTGCAAAGGAACCTTTGAAGCCTTTCTTCTGAAACAGTCCCGCACCGTATCCGAAGATAGAGCCCATGATGGCTCCGCCGAGGGAATCGCCGGCGAACCTAACGAAGCAGATAGCAGCAGAGTTAGGGTTTGGTGCCAATGCGTCCGAGGAATCAGGGTTAAGGTTTGGATTGGTCTCCACCTCCGCATCAGAATCATTCTTCGAAGAATCCATCGTCGCCATACCCTTCTCTCTCTCTCTCTCGCACTCCCTATGCCTGCAGTAGTGACAGTTTTTTTACATCGATTAGGTTTCTCACTTCTTTCTTTTGGGAACTTGTATGGGGCTGAAAGTTTGCTAAAGGCCGTACAGGGTCGATAGGATAGGATTTGTTAAAAGCGTGTGTCGTGTACGTGCGGAGATATATTTACATTCTTAAGGGCAACCTAGTCTTTTACTAGTGAATTATGATTCCTAATCAAATATTAATCTTTCTAGTGCAATTGTTATTATTATTATTATTATTATTTTCCTTCGTATAGTCAATCCATCGCCCAAATCCGGGATATCTTAGCCTTATGCATTGTCGTTTCTCCACTTCTATCGTATCATTCCCATTATGCTTGGAGTTTAAAAGTTTCGATTCTAGTGTGCTTCCTTACTTAGACATTTGATCAAACACTTTGTGTGTCTTCTCCAGCTCTTTCTCGCCAGATCATTAAATCTGTTCACTGCAGACCACACAAAGTGGTTACGTCTAAGGAAATTACATGGGTTTACCACTGATATTATTCCTTGTAAGACTCTATCAGCCTTACCTTGTTGATCCTCTCAAACCCACAAGCATCTTATATGGACAAAGACTGAAGCCTTAGCTAACATTAAAACACTTTTTGCAATGGTGTTGAAACGATTTGGGACCCTGATTAAATGCATTAAAACAAACAATGCACAACATTTTTTGGGTTTGAGTGCATTTGCTTTTTGAGTTCTTTTGGTGTTGTATATGAGAGTTGTGCATGTTTTTTTGTTACAAAATGAAGTGATTGAGAAGAATCATTGCCATATTTTTAATATTGCATGTGCATTAAAACTTCAAGTGAATATTCCCATAAAGTTTTGGAGTGATTGTGCCCTCACAACAACACATTTAATTAACAACATAGCCACTCTTATTCTCAAAGAAAAAGCTCCTTTTGACTTGTTATTTGAAAAACTCTCTTCACTAGATCACCTTGAAGTTTTTGGATGCTTATGTCATCTCTCTGATCTTACACATGGAGACAAATCTAAGTATAAGATTATTATGAGCATTTTCATGGGATATTCTTGTCCTCAAAAGGAACATTGTCTTTATCATGTCGAAGGAAGATGTTTTTTTTTTCAATCATGATGTCATCTTCTATGAGGGCATTTTTCCATTTGTACAAACTACTGTAGATGTTCCTCGTAACCCGAAAGAGTCTCATGACATTATAGAGTTTTCACACATTTCATGGGACACTAATGCAGATGGTCATGCTTCATTGCCTATCGTGCCTATTACTTCTCTAGCTCATGGTTCTCCTATTGAGGTGCCTTTTGCTATCCGCTGATATTGTGCTTGTCTCGTACCCACAGACCACCCATTTGATCCATGGACCATATATGCCTCACCATTGATGTCCTTTTGATTCCTATTACTTCCCATCTCATTTCCTATGTTTTACATGGACATTTTATAACGTTTATCCTTGTCACTTTTGACCCCTCCACATATCAAGAGGCAATCTTTGATCCTAGATTTCATGTTGCCATGGCTGATAAAATTTGGACGTGGAAATTAAAATATCTGTTTGTTTTATTTGTAAGCTGGAGATCCATTAGCTATAAATGGGTCAGTGAATGATAATCTAAGCTGGTTGGAGATGTCCAACAGTAATGCAAGCCTTGTTAGGAGGATCTGATAATGCTTTTGATGATCAATTACATATGACGTTGTATATATTCATAGAAAAGTGTTTTGCAGAAATTTAAGTTTAATTCAGAAACTTCAGACTTTTAATATTGCTTTGGAAACTTTAGTCGTTCAATTGGAGTTGTTTTGCGTGAGTTTGATTTCGCTTCGATTGCGTCAAATGGAGTTGACTCGACGGTCAAACATTTTAACGCCTGCTATGAAAGCCGAACTGGCATGCTCCAGCCATGGACAAATTAAACCTTCTGTTGCCCCTAATGTCACTGTTTAATCTCAACCTTTTAGCAGAAACCTTGTTAACAGAAGCAATGATGTGATACGAAAAGCAATTAGTACCAAAAATCTAGCAAAATGGTCAAGGAACTAGATAACATGACAGGTAATGCTTCCTATGTAATATTTCAGTGCTGAGCACTCGGAGCACCTTATGCAATAGTCTTCCAATTAGTAACCAAGACATTAGTGAGAAGTTCCTTCCAATCTATTGTCGCATCAAACAAGACTTGATTACAACTATAGGTCCAAGCATATAGGTGGCGAGAATATCCAAGTTAAAACAAAAACTTGTATGACCGCATTTTATCATATCTTGCACTGACGTAGCTCCCAAGTTTCACACACCATGTAGTGGTAAAGCCACTTATAAACACATATTTACACATCTAAGACAAAGGCCTGCGTTCTGCCAAGAAATTTCTCCCCGCCAATTGAAAACCAACCATATCAGCTGACAAATCCAAATTGTTAAGCAAAATTGGGAGTATGCTCAGAAGCAGATCTGCAGCTGAATAATATGACATGCAACACCAGAAGGATCTCCCTCCTTGTGGATGCCGATTGTAATATGCCATCAGCCCCCCCGCGGCCTTTGAGTCATCCCAATATAAAGGGAAAATGTAAAACAGCCGCCGCCTTGGTCAACCCACTAGCAAGTTGTTATGATCCTAAGGTCTATCCAAGGATGAAAGGTAATCTCACGATGGGACTTAAAGTAATTGTAAGATCTACAAGACTTATCCAAGGGAAAAGGGTAGCCTCACGATGGGACTTAAAGTAACGTGAGAAGGAAACTCTTTTGTCTTATCTCCATGAAAGCTACTAAACGTCGACCTCAGGCCATCATGCTCCTTGGTAACTTGATTCCTTGTTTATCTGTTCTTTAAGCAATGTCAGTTAAGAGTGCAAATCCATGTTGCCGTGTAGTAAGTGGATTGGAGTGTAAATCCACGTTGCCGTGTAGTAAGTGGATTGCGTGTAGGACAACATCTTTTATTTGTATTTAAGAAAGGAAGTCTCTTTTGTAAGGGGGTGTGGAAAAATCAGTAAAGTGGAGGGTTGCTTCCTCGAATCAGCAGTGTCTTTCCTTTGTAATCACCATAGGGGGATCTAAGAAGAAACGCTTTGTCGATTTATTCGACCAGCCACCCAATAGGCCTAACACCAGGTCCTCTGCGCATAACAAACTGGTATCAGAGCCAGCGTTCCTGATGGCTGACTCTGGTGGGATTTCTGCAACAAATGATCTGGACCAACGATTCCAAGAGTTCAGCCAAGCGATGCAGCAGTCAATGCAGCAAACAATGAAACAAATGTTTGCTGAATTTCAGGCTAAGTTCGAAGGGTCCGGAAACACTTCTGGAAAAGGTGGCAATCCCCCTCACAACGACACTGAGGGTGATTCTGGAGGAGAACCAAGTCGCACCAAGATGAAAATGGAGTTTCCAACATATGACGGTGAAGGGGACCCAACAGATTGGATTAGCCGTGCAGAGCATTTTTTTGAATGCCACAAAACCTCAGAATCAGACAAGGTAAAGATTTCTTCCTGGAATCTATATGGGGAGGCTCAAATTTGGTTCAGACTGTTCAAGGAGCAACATGGGAAGGACTCCATTACGTGGGAGATGATGGTGGAAGATCTCATGGAGAGAAACGGCCCTGATGAATTCACAGACTATTTTGGAGACCTCACCAAGCTTCAACAATGGGGAACGGTGGATGAATATTACAAGGCATTTTCACGCCTTTCTCTGCGGACAGAGCGTATGACCCCAAGGCAACAACTAAGTTGCTTTATTAGCGGCCTCAAAATGGAGCTTAAGGCTGATGTGCTCATTTCCAGGCCAAGTTCTCTCTCGGGAGCTTTAGGCACAGCTAAGCTTCTAGAAACCAAGTTGCATGGTCAGAGAGCACTCTCTTCCAGACCCATTACTACGAAAAAAATTCTACCTCCACCTCTAGTCAGCACTCCAGCTACTACCAGCAATGTTCGGACTGTCAAAAGGCTCACTACTGCAGAAATGGCTGAACGTCGCTTAAAGGGGCTTTGTTTCAACTGCGATGAGCGGTTTAGCCCAGGACATAATTGCAAGAAACTCTTCTTCTTAGAAGGTCTTTCACCAGAGGAGGAAGATGCTGGAGAAATCACTATGTGGGAGCTTGAAGCCGAGATTGAAAAGGCGGTGATGGAACCTCTGGTAGTATCCCTTAATGCCCTATATGGCACACCGAGTCCCCAAACCATGAAGGTGGAAGGCACGGTACAATCCCTTATCAACCCAATTCGTTTCCTCATGGACTCCGGTTCTTCTCATAATTTCCTACACTCTAAGTTTGCAAAATACTTGGGGGTGGGACACACTGATGTAGGGGCTTTTCAAGTCAGGGTTGCTAACGGAGATACTATCCTTAGCTCTGGTTCATGCAGCAATCTCAAAGTCAAGTTCCAAGACTCGGTCTTTTGTGTAGATTTTATTCTGCTGGATCTTGCAGGTGCCGATGCTGTAATGGGGGTCCAATGGTTTTACTCGTTGGGTCCAATTCTCTGGAATTTTCAGCACCTCACCATGAAGTTTGCTTATGAAGGAAAGAAACTAGAACTCACTTGGGTGGCCCGACCACAGAACAAGCTCATCAACGGCACTGAAATGTCCAAGGAACTCCAAAAACAAAAACAAGTCATGGTGTTGCAGCTCATGATTGTTCAAGATGACGACACAAAAGGAGGGGCCACATGCTGCATGTCTCACTCTGTCACAAGACATCTAGATCAGTTATTGGAAGAATACAAGGATGTCTTCCAACCATTAAAAGGCATGCCACCTACTCGTGAGGAAGATCACCAGATAATTCTCAAAGACAAATCTCAACCTGTTGTCGTAAAGCCATACCGATATCCCTTTTATCAAAAGGTCGAAATCGAGAATATAGTCCAGGATCTACTCAGCTCAGGGGTCATTCGGAGGAGTAACAGTGCCTTCTCTGCCCCAGTGATCCTTGTGAAGAAAAAGGACGGGTCTTGGCGCATGTGCGTTGACTACCGCGCCTTGAACTTACAGACTATAAAAAATCGTTTTCCTATCCCAAATGTGGATGAGCTTCTCAATGAACTCCATGGTGCTTCCATCTTCTCCAAGCTTGACCTTTGCTCAGGCTATCACCAAATCCGAGTAGCTCCACAGGATGTCCATAAGACTGCATTTCGGACTCATGAGGGACATTACGAATGGCTAGTAATGCCGTTCGGCTTGTCAAATGCCCCTGCCTCCTTCCAATCCTTAATGAACTCAGTGTTTCGGCACTTAATGCGAAGGTGCGTGTTGGTTTTTTTTGATGACATTTTGGTCTTTAGCCCTTCCTGGACTGAGCATTTGCAGCACCTCCGAGAGGTTTTGAACGTGCTGCGACAACACTCTCTATTTGCCAAACTTTCAAAGTGCGAGTTCGGAAAAAAACAACTTGGGTTTCTTGGCCACACCATAAGTCGTGAAGGAGTTAGTGTTGATCCTGCCAAGATACAGGCCATTCTGGCATGGCCTCAACCCCGCACGCTCAAGGCTTTACGTGGGTTCCTCGGACTCACGGGGTACTACCGCCGCTTTGTGGCTCGTTATGGTATTACAGCCAAACCCCTTACTGAACTATTGAAGAAGGGTGCTTTTGTATGGTCTCCTTCTGCAGAACAAGCTTTCCAAACTCTCAAGCAACTCATGACAACCACCCCAGTCCTCCGATTGCCTGACTTTTCCAAGCCTTTTGTGGTGGAATGCGATGCCTCTAATGTTGGTGTTGGGGCCATCCTCTCCCAAGAAGGTTGTCCACTAGCATTCTTCAGTAGAGCTTTATCTGGCCGAAGCATTCATAGCTCAGCATATGAGCGGGAGATGACTGCCTTGTTGTTAGCAGTACGCCAATGGCGTCACTACCTTCTCGGGCAGCAGTTCGTCATCCGCACAGACCAGCAATCCTTGAAATACTTGTGGGATCAGCGTATTTCCACACCTAGTCAACAAAAGTGGCTAGCCAAGCTTATTGGCTTTGATTTCAGGATTGAGTATAAGCCAGGGCGCCTTAACAAAGCTGCCGACGCTTTGTCTCGCTTGCCAGAAATTGAGCAAGTGGCCAAGGTGGGGCATGCCACAAACCATCACTTGCCTACACCTGTTGGAGAAAGCACTCACGAGCTTAATGAAGCCCACATGTCCAATGCCTCAAGTTACCCTCATGAGAGTAAATCAACTCCTTCACCTCTCATTTCTTTGAATGGCATCTCTACTCCAGTTCCCCTTTGGGTTGAGCCAATTCGGGAAGAGACGCAAGCTCGATTGCAGGACCTTATCACTCGAATACAACAAGGTGAAGCAATAGGTCCTTGGGAATACAAAGCCGGATTGGTTTTCTTCAAAGGCCGAATATTCCTCTTGGATGATTCCGAACTCATCCCAACTATTCTCCAGCAATTTCACGGCAGTACACATGAAGGGTTCCTCAAAACCATCCAACGATTGCGTTCCGTTTTTTATTGGAGGAACATGCGGACCCACCTTAAGACTTTCATTAAATCTTGCTTGACTTGCCAACAGCACAAGGCCGATAATCAGGTGCCAGCTGGGTTGCTCCAACCTCTCCCTATACCAACCCAAATCTGGACGGAGATCTCAATTGACTTCATCGATGGGTTGCCCACTTCCCATGGCAAGACCTCTCTCATGGTCGTTGTCGACCGTCTGTCCAAGTATGCTCGTTTTGTGCCTTTATCACACCCATACACTGCTATTACTGTGGCTCGCTTGTTTTTTGCGGAGATCTTTAAACTATACGGATTACCCCTTCGCATCCTTAGTGATCGAGGAGCAATCTTTACTAGTTTATTCTGGACTGAGTTATTCCGCTTGCAAGGCACCCACTTTGCCTACAGTTCCGCATACCATCCCCAAACGGATGGTCAAACCGAAGCTGCTAACAAATCCATTGAGATGTATCTCCGCTGTTTTGTCAATGGGCAGCCACGTGAATGGGTTAAATGGCTTCCTTGGGCTGAGTTTTGTCATAATACCAGCATCAATACCAGTACCAAACTATCTCCATATGAAGTCGTGTATGGATGGCCCCCTCCTACCCTGTTGCCATATGTTCCGGGTACTACCTTGGTAGAGTCAGTTGACCGAGAGTTGTATAATCGGGAGGAAGTTCTCAAATCCCTCAAGGAGCACTTGCAAGCCGCTCAAACTCGTATGAAGCGCTTTTATGACAAGAAACACAGAGAAGTTCACTTTGAGATTGGTGACTGGGTACTTCTTCGTTTGCAGCCTTATCGACAGACCACAGTGGCTCTTCGCCGAACCTTAAAGCTCTCTCCGCGATTCTATGGTCCCTACCAAGTCATCGCTAAGGTTGGTAAAGTTGCCTACAAGCTTGCACTGCCTCCACAGTCGCGAATTCATGCCGTTTTCCACGTTTCATGTCTTCGCAAGTATGTGGGTCAACCCACCCATGAGCCAACTGAAATGCCACAGCCCCAGGGCCTCACTGGCTGCCCGACCGTCATCCCTATTACTGTCTTAGGGAATCGTGTTCAAAATGGCACCCCTCAGCTCCTCGTGCAGTGGCAAGGTCTTTCTTCTGAAGACGCCACATGGGAGGACGTTCTCAGCCTTCAGCAGCGTTTTCCCGACATAGACCTTGGGGACAAGGTCTAAAATGGGAAGGGACGCATGTTATGATCCTAAGGTCTATCCAAGGATGAAAGGTAATCTCACGATGGGACTTAAAGTAATTGTAAGATCTACAAGACTTATCCAAGGGAAAAAGGTAGCCTCACGATGGGACTTAAAGTAACGTGAGAAGGAAACTCTTTTGTCTTATCTCCATGAAAGCTACTAAACGTCGACCTCAGGCCATCATGCTCCTTGGTAACTTGATTCCTTGTTTATCTGTTCTTTAAGCAATGTCAGTTAAGAGTGCAAATCCATGTTGCCGTGTAGTAAGTGGATTGGAGTGTAAATCCACGTTGCCGTGTAGTAAGTGGATTGCGTGTAGGACAACATCTTTTATTTGTATTTAAGAAAGGAAGTCTCTTTTGTAAGGGGGTGTGGAAAAATCAGTAAAGTGGAGGGTTGCTTCCTCGAATCAGCAGTGTCTTTCCTTTGTGATCACCATAGGGGGATCTAAGAAGAAACGCTTTGTCGATTTATTCGACCAGCCACCCAATAGGCCTAACACCAGGTCCTCTGCGCATAACACAAGTGTCAAGAATCGATATACCTCTGAGCTACTACCAAACTACAAAACCAAGAGGACATAATAATTTGAGAACTTTAGGAAGTTAAAAAATATGGTTTTCTTAATCAAGACATTCAAACCAGCAATACCATCAACGTAGAAGGAATCAGTTAGCAGATGATTTGAATGATGATGCAGACGCATCCATCCTGGAAGCTTAGCACCAGGATGACCTTTAGAGGAAATGTCAAAATATCATAACTCTCTGCTTTTACATAAGACATCGTCTTCTACTCAGCGCGGTCTAGCTAATACTTCTTATTAGATATCAGTCAATACACATAAATAGATTGCAGCAGACAATACACAAATAGAAAACAAAAAATAAAAAATAAAAATAGAGAATCCAACAAGACTCAGTAATGAAGGTCCAACAGCATATTATGATGACATTAACGTAATCCTCTCTTTTTCATACAAATCTATACCACACTGTATCAAAGCATTTTCACGGTCAAGTCAAAAGTCCGACAAATTTATCTAATTTTACAACAATTACTCAAATGGATACAGATCTGGCAAGGAAGACACTCAGATGAGTAAGGCAAACATCATATCCAGCCACATAACCACCTGCAGTAGTATCTGGGCAGTTATTAGACCAGGATCTGCCACTTAGTTTCTTCATTGTCTGCCATTCACAGAATGACGTGAAAGTAAGGCTAAAGGGAAAGCAGCACTCAGTATGACATTGAGATTGCGTTTTATCTTCCCATTTCTTTTCCTTTTAGACACAAGTTTAAGTCCTAGACGAAGGAACATATGATTCCAACAATGTACATTAAATACTACGACCAAAGCTCCACTCTAGGTCCCATAGGAGCAAACATCCAACGCATCAGTTCTCCATCTGGAAACTAGGGCTCTTGATGAAGGTGAAAATTCGGGTACAAACAGCAGTAATAAGGTATGAAACATAAGAGTTGATTTATGCTTCACATTTACAAGCAGGTAATTTGAATTGTGACGTTGAATTTTCAAGAGAACAAAATATTCACAGTACGAAAGAGTTGCTCTAGTTCAAAGACATTTGGATCAGGAATGTACTGCTATGTAAATTGGGAACTGATTCTACAGGAATGTCACGGAAACCTGTGGAGAATGGCCACCTAACCGGCGCTCTAACTCGAGTTCACAAATTGTAATGGTAAGTAAAATCAATAATGAGATCCTTTAGTCCATCGTAAATTCATGCAATAAGTGACATCTGATTCATTCGTGGGCCAATCCATCTGGAAGGAGAGAAAGTCAAGACAAGAGGCAACTACAGCACACCATAAAATATGAAATGCATCAGTCAAGGGTGTTGCTTCATCAAGTAACCAAGTAAAAGGGGGTAAATCTTTAATTCGGCCTAAAGTCTCGAGAATGAACGACACATTGACCAATTACGGTATCTTTAAGAACCTAGACTATAATGCATCGATCAGTAACGACTCTTCAGAAAATCTTCCAGAACCCCAAATCTAAAAGTCTTCTTCAGAGTGATTATCAGGTTCATAAATCATAAATCATAAATCATAAATCAGAAACAAAAATTTTCTCATGCTATCCCAACTTCATGCAGGTATTCATAATCCTCGTATCAGGAAATATAATCAATTCCCCATTCTATGGAGGGTATGCCGGGGTCTGAAAGATTATCTTACAGGATATTAGATATGAAACCAGGGTATTAGAAACCAGAAACAAATACCCGAAAATTTTTCTCTCATACCCATTCTCGTACCTGAAAAATGAAGAAGAAGGTCGCAAGCAATCATACGGTATCCAGAAGTCTCCGGCGAGCACCGGTTAGTAGAGAAAACATCAAGAAGCGCCAGACAGAAATTGCCTTACATTTCCTCGAAAGGTGAAGTACAGAGTGAAAAAAGAGGAGAGAAGGGGACCTTCCCATGCTCCATATTTGATGATTTTATAGCTCTCGTTCCCCATCTCAGGGCCCTCAAGAAATTTGGGTAAACAGTAGCACTTTCGTATTGTATTTACAAAAGGAACAGAGAAAATGGACTTCCAAAATTGATACTTTATTATCGTTGTTAACTCACCTTTAGTCTGAGTTCAGTTGGTTAAATAAATTAGTCGAATTGAATAATAAACCATAACTTGAATGGTGGATGTACCCAATGTGTTGTGGGATAAGAGTCTCACGTGAGAAGAAAAAAATCTTTAAAGTGAAATTTATATGAGAAACACCCTTTTGCTTTTTCAAAGACGTTAATTCTTCTTAGTTGTTCTAACTTTGGATCATTTTCCAGGTTATCAAAAACATCTTGATAGTAAGAAATTCATTTACTCTCTCCACATCCAGTGTTTTTTTTTTTTTTAAGTATTATTTGTTTAATCATGCGGACATAAGCTTTTCTAATCTATACAATTTTTGTTTTATGAGCAATTCTTCTAGCAAGTCAAGTCATATGTTGGAATCTTATTCTTTGATTGGTAATTTGAGATTTTCAAATTCCATTAAGCTCTTAATACATTTCCTTGGAGATTCTAAGATTGTAGAAGTCTTTTATTTTTGAAAAATCTTGTGCAGAATGTTTAGAGGTAGCCTTTTTTACTTTACCTTTGGCTAATACCATTTGCATATACCTAATAAAAGTTTATTTAGCTTCTTTTATGGAATTATATGGCTAATAAGAAGATCCTATATAACCACTAATTTGATTTTGATTATAGCAAGCACTCCAAATAGCATAAATTCTTGGTTGGAATCCTTTGGTGTTCTTATTTTTTATTGTTCTTACACACTTGGCTAGTTTAGGCACCATGGAATGGCTTCTATTGTTGTCTAGATAGTAGTTTTTCTCTTGGATTTTGACTGAAATAATGTGCAATAAGATTGTTAGTATCTTTCATGTATTTAGTTTCAAATAAATAATTTGCAAAAAATTGTACCATTTCAATTTTATGCCTTCAATAATATTTATTTTATTAGGTTACAAAACCTTAACAGTTTTATTATTAGTTTTAACAATAAAGTCTTTAGGTGCAACATAAATATAAAAACCTTTTATAGCTAATTTGATTGCTATTTTTTTTCTTCCAAAAATTATATAATTCTATTCATTTAGTTTGAACTTTCCAAAATTATATATGCAAATTAATTCTTCTTTTTAAAAATTTTTAGGAATGGAATTTTTTTAATCTAATTTCTTAAAAAACCATCATGCTTGAATTCATGCCAAATGAATATTAAGGAGTTATATTAAGTTCAAATGGTATTATGTTTCAATCATAATGTTCTCTTGAAGTATTAAATATGATGTTTAAATTAAGTAATTATTGGATAAAAAAAGTTAATAAGAGATACAAGTAGTCATTCATTCTGGTTTAACTTTTTATGGTAAAAGAGAATAGTGAAATTAAGAGAGGAAAAAGCATATTAATTTGCACAAAAACAAAAAAAGGGATGAGAGATGAGAGATTCAATGCACGAAAAGAAGTGGATTTTGTCGTAAATATTTGGGGATGCATGGGGAATATATCCATTTTTCGTGGATTTTTTTTTTTAAAATTGAGATGGTGTTTGCACCACGTGTCCTCGTTGGAACCTCTAGTAAGCAATCGGTGTTGTCAACTCCTCGTCTTGTACAATATTTGTGAGCTTCTTCTAACAAGTGGCTCTGAAACCATCCTATTCCCCATCAATAAACCGTCCATTCGTTTCTTCTGATCCATCGGAGGTTGCTTCTCCATGGCTGCTCTCAACATGTTCAAGCTTTCGATCCTGCTGAGCCTGCTCTCAAATTCACTGTTCGGTCAGTGGTCAGAAACAAGCCAAAGCTCCAGGATATTTCCACCCACATGTAGCCGCATCGAGTGCCCCAGCCATGACGTGATTCACGTCGGCAATGGCTATGAAATCCGTCGTTACAATTCAACAGTGTGGATGGCAACCTCTCCCATTCAGGATATTTCTCTGGTTGAAGCTACCAGAACTGGCTTCTTGAGGTAACATACCTTCCTGCTTCTACTTCTACTTCTACTTCTACTTGTAACTTTCTACCACTTGCTGCTGCTGCTGCTGCTGCTGTTGTTGTTGGATTCTCGGCGTGTATGATCTGCTACTTGTTTCATCATTCTTATATGTTGCTTCTCTTCTGTAAGGTTATTTGACTATATCCAAGGAAAGAACGATTATGAAGAAAAAATAGAGATGACGGCCCCGGTGATTACTCAAGTCTCACCAAGTGACGGTCCTATATGTGAATCCTCGTTTGTTGTTAGCTTTTACGTCCCTAAAGTTAACCAAGACAACCCACCTCCAGCAAGAGGACTTCATTTGCAAAGATGGAAATCGATATATGCAGCAGTGAGACAATTCGGTGGATTTGTGGCAGACTCCGATGTTGGAGAAGAAGCTGCCGCCTTACAAGCAAGCCTTGCCGGTACTGTTTGGTCTGCTGCCATTGAGAGAAGCCATGCAGCTGAGAACACAACAAACTACATCGTCGCACAGTACAATTCCCCATTTGAATTTGGTAGTCGAGTGAATGAAATCTGGATGTTGTTTCATATGCGAGACCTTGAATTAGACTGACTATGCTGCCCATAAAAACAGTTCAAAGGCTTGGTTTGGTAGTCTTATGTAAGTAAGATCGCCAAAAAGCTTTTAATACCAGAACCTCTCTGTAACTCTAAAATCGCCTCCAAGTTTTTCCAGCTACATTGAATAAATTTAACGACTTTCTTTTACGATGTTGGTCGTACCTTTTATGCAAAGAAATGCAAACAAAAGTTGTCTTCTGCACTGCTGTTGGGTGGTTTTAATTCATGAAGCCAACCCCTCGTCATGTTTACCGTTTCTGGGGATCAGTCGAAGGAGGACTAATCATCCATATGATCGAACTTGGCGATGCACAAATCATTTTTCCGTTGTCTTATGGGAATCATTGTTGCGTTTAACCTCCAATATCATTTCATTTGTTATGATCTTCAACAATTATGTCAAAAGATCGTAAAATTAATGACTAATCATGAATCAATTCATTTAAATATCATTACTAACTTGGATCCCCAATGCTGGAATTTAAGCCTAAGCCCACTACAATCTAAGTCTCAAGCCTATGATCATTACTATTTGCTTCATCTCATTATCTTCTGAAAAGTTTCGGCAACACTCGTGGCAGAAAGAGGGAGAGATGATCACTGAAATTTAGAAACCTACCATGATAATGACTCGATGGAGAATTCGTCACGTTCTTTTCGCAACATGTAAAAACTCTGACCCCATCTTGGAATTCCAAGAATTCAAATTTGACGAAGATCTTTAGTTTAATTACAATTCTTTAGCTTGTACTCTGCGTTGCTTATGACAGAAGCAGAGGCATACCTTGCAAACGAAGTTCAAGCACCAGTGAAGTTTGCTGTCTCTGGCTGTCAAAAGCTAACACAAAATAGATGAGTGATTGGCGAACTGCTGGCACTTAAATGCATTAAACATCAATATCAACGGTGGCAAGAATGTTCTATTGTTATTTAGATATAATCACATGCCCCAGTCAAGCACTTACACTTCGAGGCACCATGTCTTCCTAGCTAACTTACACCTGAAGAAGTGCTAATCCTCACCAACTAGAGTTTATAATGAACAGAAGTTCGATCAAGACCATGTATTGAGCTACTAGCATATTTTGCAATCGTGCTGCACTTACTGTCTGCAGAGAATTCGCTGAGCTGTTTCACCTGTAATTTGTCAAGAAGTTGGCTTGGCACGCCTGAAGCCAGACTATGATCCTCTTGCCCTGAAAGAAACCTAGCGTGTGGGCTAATAGTAGAGAATTTTCTACAAGAGGTAGAATATCTGGAGTGCTCTGGAGCACATAAGGTGTTGAAGATTGATGAGACTCTATCGATATTGCATGCATCAGCAGTGTCTACCGCACTGAAAGAGTCGTTAGTACTCTCAGTTGTGAAGGAAGCCTCATCTGAACTTGTGAAAAGGGACCAATCACTTGATGTAGCATCAGAGAATTCCGCAGGGATTGGTCTGGCGTATGCTTCCATAGTAGGCAGGACATTTCTGCTAGCACTCCTGACTATGACACTAGGAGTACCGTTGGCAGAACTTGAAGCATGATATGGTATCGGATCTGCTGAAGGCTCCAAACCAGCAAATTGGCTGCTAGGTATACTCTGTGTAGAACTTGACAGCTTCTCACCTTTTGAAATGAAGGTCCTAGTAGACTCTGGAGTCAGCCGCTGGAAGGCTTTGTCGGGGTATGATCCTTGAGGGCGCGGCCAAGACCTAAAATATATATCATAGCACTTCCAAAATCATACAGGAAATAATATCTATCTATCTATCTATCTATTTAGGAAAGAAACCACTTGCATGATTGGCAAAAATCAGGTCCAATTAATCTGTCTATATATTGTAACAAAATAATAAAATGACTGATCTAATCATACTTTCTCCGGCAATGCCCAAACAAAGCATCTAAATCATAGCCCAACTAATATGCCTACCTCGAGTAAAATAAGATATATGCTCCTTCAGACATCACCTGGCTCGGTGGCACTGGTTGAACCTGTTGAGGAAGCATGATGCCAATCCATCAGTACAGAAAATTAAGAAAACAACAAGAAATAACGAGTGATAACCGTAGTAAGGGGAATTATGTAAAGCATAAAGGGTAAAATTGATCATGACAAGTGCACTAAGCGGGATAAGTGCAGCAACAGCTTCAAGTGAATCATGTAATTTACATTTATAAACACATGAATAAGCAAAGCGATGTATAAAATATGTATGTCAATTTAACTATTAAGATAGCATAAACGCTAATAATACAGAGATGTAACATTCATAACAATAAAAGTTTTTAGCCATCTCAACTAGGCTCTCATGCAGTAGCTTGGCATCACATAACCATTGACTGAACCAAGACACGTCTTCTACTGTATTGAAAACATTAACTAGATAGATTCTGTAGTAATAATCAAAAAACACATAGAATAGACATAGAGCTCAAAGTTTAGTTTAATGAAGCAAAACTTTGGATTCACTAGAAATTCATCAACATGAAAAATGGGTCTTCTGAATAAGTACTTTTAGTATCAGTAGATACAGACAACTATGCATCATCAGACTAAAAATTGCAGACTTGCTTTTGCCTCTAAGAATTGTAACTGCAGTGAAGGAATCATAAATTTCTGTACGGGGTTAAGTTGCTCAAGTGGGTATCAGAAGTACTCAGAATGGCAACTCAGAATCTTCAAAATCCAGGTTATTTGATGCTTCTCTTCTCCTATGCTTTCAAATTTTGAGCACCTTAAGATGTTATCACCATGAAGATCTTCATGACCTAAAACTTGTCTGTGATAAAAGTGTGGGGCTTGCAGCTTTTATGTTTATTTTTACTTTCGGTTTCAGTTTCAGCACATGTTTGGGAAAAATGGAGCAAATATTAGTAAGTGTTAAGAATGATTAACAGTACACGATTCTTTTTAAAAATAGCTTAGGCTTTTTGATTAATAGTTCATCAACTTGCTTATGATAGACTAGGAGATACATTAAATGAAATCAACAAACAATATTTTCACGTTCTTACACTCAATGTTTGCGTGAACAGGTATCTCTGATATCATCAATCTTAACATGATGGAGTTTGAAGCATGATCAGATTTAGGTTTATTGAATTTCAATCAAAGCCTACTTTTTAAGGTACTAACTCAAGCAAAACCCTAAGTGTGTTACAAAAATCTAGAATCCAAAACAGTATAGAGAATATGTGAAGATGTCTTATTGATCCATCGTAATCCCGTCAAAGCCATTATTAAATCAAATCCCAACAATATCTGTCAGCTTAACAACGATATATGAAATGACAAAAAACATCCACAAGAACTCTAGCTATACTAAAGCAAATGACATTCCTAAACAGCCACACCACCATGGACAACTCACTACTGAACCCATGAACAGGACCAGAACTGCAGGATTTTGAATAGTAACGTTGACTACTTAATCTTGTGGTAAGTCCCCATGATTCAACGAAGTGATGGGAATGTATTCAAACTAAATGCTCCTAGTAACTCATCTTTCTCCTCACCTTCATCTAAATAAACAAAAAAAAAACCAGATAACCAGACCAGCTTGTACTACGTTTTTAGCTTCATCTAGGAGGAAAAAAAGGGTATTAATAGCAGTCAAATGATCTATATGAAGCAATGATCCATTGATCTTTCTATTTTGAAGTGAAAAGGATAGGAAAAACAACATACAAAAACACACGCCTTTAGCAACATTGCCCAAATGTTCCATCAGAAAACATTTTTCAAGTAGCCAGATATCCTTCACAAAAGAATGATCAAAATAATAGAATTAAAAATAAAGATACATCAAATATGCACGAATTTTCAAGGAAAAAGTTTACCTCAGTGTCATCTATTTTGAACCAATTTCCATTCACATCTTTCACATATGATACATAATGACCAGAGAAAGACGCATTCAGTGAGTCCATATGCACCACAACAGCATAAAGCATGTAAAGCGGTGGAATGTCCCCGGTCCCAGTCATAAATGGAATCATATCCAACATGTCAGGAAAAGTTATCCATTTATTTATTTTCCCATATCTTCCCTCCTGATGAAGCAAAACCAAAGTTTGGAATGAGTTTCATGACAAGTTTGGCAGGTAAAAGCATATAGATATCTGTCTAAAAATGTGACAAACTGAAAAACAATTGTGTTATAAAAACATTAAGGTGTCCTATGTGGAAATTTGGTTATCAATTCACGATAGGTTCTACTAAGCAAAAGAGATATATCTTCTACGTATTAAATCAAGTTTTAGTATTTGGCTTCAGCCAAGTTATTGATTATGTATGGTATAAAATTTAGCAGCTTAATGTCATTATAAAGGAATTTGTAAACTCCTTGCAGACAATTAAATCAGGAATTTTATCCCTTTCACCAATGTTTAATGTATAAATGGTGCAAGGGAAAATAAAAGACTCATAGTAATATATAGGAGACCTCCATTCCCAGCTCAGATGCATAGTGGTACCTGAAACCTCTTCAAGACAATTGTCAAGATGTTTGGAGCTTCATGTATGCTCAGCTGTTTCTTGGCTCGAACATATGTGACACACCTATATATCCAAAATAAATAAATTGATGGTCAGCAACATTGGTTAAACTACAAATCTTAAACTTCTATAACACCTGGGTCATACTAGAAGTTAATAAACTAGGATAATCAAACCTTGCACATCTGTACATGTTCTCTCCATCCAAATCTTCTGCAGTTGTAAATTGAGTCAATGCATCTTCCAATGACTCAACCCAACCAAATATCTCTAATGTGAGATCCATAATGTTCTCAAACCGTTCTGACTCATGATGACATATCATACACTTGACCTGGAGACATTTATATTAACTTAATCATGATCATTGAGGGTGAAAAGAAATCCATAAGGAAGTAATTAGATAAAAGAAGGTTCAAAACCAAGACAAATACAAGTTAAAATAAGAATGAGCTACAAACACCTTTGATTTTAGACGTCCCCCAAAAACATGTTGTATGAAAGTTGTTTCTTGCAATATGGGATCAACCTTGTTCTCACCACCTAGTCCCTCCAAGCATATAGATTGCATTGATGCAATAAGAAGCCTAGACAAAACGCATTAATTAGATGCTACAATTCGACATAACTGTGTCATTCTGTAATCCAAGTTAATTTGGATTTTCTGAGTTATTTTTAGCTTCATATATGTAAGGAAATTGACACAAGTAGATGTAAAACTAGTGTCCCAATAATTAAAGTAAGGAAAGTATTATGAATCTCGTCAGACCTTAAAAATTCATGTGCATCTTCCTGACTTCCATCACCGATTTGGCAATTGATACTTCGTATATGCAAAAGGATTCTGCTTGGAGACAGAGGGCCTCCACTTTCTGTTAGCATCATGACATGTTGTTCTAGTTCACACATGAGACACCAACCTCTCCTGCAACCTAAATGTGTATACTAATCAAAATAAAAAAAAATCATATTACAATAGAAAAAGTTCAAACAATTAACAATCAAATAATGAAAGGAGATGAGAAGACTTAAAAGTACATGCTCTTGAGTGTGAACCCCGAAGCAAATAGATGATCAGAGGCTTTGTGCAGGTTAAACACTGTAAGACAGCATTAGCATAGCAACTGCAGCCAAAAACCAATATGGATAAGAATAGCATTAGAAATGTTAAACAAAAAAAAGAAAAAAAAAAAAAGAAGAAGAAGCACAAATTCCATAAATTCTTTTATGTCATAATTTGTCAAACTTATTTCCAGCAAAAATGCTCCAAACGTTAACCTCTATCAGTGGAACAACTAAATTGATGCTGTCAATCTGGGACAAGGAAACAATGCAAGAGCAAAGGTTTTGGCCTTATTGAATGGTCTCAAAATATGTCATCAAAAAGGAATAACTGTATTAGAGATTGAAGTTGACTCTCACTTTATGGTTCAATGCATTAAGGGGATTTTTTTGGCTCCCTAGAATTTAGAATATGAGCTTTGACAGTGCTTGGGTTTTCTATCTTCTAATGTCAAGAACTTTCATGTGTTTCATGAAGATGGAATAGCAAATTTTGGTCACTTAGTGACAGGGCTAAAAGTTATGACAACATTGGGCTCACTACCAAGCAATTGTAAGAAAATAGCTTGGAAAGATCAATTAGGCCTTGGCCACTACAAGCCTCCTTGAAGATATGATTTTTTATTTTATTTCTATTTGTTTTTATTTGCATTGTTTTTTCTTTAGTGACTCATGTTACAGTAATTTCTCACTTTGTAATTGTTCTTTTTACACTCACTAATCAAGGACATGTCTTAAGGGGTTACGTTCAATGCCCTGCCCATGTATCTTCTAAGCAGGTCTGAGGATTTAATCAACCTATGATATTAATAACAATGACAACAGAATTTTGAGGGGGGAGGGGGGGGGGGGGGGAAGAGCCACTAAACGGATGAAGAGGCTGTGGATCAGCAAAACACATAACCGGCTTCTTTTTATGTATTTCATCTCCCATATATATTTTTTGATTATGCAATAAATCCTACAGTTCCAGCCAAAAAGAAAACAAAAGCAGGAAATCACTATCAGTGATATAAATCAACTGGCTGTACAGTAAATTCTGTTGTTGCTTAACTTACTGATGAAAGCAAACAATAAGACAAGTCTCCATTCCTTATCTTTTGCGTCTCTATCAATTTTACTTTTGAACTACATATGCCAATCAAGTAATCTTCACTTCCTTTAGACATTGACTGCAGTAGTAATACCTGTTACCGCAATTTAAAAGGCCCCTGGGTGATAAGTCAAAGATTTCACCCTGAAAGACCTCGACAAATTTGTCATAAGGAAACAACATCTGATTCAGCAAAATAGTATATCATACGTCAGAGCTTCTACTTACAAATAAGGGCAGAGGAAGCATCATAATCAAATCATGCAGGCTATAATTAACGGGAAATTAACCTTTGATTTTTTGTTCCTTTTGGCATGAATTACTGGGGCATCTTCTTTGGTCAGTTTTATGGACTTTCTCAGACCCACGATCTTCATGATTCCCACCTTTGAAACTCCATTACCTTCCTGTGATGCAACAACATCACTTATTCTAGTGACCTCTGCAACGTGAACTCATAATTAGAGACACAATAAAGTACAAGTTAGATGAGAAATAAAGAGTAAAAAGTAAATCACCTCTCTGACAGGATTCATTGGAAATCTGTTTTCTCCTTTCTATCCATGAGGGAAACTGCTCCCCTGAAACTTGGATTGCTGATTTTGGCAATTTAGGGATTTTTTGCTGGGGAGAATGTGACCCCCTTCTAGCTTTCATGCTTCCACTGTTTGCAGTAATCTCAGAAGAGCAGTTGCGTACTGTGTTCACATTAGTAGTATTTTTCCATTTATGTAAGTCTCCACCAAACTGATAAGATTCCATCTCGATTTCATACGATGACCTTGATGGTCTACAACTGTTTCTTGGCTCAACTACAGCCCAATTTTGGCTCGTATACTTATTGCTCCCACGTGTTGTACTTGAAACAGCTTGCCCAAGTATATTCCCAGTAGAGCAAGAGAACTTATGGTTTCTTGGAGTTTCTACTTCTGAGACAGCATAATCACCGTTCCTTGACTGCCATAGAATAGAAAATTATTTCACACTCAGAGAAAAACCAGTGCTAGAAGTAAAATGACAAATGTGAAAGGTACTGGCCTTATGCCTTGTCAAGGCCTCCTTTGACAAGATAAAGCTAGAATTTGAAGGGGTAGTATTACTTCCGGATGCTTCTTCATGAGAGTCCATTACATCTTTATCCTCTCTTCTCAACAATTTGCTGTGGGATTTACGAGAGACCTGTTTGTCCATATTTCTTCTCTCCAGAATAGGGATTTGAGAGCTACCTACTGCAGGATAATTACCAGCAACAGAACCACCAATGTTGATTGAAGAACTAGCTGTCTCATATTTGTGAGCTCTATCCCCCTTGTTAATGTTGTAACCAAGAAACTGAGTCTTCGTGCCCTCCTTAAGTAAATTCCCCTCAGAAATGGATTTTTCAACTAACAGAGTCTTAGGGGAAGAGCTTGAGCAGGTATTTTCCAATTGCAGGCACTCTTGCTTGTGAATTTTCCTCCAGTGTATAATTTGACACTTTCCAGAACTTCAAAGCCCAGTTCAAAATTAGAGAAAATATTTTAGTCCAAAGTCAATGGTATATTGGAGAAGATGAGAAAGATATCCCACAAGCAGTCCTGTTTCTCCCTCCTTTTTTTTTTTTTGTGCGTGTGTGTGTGTGTGTGTGTGCGTGCGTGTGTGTGTGTGTGTTTGTGTGTGTGTGTGTGTGAGAGAGAGAGAGAGAGAGAGAGAGAGAGAGAGAGAGAGAGAGAGAGAGATATCCGACAAGCAGTCCTGTTTCTCCCTCCCTGTGCGTCTGCTAAAAAAAAAATGACAATCAATTAATCCTCACAAAGTTTCAAATTAGTCTCTCAAGTAAAATCATGACAAGTAAGACCTTGAACTCCAAAACCCTCAATGTATACGTGAACGCTTGATGATGGAAACTTGACGAGGACATGAACTAATCATGTCAAGAACACAACTGCTTCCCATAAAAGGGGACTTTTTTATTACTTCCACAGAATAGTAACAAAGAAAGAAAAGAAAAGGAAAGGAAAGCAGAGAGAATTTTTCAGATAGGCTAGCACTAGCCAAAAATAAAGTACTTGTTTCAATAAGAGACTAGCATATCTCATACTGAATATAGATTGGATATGTGGGTGTCATGCAGGTGTCTTGCGTCCTACATTGGATGTAATAAAATTGACCTGGGTTGTAGAAGCAATTACAGAAACTTTATCCTTTTCAGATATCACTAAATATGACTAATGAGGATTCCAGGGTTATGAAAAACAATATCAAAATCATCCTATATCACCGTGTAACTTAAAATGATTTCAATGCCACCTAAGTTCCTTAGAAAGATTATAGGAGTGTCAGCTAACAAAGATTTCAATACCTTAAATAATGTGAGGGGGTTAGGGCAACTGTGTTGACTCCCACATTGGCCATATTCTACTACTTTACAGTACAAAGCAGATACGGCTAGCAAGTCTCCCGGTCATACAGAAACAAGTAATATTAATTCTGCACCTGATACATAGGAGTTGTGCTAGAGCATATATGAAGCAATTGGAAGTTGTGGTATGGATTTTGATTGGTGACATTTTTGGGTTTTAAATTCCAATTATTGACCTGTGGACCACCCAAGATGGGTCTTAATAACCCTGCCCATAATAGTCGAGCATTCACTTGAAAGACTGAATGGTCAACATACAAGAGAAATGAATTAAATTTGTGAAGTCTGGCAGCAATTAAAAGCATTTTCTTTTTTTAATTTTCCAGGTAATGGAATTCAGTGACGACAAAGGATGAAGTCCAGATTAGATTGTTTCTAAGAATTTATGCATTGACCTATTTGCTTAGGTTCTACACAACCCAGCAAAGCCCTTTATGGAACTTTCAAGTAAACTTATTCATCCAATTGGCATTAAGCAAAGCACGACTGAATACTATAAATAACTTTGACCTCAACACGGTTTGAAACATAACACACACACACACACACACACACACGGACACATGCACGCACAACCACTCAAATATATATAAGAAAAACAATGCTCTCAAGTGCGGCTACCATCTGGGGATTTGCCCCATGGGAAAACCATGATATTTTACTTTTACAAAACCAACAACCAATTTATACTTCCTATCAAACTGATCGTATTGGAAATAATTAAGTTAATTCCACAAAAGGCTTAGGACAATAGCCATATTAAGTTGTAGACATCAGTAGAATTCAACTCTCTGTGCTCACAAACATTCCTGAATATGCATACTGTTAAAGCATAATAATGAACCTGAAACCTACAAAAAATTGAGGGTAAGGAGCTAACAGTAAACTTTTTTTTTTCCTTTCCTTTTCTTAAGCAAGCCAAACAACATTGATAAAGGTCAATGAGATACCAATTAAATTCCCAAATATCGCTTGTGATGAACAGAAACATAAATATTGATATGTGAGAAGAAATAGGGATGAGAAGAAAAAAAAATGCTTGAGAAGAGACTTTCAGCAAACATGCTTTTCAACAGAAGTAACATGGCTACAAAAATACAAGTCATGTTCCAAATTAATCATGCTGACTAAGAATAAAACAATATTTCAGAAACCAAAGCACTCTTTGAATCATATAAAAACAATTGCACAATGTCAGCATTCAATCATGGACTCAATAAAGAAAAACAATGATGCCATCATGGTGAAAAATCATTCAAAATAATAGTAACTTCTACTAAATATGACGACAATAATATCAAGTTAGATTAGACAAGAAAAGGAAAAATTCACGAGAAAATTGAGTATCAGAACTTTTAATCTTTTCTATAACTTTTAAAAGTTACAGTACTCTAGAGCACCTTCAGTTAATATACACCTAGAAGCTGTTATTTTCTAGGTGTTATTTATTTTTACAAATAAAATCCTACCTCCGCATCAAAGAATATTTTCTTTTTTAGCCTTTAGACAGTATGATCTTGCAAGAACATCATAGGCAAAAACTTGAGCTGGAACTTGGCCCTCTGCAATCAGTAAACTACCCATTCCTAGAGCAGCAGTGAACAGCTGCCTGTAATGGAGCTACCATTACTGATATTTATAGACTTCTATTTCGTTTTCCTTCTGATATTATTTTATTTGTCTTGACTGGGCTTTGGTAGCTAGCCCAGAGAAACGTGTACAAAGACAAGAAAAGGCTGATAAAGAACCTCACTCGAGCATGAGAAATCACAAGCTCAAACACACTGTTATCTAGCTCATTGGCTCATTCGCATCATTTGACACATAGGGATCAACAAAAAAGTAAACACATGGATTTTTCAAGCCATGATTTTTCATTCAAAGCCCAACCAATGCCATATCAAACATATGTACTGATCAACTCAATCATTGAAGGTTCCCATATAGCAACAGTTGGAAAGTGGAAAGTGGAAAAAAGACAAGAAAGTGGTATGATCAACTCTTAATGAAAATAATCTCAAGAACTCGCATGAAAGGGCTAAGGCTTTAAAGTAGGTCCAAAATGACCAGAAGAAGCAACCATTCTGATAATATAAGAGTCTTATCTAGATCTCCATTGCAGAAGGCCCTAAGTACTTATTTATCATTCTTTAGGTGACTGTCAAGTTGATGTTCTCCAATATCCCTATGCAGAGGTATTTATGGAATGTATTAGAGCATGAAGAGAGCATGCTCAAGCAAGAGAGAGAAAATGCTTTTATCCACTGACCAAAGAAAAAACCTTGGGCCAGAGTTGCGGGATTAGCCTACATAATAACAAGGTCAGTTGGAAGGCCCGGTTCATTAGGAGCTGGCAATCATCAACATCCAAGATCAGAGAGAATTTCTTATTTCTTTCTTAAGTGAAAGTGAATTCTGTACCAATCAAGTTTTAGTATAGAAAGTTGTTTAAGAACTATTCTTATTGACAATGCAGTTCCTACTTTGTACAGTGCTCAGATTCCTAAAGTTATGAATATGCTAACAGAGAAAAAAGTAACTAAATGAAACATACCAATATCGAACAGATTTGCATTTGGAGCACCGGGTTGTAGATGGAGCAAAGCATCTTGCACATGCCTGAAGTCCATTCTTTGAAAAAGCCATAAGAGAAATAGTATCAGCAGTGGCCATCATTTCTGCTTTAAAAGCTTCTTCCGCAGCCACTTGAGCAAGCAAACTTAACCTCTCTCTCTTCTTTGTGGCCTCACTCCATTTTCCGAGTAAGATGTAAGCAACACAAGGGAGCACAAGCAAGACAAGGAACCATGATGGTATATCAGCTTGCCTTGGCTCAAGCATGTCCCCACCAGCATACTCATGTCCAAAAGCCTCTCAAAATTAGTATTTAGGAGATACTCTTGGAAAGCTACACAAGTCTAAGTATAACATCAGGTGTCAGCAATATGAATTGCGAGACATCTCATGGTCCAGCATCCAAGCCTAACAAGTTCAAAACCAAATTTACAAAATTAACCAAAATCAGAAAATATAATTGCATAGTTCTTATTTTAGTATACAGAATAATTATCAATACCTTAGAATGAAACAAACTATATCAAATTCTTAGTCTGTAACCTGTTCAACCAGAAACTCCCCTTAAACAAGGACAAGCTGTTCTCTTGATCGCTTTCCAGACTTGAAATGTAATGACAGAAAAATTAAAATAAATAACACATGCAAAATTGCAGAGTATGTCAGTTTATCAATGAAAGATCCGAACATAACAAGAAAAAATGCTGGCACTGTAACATTAAGGTCGAAGAAGAAAATCTGGTAAACATGTTTCCTCCAAACCTATTATCACTACTGGTCCAAAGAAGCTAGAGGGGCGGCAGACCTAAGCCCAACTTTGCTTTCTGTTCAACATACAGAAGTATGGCATTTTCAAGCTCATTCCTGGACTAGTGCTGTTTTGACCAAATACACTGCGGAGATTTAGGTTTTGATCGTGCTTTCAGCATCTAGAGAGGTAGAGTCCCAAGAATGTTTACAAGAAGCTTGGAATAGGCACACAGGCTCACGAGTACTTGGTCCAGTTTCAAAAAAGTAAGGTTCCTAAAATTTCTCTCAGCAAGAGGATCAAGTAAAGCTGGGGGCAAGCAATGTACTTGAAGGAAACTAGCCTCTTGTTCTTTACTATTAAGATTGAAATGCCATCAGAAGTCCTCACAGCTCGGTTTCGCACCTTGATTAAACATTCACAGACAGAAGACGGTACATTACAGGAGGGGACAGTGGAGAAGCGTGGTGGAAAACAAAGAACGTTTCTTTTAGCAAGAGGTTTTCTCAAGGATTTCAGAAGCCACTGTACTCAAATCAGCTTGGTCTGCTCACCTTTATGCCACATGTAGCAAAAGCAAACTCCGGGAGACCAAAATGCCAGCGAACCTGATTCCAAAAAGCTAGCAGCAAGAAGACGGCATCGGCGAATGAGGCGTCCGGCTTCTCAGAAGGTGTATTATGGAGGAGTGAATCTTTGGGCTGAAGTCAGTTCCGTTCACTGAATCGTTCCTTCAAACGATATTTAAGAGACCGCATCTCCTTGACCCGTCAAATCGTTCGTATAAACGCAGCCTCTTGAAGGATCAAACTTTTAACTTTATTCTCTTGAAAAATAAAATACCGCATCCCGGGCCGGCCGGGACCCCATTATTAATGGTTTGCAAGAACTAAGGTGTCCTACGTAAATAGCTTACGTCACATTAATAGGCTTCTTTTTATTTAGGTGATAATTTACACCAGAAATTTTTTCTACAAAAGTCGACCACACGTTAATTTGGTAAGATAATAGGATTTGGGACTAAGAGGTTCAGGTTTGAAATCAGGTGTGTGTATAAATAAAAATAAAAATAAAAGATTTTTTTTTAAACAATAGATCATAAATTACATTTAATCCCCTTACACTTACATTTTCTCGAAAAGAAGACAATTCTTGATTTTAGTGTCAAAGTCACTCACATTCTACTTGAACAAGCTACTTCCTAGGTGTTAATGTATTAGATTTATAATTTACAAGACGAATAGATAATTATTAGAGAAGTTATGCTCTCCATAAAATTTATGTTTGCATTGTTTGTTAGAAAAAGATATGTTTTGTTGTGATAAATTTTGGTTGCATATAATATATTAATATTTTTCATATGTTGATGTGCAAAATTGAATAACAAGAAAGTAAAAAGTCTGTAAATTATAATATTAATTAATGATATTATAAAATAGCTAAGTTTCTATATTCCTATATAATGCAACCTCATATAGGCTTTAAAAAAATATTTTTATGCAATAAAATTGAAAAAACATTAGTTGCATAACAATTTCTTTTAGAGAAAAAGTGATGCTAGATTTTATATTTTTGGATCACTCCTTAAGTGATGCTAGATTTTATATTTCAAGTGATGCCACTTGAAAATCACTTAAGGAATGATCCAAGCTTGCATGAAGCAGGTCACTTGAAGTCCACTTAAGGACTAATCCAAGCTTGCATGAAGCATGCCACTTGGAGTCCACTTAAGGACTGATCCAAGCCCACTTAAAGTAGGTTGACTAAAGCTTACTTAAAAGTTGATCCAAGTCCAACAATCCACTAATTGAGAAATGACACCATTTAAGTTAAGAGATCGAAGCACCTATTTAATTAAGCTCTTGACCAAGAAGCCCTAGCCCTCATTTGAAGCGTTCTCACATGGCTTCTCTCTCTCTCTCTCTCTCTCTAAGTAGCCGATTCTCCAACAAGAATATTTGAGAAAGGACTGAATGTCAAAATGGTTGTTTGTGAGCATTAATCGAAGCTTCAATTGTAGATTGATGGAAATATCTTTATCTTCTAATGGGAAGAAAGCCATTGATATGTTAGGTTTGACAAGAAACCCTAATGAGTTCTTCTTATTTGAATCTAATATAAAAAGCTTTTCTTGATGATTAACTAGATGCTTTTGATGAGATATTTGTGAAAAATTGTGAGAAGGATTTGAAGTTGCTTAAGCATTGCTATCTCTATAAGCTTCCATGATACTCTTTGATCTTTGGTGATATTCGGTGATACTCTCTCAAGATCATTTCTTTGTGATCAGACATATTTGTATATACTTGTTTATGTGGTAATTAAACTCTAATCATTATATGCACATAAATTTTGTTGTAAATCTGAAACCCTAGTTTAATGGTATTTAAGGGTTTCATGATTAGAGCTTAGATACTCATTCAATATCTTGAATAAGCTATTTGATTAGCAATACCCTTCATAAACTTCACACTATTTAAGGATTTGTTGTTATAATAAGGTTAAGTCAGTCTTTCATTGTAAATAGTGATTGGTGTAAGTACTTGAGGAGGAGTTGGAAAGTTTAAGAGAATGTTTTCTATTACTTAGTAAGTAAAGAGAACTTCAACTTGTTGAGTTGGAAGAAGAAAATGGTGGAAGTAAGTGAAAAGGGCTGAACTATTGTGAAAAATTTATGTCTATCTTTGTTGTTTGTATGTGTTTTATCTTACTACTTATATTCATCTATTTCATTCTATTTGCTTCTATTACAAGTGTTTAAAGATCAATTGATAAACATAACTTAAGATAACCAATTCAACCCCCTTCCCCCCTTCTTGGTTAGCCATTATACCTAACATTGTTGAACAAAGTGTTTTATACTTATAAATTTGTTCTAAATCTAAATGACAAATAACTTTTGCCTTTTGATTTTTGTTTTATACCAATATATTACAATGAAAAATCTACAATCATTAGTTGGAGCTTTGAAACTTAAATGAAATTAAGTTGAAACTTCCTAGAATATAAATGTTTTCCTTAACTAGGAAAAAATAGTTTGTCTTTTTTTTTTTTTTAGAAATGATAAAGTCAAGTCCTTTTTCTCTTTTAAGTAATTCATTTTATTTTATTTTTACTATAATAGCTTTTATATTGTAGTCATTATTTCTTTGGCCTTATGTTATATATATGATGTTCGAAGATGTGGAGCTAAGGTGGTAGCCACATCCATGTGCTGCCACATTAAAACCAAGCATGCAGCACGGCCCTGCATGCCTTGCACAATGCCTATAGCACCACTATAGGCATTCCCTCTGAGTTGTCTCTGCACATACTATAGTGACAACTCCTTCACATAACCACTAAGCACCACCGAGAGCATCTTTTCCCTGTTTATAAATAGGGCTCCATTGTATACAAGATACTTATCTTGGGATCAATTTCTCCCACTTGTAATGTTGGGTTTCCTTTTGCTCATCAATAAATGAGAACTTTTTCCAATTTCTATTTCATTTATCAAGCTTATGCAAGTATTTTGACATGGCGTCGAGAGCTTGGGTTTAAAAACTTTTTTTTTTCTCTTGGTTTTAATTTTGATTCTAAAGAAATGCTTATACTTAGATTGTACTGCTTTCTTTTCCAGTCTTGTCTCTATGTTTCGAGAGCTTTTCCTAAACTATTCCTGCAATGTTGGTGAACCTAGGGTTTCTATGAGTTTTCCGATGACTTTGTGAAGATGACGATCTCAATGACATCGTTCTCACTTTCTCTTAGTCCAAAGATGCCACATGGCCTTACAACGCAATGACACCTTGCTAATACAATGTTGTTTTGCTCCTCAAATGTGAATGATGCCATCTTGATTAGTGAAGTTCAACATTAGTGGATCTTAAAGCTATCTAGTTCTCGTGGCATACCTCAACCTCATTGATCCAGAACATTGCATTGCCTTACAATGCAATGACATTCCTTTATTAAAGTACGATGAAGTTTTGCCCTTTAACGTGAATGATGCCATGAAAAAGTGCTTAAAACGATGCTGCTTGCATTTAAGCCAAGTGATGTTGTATCACTTAAACGATCGTGACATTGTTGATTCAACAACAACGTCATTTTCATTGTCTACAGTCTAAATGAAAGCATTTTAGACTCCACCACTATGACTTCCCAGATGGAAAAATCTGGTAGCCAATCTAGTGATGTACCTTATATGTTCTGCCATTCCAAAGCAATGGAAAGGGTCCACACCTCTACAAACCCCTCTTACCACTTCGCCACTACATTAGCCAAATCCCTAAATTGAAGCTAGGGCACAAACCTTAGATTACACTAATCTACTTTATTTGCTAATTGAAGACACCAATTCAGCCACATTAGTTAGGGTAAAGCTCACCAACACTGCCAATTACGCAATTAAACAAGAAAGGATGATAATTTCCCTTTCAATCAAGAACAAATTAGTTTTTGTTAACATGTCTTACAATTGACTCAAACCCAACTTGCCAACCAAAATTCTTTGGGAACACTACAATTCAATGTGTGATGGCTAGATTTTGAACTCCATCTCCAACCACCTCTATAAAGGCATGATCTATAGCTAAACCATCGTTGAAATACAAGCAAAACTCTGAGCTTGATACTACTAGGTCGACTTGTCTAGGGTTTTTGACCTTGTGAATGAATTATGCTTAATTCGTTAAGGGGGAGAGCCAATTTTTGCATATTTTAGATGATTGAAGTATCTTTGGAACAATTTGATACCCCAATTAAGTCAAAATCATCGAAGATTGCCACTTTTTATCCATGGAAGCTCCATGAAGATAATATGAAGTTTTATCAATTGCTTTGAGGCCTTGATGATTGCTATTTGCCATTAAGGGAGCAAATTCTTGTAATGCAACCTCTTTCAGACCTTATGAAGACCTACTCGATCATCTGCAATGCATAATACTGCTAGAGCATGTCGAGGAAGATGGTCAAAGAACACACCTTTGTTACAATGAAAAGTAGCTTTGACGTGATGAGTCTAGATGTGTGCAAAGGCACTATTGTGGCCAACACACTTTTAGGGATGAAGTTGGGCGCTAGTTTTGTTACTGAAAATGACACATTTACGCTTAAAGTAGTGCAAAATGACAGGTTTGTTTAGTTTGGGGCAAAATGACAAATGTGACCTTTGTGGGAAGAAGGGGCATAAAAAGGAGAAATGTTATTAGGTGATGGGCTTGCAATGTGAATATTGCAAAGGAAATGGGCATGAACATAAAGAATGCTATAAATTGCAGGGTTTTCCACTCAAACATAAAAATTATAAAGAAGAAGCAAAGGTTAATTTTGTGATAGACAATTCTGATAATTTTTTCAGCACCAAGACTAACTACCAATGCTTCCTAGCACTCATGGATGAGGAGCATGACTAGCAAAGTCATGCACATATGGCATGTACCTTTAACTTTATTAATCAATGTTGGATTATTGATAGTGGTGCTAGTAATCATATTACTGTAAATTTCAACTACCTAAAATCCGCTATGTCATATGCATCTATGTCTAAGAAGTCAAATTTTAAAATACTAGAAACATCTACATAATGCTATGGTTACAAATACTAGAAACATCTACATATCCAAATATCTAAAATTATATAGTCTTATACTCACAAGATTTCAAGTTCAATCTTATATATGTATCCAAATTTTGCCATGAAAGTAATTATCGCACCATATTATGTCAATTTTTGTGTATTTCAAGACCATTCGATGTGTGAAGTCAAGGGACTAGGTAAGATGAGAAATGGACTTTATCATTTTGCCACATGCCTTAATAGAAAAAGCCCCTCTAGTTATGACACATGTTATGTTAATGTTTTATCAAGTTGTACCCTTTCAAATTCCAAACTTTAGCATTATAGGCTCAAACATTTGTTTGATGCCAAGTTTAAATTTATCAATGATTTGAATTTCAAAAATATTTCTCATGATGAGTATTGTTCGATTTGTCCACTTACGAAAAAAACTTGCAATTCTTTCAATTTACGAGACAATATAGTGAAACAACTTTTTGACCTAATCCATGTTAATGTCTGGAGACCATATAAGACACCCAATCATGATGGGTTGAGATATTTTCTCATAATTATAGATGACTTCTCTAAAGGAACATAGACTTAAAGTCAAGAGTGAAACCTTTTCATGACTAAAAGAATTTCTCAACTTAGTAAGAAATCAATTTGACATTACAGTCAAATGAGTAAGAACTGATAATGCATTAGACTTCTTTAATCACCATGTGAAGAATCTATTTTCATCATGAAGGATTACACATGAAAGTTTATATGTACACACCCCTTAATAGTATGGTGTTATGGAATGCAAACACCGTCACATTTTAGATGGTGTACAAAAACTAAAATTTCAAAGAAACATGTCCATTAGGTTTTGGGGGAATGCATACTTGCATCAACCTATCTTATAAATAGAATTTCCTCTGTGCTACATGGAACTACACCATTTGAGAAACTCTTTGGCAAACCACTAAAGATTTCTCACCTCAAAGTTTTTGGTTTTATTTGCTATGCCACTGTGGTCAGACACAAAGACGACTTTACTGCACGAGCTATTCCTAGCATACTCATGGAATATGCTTAAGGGTGTAAGGTTTAATGGCTAACCAATAAAGGGGGGTTGAATTGGTTATCTAGGTTTCTTTTCTTTATTTATGGATTCAATCAAATATCAAGAATAAAGCATACAAACATATAAACAAAAAAAGAGATGTATACAATTTTACATGGTGGTTTGGCCCTTGTTACCTACTTCCACCCTTTTTTCCTTTAACATAGTTGGTTGAAGTCTACTTTACTTTAAAGTTAGGAGAATAACCCCTCCTACACTTTCCAATGCCTCCTCAAGGAGTTAAGTGATCCACAGTTATAATGGAAAGGTTGAACCAACCTTAATACAACATAAAATCCTCAAATGTGTAATGTTTGTGAGGAATATTGCTTATTAGTGAGCTAATTGAAGATATACAAATTCAATTCAAGCTTTAAACATGAAACCCCCAATTATCTCAAGGTTAGGGTTTTGGATTTATAAAGTAGTTTATGTGTAAATGATAATCTAAGCTTAATTAGCACATAAACAACTAAATCTAACAGTGAATATTCACAAGAATATTAAAGTATAAGAATATCACCGAAGATTTGAACTTTTTGTATAGATCTATGAAGAATGCTGTGAATGTGTAAGTTCCAATGTTTTCTTAATATTTCAACATATTTTGTCCAAAGGCACTTCAGAACTCTCAAGAGCATCTCTTTATAGAAGATATGAATCAAACTAGCTTTCTAAGGTTTTTGTTCAAAGCTAAGAAGCCCGTTGTGAATTTTTTGGTTGAGACTTGATAGAAGCTCCATCAAACAATAGTATAGACAACAATTTGATCATTCTTATGACCATTCTGACAACTTATAACTTTAGATTTCTTTCCATTGGAGAATTGGTGATAGAGAGTGAGGCGAAAGAAAGGAGGCAGACAGGTTGGTCACTTTTTCACACCATGATACCTTAAGAGAGTTCCTCTTAAGTTAAACAACATCGCAACCACTTGTTGAACTAGCGGATGGGTTGAGATTTTTCCCAAGGACTTGATCCACTTGCATAATGATCTTCATTTAAGCGTGGACTAGCTAATTAAAATCAAGAATCGTGATCTTGATTTTTTGGCCTTTGTAGTATGATTCTTGAATCACATGTACCTACAATTACATAAATCCAAGTATCATTTTTCTTTTAAAATACTCAAACATTTCTTTAGCTCTATTTCATACAAGACATTTTTCAAGGTATTGTATGAGGTCAATTTATGAAAGAATGTAGGAACCAATTACTTTATAATATCATTTATTGATTTTATAATTTACACACCTATTACTTCCTTGATGTTTAATATTGCACATAATCATATGAAAAATATTTTTACAAACATTATATGCAACCAACATTTTGTCACAACAAAACACACATTTTTCCAACAATCTCCCCTTTTTTTATAATGACAAAATTTACAAAGTTTGAGCATATAATAACACATGTATAATAGCACATGTCATCAAGCTAATGATCATGATTTGCACTTAAGATATGGCATGTTCATGTTCATTTGTGCAAGTGATGTATATGGCAATCAATAATATGTCAATAACATGTTTTTCATTTAGCATAGCAATATGTTTTTCATCATGGCAGCCAATCATGAATAAATATGTGCTTTTCCAAACATTATCCCACTTTCTGCACTACAAGTCAGAAATAGAACATTCATGTGCTAAAAGAAACATTTATTCATACGCTGAATGCTACGTTTGCTACCTTTCATGCTATCTTTGCTATAACATTTATTCATGTGCTAAACGCTATCTTTGCTGTCTTTCTCCCCCTTTTTTTCATAAGCAAAAAATGATAAACATATGGCATAGGTGAAGTGATAGGAAGCAAAATAAGAGCTATGAATGAGTGCATGAAGACTAACTTGATCAGAAGACTTGGGTACATAGTGCTCCCCTTCAAGGTAAGAGCTCGGGTGGAAAAATAAAAATATAGAGGAGAACAAAGCACATTCAAGAAATATATACAAGTAGTGACATGCCAAGCTCTCTTTGGAGAGTATAAAATCTTTCTTTATCTAAGGGTTTGGTGAAAATATCAGCCAATTTTTGATCAGTACGCACAAATTCAAGGGTAATGTCATTTTTCTACACATGATCTCTAATTTCAATATGCTTGGTTTTAGAGTGCTGTATAGGGTTCTTTGTCAAATTTATAGCACTAGTGTTATCATATTTTAATGGGACATTTGAAGAATTAATACCATGGTCTTTTAATTGTTGTTTGATCCACAAAATTTGAGCATAACAGCTAGCAGCAACAATATATTTAGCCTCAGTGGAGGATAATGCTACACTATTTTGCTTTTTAGCATACCAAGAAACAAGCATGTTCCTAAGAAAGTGGAAAACACCACTTGTACTCTTCCTATCTATTTTACAACCAATATAATTAGAATCATTAAACGCATGGAGATCTAGAGTTGTATCTCTAGAATACCAAATTTCTAGATTGACGGTTTCTTTTAAATATCTAAATATTCTCTTAATCATAGTCAAGTGTTGTTCTTTAGGATTAGGTTGATATCTAGCACACAAGCACACACTAAACATGATATCAGGTCGAGAAGCAGTCAAGTACAACAAAGAACCAACCATTCCTCTATAAAGTTTTAAATCTACACTAATCCCTTGTTCATCATGTGATAAAGATATGGATGTACTTATAGGAGTGTCTATCAGCTTAGCATCATGCATTTTGTATTTCTTGAGTAGTTTATTTGTATATTTAGTTTGACTTATAAAGATTCCTTTACTAGTTCGTTTTATTTGCAAACTTAAAACGTATGTTAATTCACCCATCAAACTTATATCAAATTCATGTTGCATAGAATTAGCAAATTGTTCACACATAGTAGAATTTGTGGAACCAAACACAATATCATCAACATATATTTGAACAATTAAATATATTTTCCTTGTGATTTAATGAACAAGGTATTATCTACTTTACCTTTCCTAAATCTAGTTTTAATTAGGAAAGTACTTAATTTGTCATACTAGGCTCATGGGGCTTTTTTAAGTCCATATACAGCTTTGGAAAGCTTAAACACATGATTTGCACAAGTTGGATCTTCAAATCTAGGTGGTTGTTTAACATATACTTCTTTTACAATGCCATTCAAAAATGCACTCTTTACATTCATTTGAAAAGGGTAAAATTCATACAACTAGTAAAAGCAAGAAACATTCAAATTACTTCTAATATAGCTACCGGTGCAAAGGTTTCACCATAATCAATTCCTCCTTCTTGACTATATCCTTGTGCAACTAATCTATCCTTATTTCTAGTTATGATTCCATTTTCATCTAGCTTATTTCTATACACCCATTTTGTTCCAATTACTAGGTGATTGTGTGGTCTAGGAACTAGGTTCCAGACTTTACTCTTTCAAATTGATTTAGTTCTTCTTGCATAACAAGAAACTAGTTTTCTTCTTCAAGGGCCTCTTTTATTTTCTTTGGCTCAATTTGAGAGAAGAAAGCTTGATGTTCACATGTGTTATGATATCTAGATCTTGTGTTGACTCTATTTGTGAGATCTCCCAAGATATGTTGTTGATCTACCGAACTTCTAACTTTAGGGAAAGAAAAATATCTTGTATCTAACTCCCCCTCAACTCTAGGTATACTTATTTCATTATATCCTTGTTCATTTGAACTCGGATCAAAATCATCTTCAAATTTTACACAAATAGATTCTTCTACCACTAGAGTTCTTTTATTGGAAACTCCATATGCTTTGTTAGTATGAGAATAACCAAGAAATATGACCTCATCACTCTTGGAATCTAACTTCCCAAGTGACTCTTTATCATGATTTAATACAAAACATTTACTCCCAAACACATGAAAGTATGAAATGTTGGGTTTCTTACCAAAGAATAGTTCAAATGGAGTCTTTTTCAAGATTGGTCTTAAAAATTCTTGATTTGAAATGTAACACATTGTACTTATAGCTTCTCCTCAGAAATTTTTAGGAAGATTGTACCCACACATCATAGTCTTAGCCATTTCTTGAAGTGTCCTATTTTTCCTTTCTACAACACCATTTTGTTGTGGTGTTTTAGGTGATGAAAAATTGTGAGAATTACCATTCTTGGAGTAGAATTTCTCAAATAAGTGGTTATCAAATTCACCACTGTGATTTGTCCTAATCTTAACTATAGTAAGATCTTTTTCATTTTGAATCATTTTAGAGAAATCAACAAATTTCTCAAATACTTCATCTTTCCTACCAAGTAGATATACCTATGTATATTTTGTGTAATCATCTACTATGGCTAAGGCATAATACTTACCACTTATGGTAGCCATTCTCAAAGGATCAAATCAATCCATATGTATGAGTTCTAAAGGTCTTGATGTAGACACCATTTTCTTTGGTTTAAAGCTACTTTTTGTGTGTTTACCATTTGCACATGCATCACACAATTTCTCTTTATTAAAATTTAGTTTAGGTAATCCCTTAACTAAACCATTCTTGAATAGTTTTTCTATCAACCCTAAACTAGCATGTCCAAGTTTTCTATACCACAGCTAAGCATCAACATTATGATTTATAATCAAACATGCATGTTCATTTGTTAATTTACTAAGATCAAGCACATAAATATTATCTTTTCTTTTTTCAACAATTCTCACATTAATTTCAACATTTTCAGCAAGAAAAAGTTCTTTTCCAAATTTGATTTTGAAATCATTATCACACAATTGCCTTATGCTTAGCAAGTTAAACTTCAACTCGTTAACATGCAATACATCAGATATAAGAAGGGTTTTCGGGTTGCCTATGTTAAAAATCATGTGTTTGTATGTTTTGATTGAGAAAAATTTTATTATATTTGAATATATGTTGAATATATGAAATTGTGTACACATATTAAAAATTAAAGGAAGTAAAAGGTGTGCAAATTATAATATCAATTAATGATATTATAAAGTAGCCGAGTTCTTACATTTTATTATTAAAAAATAAAATATGAAGCCAATTTGATTTACTCTATGAATATCTTATTTAATAGCTTAATTCATGTTATTGGCTATATTAAAAGAATTTTGATACTTGGAATTGGTGTGCTTATAGGTACACTTGAAAAGCAAACATTGGAGTATACATCTTCATTGGACCGACTATATATCTATATGGTACATGAAACTTATATATATGTATATATATGGCCCGTGAGAAGTAAGGCTAGCCTGTGAAGTTGAGGCCCAACCATGAGAAGCAAGGTGAGCCCGTGAGGATTGAAGCCCAACGCTTGTCACTTATGCAAAACAACAGCGTCTTGAGTAGATAAGAGCTTAAGCTCTTATGATCGAACTCATCTGAAGCCTTAGCCACACATTCGACTAAAGCTGCCCTCCTCCTCTCGATCTCTCTCTCACGATGTCAACTCCAATGGGAAGAATGTTGAGGCGACTGAGTGTTAGAATGGCTATTTTACTGGAAAATCACCATCTGTAGCAATATGATGTCATGTCTATCAAATCTCAATGGAAGGAGTTCAAAAAGGTTTGAACTAAAACCTTAATGAGTTCAACGTTTGAATATCTGTTATAAAAGAGAGCTTTAGATGAATATTTTGGTGATGCTGAGATATATTCTTACTGATTTGATCAAAAGAGATAAAAGCCCTCATTGATTTGCTCTTGCTGCCATGTTCGTTAATAATTGAAGGAAAAGAAAATCTTCAGTGATATTCCCTAAACTCGTTATCTTGTGAATATCATTTGGTAGATTGATCTTTGTATGTACTAGATTATTTATAACATTATTTGCACATAAAGATTATTGTAAATTTGAAACCCTAGATTTGTGAAATTGGGGCTTTCATGATTAGAGCTTGAATTAACTATGTATACATTCAATTAGCTCTTTGATAAGCTTAAATCCTCACCCATATCATATATTTGAGGAATGAGCTTGATGTATTAAGGTTTTTATAAACCTAATTCTGTAATCGTGAGTTGTATAACTCCTTTAGAGGAGTTGCAGGTTGAAGGAGAGGTGCTCTCCTTGTTTGAAGTAAAGTAGACTTCAACTTAGTTTAAGTTGAAGGAGAAGAGGGTGGAAGTAGGTGAAAAGTGCCGAACTACCATGAAATTCTTGAGTGTGAATTTTTTGATCTGACTTATTTTCTTATGCTTTGATATTACTATGATCTTTAATCTTGTTGTTATTTCTAATCAAGAAATCAAAAAAGAAAAATTATTTAAATTAGCTAATATTCAAAATATCCAATTCAACCCCCCTTCTTGGATAGCCATAAAACTTTACAATTGGCATCTAGAGCCAGGTTCTCTGATTCAAAGGCTTAATATTCTAAAGTAGATCCATTTACATGGCTATGGAGAAAAGAGTAGCTGTTATGGGGTATAATAAACCACCTTTGTTTGATGGGATAAATTATAGACATTGGAAGCAACTTATGCAAGTCCTCATTGTTGGTCAAGACCCTGAAGCTTGGCAGATAATCAAAAAGGGTATTACTTTACCCGAAACTAATTAATGGAGTAAAAATGAAGCTAAAATCATGGTAATAAATGCTAAGGCTATGAACATGATTTATAGTGGGTTGAAAGCTCATGAATTCAATAAAGTGTCATCTTGCCTCATGGGCAAGGAAATATGGGATAAATTAGAAGTCATATTCGAAGGTACAAAAAAGGTTAAGTCATCTAAGGTAACCATGCTCACTCACGACTATGAACTGTTTACTATGCTTGAATTTGAAACTATTGGTGACATGTTTGGTAGATTTACAGAAACAACATCTGAACTTAGGTTGCTAGGTAAGACTTACACAAATGAAAAAATGGTTAGAAAAATGCTAATATCTCTACCTGATAGATAGGATCCTAAGAAAATGGCCATAGAAGAAGCACATGATCTAGATAGTCTAACCTTAGATGATCTACTAGGATCACTAAAGACTCATGAAATGTAATTAATTAGGAGGGTAAAAGAAAAGGAGAATAGAAGGTTACTTGCTCTAAAAGTAGAAATAGAAAAGACTGAAGAAGTTGAGTCCAAAAATGATGAGATTGTTCTTATAGCTAGAAGATTTAGAAAATATCTCAAAAAGGGTCTAGGAAGAAATAGAGGACAACCTAGCAGAAATGAAACATATGAATCTAGGGATAACTTATGTTACAAGTGTAGAAAACTTAGACATATCAAGGCTGATTGTCCCTCACTCAAGAAGAAGAACAATAAAGGAAAGAAGAAGGCAATGATTGCTACTTGGGATGATGAGAGCTCCTCATCAAATGAAGAAGAACAAGAAGAAGTTACCCACCTCTACTTAACCACAAATGCAACAATAGAAGAACTTGAGGTAAGTGATTCTGAACCCAAAACAAATCTTAGTGGTGACATTGAAATTGCCTTTTTTGATTTGGTTGAATATGCAACAAAAATGAAAGAAAAATATAAGAAGATGAAGGCTAAATATAAATCTGCAAAAGTTAAAACTGAAAATGACAAACTTGACATGACGTTATCTATGACTTGCATGCATGAAAATACTTCTAAGAATATTTCTGTTAAGACTAATACATGCTCTATGATTAATACTTACTCTCATAAGCATGATGATGCATCAAAAATAGTATGTGAAAACTAAGACATAATCAGGCTCAACATGAAAATTCTAGACTTAGAAAAAGAAAAATATGAGATTCAAATGAAACTGGATGAAACTAATATATTATTACACAAGTTTACAATAGGTAGCAACTTGTTAAATAATATGTTAAAATCACAAAGAGGTGTATACAATAAAGCTAGTGTAGGATACAATTCTTTGAAAGACACAAAAACACCTACAAATTTCTTTGATAATAAGAAATGTGAATTTTTGTTGTATTATAATTGTTCTTACTATAAATATATTGGTCATTCATTCGATACATGTCCAGTTAGATTTAGAAAAACATACAAGATCAGAAAAGTATGGATGCCTAAGAAGATGGAAAATGCAATAAAAATTAACACTTATGGACCTAAAGAAAAAAGGGTACCAAGATCTCCAACACAAATTTTTGTTTTTGCAGGATATGAGCATGAACATAGACAAGAAAAAGAATAAAAAACTATGGATTCTGGACAGCGGATGTTCCCGTCATATGACTGGGATGATGGAGCTCTTCTCAACATTTGAGTTGAAGTCCAAAGGTACTGTATCTTTTGGAGATAACTCCAAAGGAAGAATTAAAGGTATAGGCACCATAGGTAACCCGAAATCCCTTCTCATATATGATGTGTTGTATGTTGATGAATTGAAATTTAATTTATTGAGTATAAGTCAATTGTGTGATAATAACTTCAAAATCAGATTTGGAAAAGAACTTTGTCTTGTTAAAAATTTGGAAAATAATGTGAGAATCATTAGGAAAAGAAAAGATATTATCTATGTGCTTGATTTTAGTAAATTAACAAATGAACAAACATGCTTGATTGTTAATAAAAGTGTTGATGCTTGGTTGTGGCATAGAAAACTTGGTCATGCTAGTCTAGGACTATTAGAGAAACTATCTAAGAATGGTTTAGTTAGAGGACTACCCGAGCTCACATTTGATAAAGATTAGTTATGTAATGTTTGTGTGAAAGGGAAGCATATCCAAAGTAGTTTTAAGCCAAAGTTAATGGTGTCTACTTCAAGACCATAAGAATTGATACATAAGGATCTGTTTGGTCCTTTAAGAATAGCTACTATGAATGGAAAATATTATGACTTAGTCATAGTAGATGATTGTACTAGATATACTTGGGTATATCTACTTGCTAGGAAAGATGAAGCTTTTGAGAAATTTGTTTATTTCTCTAAATGGTCCAAAATGAAAAAGATCTTACCATAGTTAAGATTTGGACAGATCATGGTGGTGAGTTCAAAAAATTACCTTTTTGAGAAATTCTATTTTGGAAATGGCATATCTCACAATTTTTCAGCACTTAGGACACCATAACAAAATGGTGTTGAGAAAGGAAAAATAGGACACTTGAAGAAATGGCTAGAACCATGAGGTGTGAATACAATCTTTCTAAACATTTTTGGGGAGAAGCTATAAGTACAACTTGCTATATCTCAAATAGAGCATTCTTAAGACCAGTCTTGAAAAAGACTCCATTTGAGTTACTATTTGGTAGAAAACCCAACATATCATACTTTCATGTGTTTGGAAGTAAATGCTTTGTTTTAAACCATGGAAAAGAGTCACTTGGAAAACTTGATTCTAAGAGTGATGAGGCCATATTTCTTGGTTACTCTCAAACTAGCAAAGCATATAGAGTTTTCAATAAGAGAACTCTAGTCGTTGAAGAGTCTATTCATGTAAAATTTAAGGATGATTCTGATCTAAACTCCATTGAACAAAATGCAAATGATAAGTATGCATCCATTGAGGGAAAGTTAGACTCAAGAGAATTTACCTTTCTAGAGTAAGAAATGAAGTAGATCAACAACATATTCTAGGAAATCCTGTAAATAGTGTAAGTACACGGTCTAGATATCACAACACATGTGAACATCAAGCTTTCTTATCTCAAATAAAGCCAAAGAAAGTAGATGAAGTTCTTGAAGATGAAAGTTGGTTTCTTGCTATGCAAGAAGAATTAAATTAGTTTGAAAGGAGCAAAGTCTAGAAATTAGTTCCAAGACCACAAAACCACTCGGTCATAGGAACCAAATGGGTGTTCATAAACAAATTAGATGAGTGTGGGACCATTACCAAAAACAAAGCTAGATTAGTTGCATAAGGATATAGTCAAGAAGAAGGAATTGACTATGATGAAATGTTTGCTCTTGTAGCTAGATTAGAAGCCATTAGAATGCTGCTTACTTTTGCTTGCTATATGAACTTTACACTTTTTCATGTAGATGGAAAAAGTGCATTCTTAAATGGTGTGGTCAAGGAAGAGGTTTATGTGAAACAACCACCTGGATTTGAAGATCCCACATGTCTAGATCATGTATTTAAGCTTTTTAAAACTTTATATGGGTTGAAACAAGCCTTACGAGCTTGGTATGACAAGTTGAGTACATTTCTATTAAACACAAATTTTAGAAAAAGGAAGGTAGATAATACATTGTTTATTAAGACACAAGGGAAAGAGATTTTGATTGTCCCAATCTATGTTGATGATATTGTGTTCAGTTTTACAAATTCTCTTATGTGTGAACAATTTGCAAATTCTATGAAACATGAGTTTGAGATGAGTATGATGGGTGAATTAAATTATTTTCCTGGACTCCAAATTAAACAAACACCTAAAGGAATATTTATAAGTCAAACTAAATATACCAAGGAATTACTTAAGAAATACAACATGCATGATTCTAAACCAATAAATACTCCCATGAGCACATCTCCATCTTTGTCATATGATAATGTTGGAGTTGGTATTGATTTAAAATGTATAGAGGCATGATTGGTTCCTTAAAACTACCTTTCGGCCAGATATTATGTTTAATGTTCGTTTATGTGCACGGTTTGAATCTAAGCCCAAAGACAACATTTAAATGTTAAAAGGATCTTTCGGTATCTAAAAGATACAATCACATTAGGCATTTGGTATTCAAGAGACACTATGTTTGATTTACATGCATTTAGTGATTCTAACTATGCTAGCTATAAAATAGATAGAAAAAGTACAAGTGGTACATGTCAATTTAAAGGCTGTTAAAAGGATTTTTAGGTATCTAAAAGATACAACACATTAGGCATTTCGTATTCAAGAGACACTATGTTTGATTTACATGCATTTAGTGATTCTAACTATGCTGGTTGTAAAATAGATAGAAAAAGTATAAGTGGTACATGTCAATTTCTAGGACATATGTTGGTTTCTTGGCACTCTATGAAACAAAACAGCGTTGCTTTTTCTTCCACTGAGGTAGAATACATAGTTGTGGCTAGTTGTTGTGCTCAGATTCTCTGGATGAAACAACAATTAGAAGACTATGGTCTTTCTTTTACTAAGATTCCATTGAAGTGTGATAATACCAGTGCAATAAATCTCACCAAAAATCTGATACAACATTCTAAAGCCAAACATATAGAAATAAGATATCACTTCATTTGTGACCATGTTGAAAAATCTGATATATCTATTGAATTTGTTGAGACTCACCAACAACTTGCTGATATTTTTACCAAACCATTGGATAATGAAAAGTTCTCTACTCTCCGAAGAGAGCTTGGTATATGTCTGCTTAATGATATTGCTTAAACTCTATGAGCTATTTTTTTCTCTACGCCCTGCTTGTGTGTTCTTTATTCAGTTCCTATCCTGAGGGGGAGCACCATCTATACATCCGAACTAGGTCAGACCTTTGCTACCATACTCTTCATTTTTATCCATCTTTCTCACTTATCTTCCACCATGCTGTTCTTTTTGCTAATATCAAAAAGGGTGAGAGAGTACATTGTAGCATATGTATGTTCCATTTTTTACTTTCAGTGCAAAATGTGGGATAAACTCTCTTACACCTTATTGTGTGCATAAACATACTTGCTATGATGAACATGCCTTGATGAATATCTGTGTAGACATGTATATGCTTACCATAGTTATGCATTCATACATTGTTGGGATACATGATTATGCAATCTTTATGCCACCCAAGTAGTAACATGTGCTAGCTGGTTAGATTCAATATGAAAATTTTGTCATCATCAAAAAGGGGGAGATTGTTGAAAATCATGTGTTTGTATGTTTGATTGAGAAAAATTTTATTATATTTGAATATATGTTGAATATATGAAATTGTGTGCACATATTAAAAATCAAAGAAAGTAACAGGTGTGTAAATTATAATATTAATTAATAATATTATAAAGTAGCCGGGTTCCTACATTTTATTATCAAAAAATCAACTATGAAGCCAATTTGATTTACTCTATGAATATCTTATTTAAAAGCTTAATTCATATTATTGGCTATATTAAAAGAATTTTGATACTTGAAATTGGTGTGCTTATAGGTACACTTGAAAAGCAAACATTGGAGTATACCTTTGTTGGACCGACCATATATCTATATGGGTACATGAAACTTATATATATGTATATATATGGTCCGTGAGAAGTAAGGCTAGCCTGTGAAGTTGAGGCCGAGCCGTGATAAGTGAGGCGAGCCCATGAAGATTGAAGCCCAATGCCTGTCACTTATGCAAAATGGTAGCGTCTTGAGCAGATAAGAGCTTAAGCTCTTATGATCGAACTCATTTGAAACCTTAGCTACACATTCAACTAAAGTTGCGCTCCTCCTCTTGATCTCTCTCTCACAACGCCAACTCTAACGGGAAGAATGTTGAGGCGACTGAGTGTCAAAACGGCTATTTTGCTGGAAAATTAGCATCTGCAGCAATATGATGTCGTGTCTATCAAATCTTAATGGAAAGAGTTTAAAAAGGTTTGAATTGAAACCCTAATGAGTTCAATGTTTGAATATCTGTTATAAAAGGGAGCTTCGAATGAATATTTTGGTGTTGTCGAGATATATTCTTGCTGATTTGATCAAAAGAGATAAAAGCCCTCATTGATTTGCTCTTGTTCCCATGTTCGTTAATATTTGAAGGAAAAGAAAATCTGCAGTTATATTTCCTAAACTCGTTATCTTGTGAATATCATTTAATAGATTGATCTTTGTATGTGCTAGATTATTTATAACATTATTTGCACATAAAGATTACTGTAAATTTGAAATCCTAGATTTGTGAAATTGGGGCTTTCATGATTAGAGCTTGAATTAACTCCGTATACATTCGATTAGCTCTTTGATAAGCTCAAATCCTCACCCATATCATATATTTGAGGAATGAGCTTGATGTATTAAGGTTTTTAAAGACCTAATTCTATAACCATGAGTTGTATAACTCATTTTGAGGAGTTGCAGGTTGAAGGAGAGGTGCTCTCCTTGTTTAAAGTAAAGTAGACTTCAACTTGGTTTAAGTTGAAGGAGAAGAGGGTGTAAGTAGGTGAAAAGTGCCGAACCACCGTGAAATTCTTGAGTGTGAATTTTCTGATTTGACTTATTTTCTTATGCTTTGATATTACTATGATCTTTAATCTTGTTGTTATTGCTAAGCAAGAAATTGAAAAGGAAAAATTATTTGAATTAGCTAATATTCTAAATATCCAATTCAACCCCCCATTCTTGGATAGCCATAAAACCTTACAACCTATGGTGCCTATACCCCTGATTCTTCTTTTGGAGTTATCTTCAAAAGACATGGTGCCTCCGAACCTTAACTCAAGTGTTGAGAAGAGCTCCATTATCCCAGTCATATGTCATGAACACTTGCTGTCCAAAATCCATAATTGTTGGCATTTCTTGTTGTCTATATTCACACTTAAGGCCTACAAAAACAAATGTTGAAGTGTTTGGTACCCTTTTTTCTTTGGGTTTATGAATGTTAGTTGTCTTTAATCTAGTTACATCTTTAGGCATCCAAACCTTTTTAACATTGTATGACTTCCTTAATCTAATGGGACATGTATCAAAAGAATGACCAATATAATTGCAATAAGAACATTTATAATGCAATGGAAATGTACAGTCCTTTTTGTCAAAAAAATTTGTAAAAGATTTTGAATTCTCACATGAATTATATCCTATACTAGCTTTGTCAAAAATGCCTCTTTGTGATTGTAACATCTTATCTAGCATGTTACTTCCTTTTGTAAATTTTTTTAACAATAAGATGATATTATCTAATTTAGCTTGTATGTCTAATTTTTCTTTTTTCTAGTTCACATATCCTCAAGTTAAGACTTTCTAAATCTTTGTTCATGCAAACATTTCCTATACTATCAACATGCTTATATTCAGAAACAGAACATGCATAAGTTTTAAAGCATGTATTAGCTTTCATGGATATATCTTCAGATGCATCAAGACTTGCATATTTAACCAATGTTGATAAAACTATAATAGATTTATCAATCACAAATTTAGTATTTTCAAAAATATATTTAGCTCTTAATTTTCTGTATTTATCCTTTATTTTGCTTGCATATTCAACCAAATAAAAAAAAGCAATTTCTATATTACCATTGAGATCAATTTCTGGTTTAGAATCATTTACCTTAAGTTCTTCTTCTACGATTGCATTTGTGGTTAAGCAAAGGTGAACAACTTCTTCTTGTTGTTCCTTTTGTTAAGAGGAGCTTTCATCATCGTAGGTAGCAATCATTGCCTTTCTCTTACCTTTGTTCTTCTTCTTTTTAAGTAGAGGACAATCAGCCTTGATATGTCTGGTCTTTCTACACTCAAAACACAAGTTATCTTTAGAATCATATGTTTCTTTCTTCCTAGGTTGTCCCACATGTTGACCTAAACCCTTTTTTAGGAACTTTCTAAACCTTCTTGCTATTAGAGCAACCTCATCACTTTCAGACTATCTTTTCAATTTTTTCTACTTCTACCTTTAGAGTGAATGATTTCCTATTCTCTTTTTCTCTTACTCTTCTTTGTAATTGCATTTCATGAGTCTTTGATGATCCTAATAGATCATCTAAGGTTAAGCTATCTAGATCATGAGCTTCCTTTATGGCCATCTTCTTAGGATCCCAACTCTTGGGTAAGGACACTAACTTTTTCCTAACCATTTCCTTATTTGTGTAGGTCTTTCCTAGCAACTTAAGGTCAGAAACTATCTCTGTGAATATACCAAACATATCACTAACAGTTTCAGAATCATGCATAGAAAATAATTCATAATCATAAGTAACCATAGTAACTTTAGATGACTTTACTTTCTTAGTACCTTCATGGATAACTTCTAGGTTTCTCATATCTCTTTACCGATGAGGCAAGAAGATATTTTGTTGATTCATGAGCTTTCAACCCATTATAAATCATATTCATAGCCTTAGCATTTACACCCATTATTTTAGCTTCATTTTTACTCCATTCATTAGTTTCGGATAGTGTAGTACCATTTCTGATTATTTGTTAGGCTTCAAGATCTTGACCAACAATAAAAACTTGCATTAATTGCTTCCAATGTCTATAATTAACTCCATCAAACAATGGTGGTTTATTATACCTTGTGACAACTACTCCTTTCTCTTTAGCCATTTAAATAGATTTACTCCAGGATGTTAAGCCTTTAAAAAATTTCAGAGAACCTAGCTTTAAATGCCAATTGTAAGATTTAATGGCTAACCAAGAAGGAGGGGTTGAATTGGTAGTCTAGGTTTCTTTTTCTTTATTTCTGGAATCAATCAAATATTAAGAATAAAGCATACAAACATATAAATAGAAAAAGAGATGTGCACAATTTTACACGATGGTTCAGCCCTTGTTACCTACTTCCACCTTCTTCTCCTTTAACACAACTAGTTGAAGTCTGCTTTACTTCAAAGCTAGAAGAAGAACCTTTCTTACACTTTTTAGCTCATCCTTAAAGAGTTAAATGATCCACGCTTACAATGAAAAGGTTGAACCAAACTTAATTCAACAAAAAATCCTCAAAATTTGTAATGTTTGTGAGGAATATTGCTTATCAGTGAGCTAATTGAAGATATACAAACTCAATTCAAGCTTTAATCATGAAACCCCCAATTATCTCAAGGTTAGGGTTTTGGATTTACAAAGCAATTTATGTGCAAATGATAATATGAGCTTAATTAGCATATAAACAACTTAATTTAACAGTGAATATTCACAAGAATATTAAAGTATAAGAATATCACTGAAGATTTGAACTTTTTGTATAGATCTATAAAGAATGCATGAATTTGTAAGCTTCAATGTTTTCTAAATATTTCAACATATTTCATCCAAAGGCACTTCAAAACTCTTAAGAGCATCTCTTTATAGAAGATATGAAGCAAACTAGCTTTCTAGGGTTTTTGTTCAAACCTAAGAAGCCTGTTGTGAATTTTTCTGTTGAGACTTGACAGAAGCTCCATTAAACAACAATACAAACAACAATTTGATCATTCTTATGGCTGTTTTAACAACTTATCACTTCAGGTTTCTTCCTGTTGGAGAATTGATGACAGAAAGAGTGAGGCAAAAAAGAGGAGGCAGCTTGGTGTCTTAGTAATCTCTTTAGGGTTGGTCATTTCTTCACATTGTGATTCCTTAAAAGAATTCCTCTTAAGTGAAATGATGTTGCAACCACTTACTGAACTAGCAGATGGGTTGAGCTTATGTGCTGAGCTTGCGGGCTTAACTTGCAGGTTGAGCTTGCAGGCTTAGCTTGTGGGTTGAGCTTGTGGGTTGAGCTTGTGGGCTTAGCTTATGGGCTTAGCTTGTGAGCTAAGCTTTTTCCCAAAGACTTGATCCATTTGCATAATGATCTTCATTTAAGCATGGACCAACTGATTAAAATCAAGAATCATGATCTTGATTTTTTGGCCTTCATAGTATGATTCTTGGATCACATGTACCTACAATTACATAAATCCAAGTATTATTTTTCTTTTAAAATACTCAAACATTTCTTTAGCTCTATTTCATACAAGAAATTTTTCAAGGTATTGTATGAGGTTAATTTATGAAAGAATGTAGGAACTTGACTACTTTATAATATCATTTATTGATATTATAATTTGCACACCTTTTACTTCATTGATGTTTAATATTACACATAATTATATGAAAATTTTTTTTACAAACATTATATGCAACCAATATTTTGTCATAACAAACACACCTTTTTCCAACAAATGGCAAAAAGGATATAGACTTTATGATTTTAAGACCCATCAATTTTTTGTTAGTCGTAATGTGCACTTCTATGAGGACATATTTCCTTTCACACACACAGCCTAAATCACATGTATTACCTTAGGCTCCTTTGATTGAACCTGTTGAGATGGTCTTCAATACTAAGAACCATCAACAGACCATTGACAAATCAGTTAACGCACCACCAGCTGCTATTGTCAACCTAACCATTCAACTAAAGCCTCACAGAACATGATGCCTCTACCACCCTCAGTAGATTCTTATGATGTCTTTTATGATAAAGAGACAGAAAAAAATTTATGAACACTAGAAAACCCACTAGAAACGAAACACCCATTCTAACATTTTCCAAACGATCTATTAAGGAAAGTTGACCACTACGGTTCAATGACTATGTGTGTCCTACCATAAATGCCTTAGAAACTGAATCATCAGATTATCTTCTCTTAGCCTACATTGCCTACTATCATCTTCCAAATGATAGCCAACATTTCATCACATCCATTCATATAGATGTGGAACTAACCTTTCACCATGAGTTTGTTGGTAATCATAGATGGCAAGAAGCCATAATAGAGGAGATCAAGGTTTTAGAGGAAAATGACACTTGGCAAATTATGAACCTATCATCTGGAAGGAAACCTATAGGATGTAAATGGGTGTAAAGATTAAGCACAATATTGATAGGACCATTGAGAGGTATAAGGCTAGACTAATGGCCAAAGGATATAGTTAGAAAGAGGGAGTTGACTATCATTAGATCTTCACACCTGTGGTGAAATACATTACAATAAGGTTTACTCTTTCTTTGGCAGCATATAATCAATTGCAAATCTTCTAAATGGATGTTAGTAATGCCTTTTTATTGGGAGATCTTAAGGAGGAAGTCTACATGCACCTATTGCCTAAAGATCCTAATGAAAGATTTGGAAAAGTGTGCAAGTTAAAAAAATCTTTGTATAGATTGAAGCAAGCAACTCAACAATGGTATTCCAAATTCACAAATGCTTTGCTAGCCATTGGATATCAAATTCGATGCACGACACCTCACTTTTCATCAAGAAATGAGCTAACTTGATAGTAATCCTCATAGTTTATGTTGATAACATCTTTGTTAGAGGAATCGACATTGATGGGATTAAAGAACTAAAGGAGCACTTACATTCCTCCTTTCACATTAAGGACTTGGGAGATCTAAAGTACTTTCTTGGGGTTTGAGGTCCTTAAAGCATACAAGGGAATTAATTTGAGTTAGTGTAAGTGCATATTGGAGTTGATAGATGAGACTAGGCTTAGTGGAGCCAAGTGGGTGGAAAATCCCAGGGACACCAACTTGTCCCTCACTACTATTCAACATAACAAAGGGGCTCCAATTCCTCAAGATGATGCTCCACTATTGAGAGAGCCCTTGAAGTATCAACAATTGATAGGGAAGCTCAATTACCTAGATGTCACATAACCAGATATTTCCTACATGGTAGGCTCAATTCATGCACTTTCTTAAGAAATCTCATTAGGAAGCTACCATGTGACTAGTTAGATACTTGAAAAGTTGTTCAGGTTTAGGCCATTTTGTTTCTTCCACAAGTGGTTATTAGTTGTGAGCTTATTATGATCTAACCTATGCCATATTCAAGGTAGTGATGTGGATCTTGTGGCGATCTTGAGCAAGCTCGGGTTAAGAAAGATATGAAAAGAAGGAAAAAAAACACTCATTTTTTCTTTTTTTTTGAGAAACATGTTTTTGAAAGGGGGAAAGAAAAGGAATGAAAATTAAAAGGATAGAAGTAAAAAAAAAAAACTCCAAGATGTAAAGGTATTGCCACCAGTCAAAGAGGTGCTTCATCTCCAATTTCTAGAAAAAAATGGATAAAGGAAGCAAAGTTGCAAACAACTGGAAGAATTCTATTTTCTACAAAAAACTAGTCTCCTACAATTAAAACAAAGCTTCCTTTAAATAGAAAACTAAATCTAACCTTAATAGGACCCTAACAAATCAAGAATCTCTTAAAGAAAGCAAATTCCAGACAAATTAGGATCCCTACAAATTAGGGATCTCAAACAAATTAGGATCCCAACAAATTAAGGATCTTAGACAAATTATGAATCTGACATGTGTGAAAACCTTAGATAAATCAGGATCTAAACACTTACGGAAAACCAAACAAAAGGAAATAATCACAAACGATAAAGAAAACTTAGGAAATTAAGGACTCATTGGCTATTTAGAAAACCCCCACATTAATAACAAAAATTGTAGAGATGCTATAGAATATTCTTGGGATGATCTTTAACCTTGCCTTTCTTAGACCCACTAGATTATGTTATGGCCCAAACAAGTATTAATTAACAAGCTATATGGACTGGGCTAAGAGCTTGGGCTGACGTAGTTGCTCTTGCATCAGGCCTTAAGAGCATCCACATTAGGTAGGTAGAAAGTCACTCATTGGTTTTTGTGTTATGTTGGGTAATACTTTGATCTCTTGGAAGAGTAAAAAATAAGGGGTTGGGTCACGATCATCTACTGAAGTTGAATACAGAGCTATGACACTTATTACTTGTGAAATAATATGGTTGCTTGGCTTTTTAGGAGACATGGGACTCAATGTACCTTGCCCCATCACTCTATTTTGTGACAATAAAGTTGCAATGGAGTTAGCAGCAAATCCCATGGTTCATCAGTAGACAAAGCACATTTATGTTGATTTTCACTTCATTCGTGAGAAAATTCATTGAGGGATCATCCACATGGACCACATCGACACTAGAGATTAGCCTGTAGATGTGTTAACTAAGGCCCTAGGGGCTAATGAACATAATCATCTCCTTGACAAGCTGAATGTCATTAATTCATATCTACCATTAGCTTGAGGGAAGGTGTTTGGACAGGTGGAGTTAGGGTGGCAGCCACATCCACATGGCTGCCACATTAGCACTAGTATAGGTTTCCCACAAAGGGAACCAAGCATGCAACACAACCTTGCATGCCCTACACAACACTTGTAGCATCACTACAGGTGTCCTTTATGGGTTGTCTTTGCACACTTTACAATGACAGCTCCTCTATATAACCATCGAGCACCACTAAGAGCATCTTTTCCTTGTTTATAAATAGGGCTTCATTGTATATGAGATACTTATCTTGGGATCAATTTCTCCCACTTGTAATGTTTGCTTTTCTCTTATTCATCAATAAATGAAAGCTTTTTCCAATTTTTGTTTTATTTATCATGCTTATACAAATATTTTGACATACAATATTTATATGTGTGTGTGTTAAAAATCTAAATTAAAAATTTCTATATATATATATTCATTTTACTACATTTTATTTATCAAAAATAGTAATAGCAGTTTTACCTTCAGTTAAAAAATTCTTGGTTTAAAAAAAAAAAAACTTAACGACGACTAATCGTTGTGTACCTTGTCCCAAAAACTTGTCCTAAATGATTTACAAAGATTTCCACCTTCAGCCTTTAGAAGACACAATGATCTATCAAATGCCAGAGAAATTTATGTAACTTGTGACTAATCTAGTCTCAAAACACTCGGGTCATATGTACGCTTGTCCTTCGGCAGATCTTGTTCTCCCGATTGGATGCTTTGTTTTCCAAGCCTGAAAACACACGGGAAAATTTCGTTGTCTTCATCTTCGACTTTCTCTCATATGCGAAAAATGACATTGTTTCTTTTCTGGAATTATCCCCATACTTCTCTTTTACTTTTTTCCTTTGCACTTTCAATGCCGTTTAATGCCTTTCGATTGTTCAAAATGAAAGCAATTCATTAGACGGTGCATTTAGAGCTTTAATGCTTCAGTCCATACGATGTGTTTTTAACTTGTTCCATCAATCCATGCACTTTTTGTCCTTCAGTCCATCAATTTCTTGTTTGACCCAGAAATCAGCCCGCTCATATGATGTTTTTTATGCAGGGAACACAACAGTCTTGCACAAACGTTAACATAGGAAAATAGCACAAAGAGATCTAGGCTTTACTGCTTTGATACTTGTGTGGATCTGTTTCTAGTAAAACATTGCCCAACTTATAACATAAGTAGTACAGTAGCGTTATACGTTCAGCCCAACACATCAACATGATTCAAAACTCCTCTCGATAAAGCCGTGGGTTTTCCAAAACATTTCTCTGTTCAGATTATAGGTACATCATAGTACACTCACGTAGTTTGTTACGACCCTCTACCCCAAGAGCCATGTAAGCATCCACATGACGAACCAACTCTGGCTACAAGGGGCAGCTGCCGCATGTGAGAAGAATTAAAAGATTGTCAAAACTTAAAAGAAGGAGAGAAGCCATTGCATGCTCACGCCAAAATATGTAAAAATCCATTCGATAATGGGTATTGGCTAGGGGTATTTTGTGGGGGCAAAGTGCTAGTGCTTAGGGTAGGTTAGTCATAATGATGGGAAGGAAAGTGGTTGGCTTCGATAAAAGGGATAAGGGTGCAGGGCAACTAGGGCCTCTGTATAAGAACTCTAGCGAGGTAAAATGGTAGGGGCATGTATGAAATCCTTGTCCAAGTTTTGGACACTGATGAAGGTGTTGGAAAATAGGGTTTTGTTGTGACTGAAAATATTTTCTTGTAAATATCAATTCTCAAATTATGTTTATCTAAATGTGCAAAAAGAAAAACTATAGGAAGTAAAAGGTGTACAAATTATAATATCAATTAATGATATTATAAAGTAACTGGGTTCCTACATTTTCTCATAAAATATATTCTTAAAGTATTTGTGACATATATTCAAATAAATGTTAATTATTTGAATATATTGATTATTTAAATATTTCTTCAAGAAACATGAAATATATTTGAATATATTTTAGGAATATGTACTTGGTTTGGTGAAATTGTAGGAACAATATATTAGCTTAAGTTCAATATATGCAATACATTATAAATGTATTGGACCGTGTTGATATTGGATTGAACATACATGCTGAATATATATTACTACTGGACTGGACTTTTGCTGTTGGACTGTGAGAATATAGGTGCGGCCTAAGTTCACGTCAGCCTGCCTAATCCCGTTCCTGTTACGGTGCTGTCTTGATCATTATCAGAGGCTTCCTGTTACGGTGTCATATTGATCATTATTAGAGGCTTCCTATTACGGTGTCATATTGATCATTATCAAAGACTTCCTGTTACGTTGTCATCTTGATCACATTAGAAGCTTCCTTGATACGCTTACGGGCTACGACGTCATCTCACTTAAAGGCACATAAAAGACGCTTATCTCTCAAGGGGTTATGCCCTAGCCGCTTCATTCTCTCCTCGACGTTGCCTTTGTTTCTCTCTAGCGCCGAAGCTTCAATGGGATGAATTTTGAGGAGACGGGCTATCAGAACGGTCAGATTTCGAATCAAAAGGTGGAAATGAGGCTAATTTGATGGAAAGCCTACTTTTCCTAATGGGAAGAAGGCTATGGTTTAGGTTTGACTCAAAAAGAAAATCCTAGATCTTCTTCTATATAAAGAGATGTGCACGTGAAGGTTTTGATGGATGATTGATCTCTATCTTAAAGCATTCTCTTTGTGAAGATACTCTACTCATTACTTACCATTTGATTTAAGTTCATACATCATTCGGTGGTTCATAAGCTTTCGGTGATATTCGACTATTCGGTTTAATCTTTGATAATATCGTCAATCATAGCTTGTATAACATTATTTATGTGCTGATTTCACTTATAAACATTTTTTGCACATAAATCTTAAGGAAAATATGAAACCCTAATTTCTCCAAATTCAGGATTTCGTGATAGGAGCTTTGTATCTTGATATATTTGTTTGAATAGCTGCTCTGATCAGCAATATCCCATAAACTAACATATTATTTAGGGATTTGCTATTGTATATGACCTTTTGATCATTATTTGTATTTTAATAATTCCTTTAAGAAGGAATTATTGGATTAGGGAGAACGTATCCTCCTAATCAGGTTGAGTAAAGGTGACTTCAATCGGTTGGATTGAAGGAGAAGAGGGTGGACGTAGGACTTTAAGGTAGAGTGTCGAACCACTGTGGTAAATTGGGTGTTGATTCTCTTGCTCTCTATTTGATTAAATATTTCTGCTTGATTGCATCTTATTATATAAATTGCTAAAGTAATTGATTAGAATTTTTTGAAAGGAATATTTCGGTACAAGAACAATTTAACCCCCTTTCTTGTTAAGCCATAAAACCCAACAGAAGGGAATTTTAAAATATTGCAACTTTTTTTTGGAATGGTATGAAGTGAAACATAGAGGAAGTAGTGAAAAGATGTGAGACATGTCAACAACAAAAATAGGAAAGCCTAGCTCTTCCAGGGTTGCTCAAAACCTTTAAAGATTCTAGATCACATTTGGGAAGAAATTTCAATTGATTTTATCGATGGCCTACTATCATCCATGGGTAAGAATTCAATCTTAGTGGTTGTAGATTGATTAAGCAAATTTTCTTATTTTCTTCCATTAAAGCATCCATACTCGGTGGAATTAGTGGCTCAAAGTTTCTTTGACAATGTATTAAAAATTTACAGCATACCAAATAAAGTGGTTTGTGATTGTGACCCTTTGTTCACTGAAAATTTTTGGAAAGAACTTTTTAGGTTGCAAGGAACAAACTTTTACTATTCCATTGCCTACCACCTGCAATTTGATGGGAAAATAGAAGTGGTTAATCGGATGATAGAGATGTATCTTCAATTTTTTGTTAAGGAGGAGCCATATGGTTGGGCTAGGTGGATTTCTTGGGCAGAATACAACTACAACATTAAATATCAAGGAAGTAAAAGGTGTGTAAATTATAGTATCAAGAAATGATATTATAAAGTAGCCAAGTTCCTACATTCTTTCATAAATTGACTTCATACAATACCTTGAAAAATATTTCTATAAGGCTAAATAAATGTTTGAATATTTAAAGGAAAATTGATACTTGGATTTATGAAATTGTAGGTACATATGAATCAAGAATTATACCATGAAGGCCAAAAAATCAAGATCATGATGCTTGATTTTAATTAGTTGGTCCATGCTTAAATGAAGATCATTATTTAATTGGATCAAGCTCTTAGGAGCAAGCTAAGCCCACAAGCTAAGCCTACAAGCTCACCTAGCCCATATGATGTTTCATTAACTTGCTATGACATCATTTCACTTAAAAGGAACTCCCTTAAGCTTTCATGATGTGAAGAATCATTTGAAACCTATAAGGGTTATTGAGAAGCCGAGTGCCTTCTCTCTTTCACCTCACTCTCTCTATCACCAATTTTCTAATGGGGAGAAATTTGAAGTGATTGTGGTGTCAGAACAGATATAAGAATGATTGATTACTATTCATATTATTGTTTGATGGAGCTTCTATCAAGTCTCAACAGGATTATTCACAATGGGTTTTTTAGGTTTGAACAGAAACCCTAGATAGCTAGTTTGCTTCATATCTTCTATAAAGAGTTGTTTGGAGCTTTTGACAAAAATCTAATTAAAAGATTAAGAAAAATCGAAGCTTACATATTCACGACATTCTTCATGGATTTGTATAGGAAGTTCAAATTTTTGGTGATATTTTTTTCCTATGATATTCTTGTGAATATTCACTGTTAGATTATGTTATTTATGTGTTGATTAAGCTCAGATTATCATTTGCACACAAACTTCCTTGTAAATCTGAAACCCTAACTTTAATATAATTGGAGATTTTGTGATTAGAGGTTGAATTGAGTTTGTATATCATCAGTTAGTTCATTGATAAGTAAGATTTCTCACAAACATTACACATTTGAGTATTTGTTGTTGTATTAAGGTTGGTTCAACCTTTTTATTGTAATTGTGGATCATTTGACTCCTTGAGGAGGAGTTGGAAAGTGTAGGAGAGGTTATTCTCCTAGCTTTGAAGTAAAGTAGACTTCAACCAGTTGAGTTGAAGGAGAAGAGGGTAAAAGTAGGTGACAAAGGTTGAACCACCGTGTAAAATTATGTGCATTTCTATTTCTGTCTATATGTTTGAATGATTATTATTGATGATTGATTGAATCCAGAAATAGGTATAAAGAAACCTAGATAACCAATTCAACCCCCTTTTTCTTGGTTAGCCATTAAACCTTATAGTTACGACCCTCTACCTTAAAAGCCACATAAGCATCCATATGGCTAACCAACTCTGGCCACAAAGGGCGGCTGCTGCATGCGAGAAGAATTAAAAGATTGTTAGAAATTAAAAGAGGGAAAGAAGCCATTGCATGCTCACGCCAACATATGAAAACTCCATTTGATAATGGGTATTGGCTGGGGGTATTTGTGGGGCAAAGTGCTAGTGCTTGGGGTAGGTTCATCATAATGATGGGAAGGAAAGTGGTTGGCTTCGGTAAAAAGGATAAAGGTGCAAGGGAACCAGGGCCTCTGTATAAGAACTTTGATAAGGTAAATGGGCAGGGGCATGTATGAAATCCTTGTCAAATTTTTGGGTATTACCCGACTATTAATAAAATATCCCTTGTTTTCTTTTAATTGTCAACGTAGCTTCCAATTGTAGAAAGAAGGACTTGAATCCGTGGTTTGATTTTCACCTTGAGGGTCCTGTTACACATTATGATCAATGGTACCGTAACATAGTTGTCTTCACTTTTCACAAACCATGTTTGAGGTGAGTTGTGTTTAGACCAATCAACATAATTTATCTTGGACACTATTACAATCCTAAGATGATAGGAGTGCATAATGGGACTGATTATTAGAAAGTCATTCCACACTTTCTTATGTAATTCAAAACACAAGAACTAGGAAAAAAAAGATCCATTTAATCGTAAGATAGATAACTTCAAAACTTGAAGATAAAAGCTTTACAATTTGCCTACTAATCCCACCTCTTTTGCTCCAAAAGGAAATGTAGTTCAAATGAATAAAATCAAAAGAAAAATGTGGAAAAGAAATAACGATAAAGGAAAATGGTCACTACACTTAAATGACCATATCTTGCAAATGTCGATTGAGGAGATCTTCCCTTGCTTGTTGCCGAAATTGCTTTGATTCGTTGAGTTAATGCAAATATCTGATGAAATAATGATAGAACCACATATCTGTGAGGTAAATGCGATGTATATCTTTCTCACCAACCCATATAGTAATAAATATTTCTAGATTTGCATATCTTCTATCAACCCATAAGTTAAAAGGATTAGACAAAAGTGTAAACACAATATGAGGGAATATGTTTGAAATTTGATAAAATGTATGTACAACACTAGACCTTATTTATAGTGATAAATAAGATCTCCAATCTAAGAAAGAAAATCACTACATAAAATAACAGTCCACTCTCACAATTTAAGAATACATTTGAAAATATAAATTCAGGTTGGAATATTAGGACAATATTCTAACTTTGAATTCATTATGTGAAAATCAATTTGAATTTTTAATGTAACCTCCTCTTGTGTTCCTCTAATTTAGGCATAGAGGATGGTTGATTGCTATTCCTCTTGATTTAGTAGTTGGTGGCCTCACTTTATTCTTAGAACGTTTAACATATTTACTTAATGTACAATTAGGATGTCCAACTTTGATGATGAGGCTGATGTGGCAAGAATTTGAATGGAAAAATTTGAACTTCTTGTATCTCTCGTTGGATTTTTAAAAGCCTACGTTAGGCTCATTAAGTTCCAAACATACTCTCTCATATTGTGTTTACAATTTTATCTAAGGATTGTATCTTGATTTAAGGATTTCTCTACAAAATGTCATTATTTTGTAGAACTAATCCTTTTAACTTGGTATCATAATGAAATTTCATAGAGAAACTCTTAAATCAACATATAATCCTTAGATAAAAGTATAAACACAATATGAGCGAATATGTTTGGAATTTGATAAAATGTATGTACATGACCAAACCTTATTTATAGAGATAAATAAGATTTCTAGAAAAAAATTACATAAATGATAGTTGACTATTACAATTTAGGAAAACATTTGAAAATATAAATTTAGAGTTATCCAAGTTTAGAAATATCAAGACAATATTCTAATTCTAAATTTATTGTATGAGAATCAATTTGAATTTTGAATGTAGCTTCCCCTTGTGTTCCTTTAATTTAGGCATAAAAGATGATTGATTGCAATAGTTGGTGGCCTAACTCTATTCTTGAAATGTTTGACACACTTACTTGATGTAGAATCAAGATGTCCTACTTTGGTGATGAGGCTGATATGGCAAAAATATGATTTTAACACCTTACAATATTAAGTATCTCAACCTTACCATGCATAACACCACCTTGTAGGAATCTTCCTAACCCATCATCTAACCTGGATGTCTATGTGGCCTCTTCTTAAGGCCTTTTGGAATAGGCACGTAACAAAATGCTAGCTTTGAGAATAACTGGGGCTTTTTGTTCCAATGTAAAAATAGGTGAAGTTGTAATGCATGTGCACTATGTGCTAAATTTTTGGGTTGGTTGTGAAATATCCTAATGCAGGACATTTGATATGTAATTTGAAGAGAAAGTGTAACATTCAATTTTGTGTTGGCAAAAATGTCTTCCTAAATAGTTAGTTCAGAGAGAGTGAATGTAAGTGCCAAGATAAGCTTTGGACTAAAACACTAATTTTTTATGCAAATTATATCTTGATTTCTACTACTATTTACTTTGATTTGCAATTGTCTATGTACATGCATTACTTGTTATAAATTATTTTAAAGAATCTAAACATAAACAATCATATCATTTAAAATAATGCAAATTCGAGTTTAGACTCAACTTTTTTTTTTTTTACTACTAGTTAATTCAACATAAAAATCTAACTAGTTGAGTTAGAGAGATGGTTGATGTAGGTACCAATAGAATTGGGTCAAACCATTTAAACTATTGTTCCAAAATTTTCCTACTCTATGTTTCATGTATGCCTTTGATTTGTCACTTACTTTGTACTATTTGACCATGTAGAGGCCCAAATAGGAAGAAATAGTTATGCTAATTGGTGAAAAACCATTTGAAAAATCATCCTTTGCCCTAATTAACACTTAGTCTTGGTTTTATCTTACCATACTCATTATCTTAAATTTACTTCAACCCTTGAAAATAGGTTTGAAGATATCTATGTTGAACATTGATCCTACCTAGTGCACAATGTTCATTGTCAAACATTGAACAAAAAGACTAGAAGTTCGATGAGTGAAATTCCTATGGAACAAAACACTCCTACCAAAATTGGAATTTTTATGTGGAAGCTTATGAACAATGGAACTCTAGTGGAATGCAATACTTGAAGGAGATATATTACAATGGCTTGGAAATGTTACCCTCATGGTTATAAAGAAATCATGAAGCATATGTTCATGTACAATAAGTTAGCCCTATGAATATGGAAGGAAATATGTAAACCTCCTACAAGTACCATGACAATTTAATTCCATATAGTCTTTACTTCACTTGTGGTTTTTTGAAGCAGCATGGAATAATCAAAGAAAAACTACAATTGCAATTTTCGGGAGCTAGATTGCATGAAAGTTGTAGGGGGCAAGGAACAAAGGTAAACAAAATGGAACACCAATGTCTTTCGACAAAATCTATAAAGACATTAATCATTGGCTAATTTAGATGTCCCTATCTCTTCCCATTAATTCTCATGCTTTAAATAGTTTTAAGATTACCCATTAGGTAGATTGAGATAAGAAAAGGTAATTGGATAAGGTGTCATGAATGGAATTAGATCCTACAATGAATAGAATAAGATTCCTAGTATGTAGTGCAATGCATCTTATATCAGTGAAAATTGCCATGGTACCTAGAGTATGAGATTCACCAATGTGTAAATTCACTATCTTTTTAAACTATTATTAACACATACACATGAAAGGAAATTCAATAATGGATAAACTAGTAAATTTTAGGTATCAAGTCCAAAATATGCATATTGTGGATTTTTTTTATAAACAAAATAGGGGCGATACCTTGACAAATTTTATTAATAACAATAAGATTAGGCATAATAACCATACCTCAGATAAGTATAAGGGCAAGGTATAACCCTAATTGTTAAAAAAGACAAAATGCCATACATATCAAACTGCCATAAAACTTGCAATGAAAGCATGAAATACATTGGTTAGCACATTTGCTTAACCCTATGGTGGTCTATTGTTGGAAAAAGGTATGTTTTGTTGTGACAAAATGTTGGTTGCATATAATGTTTGTAAAATTTTTATTCTTTCATATGATTATGTGCAATATTGAACATCAAGAAAGTAAAAGATGTGCAAATTATAATATCAATAAATGATATTATAAAGTAGCCATTTTTCTACATTTCTTCATAAATTGACCTCATATAATACCTTGAAAAATATTCTATAAGGCTAAAGAAATTTTTGAATATTTAAAGGAAAATTGATACTTGGATTTATGCAATTGTAGGTACATGTGAATCAAGAAATATGCTATGAAGGCCAAAAATCAAGAACATGATGATTGATTTTTGGTTCGTTGGTCCATGCTTAAATACATATTATTATTCTATGGATCAAGCTCGGCTTGCAAGCTAAGCTCACAAGCTCAACTCGCAAGTTAAGCCCGCAAGCTCAGCCCCTTTGCTAGCTCATTAACTGACTGTGACGTCATTTCACTTAAGGAGAATTACCTTAAGCCTTCATGGTGTGAAGAATCACTCGAACCTTAAAAGGGTTACCGAGAAGCCGAACGCCTTCTCTCATTTGCCTCACTCTCTCTGTTACTAATTCTCTAATAGGAAGAAATCTGAAGTGATAGAAATGTGAGAATGGCTAGAAGAATGATTTATTGTTGTTCATACTGTTGTTTGATGGAGCTTCTATCAAGTCTCAATAGGATTATTCATAATAGGCTTCTCAAGTTTGAAACAGAAACCCTAGATAAGCTATTTGACTTCATATCTTCTATAAAAGAGATGCTTTTGAGTTGTCATCTTTGGACAAAACTCTGATATGAAGATTGAGAAAAATCGAAGGTTACATATTCACAACATTCTCCATAATGATCTTCATTTAAGCATGGACCAGCTGATTAAAATCAAGAATCATGATCTTGATTTTTTGGCCTTCATAGTATGATTCTTGGATCACATGTACCTACAATTACATAAATCCAAGTATCATTTTTCTTTTAAAATACTCAAACATTTCTTTAGCTCTATTTCATACAAGAAATTTTTCAAGGTATTGTATGAGGTTAATTTATGAAAGAATGTAGGAACTTGACTACTTTATAATATCATTTATTGATATTATAATTTGCACACCTTTTACTTCCTTGATGTTTAATATTGCACATAATTATATGAAAAATATTTTTACAAACATTATATGCAACCAATATTTTGTCATAACAAACACACCTTTTTCCAACAAAGGGCAAAAAGGATATAGACTTTATGATTTTAAGACTCGTCAATTTTTTATTAGTCGTAATGTACACTTCTATGAGGACATATTTCCTTTCACACACACATAGCCCAAATCACATGTATTGAGAACGAGAATAAAGTCTATATCCCGTTCTCATATATGTGAATGAGAGGGTCCCAAAATTGGATCTAATGAAAGCTTCTTGAGTTGTTGTGTGATTTATATTCAAAATTTCCTGAAGTTGGTCTTTCCTTTTAGGAGCAAGTGTCATCTTAACATCTATAATTATTGGGTTTGATGGCTTATTAAGAAGGGGGGTTGAATTGGTTAAGCTAAGAACTAATCACAATTTTTCTTTTCTTTAACCGGTTCTAAGAGCTCATACAAATCACACAATTATAGTAAGCAATTGACACACTAAGTAGTTACAAACAACAAGCTATTATCAATTAAATGACAAACTAACTCATGGATAAGACAACAAGTTGATATCAAGTCAAAGGCTAAATAGTTACTAACAAACAACAAGCCAAATCTGAGCAGGTAAAGGAAAAAAAAAACCCCAAATTTATCATGTTGGTTCAGCATTCAATCCTTGAGTCCTATGTCTACCATCTTTTTCTTCAACTCAACAAGTCAAAGTCTACTTTACTTCAAGGTAGAAGAATTCCTCTCCTACACTCCATAACTCCTCAACAAGGAGTCAATTTATCCACGGTTACAAAGTTTAGGTTGAGCCAACCTTAGTACATCAAGCAAATCCTCAAATATGTAATGTGAGTGAGGAATAATGCTTCTTAAAAAGCTAATTAAAGATAAACAAACTCAATTCAAGCTCTAATCACAAAACCCTTAATTTTCATAGAGTTAGGGTTTTGGATTTACAAAGAAGTTTATGTGCATATGATAATCAAAGCTCAATCATCACATAAACAACTTAATTAAATAGTAAATATTCACAAGAATATTAGTTTGAAGGAATATCACTAAAGCTATAAAATAGCTTCATAGTTTAATGAAGAAAGCAGTCGGATTTAAGATTTCTCTGTCAGTCTTAAGCATAAACTCGATTCTTCTCAAAATATGATGTATATATCTCCAAATTTGAATCTTAAACGAACACTGTATTATATAGGATTCAAAAACTTCAAGCTCTCTAAGGTTTTGGTTCAAACCTAAACTTCCCATTAAGTTCTTCCTATTGAGATTTGACATAATCTCCATCGTGCAACAGTAGATAAGATGATTGATGCAACATAATGGCCATTTTGAAAAATTGATCACCTTAACAATATTCTTTTTAGAGCATCAGTGATAGAGAGAGAAGAGAGAGTGAGTCAGCAAAGGGGCTTAGGGCTTCTTGGTTGTTTGCTTGATTAAGAGTTATTTGCTTTTAACATTAAGTGAAATGACAACATATCATTTTGCTTCACCACTTGGGCTTGGGTAAGACTTTTTAATGTAGCTTAGCGGGCCAACACAACTCGATCCAGTAGTCTAATACAACTTGGGCTGGTGCAGCTCAATCTAACAAATTAGTGCAGCTTAGTGCAACTCAGGCTAATGCAGCATGGGCCAATGCATCTCAATCAAGCAAATCAGTGAATCTTGGTCCAGCAAATTAGTGCATCTCGATTTAGTAAATCAGTGCATCTCGGTCCAGTAAATTAGTGCATTTTGGTCCCACCTTATACGATCACATTGTAAAATTAACTTTTTATCACAACAAAACCCTTATTTTCTAACAATAATTGCCACAACATTTTCCATGGATAAACTAGTTATTTGCTGCTCCACCATATTCATTTCTTGGGAAGTAAAATATGCTGTTTCCAAGTCTATATCTAACTTCTGCACATTATTGTTATAATTGTCATTCTCCTCTAGACTTTCAATTGTATATTCTTGAGATTCTTGTAGCTTGTAAACTAAATCTTGTGTATTATTATAAATCTCTACCAACTTCGAGTATTACAATTCACCTCTTTTGTTTCTCCTTTCAAACTTTCATGTGTACCTAACAAATCATGATAACTTCCTCTAACACCTCCCTCTTTTGAGTATTGGCTTTCTTCCTTTGTCCTCTAGCAATTATCATAACTTTATCTCTTTAATATTCCATTTCGTCCCTTACACCTAGGTTACTAGTATAATTTTCCAAATTCTCCAACATGATAAATGAGTTCAAAACTTTAATAGGCTTATATGGAATTATCATGCCATGGATCTTCCTAGTGGATGTTATAGTGTTGTCAACTACTTTGGTTGCTTCCTTTCCTTTCTTGATGGATTGGGTATTGTCACTTATGGTAGCATGGTTTTTCTTCACATACTTCATAGCACTTTTCTATCTATCCATTTCCTTTTGTGGTGTCACAACCTCATTCTTTTTCATCCCATTACTAGAAGCTTTGTTGACCTTTTCCATTTGGGGGGTTAATGTTGATTTTAGTAACTTCTTGCTTTAGTTCTTCAAAAACAACCTCCTTTCCATTATTGCCTTTTTTGTTTTTTCCTTGGTTGATTTTCTTAACAATTAACTTAGAGTTTGTCCCTTCTGCTTCTATAATGTTGTCTTTGTTTGACTTCCTGCGTGTTATAGTTCTTTTTTGACAACTACTTAATCCAGACCCTTAAAATTACAATATGTGCAATGCCTCATTCTCAATTTATAAATTACTTCTTGCCAAAAATTTTCCTCCACTTGTTCCCCATTCTTTATCTCTATCAAGAATTTTTCTGACAATATTGTATGAATATCCATCTCCACACATATTATTGGGGCAATGGGGTGCTTGAGCTTCTTAGTTCGTAGACCTAAATGTAAAAATCTCCCTTGGGTATTCCTAATCACCGCTAAAAATGACAGATTCTAACATGGCAGAGGAAGTTTAGGTAATGTAATCCAAATTGCTTCTGTCTTGTTTCTTTTTTCTTGGCTATGTTTGTTCTCCCATCTTGACAAAGAGTAATTGTACTTCCCAAAAGATCTCTTATTACTGGACCATGCTATGGCAAAATCTTCCATGGATTGAAAATGAATACTTAATTTCCTATTATTGAGCAATCCCATAATCGCTGAGTTTCTTAAACCCCACTCTTTATTGACATAATGCTCAAACATATTAAGTGGAGACCATTCTCTATCAAAATTTGCCACCAGTGTTAGCATGTGATATTGCATTGCTTGGTCAAATTCTGCTCTTGTTATAGCCACACAAGGAAAATTTCCACTCATTTAAGGCATTTTGGGTCCATATGGAATAGGCGGAATGTCTGGTAATTTAGCCACTTGAATACAAGGTGATAAGAATTTCCTCCAAGTGTTTTGTCTAAGATCCCACCCATTGGAAAAATGGGACTTCTTTGAATTTGAGCCTATAGAGTTTTGTTGAATCTCTTGTCCATCCTGATGAAAGATTAGAATAGGTTTGGAACCCAAAGTCTCCCTTTCCATAATTGGTTACTTCATCATTATGGAATGATCAAAGGAACTTGTAGTTGGTTGTTTAGGTTTAACATTCTTGAAAGGGCTCATGATTGTTAGACCAAGCTTAGTTAGGGAATATGTCTAAGTGAAATGGTAGGATTTGGCTTTTTCATTTGCATCCTTAATTTTAAAGGTCTCATAATCTTCTGATTTGCTTGTGAGAAGCTTCTATGTGTGTCATCCCTCGTGTCACATGAATTGTATAAAGTTTGATTGCATTACGAAGATATCACTAGAACTTAGTTATCATATTACACTTGCTGAGGGGCATGTGTTCAATGAAATTCTACATGTAAGTGTACATGTCAAATAAGTAATATAATGATGAGTACAGATATCATCCCACGAAGACTGGTGTTTACTAAACTAATTAATTACTAATGGTAAACAACTCTAGAGTTTATCTAGCCAATCAAAATGGTAAAATGTGAATTTAATAACTAATTTAATTTAAACTTGATTAACAAAATATGCTAGAGCTTCTGATTTCGCCTCATTACTCAGTACAAATGTTGATCATTTATGCTTGCAAGATTGATTCTACTCATGTGATGGCGGAATTTCCTAACTTATTCACTATCCTATTTCTAGGTATAGCGAACCTACGTAACTCATTAATTCATTGTGAGTCTACATATGAATTAAATGAACTAAGTGCATTAAGATATGTGAGTATTCCAGTTTGCACCTAAGCCACACAAATCTTATGGTATATTAATCTATGGTTGCATATTATAAGAAACAACTGCATGTTATTTTTTGTCGGTCTCTAACATGCAAATCAAGTCATCTAAGTGATAGTTAATCACCTAAAAGCATTAAACTCCATAACATACAACTTCACATTCATAAAATATCTCACAAAACTTAAAAAATTATAACATTTATATGTTATAATTAAGTTCCATCATAGCTCTAACAAACTGAACTAAAACATAGTATTTACAAGAACTAAATCAGTGCAAAAATGTGAACAAAACATTCTAAAATTTAAAAACATTAAAGCTGTCACCAAATGTCTTCAAATCACATAATAAATTGCATAAATCTGCACATCATAGGGTGAAGAAGAAGCTGTCTGAAGAACGGAAGAAAAACAAGCTGAAACGGTGACACATGCCACTGTCTGGCTGCCGCCGTCGCCACTGCCGTCCTTCACAGAAACTTCCAAAAGTAGGTCGGGCTGCCTAGGTTGCAAATCTGCCAAAATATCGTGCAAATACGCCTTAGAAATGTGTAGATCTAGCATAGAAGACTTAAATAGCATTCGCCATTCTTTGCCGAAAACCACTGTAAACCGCTGTGAAATTGGTACAAAATAGGTCAGAAACTCCCTTAGATGGCCGGAACTGCTCAGATCTCCTTGGGCTATGCACAAACCATCAAAGAGAAAAGGTTTCGAGTTTTTCGCCAGAAGAGAACGCTAGAGGTTTGCTGTCACACGACCGCCGTGTTCTACGCTTAAAATGCACGCTGTCACGCGTTGTCTTTGATCTCTGACGAGATCCCCTGCCGCCTCTACCGCCTCTTTGCTTTCTCTCTTTTTCAGTTTATCTAAGCTTAAAACCCGATTATCCACCTCAGACAATACACGACCCTCCTCTCTTTTGTTAATCGGCTTCCAAAACTCAATAGGTCATGATTTTTGCTGTCGATAAAAGCCCATAACTCTTTTCCTTTTTTCTAAACGATCCAAGGCCCATTCCTCTTCTTTAAAAGCCCACACTTGATAAAAGCCCCTCTTTTTAACTCTTCTTCTCTTTTCTCATTTTCTTTTGCTTTTGTACTTTTTTTCTTCGTTTATCTTCTATTTTAGGTTTGCTGCATAAAATAACAAAAAATATATAAATAAAATTAAATATAAATATAATTTAATAAAAATTATATTAAATATAACCTAAAATAATAACAATAACTCTGTATAAAATAGAGTTATCAGCATGTCTTTGCCATTCGTTGTCCCATTCTACCTTAGAAAATGGTACTATCGAAGGTCCATGTTGACTGTTGAAACTGGATTCTCCCATAAGATTCTTCAATGGGTGAAGGCTTCTATCTTTCAAATCTTCCATCATGGTAGCTAAGGAATCATTTGATTGGATGCATAGATTTGTCTTCCATCTTAGTCTCGCTGTTGGTTTCCAAGAGTATTGGTGAGCCCTATGTTGGTTTTAATCTAGTTGCCATGAGCGAAGCCTTAGTGCACTTGGGTTCATAGATCCAGCCACCATAGGGTGATTGAAATGTAGGTTTCCTTTCCTGATAACATAACTACTCTAAACAAAAGAATTCTTCCCTATTAAGTTTCAATTCAAACACCTACCTTGCACCATGATTACCCACTACACAATGTGTAATGCAATTCATGAAACAATCCCTAGAACCTACATAACCACCACGTCTCAAGTAATTTCAACCAAAAATGCATGGTAAAATAATAATCCAAGTAATAGAACAAAACACCTAATCAGTTTGCTCATTCACACAAAATCTTCCAATAATCCACCGTTTTGACCAATACAACAACTAAATCCAACAATCCACCAACTGATTCAACTCCCTAGCTTATCCACCAATTACGTAGAAAAATCACAAGAAGAATAAAAGAAAGGAGGAGATTTGAACCAATGTTTTCCGTTAATGCGTTAATTTTATCTTGAATATGCTTAACAAGACAATTTTCTTTTCCAAATTTTATCTTGAATCCTTTATCTCATAATTGACTTATCCTAAGTAGATTAAATTTTAGTTCATCTATAAGCAAAACCTTTGATATAAGAAGGGTATTAGAGTTACCTACGGTTCCCATGCCTTTTATTCTTCCTTTGGAGTTATCTCCAAAAGACACCATACCTCCATTTCTTAACTCAAGTGTTGAGAAGAGCTCCTTCATCCCAATCATGTGCTAAAAGTAGCCACTATCCATAATCCACATGTTCTTAAGCTTTTTGTCTTTCACTTGTGCACTCAAAACCTGCAGAAACAAATTTGATCGTTGAAGTGCTTGGTACCCTTTTTATTTTGGGTCCGTGAGTGTTAGTTGGACTTAGACTCTTGACATTTTTAGGCAACCAAAGTTTCTTTACTTTGTAAGCCTTTCTAAGTCTAATAGGACATTTATCAACTATAGGACCAATATAATTACAAAAAGAACATTTACTATAATGTAGCAGAATTAGACATTCTTTTTCTTTAAAAAAGTGTGTAAATGATTTTGAATTGTCATTTGATTTATATCCTAATCCGGCTTTATCATATATACCTCTTTGTGAGTTTAAAATCTTATCTAACATAACACTTCCATTTGAAAATCTTTCTAACAACAAGTTATTAGCATCAAGTTTTAATCTTAAGTTCCTATTTTCTTTTTCTGACTCATGAATTCTACTTTTAAAGTCATTAACATTTACATATGAGTTATTATCAACATGTATTTCAAAATCAGAACATAAGCTACTACCACAAGATGTGTTTGTTTCTATGTTCATGTATTTGGATACATTATGTTCTTCATGTATACCATTCATATATGCATCAACAGGAATACTAATGTCATCATGCACCGAGATTGAAGTATTTTTCTATTCAGTTTTATCTTTACATGAAGCAGTTACTATGCTTTGTTTATCATGCACAATAGTTAAAGCATTTTGATTTTCATGAACAATAAGATCACTTTGATCATCATGTACACTAGTCAAGATTTTCTGTTTTTTAGACTTACTTTTAGATTTTTGCTTTTAGCTTTCTGTACTTATTTTTTAATTTGTTTGCATACTCAACTAAGTTTAAGAAGGTAGTTTCTAAACCAATGTTTATATCAAGAGACAGTTCAAAATCACTTACCTCAATATTCTCTCCCTCAAGATTTGTTGGGCATAGATATACAACCTCTTCTTGAGTTTCTTCATCAGATGAAGAGTTTTCATCATCCCAAGTAGTAAGCATAACTTTCTTTTTGTTCTTGTTATTCCTCTTTTTCATCACTAAACAATCAACCTTGATATGTCTTAGTTTTCTACATTCATAGCACACATTTTCCCTAGGTTCATTTGCTTCTTTTCTCCTAGTTTGTCCTATGTTTTTACTTCATCCTTTTCTTAGAAACTTCTTAAATCTCCTAGCTATAAGAGCTACTTCATCATTTTTTGATTCTTCCTCTTCAACCTTTTCTACTTTTACTTTAAGTGCAAGTGATCTTCTATTTTCCTTCTCTTTTTCTCTTCTCATGAGTGGCATTTTTCATGAGTTTTAAGGGAACCAATAAGTCATCTAAGGTCAGCACATCTAGGCCATGAGCCCATTCTATAGTCATCTTCTTAGGATCCCAACTTTTAGGTAAGGACACTAACATTTTTCTCACCATTTCCTCATTTGTGTAGGTTTTTCCTAACAGTTTAAGTTAAAAATTAATCTTGGTAAATCTACCAAACATGTCACTAATAGTTTTAGAATCTTTCATAACAAACAATTCATAGTCATGTGTAAGCATAGTAACTTTAGAAAACTTTACCTTTTTAGTTCCTTCATAGATAACCTCCAACTTATTCCAAATCTCTTTACTAGTAAGGCAAGAGGACACTTTGTTAAACTCATGTGTTTTAAGACCACTATAGATCATATTCATGGACTTAGCATTTAACCTTATTTGTTTATCTTCATTTTTAGTCCACTCATCAGTCACGGGTAAGATTATACCCTTCTTGTTTACTTGCCAGGTTTATGGATCTTAGCCTATTACAAATACTTGCATTAATTGTTTCCAATGCCTAAAGTTAATGCCATGAAACAAGGGAGGTTTGTTAAACCCGGTAACAACTAAACCTTTGTCAGAAGACATAGTATGGACTACTCTAGGATGTTAATCCTCTTAATCAGAGAACTTGGCTCTAATAGCAATTGTTGGGGTTTATGGCTTAATAAGAAGGGGGTTGAATTGGTTAAGTTAAGATTTGGTCAGCCCTTTTCTTACTTTAAAAATGTTCTAAGCTATAATATAAAATGATCATGTAAGTCACAACAAAACAACAAGCAAACAAGAGTAAGCAAAGGTAAGTAAGACACCAAATTTACCACGGTGGTTTGGCACTCAATCCTTGAGACCTATGTCCACCCTATTTTCCTTCAATCTAATTGATTGAAATCTCTTTTACTCAATATAGATTAGGAGAAAACGTTCTCCCTAATCCAACAAACTCCTTTTTAAAGGAATTTCCAGATATGGTTACAAGATAGTATCAAATAACCATGTACAAATGCAAATCCCTTAATAATATGATAGTTTATGGGATATTACTAATCAAAGGAGCTATTCAAGTATGAATAATGAATATTGAAGCTCTTACCATGAAACTCCCAAATTAGGACAAATTAGGGTTTTGGATTTCTCACAATGTTCATGTGCAATATGTATTTTCAATGTAATTAGCACATAAACAAAGTCATACAAGATACAATAGATGATAAAATCAAAGAATAAACGGTTTAAACACAATATTACCATAACCTTGTAAGCCATTGGGAGTGAACGAACTTGAATGAATAATCAGGTGAACTCAAAGATTGATTCTTGATAGAAAGAGAACTTTAGATGCTCATAAATTGTCAACCTTTTCTTCAAAGATCAGCTCTTCTTACATAGAGAAAGTAGAGCTACGGTTTTGAACATTCAAACCTCAAATGTAGCCTTCTGCCCATTAGAACAGTAAATCACACTTCAAATCAGCTTTAAATCTCCATTCTTAATCACAAATCTGATTGTTCTGACATTATTCTACTCAAGAATCCTTCCATTGAGGATTCAATCACCTGGCAGTTTCTCCCTTTCTCTCTTTCTTAGTTGCCATATGCTCAAAATTAAGGGTTAGGGCTACATAGTCAAGTGAGTGGCTTAAGAGAAAACTCCTTTAAATGAAATGGTGAGTTTCATTTAGATAATAACATCAGGCTGTGAGGTCGATAACAAGTAGGCCATAAGGCTTTAGTTCGATTGTGAGGCTAAGAACAAATAGGCTGTGAGGCTAAGAACAAGTAGGCTGTGAGGCTGAGACCAAGTAGGCCATAAAGCTTTAGTCTAATTATGAGGCTGAGAACAAGTAGGCTGTGAGGCTGAGACCAAGCATGCCATGAACACAGAGAACATGAGTTCTTAATAGAGCTATGGTTTGCTCCAAAAAGCTCTTAGTAACTTAGCTTGTATGATCTTGATTCAACAAGATAGTTTTGCTAGAGTTAATCCCCAAGTATTTTCATCCAAACAAAAGCAAGTATCATATTTCTCAAATATGATAAATCATATATTTAATATCATTTAATTAAGGCTTTTCTCAAAGGCATTATATAATGATATTACATTAAGAAATGTAAGAACCCAACTACTTTATAATATTATTAATTGATATTATAATTTATATACCTTTTATTTCCTATGATTTTCTTTTGCACCTATGAAAAATATTTTTCAAGAAATAATTCACAAATAGATTTTGTCACAACAAAACCCTTATTTTCCAATAGGACATAGGCATGATTGAGAAGTAAGAGCCTAGTTTCAACTATGTAATAGTGTCTTTGCTTTGAAAAGCCATTTTGAAAAGAAGTGTATAGGTTAGTTATGTGTTGATGAAAGCCCAGTTTGGATAACAAATTAGTAAAAGCATGTGAGGTAATATAATATCAATTGCTTGAATGAGATAATAAAGGAATAGGTTCCCATATAACAAAGTGTATAAGTTCTAATGGGGCTTGTGATTTATTATTGGTTAGGGTATGGGCTTGTCTTGCACTTTTACTAATTTCATAAGCATTACAAATTTTGGAAATATTGCCTTCAATAGAAATTTTATTGGTTTGGAGCACTTTTAATATAGTAGGGTAAAATGCATGCCCTAAACAACATTGCCATATTTTTAGCATAGTTAATGAAGTATTAAGTGTAGTCATCTTTTGCACCAATCAAGGTAAAAAATGAAGCGAAGTTTGACCCATAGAAAGATGTTGCATAACATAAAAATTAGTGTAAAAAATGAAGGCACAATTATTGGTGGCCTTTGAGTTTGGGAACCAATCTGCATTAGTTTAGGTTGAAGAAGGCATTGTTGGGTAGAGGCTTGGAGTTGCAAATTAGGCCAAGTGGAGTGCCTCATGGGCTTGGTCTAGGTGGGTTGAGTTGGTTGGTCGGGCTTGACAGTTGGAAGCCTAGTGTCCTAGATCTGGTAGTTTGGAGCACAACAGTGATTGCTGCCGTCTTGGTGAATTGGCCACCTACCAAAGGCAAAAAAAGTTTGTTGTTGGTAGCAAGAAAGGTTCACCATTGGATCTAGGTTCAGGTGTGAGTTTAAGCCATAACTTATGGATGCTAGGGTGGGTTTTATGCTGTCAAAAACATGAACGGCAGATTATAGGATTGCTCTAACAACTGTAGTTGAGCCTCCTAGTTGAGAATGTAGGATCGATTTCTAACTCACTACGTAGTGGAATAAGACAAAAATTGATTCTAGCATAAACTAGATAAGACAAGGAAGATATCTGGGTAAGAAATACGAAATTTCATTAAATAGGGAGAAAGTTACAAGCTTTCAAAGTTGACATAAAAAACTACTCTATTTTCAGTTTCTGTAGAAACTAAATTTTCTCTAAGGATTTCTCTTTTACATTTTCTAATTCAAACCTCTAATTTATAGAAAAACATTAAATACTAGAGACATAATACTTTATCTTCAAGAGATTTCTAGGTTGTTCTACAGTTGTTTCCATGTAGATAGGATGATTACAAGACAATACACAACTTGTTATCAAATTCTGCAGGTTCAAACTTGGACGCTGCCTTCTGTTGTTGTTGCATCCATTTTTTACCTTAAACTCTTATCTTCTTATCTTCTTATCTTCTTATCTTCTTAGCTATTTGATAAGGATGGACTACCAAAATACTTCTCCTCCATCCTTATCAAACCTAGCAAGGTTCTAAACTTCTCAAAATCTTCAACCTTAAAAGGCTTTGTAAACACATTTGCTAGTTGCTCACCACTTCTACAGAAAACTAATTTGATTGTTCCTTTTTTTGTCTGTTCTTTAATAAAATACTACCTTAATTTAATATGCTTACTCTTTCCATGACTAATGGGAGTCTTGGCTAAAGCAAGGGCTGATTTACTATCAACATACACCATGGTTACTTCATTTTGTTTGAAATTCAACTCCTCTAACAAGTTTCTTAACCACACAGTTTGACTAACAACTTCAGATGCAACAACATATTCAGTTTCACAAGTAGATAACATCATGATTTGTTACTTTTTTGAATTCTATGAAAAGATACTTGAACCCACATCAAATCCATATCTAGAAGTACTCTTCCTTCCATCTAAATCTCCTACAAAGTCAGAGTCAGAGAAACCCTTTAACTTCACCTCTCTTCCTTTTAAGTACAGCAATCCATAATCTAATGTCCCTTTCACATATCTCATGATTCTTTTCATTGCCTTCATGTGTATTTCACTTGGTTCTTCCATAAACCTACTAACCAAACCAACACCAAATATTATATTGAGTTGAGTGTAGGTTAGATACCTTAAACATCCCACCATACTCTTGAAACAATGAGCTTCAACAGGTTTGCTTTTAGAATCTTTTTTCAACCTATGATTCATCTCAATGGGTGTGGCAATTGGTTTAGAGTTCTCCATTCTAAACCTTTTAAGAACATCTTTTGCGTACTTATTTTGGGTTATAAAAATCCCTTCATCCTTTTGAAGCACTTCCATTCCTAGGAATTAAGTCATCTTTCCCAAATCTGTCATTTCAAACTCTTTGTGCATAGTAGCTTAAAATTCATCAAACAAGCTTGGATTATTACCTGTAAAGATCATATCATCTACATATAGACATACCACAACCATGTCTCCATTCTTCTTAACCTTTGTACAGAGAGAGTATTCATAAGGACTTTTCTTTAAATCATTACTTTGCAAGTAACTATCAATTCTTGCATTCCAACATCTTGGTGCTTGTTTCAAACCATATAAAGCTTTCTTTAACTTATAAACCTTATTTTATTCTTTCTTTTTTTCATAACCACATGGCTGCTCAACATAAATTTCTTCTTCTAAGTATCCATTTAGAAAGGCTGACTTAACATCCATTTAATGTACTTTCCATCCCTTCTTAACTCTTTTCTACAATCTCGAGCCATGTGACCAAACCTTTGACACTTAAAGCATTGAACTCTCTCATTTAATGAATTAAACTTACCTCTAAAGCTCCCTCTAGCACCATGGGTTGAACTATTTTGATGGTTCTAATTTTCTACTCTAGAGGAGGTTTCACCTTGCTCACTCCTGTTATTAGTATAGTTATTTTGTACACCTCTTCCTCCTTGTCTTCCACCTCTCCTAGAATTATTTCTCCCTCTAGACCATGAGTTTCCTCCTCTATTTCTCCTTTGATTAGTTTCTGCACTCTCCCTCATTTCTAGCTTACTTTGGAAAGCATGTTCTAGTCTTTGCTTCCTTTCGTTTAACAAATTTCAACAAACCATGGGAACCAAGTATGATTCTCATTTGCATACTCCAATCACCATAGTTTGTTTCATTAAGAAAGAGGGTCTTGTAATGAATGGAATCTGACATCTTTGAAGGCTTGGGGTTTTTAAAACAATGGTTTATTTCGAAGGAAACTTCAATGGAATAGTAAAACAGATTTTGCAGAAATTCTGGATAACAACTTGGCTTTGATACCACTTTGTAGGACCGATTTCTAACTCAATATGCATCTGAATAAGACGAAACTTGATTATACCATAAACTAGACAAGACAAGGAAGATATATGGGCAAGAAACACGAAATTTCATTTATTAGGGAGAAAGTTACAAGCTTTCAAAGTTAACACAAAAACTACTCTTTTTTCAATTTCTGCAGAAACTGAATTCTCTCTAGGGACTTCTCTCTTACGTTTTCTAACACAAATCTCTAATTTGTAGATAAAAATTAAATACTAGAGACATAATACTTTATCTTCCAAAGATTTCTAGGTTGTTCTACAGCTGTTTCCATGTAGATAGGATGATTACAAGACAATATACAACTTGTTGTCAAATTCTGCAGGTTCAAACTTATTTGTTGCCTCCTACTGCTATTGCCTCCATATTCGACTTCAAACTTTTATCTTCTTATCTTCTTAGCTGTTTGATAAGGATGGACTACCAACAGAGAAGGCCTTGTAGGTCTCCATGAGTGAGTTTGATGGTGCGGGTGTGGATGGAAATCGCTATCACCAGTGGAGCATAGGGCGAACTGAGTCTTAAAAAAAAGTGTGTGAGATATTCATTGTCAAAAATCACTTCACTAACACCGCTAAGTTTGTTGACTAGAGCATTGATTTCTTAGGAACTTAAACATTGAGCGATGTCCTTTGATGATTGCTTGAAGCTGGAGATGAAGGCTTGATGCATGGGCTAAACTTTGTGCAGCAAACTCAGTTGCAAGAGCATGCAAGACATCAGCATATGTCTCTTGTTTCATTCATTGGCTGATGATGGTGTCAAAGCAAGTGTTCAATTAAAGGCTAAGAGCCATTTGATCCTACTTTAGTCATTCTAGGTAGTCAAGATTCATAACTCAAATGATCGAGCCACTAGCATTGGTGATAGTAGTACTATCAAATTACAAGCCTAGGGCAAAATTTGGCAAAAGCAAGCTTCGAGTTCGTAGGCATAATGTAAGAAATCTTATAAGCAGGAAAGAGCTAACTATCATCTGCTCAATCGGTTGTCTGTAAGTAACTTAACAAGTAGCTACAACTACAAATTCCCACATGTCATCTCATGACATGAATACTCCATTCAATAAACTCAAAAGACAAAATGCTACCAACCACTTTCCCTTGTTGAACCACTACCCATGTGCATCTCAAATTATTGCCATGCATCAACACAAGGACACAATCGGGGGCATGGGAGGTAACTTGAGGTAGAAATATATGTGTTCAACCCCATATTATACTACTAAATCATAGGGAAAGAAATCAAATAACTAAATCAACCAATTGCAAATTCAAAGTGATAATTCATTATCTTCCCACTTTGCTTGAAAACCAAGAAAAATAAAAATTACTTAACTGTGCAACCATTGTAAAGCTTTATTGGACATGGTAGATAACAATTTTTCAAAAACCCAACAAAAAGAGGAAGGAAAAAGTACCATGACAAATTCAACCCCTAGTTCAGGGCGGTCAAATTGAATTCGACACTTACTATGGTCAACTGCTAACACACATCCATCATGAATTTCTCTAGTCCTTGGTTGAAGAGCAATAACACATTGTCCAACTGATAAAGGACGAGCTAAATCAGTCGGAAGGCCTTCCCTGGTACCAACATGAAGTTCAGTAGTGTCTTCTGACAGATTCTCAGTATTGATTTAGCTTTTCTCTCTCTTCCTTTAGAAATTGCTCAGAAAATCTTCGAGGTCTACCAAGTGAATTGTGACAAGAAGAAATCACAAGTCAAGTATTTAGAATCAAACAATTCATCATGAATGTCAGAGAGAAAATGAAAGAACTGGTTAAAAGTCAAAGACCTCCTTATGACACCCCATTCAACCCGGGTTAATCTTAGGACATGACCTAACCCAACATAATCCAAGTACTCCATGAACTCCCTCTTGGCAAATCATGGATAATCGATTGCACTGTAGAACCACTCAAAAGTGCACCACCTTCGAGCTTGATAACAAGATAGACAATTAGAAAGCTTTTCCTATAGTACATTGAAACATATTAATAAAGATAATTCACTTTTCAAAGTATTCAATTTTATAGCAACATAAACAATGATAAGTATTCCAACCTTAGGACTAAGTGCTCCATCACTGGGTGAAGGAACAGGGATATTGGGATGTTCATTTAATACACCTTCCGATGACTTAGAAATATTCTGTGTTAGTGGTTTTTGTACATCCATCTTCTGTCTACTTCTAACTTTAGTTGGTAGTTTGACTTGGTTCGCTGATTAAACCTGTAGAGCGGAGAGAGCTAATTCGTTCCCTTCCTTTTCAAGATCAATGCTTGAAGATGTAAGTCTGTCAATTTCACCATCGTTCTTGACTTTGATTGCATGGTATTTGTTGAGTATTTGTAAAATTATAAGGTCAAACATGTCCTTAGCTCCCTAGGACCCACATGTAAGTGAGTGGGTGTGTGCTATCATGAGGTGTCAGGTGTGTGTTTAGAGAATCGACATGAATGTTTTGTAAAGGGCAGCACAGTGAGCCTGAGAGAGAGAGCCATGAGGTGCTTTGTGTAGAAGGCTCTCCCTGGCTGGTTTCACTATAACTCTAGCGATTTGAGCAACCTTGTATCTTGATTTCATGTTAATGAAAAGGAGAAAGGGCTGGAATCTCCTCCAGTGACAGTGAATGTAGGTGGTTTGCCAAACCATTCTAAACTAATGTCTTTTTCCTTTTGCCTCTATTCTTTGTTCTTAACTCGTTACTCAGTGATTTATATCGTGATGTATAGCTTCTTGTCCCAATAGCATTATGAGAAGCTGTTTCATGTATAGACTTAGGCCCATGTATAGGCTTAGCCCAAGCTCATCTATCCCTTTATAACTTGTTAGATGTAATGGACTTACAGCTTTTAGTTAATGAAGAACTTGAAAGTTACTTTCATAGAGGTGGTGTCTCCCTTCAACGAGGCTAGAGGTACCGTGTCTCCCTCTAATGAGACCGGAGGTGTTGGTCTCCTTCTAATGAGGCTAGAATCACGTACTTATCAAGGGCCAAATCTAGTATCCGTACTGTCTATTCTGGCTGACCCATATCAGACCGGTAACAATTGGTATCAAAGCGGTTACGGCCTGAGGAACTGCCTATCAATTGGTGGATTTCAGTTGAAGCTTGAAGATGTTGCTGAGCTAAGAGCTCCGTTGATGGAGATAAGGGCTCAGTTGGTGTGGATGCAAACTATTAACTCAAGGATGCAAGATACGTTCTCGAAAATGGAAAATCACTTAGAGATCGGGAATTGCGAAAGGAGATGCAAGAGGAAGTAGCTCGGGAACATGTTGAAGAGGAGGCAGTAGATGTTCAGACGTTGGAAGCTACATATCCAAAATCTTACTCTCTAGTAAAGTGTTACGATTATTGGCTATAGAACGTGTAACTGGACGAGAAGGTACCGAATCCTCCTGAAAGAGGTCGGCGTACCTTTTCTTTTTGACACCCAAGGTGAAGGCACCAAAGGCGATAAACACGTTGAGGAGTAAAGTGACTCCTCAAACTTTCATTAACATTCAAAAGATGCCTATAGAGTCCATCATCTATTCCTTTTAAAGGCCACCTAGCGTGAACCTTAGGAAAGAGATTGATATTCATTAAAGACTAACATAACTCCTACACGTTACTATTGCAAATACAAAAGGTTAACAAAAGATATGCACGCCACCTTCACGCCTACAACTTTTCCCTGTGGCTGCAACTAGCTGCTTCCCCATGCACTCTCATGACTACTGTGTCATGATTACCTGCTTGCAAACACGCTTCAGGTTCCAAAATGCAAAAGTGATGATGTGACCATCATCTATACCATGCCACGTAGATCGATTCATAACAAATCCTTCCCTTCATATTTTAGACCTTGTCCCCAAGGTCGGCTTCTGGAAACTAGAACTGCATCTCTTCAAAATCTTCCCACGTGGCCTCCGCGGGGGTTAGGCCCTGCCAATGGACCAAAATTTTTGGACGCGTGTTCTGGACTCGCCGTTCAAGCACTGCTTGAGGACGAGCTGATGGGATTCTTCCATTCACAATCTGCGGCAGAAACGGTTGGACTTCAATATGGTCTCCCACACTGCGTTTTAAACATGAAACATGAAAGATCGGGTGAATCCTTGAGTCTGGAGGGAGTGATAACTTATACGTGACCTTGCCGATGCGTTGAACCACTGGGAAGGGCCCATAGTACCTCGCAGCAAACTTGGAATCCTTTCTTAACTTTAAAGATGTTTGCTGAAAGGGTTTCATGCGCAGATATACTTTATCACCAACAGTAAACTCTTCCTCACGGTGATATTTGTCATAAGCCAACTTCATCCTTTCTTGCGCAGCGCGCAAGTGGTCCTTAATTATTTGTAAGGCAGCATCCCTTTCTTCCAGCTCACGTCCTACTGCCTCAACGCATGATGTTCCTGGGACATAATGAAGCAAGGTTGGGGGAGGTCTGCCGTAGAGAGCTTGGTAAGGAGAAACCCTTGTACTACTATGAATGGACGTATTGTGGACAAACTCAGCCCAAGCCAACCATTTGAACCACTCTCCTGGCTTATCCCCGGTTAAGCAACGTAAATACATTTCCAGTGAGCAATTTACTACCTCCGATTGCCCATCAGTTTGGGGGTGATAGGCTGAAGAAAAATTGAAGTTTGTCCCCTGAAGACGAAACAATTCTTGCTAGAAAAGGCTGGTGAAAATAGATCCTCGATCACAAACTATGGTTTTTGGGAGACCATAGAGCTTGAAAATTTCATTGAAAAACACCTGAGCAACAGACTGAGCAGAATAAGGATGAGTTAAGGCTAGGAAATGCACATATTTTGTGAGACAGTCAACCACAACAAGTATGGAATTTTTGTTGTGAGAGGTGGGTAATCCATCTACAAAGTCTATAGAAACATCTGACCAGACAGCCTCTGGAATGGGCAGTGGTTGTAACAATCCGCTAGGGGCCCTGTTGTTTGCCTTTTGAGTTTGACAAATATGTCAACTACGGATGTGGGCCTTCACGTCTCGTGCTAATCTTTTCCAAAAGAAAACCCCTTTCACCCTTTCTACAGTCTTGAGGAATCCTTTATGCACCATGCCGTGAAATTATTTAACAATTGGATCAATTAACTCTGAGTTGTTAGGCAAAAAATTCTTCCTTTAAAGAAAATGATACCATCTTTATAAGCCCATGGACCCACCGCCTCTCCATCTTGAATTCTTTTAACTAATGCTTTCAATTCTTCATCGTCTTGGATCCTTTCTTTAATCGAGACCACCCATGAAGGAATCGGTGTAGAGATTGCAAAAATATTTTCTTCCGAATTGACCTCCATTCCCAAAGCTGAATTCTTTTTTGACTTTTTCAATGGGCGGCCTAACATCATGTTGTCCTCGGAGCTTTCTTTTGTGGTGGTAGTAGTTTTGTCATGAGCTGTCAATTCTGGCCCCTCCAATAATGTGTCCTTTGGCCCGACATTCCAAGTCTTCGTCTTCCCCACTTTTGTGACTAGTTTCTTCACTGCACCATTTTTGCCTTGCTCAGCACAGGGTCTAAACTCGTTTTGCCTTGAAAGCGCGTCGGCAACTCCATTTTCTCTGTCGAGCTTATACTCGATGCGAAAATCGTACCCCATCAGCTTAATCAACCATTTTTGTTGAGCTGGGGTAACAATTCTTTGATCCCACATGTGTTTGAGACTTTGTTAGTCGGTTCAGACCACGAACTGGTGCCCAAGGAGATAGTGACACCACTTTTTAACTGCTAGAAGAATTGCTAGCATTTCTTTCTCATATGTGGACAAGAGAAGGTGCCGCCCCTGCAAGGCCTGGCTAAAGAATGAGATCGGGTTTTGGGTTTGGAAAAGAACAACTCCCACCCCTGTACCAAAAGCATCACATTCAATAAAGAATGGTTTAGAAAAATCTGGAAGAGATAATACCAGCATTTGCACCATGGTTTGCTTTAAATGTTGAAAAGCTTGCTCGGCTTCTTTGGTCCAACAGAAGCTATCTTTCTTGAGAAGTGAAGTTAGTGGTCTTGCCAAGTTCCCTTAATTTTTGACAAAACAGCGGTAATATCCGATTAAGCCAAGAAAGCCTCTAAGAGCCTTAACAATTTTTGGTTGGGGCCATTCGGTGATGGCGGATATCTTCTCTGGGTCAACACCCACTCCTACACGGCTCACCACATGTCCAAGGAATGACACCTCCTTTCTGTCGAAAGTGCATTTTCTTTGTTTTGCAAAGAGTTGATTGGCTCGTAGAATGTCCAGCACTGTCCACAAGTTGTATATACTCTGTCCAGTTTTTACTGAAGATAAGTATATCATCTAAGAAAATCAGAACATACCTCCGTATCAAGTCTCGAAACACTGAATTCATGAGAGCTTGAAATGTTGTAGGGGCGTTAGTGAGCCCAAATGGCATTACAAGCCACTCAAAATGCCCGTGATGGGTTTGAAATGCTGTTTTCTGGACATCTTCTGGTGCCATACAAATTTGGTGATAGCCAGAACGAAGGTCCATTTTGGAGAAATATTCTGCACCATAGAGTTCGTCCAATAATTCATCAACATTAGGAATAGGAAACTTATCTTGCACCGTTTGGAGATTGAGGGCTCGATAGTCAACACACATCCGCCATGTGCTGTCCTTTTTTTTTACTAAAAGAACCGGTGAGGAGAAGGCACTGGTGCTCGGACGAATCATGCCAGATTGTAATAGTTCACGAACTATTTTTTCAATTTCTTTTTATTGAAAATGAGGGTATCTGTATGATTTTACTGAAACAGGCTTACCCTAATCCTTCAGCACAATCTTATGGTCATAGTCTCTGGTAGGTGGCAAGCTAGATGGCTCGGTAAAGACTTCCTTGTGCTCATCTAACAGTTGGATTAAATCTAAGGGTCCAGACTGAGTTGTGGGTGTGGCTTCAGTAACTAGGCATGTGGCCTCAGGAACAAGAGTCATCATTTGCAATACTAACCTGTGGCCTTGCTTTTGCAATTCTTTGGACATCTGGGCCCCATCAATGACAAAGGCAGAGATGTCATTTTCAGACTTGGACATTTAGGGCCCATCATCGACAAAGGCAGAAGTGTCAGTGTCAAACTCCACCACCTGCTTCCCTTTTCATTTTCTTTCTATGTCCCCCGCATTTCTTGCTTTTGCCATGTGCGGCTCGGGTTCCGTTTGCCCTGTTAAAACCACCTTCCTACCTTTATAATCAAATACCATAGTTAATTTGGAAAAATCCCAGAGAATTGGCCCCAGAGAATAAAGCCAGTTTGCACCCAGTACCGCTTCCGTCCCTACAAGAGGAAGTAGATAAAAATCGGCTTGAAAGTTAATTCCTTGGAGACAAACTATTAGGTTTTGACAGAGGCCAGAACTTTTGATGCGATCACCATTGGCGACCCGTACCACAAACGAACTAGGTTGGTCCACTGCAATACTTGCCTTTGTCGCCACTCTTCATTAATAAAATTGTGAGTCGACCCTGAGTTAGCAAGGAAGAGATGTCATTGTGGATGGTCTTGAAGTTGTCCTTCAATCTTCATTGTTTGAGGGCTGGGGACCCCAAAGATGGCAGAAAGTGAGATTTTTGGGGTGTCGGTAACCTTGAGTTCTGCAATTTGCTCTTGAAGAGAGAAAACATTGTGATCTTCTGAGACCCAAGCTTCCATGAGGAACAGCTTTTTGTACCTGTGACCTGGCGTAAAATGCTCATCACAATAAAAACAGTCCCTTGGCTCTACGTTCATTGATCTCAGCAGGTGAAAGGCGGCGGAGATTGCCAGTTGGTTTGGGAAGTTGCGGGTTGGTTGTAATGGGGGGCATTACCATCCCAGAAGACCTTCGGATGGGGGGAAGAGGCATGGGTCGAGTTGCCTGGGCCTTCCCTTCATAGATTTTGGCAAGGCCAATGGCTTTAGAGAGTGTTGTAGGTTTGGCTACTCGCATGTTGGCTCTTATGTGCTCTTTAAGGCCAGTGACAAAACAACTCACTTGCTGTTTAGACGTCATGCCTCCTACCCGTAGCAACAGCCGGGAGAACTCCTTCTCAAATTGGTCAACACTACCTCATTGTTGAAGCTTAGTGAGGTCGCCATAGTAATCACAGAATAAGCCTGAACCATTGCAAGCAACTAGGTCCTTCACCATAAGCTGCCAAGTAAGTGCATCACCCACATGATCTTCTTTAAATAAGCAAAACCATACCTGAGCTTCACCTTCAAGGTTCCATGAGGCTATGGGGACCTTGTCGGTTTCAGCAACTTGGTAATAGTCGAAGAACTGCTTTGCCCTACAAATCCAATCTGTGGGATCACCCTCCCCGTTGAAAAGAGGAAAATCCATTTTCATGATGGGACGGTTGCCCGAGGGTCCAACGAAATTGTCAGGGGGTGTGGGGCCCCCATGTGAGCCTCCAGCGCCAGGTCCTTCACCATGAGAGGAACCTTCAGGGATGCTACCACCATTATTGTCCGCAGTTGGGCGTTTTTGAATTTCTCGAGCAAGACCTTCCACACGGTTGTTCATAGCGGAAAACATTTTGTGGATGTTGTCAGTTAAGTCTTTGAACCGATGATCCAAATCGGCATTATCAAGGTTGGGGCGTGGATTGGCCATCCCAGGTAAGGGCTCCGATGCCAATTTGTTACAATTATTGGCTATAGAACGTGTAACTGGATGAGAGGGTATCGAATCCTCCTGAAAGAGGTCGGTGTACCTTTTCTTTTTAACACCCAGGGTGAAGGCACCAAAGGCGATAAACACGTTGGGGAGTAAAGTGACTCCTCAAACTTTCATTAACATTCAAAAGATGCCTACAGAGTCTATCATCTATACCTTTTAAAGGCCACCTAGTGTGAACCTTAGGAAAGAGACTGATATTCATTATAGACTAACATAACTCTTACATGTTACTACTGCCAATACAAAAGGTTAAAAGATATGCACGCCACCTTCACGCCTACAACTTTTCCCGTGGCTGTAACTAGCTTCTTCCTCATGCACTCTCGTGACTACTGTGTCATGATTACTTGCTTGCAAACACGCTTCACGTTCCCAAATGCAAAAGTGATGATGTGACCATCATCCATACCATGCCACGTAGACCGATTCATAACATAAAGCAAATGGATGAGCTTGTAGCTGCATAAGGGAAGCAAAAAGGGATGAAGGAATGGGTCGGTGATGGAATGAAGCAGTCCTACTTCCGATCTGTGGAGAAGGCAGTTGAGAAGCCGAAGAAGTCTCATTGTTTGGCTTTCCCAAACTGATGCAGATTCACCCGAAAACAGAAAAAGAAGCCGCGATTCCGTGCCATTCAAAGGAAGTGCATCCTCGTAAGGACCAAATATGTCCGAGACGACCGGATCTGGTGTCAGAAGCAACATCAGAAGCAGCGGCCAAGCAAAGTGAGATCTAGAAGGCCAGCTGTGGGTGAGTGGCGACAGGAACATTGCGTGATGGTTTCTGCCACCAAGGGGCCTCCTTGTGTGGTGGAGCAAACTTGGATGTTAGCCGTTTTGCTCGTTGAGAGTTTCACTGATCAAACATTTACCCACTGAGGAAGGCCGCCAGACAGAACAACAAGCCTATTTGGTAAAGCTTATAAATTGTTCGGTCAAATGCCGAAGCCAAACCTGGTGAGCTATGACTCATTAATTTTTGGTTTAACCCACTATGGGTTTCATAAAGATTCTATTAGTTCAACTCTTCAAATGCAAAGAGACTACAGGAGTCTCATTATGAATGAATTTCCGCTAGTTAGTATTGTGGGTGATTGTGCTTCTTTGGGTGTTTCAGTAGTGATGGGTCGAGTTCATGGAGCAGCCATTGTTATGGGTTTGGAGTTGAATATGATTATTTACAATACCTTGGTTGATACTTATGGAAAATGTGGTGACCTTAATAATATCTCTTATTCTATTTTCAGTCAAATGTCGTTAAGAGCTTTTGTGTCTTGGACTTCAGTAGTTGTTGTCCTCGTGGATGGTATGTGTTCAGAGATATATGATATTCTCTTTGATAGGTATGTGAAAAATGGGGAGGTGGGTGTTGCACGTGAACCTTTTGATGAGATGTATGTGAGAGATATTTTTAATTGGAATACTATAATTGTGGGTTCTATCGAGATAGGAGATAAATGTTTGCTGGAGGACAAGGAGTTGGTCTGGGATATGTATTTGGTTCACCATGTTGAGGGGAAATCAAGTTTGGAAGTAGTGGTAATGGATATAAAAAATGCGTTTACAAGGAAAATGAAATTGGAACACGAGTTAGCAACTCCTGGGGGAAAGATGAGGTGTCGCAACTTTTCAAAAGGAAACAGATCCAAGCTTGTGACGGGAGCTTTACAAAAGATGAAGGGAAACATTCCTAAAAATGCAAGGTCCCAAATATCTTCTTGTACTCTACAGATTTGTGTTAGGTACTGTTCACAAGATGAAACAGATGCGATATTTGACAAGCTTTAGCCATATCTTCTTACTCTTGCAGCGCCGTGCAACATAGTGTGTGGAAACGGTAGGTTTTTCAACATTAAAATGGACCTTTTCCATGGTGCTGGGGTTTATTGGTGGAAATTAAAGAAAGGAATTAATTGGAGTATTTTAGTGGGGAACTTTATTTAGGTGCTTACTGGGTATTATGAGATGATCCGGTGTTGGACATTTCGAATTGGCGGGGTAGGATAGCCAGGAGGAGAGAGAAAAGAGAGAAAGCAAAGTGGAAAAGAAAGAAGGGAGAAAAGAGAAAGAGGGAATTGTTGTGGAAAGGAGAAGTATGGTTGCGGAAATAGAATAGGAGAAAGAAAAAGAGCAAACTCAAAACCAAAACCAAAAACAAAGTAATAAAACCAACTATTTCGAAGAGACACTTTCCCTTTTGCAAAAGACAAGAATCACCTCTCGAAGAGTGTAACAATGATGAAGAAGAAGAGATTGGAGGAGGTTTCTGTATCACGACCTCGGCTAACCCTTCACACTCTCATGGGTCCTAACCTTGGGGCAATCTCGCTCCCAATACAAGTTTTGTCAATTCCATTTATAGCTCATCAAGAGTTTTTATCAACCGAGATATTGGAAGTTGGCTCTTGCCCTTTAAATTCAGCAAAGGGAAGTCAGTTGAAAACTATTAGGTTGTCAGCCTGAATGAGAGCAAACTAATTGGTGTTGCTTACGGGAGTCCAGAATTTTCTCCTCAGATTCAAAAGGTAACAATAGGGAGGGCATGTATTAGATTGAGCACTATTCAACTCGGGAATGGGGCCTTCATTACAGAAGTGATTCGATTTGGATGCATCTTGAAGTTTATTTCTTTCCACTGCCGTGATGAAAATACAAACAGCGACCTTGCCTTTCCGGCAAAGATAAACCAACATCCAAGCTTGACTAATGCCTGTGACGATCACTACGCCGTTATACATTTCTCTAGAGAAGGTCAGAAAGACCTTTATTACACCACTGACGAGAGCAAGAAGGCAGTGAAGAACTCTCTATTCTTGGAGAGACTCAAGAAGAAGAGGGTAACTTTTGCCAACATCTGTCTTGTTAAGCTCTTGAATGTGGAAGATACAATGGTATTGGTGGGTGCTGCTACATACGGAACTAGAGGCTCTAGAGATTGGGCTAGCAAGGATCCAATGTCGTTGGGAATTAAAGCAGTGATTAAATGGACCACGTCCCTAGGAATGGGTTCAGCGTTGGAGTGTGGCTTGCGAACATCCCTTGGACATTCGTGGATTTTAATTGTATTGGGCTTTGTTGGGTTATCTTTGGTTGAGTTTGAATTGTTAAACTCTTTTATTGAGTTTCTAGTAGGTGTTTTGTAAATTCTGAAAAGCTTGAGGACAAGCTTTCTTTAAAGGGGATGGAATGTTACGTGTATAGACTTGGGCCCATGTATAGGCTTAGCCCAAGCTCATCTATCCCTTTATAACCTGTTAGAGGTAATGGACTTACAGCTTTTGGTTAATGAAGAACTTGGAAGTTACTTCCATAGAGGTGGTGTCTCCCTTCAATGAGGCCAGAGGTACCGTGTCTCCCTCTAATGAGACCGGAGGTGTTGGTCTCCGTCTGATGAGGCTAGAATCACATATCAAGGGCCAAATCTGGTATCCGTACCCTCTATTCCAGCTGACCCATATCAGACCGGTAACAGAAGGGCGTTTACTTTTAGTCAAGGACACCTTCGCTTTAGGACTAGCCTACAACCAAGTGCAGTACACAGACACAAAATGTTCACACTGTAAGAATATCCAGAAGGGGCAAATAACAACTAAATACTATAACTAACAACCAATAATGATCAAGTGAGACAGAATAACCAATTGCAACTGAAGGGCTGTACTCTATAACAAGCTTCAAAAGAATTAAAGAAAAAGGATGCACACACACAAAATAGTGCAACTAACATCACTGGTTTGCCTCACATAAATAGTGCAACTTCCTAATAGCTTAAGATGTTTGAACTTATGGTTCACCAGCATGGTATCAAAACCTCGTTGCATATGAGGTATTCGGTTCAAGTCTTGATACTCAAGCAATTTCCCCTATTTGACATGCGTGTACAAGGCCTGTAGTTGATTTGGTGTACTAACAAGTGCAGGCTGGGAAGGAGGGGGGTCACTAATACTCTGCTTGGAATAAATGCTGATCAATTTAAGATATTAGGATTGATGATTCACCATAGGGGGCTACAAATAGAAGAAAATCATGAATTTCTATAACATAACCAAATAAAATTTCATTATGAAAAGACTCGGAAGAAAGGATATCTACTTTGGCCTACAATAAGTATGGGCCTTACGAAAATAATTGTAATACTACTTCTATAGAATACTCAGGTACAATCCAATCTTGAAAAGAAATATATATTATGAAACAGATTAACTTCTAATTTTCATCATAATAGAACTTCAGAAATAGAGATATGAACAGTATGTATAGTTGAAAATAAAAAGTCATATAATAAGACTTTGCATGACTCTCGCACTACTCGATTACTTTTAGTCAAATTAACACTTTGACAAACCCAACCACTAGATGACATGTTCTTTTTAGGCTACAGTCACCAGCAAATGTCATGGCAATCAAATATGATCAAATGCAAAGGCTCATTTATTTTGTGAACCTTTAAAACTTTACAACGAAGAGGAAATAATACTAATTTATCATTGCGATATTTTTGAGTATAGGAACTACAAGTGGGATCATGTAGCGTAACTGTGGGTTTGTCGAAATACACCAATAAAAAGCTCCTGAGTTAAATATTTGACAAAACTCGTACTTTGGTGTCATTCAATCCTAGACACCATATGCACCTAATATTTACAATGTGTACCAGGCTGCAGAACATGCTATAAGAAATTTGTTTGGAAATAGGATTTGTTACAGTAAAAAAAAAAAATCATTGATTACATGAACCTTATAAAATATTTTCAGCACCTTATAAACTTACAGGGTGCAAATTTTCACACACCTCAATCTTTTTAGTTTCACCCAGATAAGAATCAGAATGAGCTTCGTTTTCAACACTCTTCAACTAACAGAAGATTTGCATATGATCATAAATTCATGCCAAGTCCAAATAAGATAATAGATTATTGACCATTAAAGAGAAAAACAAGAAAATTGATAGGAATTGAAGTTTCATCTCTTCTTACTTTAAACGGAGAATCTTATGTTTTCTTTTTCGCATTCCAGTATTAGATTGGCGAGTTTCCTCATTTGTTTCAGGAATAGCATCCATTTCGTTAGCCAAATGTTTGTCCAGCTTATTCGTCCTCGAATCACTGGCCTTGGCTCCGGGAATAAAATGGTTCCCTTTCACCTTAGACTTGTCAGTGATATCAAGAGTCTCTTCTTTGACCTGTGCAGATAACTCTAACAAACAGAAAATAACAGAAGATTAGATCTTCAGTGAAAGTAATAGCTGGATATATTGAGGGGGAAAAAATCATAACATGCTCCGTATAAGTCACCATTGTCATTATTTTGCTATCCAAAAGAATACCTTAGAAAGAAATTAACACCAAAACAGGCCGAAGCTATAATGGAGTGGTGAAGGAAAAAAATTAAAAAAAAAAAAAAGAAAGACAGCAACAATTCAAGCATAGAAAAATTTACTTTTCTAAGTAATGATTTTCATTGATGGTAAACTTTCCCGTGATATCAAGAATATTAAAAAAACAAAAACATAGAAAGCATTTTGACAAATTAACTGCCCACATAGACTAAATGCTATCCATTTTGGAATTTAGCAGACTATAAATGAGTGAAAATCAGATAAATCCCATGAGGACTTGCAATTATTAGCTAGAAAACCAGAAGTTACAAATTGAATTTAGTGAATAAGATTTAAAAAAGCATATTATATCATGACTAGTCTTTGGCACTATTGCATAGACAAAGAGCTTCTTAGCATCAAATTATGCAATTCCTGGATGGTTTAAAAGTGTGAAGATCTAAATCAAATTAGTGATTTTAGAGAATTCTTGAGGTGTTCTTTAACCCTTATTCTTTTTGGACCCACTAGATTTGGGCTGGGCCTAAACTTGCATTTGCTGACATGCTCAACATTTGGGCTGGGCCAATAGTTTGAGTTAATGTAGTTGCCCTTCTATCAAGAGTTGATTTTAATAAGCCCAACAAGATCTCTCCTACTGTAAGTAATCATGTCCCAAGCTAGTGCTATAAAAGAGCTATCATTAACCTTGCAAATGTTGTTGGGGATTCAAGTAGCTTTGACGCCACTTGTTTGGAAATTCAATAAGATTGCATCACTTATATATGGATTGAACACACAACAATAGGAATCAATATAATATCTAAATGAAATAGATTTAAGAGGATAAAACTAAAATAATATCCTATGTCTCTTATTATCTATTCTCTTTATATTTTTTTTATACTTTCTCTTTCATTAAACATATGTATCATAGATTCTCTAGTCAACTATAATAAGAAGATAACCCTTAACTCTACAATTACATAAGAACCCCTAATTGTGACAAGCTATTACACTCATACCCTCTAGCTTAATTATTGCATCAATTCAAATAGATTCCATGAATGACAAACCACACAATGTGAATAAGAAGCTAAAAGTGCAAGCAAGCGACATTGTGGAGCTGCCGACACGCCAACTATCAAGGAAATTCCATTAGCCTGCATGACGTTCACAATGATATTTAAGGTGTGAACGTATTAAATATCTTATATATAGAACTCTTTAATTATGTGTGTACTAAACTATGGACGCAAGCTTTTGTGCTTTGTGAAATCTCGGTAGATTGCTGCATCGTTTTGGCTCCCTGTTTCGTGTCTACCATTACTACTATTGCTCTTAAACTTCATTTTTACACACTTTATGATTACCCCTACATCTTCCTTCCCCTTAGGATACATCTATTAATTCATACAAACACTAAAAATAGCAAAAGACACGTGCAAGATCCACCTGGATGAGCTTCCTTGTCACTGTATGTGTGACGTAACTCCATTCGTCCCGGGCCCCTTGGGAAGACCTCGTTGCCCCTTCCCACCGGAAAAGCCCTTCTCTTTTGAGGTCCACCTTGGATGTGGTCGCTGCGGCCTACAAGAAGGGCCTTGTAAATGTTTTTCAGCATCATGAAAACCCGGTGTCTGGTATCTCAAGGCTCTTCCCAGGCCTGGGCCCTAAATGTCTAACGCCCATCCTCTGGTCCCTGTGTTCTGCAGCTAAAGCCTTCTTAGAGGGCATTCTTAATTGAAGTGGTCCATCCAAAAAAATCCATAGCACCCAAGCATTTTTGTGATCCGTAATCCTCCATTTCATGCATCCACGTTGTTTACCCTTTATTCCTTCCTGCGATCAGCATTCCTATAAGCACGAGACTTCTTCCTACGATGCATTATTGATCCTTGTTCACAAGGTCAATCTCCGGCCACAGTTCTAATTTGACGTTTTGGTTAGGTTTTTCATGGTATTTGCCTTTAGGCCTTGTCGTTCGGCAACATTTTATTCTACGTTTTGGGGCCTTTCTCCTTTGGGCTTCTTGTATTAGTGTTGTCCCTCACGTGCGCATTGCCCAAACACCCGAGAGAGAGAGAGAGAGAGAGAGAGAGAGGAGGAGAGGAGGAGAGGAGGAGAGGAGGTTAGGGGCGGGGAATTAAAAAAACAAAAAGAGAGAGAGAGAGAGGGGGGGTGGGGGGTGGTAAAAGCTACAGTATGGGAACGATGTTTCAAAGATTGATTGATTGAACTTCAAAAACAATATTAAATCTAAAAGTACATTGATTGCCATAAAGTATATATAATTACTCGCTTTTGCCGGTGGTTTACCTGGGACATGAAGATTCTTTGCAGCCGTAGAACCTTAACCACCCTTGAAGTCATCCTAAATGTTTTGGATAAGACTGAGCGGCGTTTATCCGAAGACGATAGAGACGACACTGGTAGGGCTTCACCTAGAGGCTGACTTGTACATGTCGGCTCACGCGGCCATCAACCTTCTTGTTGACTACGTGCGCTTCCTTGTCACTTCAAGGATATTTCCTTTCCAACGGTACTCGGATAGAAGCATGCGCTCACCTTTCTGTGTAAAGCTGCCGAAGTAAAAATTGACCGTGCTTTAGTGTGTCAATGTGATTTATTTGAGATTTGCAATGATGGCTAGGTCGGGCCGGATATGTGGCAATTTCGGCATTCCACAAAATCTTTGAAGCTTTTATCAGGTTTGCCAATAGATCACGGCAATGAAATTTTTGCTTCAACGCGTATTTCTTAGGGGAATCCTAGGAATTGACAATCTTGTAGATGCGTGAGTTTTTATACATAAATCTAAATGGCACAAGCAACAGGAAGGATGTCTTCCGTTCCTTAAATTTCTTAAATCACTTCTTTATCGATAGGTTCCAATGTCTCCGAGTACACAATGGAAGGATGCTTTGTTTAATATTTGTAGGAATTAAAGCTTACACTCTATTGCATAATAAGATATGTTAGAGAATTTCGTGTTTTAGAAGCATTATCTACTCATAAATTAAAGTGTTCTGCTTAGAACAAGTGCTGTTGCTTAGTCCAACTATATTCTTATGGATTTACCTCATCTAAGTCCCCATTTTTACATTCATCAGTGTTTTGTACTTTTGAGTAACCTAATTACTTCCACTGGGGCAAATAATACCTTTCTGGTCATGCATGATGAAATACCCTGAAAGTTTTACCGCATTCTTCATCTCAATCTATTTCCTTGTCGACCGCATTTCCTGCCAAATAAACAACGTGCCCGAAAACGACTCACATAGTGCGGGTCTTTTACTGACCAAACCTTCCACGGAAGTTAACGATAACTAAATAAATGCTCTCCGAGTCGGCTTCGATCACTTAGTCAAAGAATCTCTTTCCATCCAGAAGTTGGGCAGGATCTTTCTTATCTGACGTGTGCCCCCACGAAAGTCTGTCCGCAAACTTAATTTCCAAGTCTTAAAAACCTCTGATATTGAACCAGACAGTACTCGAGTGGCGATGAGATTGTTTGTGGCTTAGAATTTGGGCGATGGTACGTAATAGTCTCTACACTGTTCCTCCAACAACCATGGATAAATTGAAACATTTCCCACAGCAGGTGTCGTCATGAAGCTGCAACCCACAGCGGCGGCGTCATCCGCGCAGAATCGAAGTGCGAGTTGTAACCGATGGCAGAGGCCGGATGTCAGCGAATGGTGGGCAGAGATGTGATGTTACGCAGAGGACGTCAGCTTCTGGTTTAGTGGTTTAAAGGGTCAAAATAGAAATTAAGTCTGGGACGAGTTATCCAGAGCACGGGTCAAAGGAAAATATAAAATTTCCAAAACTTGCTTCACATCAAAATTATAGCCAATCAAATCTGTGAAACGATCCAGTCGCGAGCAGTTACGTGCCCAAATTATTGCACAGGTGAATCACGCGTCAAATCTTTTTTTTTTTTGTCATGAAGCAAGAGGCCCTTCACTTCATCTTTATTTGTGGGGACGCTCCATATCTCTTATTTCCACGGCTCCATGCGGATCCGGAAAGGCTGCTAATATCTAGAAAACGTACACTAGGTTGTGAGGAAAATCAAAAGGAAATCATTGCCAGTACTTACAAACCGCAATTACTTCATTTTCTCGGTAGAAGGCCTCTAATATAAGAAAACGAATCAAAACTGAAATATGGAATTCTACACGATTTGGTAAACACAAACTTTGAGGAATGCCGACAAATGGCATATACAATATTGCCGTTCCTAACCTACGGGCTTGGTGTCTAATAAGCCAAGCCCAATAGAAAAACAACAAACAATTGGGCTTGGCGTCTAATAGGCCAAGCCCAAATAACATAAAATAATTGTAATATTTTACAACTCCCTCAAACTAGTAGTTTATATACATCAAATACACTTAACTTGTAAAGAAGGTAATTACGTTGTCTACTACACAAAGCCATAGCCAAGATATTTGTTGGTTGCTCATGAGTCTGTATATGGTGGGTCTGAATCAAGCCGCGTTGTTGCTTCTCTTGAATGAAGTGACAATCAATTTCTATGTGTTTAGTGTGTTCATCAAAAATAGGTTTGCTTGCGATATGAATGGCTGTATTATTGTCACAAAACAATGAAATAGGACGAGGAACAATGACCCACAAATCTCTGAGTAGACCATGTAACTAGACAATTTCTCAAATGGTTGTAGCTATAGCCCTATACTCGACTTCAAAGGATGATCGAAAGACAACGTCTTGTTTCTTGGTCTTCCAAGAAACCAAAGAACCTCTTAACTTGATATGAAATTCAATGAGAGAACACTGTGTCATGGGGCATACTATGCAATCAGAATTACAAAAACAATTCATTTGAAAATCCTTGTCATAGGGCATAAAAATACCTAAACTAGACATGCCCTTCAAGTACTTGACAATTTTGAGAGCCATATCTATATGTGAAGATCTCAGAGTATGCATAAACTGGCTGAGCACTTGAACCAGATAGTTGATGTCTGGTTAAGTATGAATGAGGTAGATGAGGTGTTCAAGAAGACACTGATATGGTGTCATGTCAATTAATGGAGGATCATTAACTAGCACAAATGCATTGACATCATACTTTAATGAAATGATCTTTAGAATTTGATCCATGGGAATCTTGCAAGGCCTAGCTCTAAAAAGTCCAGATTTTGATATCAACTATAATGCGAACTTGCGTTGACTAAGATAAATCCCACTCTTTGTTTGAGCAATCTCGATTCCAAGACAGTATTTAGCTTGTCCTAAATCTTTCATATGAAATTTAAAGCAAAGATGTAACTTTACTTGTGCTATACCCTCCTCATTATTCCCAATAATGAGCATGTCATCTATGTAAAGTAGAAATACTATAATAGTAGATTCACATTGAAATGTAAATAAGGCATAATCATGCCATGATTAGCAAAAGCCAACCTCAAGAAAAGCAGTAGTAAATTTGGCATATCATTGCTATGAGGCCTACTTGAGTTCATATATGGACTTAAGTAACCAACAAACCTTGGGAGGACCAGATGTAGAAGTTTGAATTCCCGAAGGTAGAGATGTACACTTCCTCATATATGTCACTATGAAGAAATGCATTATAGACATCCATTTGATAAAGAAGCCAATGAAACATGGAAGCTAGAGTCATAATATAATGAACAATTACCATCTTTGCCACTAGAAAAAAGGTCTTTTCATAATCAATCCCATAACGCTGAGTGAATCCTTTTGCCACAAGTCTAGCTTTATATCTCTCAATAGGTCCATCTATATGATACTTTACTTTATAAACCCCACTTACAACCAATTGGCTTACAATCTAAAGGCAAATAAACTAACATCCACATTTGACTAACCTCCAATGCATGAAATTCACTAGCCATAGCATCTATCTATCTCAGATCTTGAACTCCTTCATGATAGTATTATGGTTCTCTAATTGAGGAAATAGAGGCAATAAATGCACGATGTGAAGGTGACAAATGATCAAGGGACACATAATGTGAAATAGAATAAGGAATGTCTTGTGGTCCAATGGAATGGTTTTCACTAGAGTGGGAAGGAACATGGTTGTAGTGATAATCTTGAGTCCAAATGGGTGGTTTAGAAACTCATGTCAAATGTTTGATAGGAGGTGGAGGTGTAATAGGTAAAACATCTAAAGATAGATTCATAGTGGGTGAATCAACAAGCAAGACCTATATGGCTAGTGAAGGTAAGAAAAAGGCATTCTTAGAAGATTGAACTAAGGTTCCAATGTCAGGTGGAGGAGGACCAGAAGTATCAATAAGGGGTGATACTTCAACATGGATATCTAATGTGAGAGGCATGTTGGAAACAATAGGCTCAGACACTGGCAAAGGAATGGATGAAGCGCCAGAATCATGTGATGATGAGACCACGTATGAATATGGATCTAAAGGAACAAATGATTGGTCTACTCTAAAGGAAGGAATTGAGGATGATGACTAGAGCTGAGCAAAGGGAAAAGCTAACTCATGAAAGACAACATCCTAGGCAATAGAGAAAGTGCGGGTAGAAAGATCTAAGACATGATAACCTTTTTATGACGAAGGGTATCCCATGAATACACAAGGAGCATCACATGGTGCAAACTTATTGCCACAAGGAACTACGATAATGTAGCATAAACATCCAAAAACCCTAAGTTGTGATGCAAAAGGTGGTTTACCAAATAGAAGTTCAAAAGGAGTCTTACCCTCTAAAATAGGTGTGGGGAGGCAATTTATGATGTGAGTGACAGTAAGAATACACTTTCCCTAGTAATGATTAGGGATGTTAGCTTGAAAGCACAGAGCTCATGCTACATCAAGAATATGTCAATGTTTATGCTTAACAATACCATTTTGTTATGGTGTATAAACGTGTGAACTCCATAGAGGTAAAGGAATAATGTGCATTCATGGCTAAAGAACTTAGATCCATTATCATAATGTATCTGACATATATGAGAGTTAAACTAGGTTTCTATCATAAAAAAAAAAGGAACACAGAAAATGAAACACTTGACTCTTATATCTCATAAGATACATCCAAGTTTCTTGTGAAAAATCATCAATGAAGGTCAAGAAATGTCTAGACCCATTATGATTTGGGTTCTGATGAGGACCCTATATATCAACATGAACTAATTCAAATATAGAATTAGTGTGAGATGTGCAAGATGAAAAAAGGAGATAGTCTACTTTGCAAGAAGACAAATTAGAAAAAAAACATCAAAAGACATGTAACAAAAGGAATGACCAAAATGATAATGCCAAAGCCTTTGTTCATTATTCAAAACATTAGTCTTAAACATAGTGGTCTTGCAAACATTTGATTTTTTAAGAGCATTATACTAAAAAAATTTCAACAGACTAGAATAAATATCTGTTGTGGCATTTGTTGGAGACACTAAGTGATAAAGGCAATGCTCAACCTTGCCCAACCCTTGAACCATCTAGGTCAAAAGGTCTTGAAAGACATAAAAATGTGGGTAAAAAAGGACCATACAAGAACTATCAAAAGCAAATTTGGCAACTAACAAAAGTTTGCATTTGAAAGAAGGCACATAAAGGATATCATAAAGTATGATAGAGGGTGAGATGCGAATAGTCCCAATATGTGTGACAACTATGGTGCTATTGTCAGGTAGTTTGACTGAGATAGGTTCTAATGCATATGATCTTATGTTCTCCATGCATGTGAGATCTCACGTAATATGATTACTAGCTCTTGAATCAATAAGCCAATAAGATAAAGGTGTATTACCCAAAGTAGGAATAGTACCTACATAAGCCCCTATTGGCTTTGTGGGACCAAAATGGCCAAGAAGCTGAACAACTTACTGGTACTGCTTAGGTGTGAGTGCGGGACTAGGAGGACAAATTGTTTGCATTGCTACTACACCACTCACAAGAGTAGGATTATGATCCATAGAACCAGAAGTGAATGCATGGGCTGAACTACTACCACCATTATTCTTTTGGTTCTTGGGCTTATTAGGAATCCCAATCAGTTGGAAACATCTCACTTTAGGTATGTCTTATGTGATGACAATGTTCATAATATAGTCGTGACCCTTCTAAACTAGGTCCAACACTAGGTGGAGGTTTAGGATTTCTCATAGGAAAAGAGAAGTTATCCCGACAAGCATTTCCGAACCCCCTCCATCTAACATGGAAAACTGCACAGAGAAGGCATTCAACTCCATGTTGCCCCCATTATTAACTTGCAAACTTTGCTGATGTTCCTCATTAATTGCCAATAAAAAGACCTCATCAAGAGGAGGAATAGGGTTGTGAGAAGTAACATTGCTTCTCATGGTGGCATATGTTAGTTGAAGACCAAGTAAAAACCTTAAAACTTGACTAGATTCACATTCAACCACTAACTGAGCTGGAAAATCACATCAGTAATTGGCACATTTACACTTAATAGTGGGTAGACACTTGTCAAGTTTTGCTTATAAATCAGAAAAGTGAGAGAAGTACTTGGCCGTTGATTCATTTGACTGCTGCTTAATGAATCAATTCACTATTCCAAATCATATTGACATGTTCCAGTAAACTTGGAATATCTAGTCTCCAATATTTTCCAAGACATAAAAGCAATTGTGCAAAGAGAAATGGCATTGCAGATTTCATAAGAAACTGAGTTCATCAATCAAGATAGGACTATTAGATTACATTTATCCTAATGACTTCCCCTCACATCATTATTAGTTGGCCTTGGAAGTTTTCCATTTACCAAATCAAGCTTATCTCTAGAACCCAAAGCTATCATCATTTTCCTCCTCCATGGTGGGTAATCAATAGAGCTAGGGAGTAATTAGCGAACCAAAGTGGTAGTAGAAACATCCCCAGGACCTAACAAAAGCAAATATATGGCTTCTAAGAGACTAGAAACTTTAGAAGAGCTAGATTTTCCATCCATGGTGACAGAGGCGCCAAATGGTGAAATTGGCAGCAACGATGATGAAAAAGGGAACCAGGTCTTTGCCAACATTAGGCAACCTGATTTAGAGCTTTGATAAGGACCAAACCGGGGATTTGAACACGATGTGAGTGTTTGGTGAATTTTATATGCAAGTGAACATGTCGAATAAATAATATAATAATAAGAAAGATAACGTCCCATAGAGATTGATGATTACTAAGCTAACTAATTACTAATGGTGAATAACTCCTAGAATTTATCTAACAAATTCAAATGATAGATAATAGATTAACTAACTAAATCTAAGAAAACTAAATATACGAAATATGTTAGAGCATATGATTTCACCATAACTACTAGGTATTAATATTGATTATTTATGCTTGCAAGAGGGATAATATCTATGTGATGGCCGAACTTCTTAATTTATTTACTATCCTATGTCTAGGTATAGCAAACCTACTTAGTTTATTTATTCACTATATCTCTATATGTGAATTGAAACAAACCAAATACATTAGGATCTATAAATATTCTCAGTTTATATCAAAAGCCACACAAATAATATAGTATATGTCTATCCATATTTAATTTATAGTTACACATTACAAGAAGTAATTGCATATCATCTCTTGTTGATCTCAAACATGCAAATCATATCATTTAAGTGGTAGCTAATCACTTAAAAGCATTAAACACAGTAACATATAACTTCATATAAATAAAATATCTTGCAAGATATAACAATCATAAGATTCATACAATCATAATTAGGTTATATAATAACTCTAACAAAAGTAAACTAAAACATAAAGAACTAATAAGGAAGAACAATAATAGGAATTAAAGAAGGCATCTTGAATCTAAGAACAAGAAGTCTATCACCCTTTTTGTCTTCTCTTTAAGAAAACCTTGAATTGTGCTCAATTTCTTCCTATCCTCTTTCGCTTCTTCTCTTTTCTTAAATAAAGTTTTGGGTTTAAATCTTATCCCAATAGAAGTCGGTTTTAGATACCTAAAATAATTGGGTTTTGAACTCCTAAATTAATTGGGATTTGAATTCCTAACATGATTTGGTTTTTTATTTATTTAGAAAATCTAACAACAATAGAAAATCTAATAATAATCATCCAAAGCCCAAGCCCATCTTGACTCTCTTGATCTTGATATTATGATTTTGCCATATAATAAGCATCATGTTCTCCTTGTTCATCCTTTTTCTCGATATCTCCTTGTGCTACATAAACAAGACAAATTTAGGTAAATAAAAAGGAGTTCAAATGTTTTCTCACAATTATTAAAGTTATTTATTACCTAAAATAGGTAAAATAACTCTATAAAAATAGAGTTATCAGCAAGACTTGAACTTAATGCAGGATTCAACTTAACTGATTTGGGTTAAATGAGAGCAAAATTGCAATTTTGACCTTTATTTAAGTGAAACGGTACATGTAAAAGGAGATTCTAAATGTACCATCTAAAGGGCAAAAAGGTAATTTTTCCTAGACTTAAGTGATCAATGCATGTAGGTGATTAAACTCATTGTTTGAAGGGCAAAATAGTAATTTGACAAAGACTTAAGTGAAACAGTGTGTGTAGGGAACTAAAAATGCATTGTCTAAGGGCAAAATAGTAATTTGACCTCAACAAATAAGAAAAACAATGTGTATAAGATAAAGCGAAATGAGGAGCAAAAAGGTAATTCAAAACCTAAAAATATCGTCAACTATTAACCAAAATGCACTGTTTTAAACATGATTTGGGCAACAAAAAAAAAACACTTCTCAAACGGATCTAACAGTAGAAGCAAACCAAGAACAAGAAGAACAACCTAAAAGAATCTAAAATTGGGAAAAACAAGAAACCAAAAGAAAAGGACCCAAAACAAAACTTTCTTTTAAATTAAAACCATATGAAACAGGTAGAATAACATCGTTTTAGCTTGATCAATCTAAAAACAGAAAGAGGACAGAAAAACAATGAGTGTAAAAGAACATAACCTAGCTTAGGTACCATCAAATAAAATGAATCAAAGTTGAAATTTGGAATCGCTACACGATTTGGTAGACACGAACTTTGTATAAACACTTGCTTAAGAATTGGAGGAATGTTGACGAACAGCATATACAGTGCTGACGTTCCTAACCTATGGGCTTGGCATCTAATAGGCCGAGCCCAAATAATAGAATATAATTACAATATTTAACATCTAATGTTCAGTTTTTTAGGTTACAATCTTATTTTTACAAATTTAAGATCCAAGTTTATAATCAATTAGAATTGCTTACTTTTTGTTTGTACCTAAAAATGAAAAGATAAAACAAAGTTATATTCTTCATACATATATAGAAATATTTTGGAAAAAATAAAGCATCCACTTGATCTTGGTGATTAGGCCCATACACAAGACAATTGCAATAGTTACGTGATTCAACCATAGTAGATATCGACAACAACGCAATCAAAACATACATCTATTATACTTTGACATCTTGTTGGTTGAAAAATACAATTGGCATGAGAGCAGCAAACAACCATGATGGTTAGATGAACCAGTCGCCATTAGAAAGTCAACCGTAGTATAAGAAAGTAGCATAAATGTTAGAAAGAAATAGAATGTTTTTGGAATGATAAACTTATCCAAAAAATACGTACCCCAAATTTAATTACGTTGCTCCACCATATTATGTCACGCTTGAGTCATATCTAGCTATGACACCTTTGCAAGCAAAAGCAGCCTCAAGAACCCCTCCATAGCTTACTTGATTGAAACTGTTTGGCCTGTAAAAGGTGTGAATCATCAAAGCCCAAATTGGGCCATACCCCCAAGGTGAAGAGGCTCTCTCGTGCTCACACATGCGGGTTGAGGGAAATCAAGTGAGTTGAAAGAGAGAAAAAAGAAAGCTAAGAGAGGAGAGAAATGGCAAGAAAAAATAAGGGTGGAGGAAAGGAACAGGTGGAGGTACCAAAGATATTGAGAAGGAAGGAAGAAATAGCTTATGACCATAAAATTCCTCTCTCCCTCAATCTTCTACAAATCCACCAAGCCCCCCAGCTACCACCTCTAAACCCTAACTAGAAGAAAATCCTAAACCTAGTCATTCCTTTCCCTTCCCAAAATAGGCAAAAATAAAAAATGAAGAAAAATTACATGAAAGCCAATCTCACATGGATCACTATGTGAATTTAGAGGTTACTGAGAAGCTTAACCTTCGGTGGAAAATGGCAATCTCTTCCAGAATTCTAATACCGAGGAGACAAATTTGGGATTTTGGTAAAGAATACTTCTTTAGTCTCATTGCCTTTCTTAATTAGTTGGCTACTACTTAGTTAACCTACTAATGGTTACATTACACCAACGAATAAATCTTATAAGTGAAGAACCAAAGATTAGAGGAAAAAGTAGAATTAGAACTAGTGAAGACAATAGGAAATCAATAGGAGATAGCAATGTTGAACTAGTAAGAAATACAAAATTTGGAAGGCTAGCCCTAGTTACTAGAGACATAGTGGAGAAAGTTGGATCTTGGGAGCGCAATGTGCAGATGGAGAAAGAAATTCAAGACAATCTATTCACAATGCCTACAATAAATGAGAAGAACTGCAACGTATAGTTGAAGTTAGCAAAGTAATTCTTGAATAGAAAATTGATCATGAAAAGAAACAAAATTCCTATAGTAGTATAGTAGTAGGTGGATAGTACATAATGCTCAAAATACATACCAACCTTTGAATATAAATGAAAGGAAATCTGGGTCCCCTTAACAGCCTCCTAAACAAACCCTCCACCACCTCCCCCCCCTCTCCCTCACCTAAGAAAAAGAAAAAAAAAACAAATGAAGCAAGTGATAAAGGTAGTAAATACTATGAACATTATATTGTAAGACTCTTTTTGGGCTAAAAAAGACCATTCTTACTAGTGACAGGAATTGTGGAAAAATAATGGGGAAAGCAAAACTTATTGATTTTTTAGCAACAAATAATAGATTCTTCTTTTCTCGATTGGTCAAAAAACAAAGCATGGAGAAAATGTTGGAAGTTGGAGTGTGTGATGTGGAAGGAACACTAATGTTTCTCTTAAAATGGCATCATAAGACTATACAATTCCAATAAGAGAAAATCACTTGCATTCCAATATGGATGAGATTGTTCAATGTTCCAAATGCTTTATGGGAAGATAATGGTATGAGCTACTAGCCAATGTTACTAGTAAGCCATTGTACATGAACAACATCACCAAGCTTGTACAAAGGATATCATATGCTAAAGTATATGTTGAGATAAAGGCAAATTGTTCATTCCCAACTTCCTCTGAAATTAACATGGGACATGATAACGTCTTTAAAGTAGAAGTAGATTATTGTTGGTTGCATGATTTATGTAATAGGTGTAAATATTTCGGTCATAAGGGCTATAATGCTAAAAGGAAATAAGTGTGGATTCTAGTGACACTAGTTCTACTATAAAAGAAAACAATCATAACAAGTTAACAAGAGAACATTGAAATAAATATCAATATCTAAAAATTACAAAAATTGAGAATAGTTCCCAAGCATGGTGTAGAAATTACGTAGAAAGTATAGGACCACAGAGTTTAAGTGCAAGCATACATACCGAATAGGTAGTAAGGGAAGTAAAATGAGCCTTAAAAGTGATATAGCTAAGGATGCAAAACACTAGAAATAGATTTGCACCTTGATAGATAAGCACAAAATGTTGTAGTGACAATGTAAAGATTGGAGCAAGAAGAATCATACCTCCAAATACATGATCATCTTCACCTAGAGTTTAAGTGTCATGAATAAAAGCCTTAAACAAAATGAAGATTGGAAATGTTATCAAATCTTTAGCAATTGATATTGTTATCATATTAGAGTACAAAATAAAAGAAGATAGAGCATAATGAATGACACAATCTATTTTCTCTCACTTAGGATTTATTCACAGTTATAAAGAAATTGAGAATGGAAGGATTTGGGTGATATGGAAGAAGCAGCAACTTAATATGATAGTGATGGGAAGCTTCAAACAATTAGTGAATATAAATATGAGAAATATCATAAAACATGGTATATATTTGCAATCTATGCAACAAATGTAGTTAATGAAAGGAAGAACCTATCGAGAAACTTAGCACAATGCTATAACTACTTTGATATGGATAACACATGGTTTATTATGGGGGACTTTAATGTTGTGAGAAATATAACCCTTTTGCTAGTGTGATAGGCCGATGGATAGCAGACAAGAGATTTCAACAAGTTTATATATGCGTAGAGCTTATTGAACTAGACTAGGTAGATACTTGGTGAACATGAAATTGATGAGAAAGCACACAAGCTTCAATGTAGAATTTAGTACACCAAGTATCTTAGACCATAGCTTGTGCATCATCAAAGTTGTCAATTGGAGACCAAACAAGACAAGAGCCTTTAGGTTTTTCAACTTTTGGACCACAAGACTAGACCTCTTGAAAACAATGAAGAATGTCCAAAATTAGAGGGTAGAAGGAACAACAGTATACAAACTAGTAGCCAAGCTGAAAAAGTTCTTAAGGGAACTCAAACCAATAAAGAGGAATTTAGGGCCTTGTTAGGAAAAATGTAGACAACAAGAAAGTAATTACAAGTGGCACAAGAGAAGCTATTCAATGACCCTTAAATGCATAACTAAGAAATGAATAAAGTTAATGGCTAGATAAGCTAATTATATATCATAAGTATAAGGAAATCCTACTAAACAAAAATCTATAAATCAAAGGTGTTGGTAACTATAGAATTTTCTTTAGAAGAATGATGCAAAAGAAAGCACAAAATCACATAGCAAGGGTGGAAAATGGGGATGGACAAGTTATAGATGACCTATAGGAGATCATAACTAGGATTATAAGCTAGTTTAAAAACCTTTAAGGGAAGGAAAACAAACAAACACTATTTGAAGAGACGCTAAAGTTATTATTCCTAACTGAAATTCCTTCAGAAATAAGGACAAACATTGCAATAGAAGTTCAAAGGGAAGAGTAGAATGGAAATCCCTAAACACTATAGATGAATACAAGGCTCTAAGTCTTGATTGACACGATAGTTTATTCTTCAAGAGAGCTTGGGGAATGGTAGGAAAGGAGATAGAGAATGCAATCATGGATTTTTTTTAAGTTAAGCTACACAAAAGCATAAACTCTATAGTAATTTCTCTTATACCAAAATTTTCTAATGCCATTAACATGAAACATATCAGGCCTATCACTTATTACAATGTGTTACACAAAATCATATCCAAGATAGTAATGGAGAGATTTAGTAAAGCTATGCCTAATATCATATGCTAATTTTTATTCTAGTTGGAAACATTAAAGAGAACATACTAATATGCTAAGAGTTAATGCATAATTATCAAAAGAATTTACATGGAAAGAGAGTGGCTATCTAGGTTGACATTGTAAAAGCATCAGATAGTGTAGGGTGGACTAATATACTAAATAGTCTAAGAGTTTTGAATTTTTTATATTAGTTCAAATATTGGATTACATGTTGTGTTACTACAATAGGATATTTTATGAACATAAATGGTTCCCATATAAGGCTCTTCGAAGGGGCTAAGGGCTTTGAATAGGATGACGCTCTCTCACCCTATCTATTTGTCATAATAATGGAAATTCTTGACAAGGTTCTACAAGGGAAAGTATCATCAAATGGTTTTAAGTTTTTAATTGAAAATGCTCTAAAGAGAATATCGCACATATATGTCTTGCTAATAATCTTTTTCTTATTTGTTAATTAAGATATAAAGTCTATCATGTGTTTGTAAAAGCTATGTAAGAATTCAAGAACTCACAAGACCAAAGATCCATCAATGTAAATGTCAAATTTTCTTCTCTTGTATACTTGAGGTGGAGAAAGCCTTAATATTGGATAGTGTTCTACTCAAGGAGGGCTAACTTCCTATAAAGTATCTAAGAGTCCCTTTTATCTCTAAAAGACTCACTAACTTGGATTGCAAACTGTAAAGCAACAAATACTAAGGAAAAACAAAGGTTAGGAGGCAAAGAAAATTTGCTATAGGGGAAGGCTACAACTAGCAAAAAAAATTTGTTCTCTATTAAGATACTCCTCTTACCTAAATAGACTATATATAACATTGGAAAGTCAATTAGGCTTTTCTTGTGTGCAAATACATCAACTAGGAGATGTGTAGCAGAAGTGGCTTGGAAAGAAATTTGTTACCCTCAAGCTTTTGGAGGACTGAGTTTGATGGACATATTTGCCTAGTATAAGGTAGTTGTTGGTAAATTTATTTGGTCCCTAATGAAAAGCCACTTAGATTTTCTATAGGCTAGAAAGATGATATTAAAAGGATGCAAGTAAAGGAATGTGTTAGAAATGGAGATGAAAGGACACTAGCTTGGAGCAAGAGAATTATCTTATAAGTTAGAAATGAGCTCTCATAACTATCACAAATTTAAAGTATAGCATTGCTAAAAGCTACTCATAGCTAAAGGAAAGTAGAGAAGAAGTTGAATAGGCAAGATAAGTGTGGAAAAATAGGGATACCCAAGTATAACTTTATTTATTGGATCATTACAAAGATAGACTTGCCATTAGAAATAAAGTAGCTATATGAACCAACTTAGTGAACCAACAATAAAATCTATGTTAGCAACAATAAGAATCAATGGAGTACTTATTCTTTAGTTTTAGGTTCACTAAATGCATATGTAGGGCAATACTAGTTATAAATGGATTGTCACAATGAATTGAATAATGGAGAGAGGAACTAAGATAGATGATCAAAACTATGAAAAGTAAGAATTTTGCAATAACCCTACTAGGTGCATCTTTTAAAGCTAAAATGTACCACATTTGGAATGAAAGTGTTGTGCAAAACAACAAACTAGTGTGTAAAACGTAGCAAGAATATAAGTGATGTGTTCTAATTAAGCCTGAATTAATTATCAAACAGACTTTTCTTCAAGCTTAAGATGTTGTTTCGGATGTTGGCTAAATGTAGAATTAAATGGGAAATATAAAATCACACAGAGAACACACAAATTTACGTGGTTTGGCCAATAATTGCCTACATCCACGGGTAAAGCTAGGAGAGGTTTCTTTCACTACTTGCAATCAACAGTACAGAAGTTCTCACAGGAATTATCTACCAAACACACTCTTCAATCACTCCTTTTAGGATACAAGGAAGTGTACAAGAGTTATACAAGAATGGCTTATAGATTTCCTTCTTCTTCTTCACTGTTTTGCACACACCGTACACCAATCTGCACTGCACTGAAAACCGCACTGCAATCTGTACTTAGATTTACACAAATCTGGCCGCACAACTCTTTCTTCGTGTTTATCTCTCACACACCCTCTCTTTCTCTATTCTCTATTCTCTTTTCTCTTTTTCTTGTGTCTCACTATGCTTTTCTGATCAAAGCACCTTTTTTTTCAGTTTCAAAATTCAAAACTGCTCCCATGTGTAACCACTCTTCCTTTGAGAATAGGAGGAAGTGTTAGTGGTTGAGAAACAAACTCCCCATATCCCACTAACCACCTATGATAAGGTAGAGAGAGATAAAACAAGTTGGAAACATGCTAATTATGAGTCACGTCCAACAATCCTCCACCTTGGTGAATAATTAGCAAGTAGTATCTTCATAACTCTCCTTAGCTTTACCATTTCAGCATCTTCATTCATCACTGTACAAACCTATCAAGTCCATACAATTATTGAACTTAATAGTAGGGATCACCTTGGTGAGCATGTCAGTAGGGTTACACAAAGTTGATATCTTTAACACTTTCACCTTTCCTCCAAATACAATCTCTCTTATGAAATGATATTTAATATCAATGTGCTTGGACTTTTCATGATGCCGCTTATCTTTTGTGAGATGAATGGCACTTTGACTATCACAAAAGATTTCATTCTTCTCCTGCTTTACTCCTAACTCTATCACCAATCCTTGTAGCCAAATAACTTCCTTGATCCATTCAACAACAGCCATGTACTCAGCTTCCATTATAGACAAAGCCACTGTGGGTTGCAATGTGGCTTTCCAACTGATTGCTCCACTTGCCAAGAAAAATACATAACTTGAAAGTGACCTTCTATCATCAAGGTCTCCAGCATAATCTGAGTCAACATAACCCACAACTTTCTTCTCTCCATCTTTGTTAAACGTCAAGCCATAGTCAGATGTTCCCTTTAAATATCTCAAGATCCATTTTATTGCCAACCAGTGACCTTTCCCAGGAGCACTCATGAATCTACTCACTAGACTCATAACATGGCATAAATCAAGTCTTGTACACACCATAGCATACATAATGCTACCTACTGCACTAGAATAAGGAACATTTTCCATAGCTTCCTCTTCCTTTTTAGAATTTGGAGATAAATCCTAAGATAACTTAAAGTGTGCAGCTAAGGGAGTACTTACAGGTTTTGCATCATCCATATTGAACCATTGAAGTATCTTCTCAATATATCTCTTTTGAGTGAGCTTCATAGTTCCTCTACATCTATCATGGTTAATCTCCATTCCAAGTATCTTCTTTGCAGCTCTAAGGTCTTTCATCTCAAATTCTTTCTTCAATAAAGACTTGAGCTCTTCGATTTCTATTGAGTTCCTTGCTGCAATAAGCATATCATCTACATAGATAAGTAGATATATGCTAGAGCCATCAACTGTTTGCCTCTAATAAACACAACTGTTGTAGGAGCTTCTACAATACCCGTGCTTGATCATGAATGCATCAAATCTCTTATACTACTGTCTTGGAGATTGCTTTAGACCATACAACGATCTTTGTAGCTTGCATACATGATTCTTTTTTGTTTGAATCATAAAACCTTATGGTTGCTTCATATAGATCTCTTCCTCCAACTTTCCATTTAAGAAAGCTGTCTTCACATCAAGTTGCTGCAATTCCAAGTCAAATAAGGCAACAAAAGATAATAATATATGAATAGAAGAATGGTTTACCATAGGTGAAAAAATCTCAGTGAAGTCTATGCCCTCTTTTTGTGTAAAGCCTTTAGCTACCACTCAAGCCTTGTATCTTCCTTTTTTGCTTCTTGGTATGCCTTCTTTTCTTTTGAATATCCATTTGCAACTTACAACTCTTTTACGTGGAGGTAGTTCAACAAGCTCCCAGGTCTTGCTCTTCGGCAATGAGTTCATCTCTTCCTGCATTGCAACCATCCATTTATTAGAATTTGGACTTTCTATTGCGTCTTTGTAGGTTTCTAGTTCTTGATTCAAGTTAATCTCCACAGTTGTAGTGAGTGCATATGCCACTAAATCACCAAAGCCATACCTCTGAGGAGTCTTAATCTCTCTTCTTTCCTTATCTCTTACCATAACATACTCTTGCATTCATTGTCTTACTGATGGTGAGTGTTCTAGTTCTGTTTGTTGAGGTTCTGAGTGAGCTCTTTCTGTGACAACTTCCTCTATATCTGAAGTGCTCACATCACTGGAACTTTCTAAGGTAATTTTGGATACCTTTGAATCAAGTTCAACCTCCACCTTTTCTTTAGCATCCTTGACAGTTTTTGACTTTTGTTGATTCACCTTTTCTTTTATCATTGGCATTTCATCAAAGATAACATCACGACTGATTAGAAACTTGGAAGTTCTCCCATTAGAAAACCATAATCTATATCCCTTCACACCATCTGCATATCCTAAGAAAATGCATCTTCTGGATCTTGGTTCAAGTTTACCTTCTTGAACATGTACATATGCTGGACAGCCGAAGATCTTTAAATTTGAGTAATCAGCAAGTTTTCCACTCCATACTTCTTTAGGTGTTTTGCAATTAAGGGCTGTAGATGGTGATCTATTGATCAAGTAACAAGCTGTATTCATTGCTTCAGCCCAAAATCTTTTTGTCAATCCTGCAACAGACAACATACACCTTGCCTTTTCCATGATGGTTCTGTTCATCCTCTCTGCCACACCATTTTGTTGTGGTGTGTGTACAATAGTGCGGTGCCTTGCTATACCTTCTTTCTTACAATAATCTTCGAACACTTGGTTGCAAAACTCCGTGCCATTATCAGTTCTGAGCCTCTTGACTTGTCTACCAGTTTGCTTCTCTATCAAAGTCTTCCATTGCACAAACTTTCTAAACACTTCATCTTTGTGCTTCAAGAAGTATACCTAAACTTTTCTTGAAAAGTCATCTATGAGTGTTAGCATGTACCTTGCTCCTCTTATGGAAGAAACACGAGCTGGCCCCCATAAATCTGAATGAATGTAATCCAATGTGCCCTTTGTTCTATAAACTGCAATGTTGAACTTCAATCGTGTTTGCTTACCATATAAGTAGTGCTCACAAAAGTCTATCTTGCTCAACCTTTTACCACCAAGAAGATTTTGTTTACTAAGTATCACCATGCCTCTTTCACTCATATGCCCAAGACTCATGTGCCATAACTTGGTGTTCTCCTTTTCTGACTTTGAAGTAGAAACTGCTGCTCCACCTGTAATGATGTTTCCTTTAAGCAAATACAACCCATTACATCTGATTCCTTTCATGACAACAAGAGCTCCTTTAAGAACTTTCAAGATACCATTCTTGGCTTTCCATTCACAACCATTTGCCTCAAGAATACCAAGAGAAATCAAATTCCTTTTCAATTCAGGAATATGTCTTACCTCTTTGAGTGTTCTCACCACTCCATCATGTGTTTCAATCTGAACTGACCCTATGCCAACCACCTTGCATGCCATATTATTCCCCATAAGCACCTTTCCACCTCTTACTGGTTGATAGTCTACAAACCATTCCCTATGTGGTGACATATGAAATGAACAAGCTGAATCTAAAACCTAGTTATCACCAGAAGAATTCTCTAAAACATTCAGAACTGAGCTTGCATCTGAATCTTCTTCTTCAGCTACTGCTACAAACTTTTCACCCTTTGAAGTTGCTTTCTTACCCTTGTCTTTTCTTCCTTTTCTTTCAGGGCAATCTCTCCTGAAATGTCCTTCTTCATGACAATGATAGCATTTCACCTTTCTAATTCTGGACTTTGATTTGGACTTGCCTCAACTACTTGAATGCTTGCTAGTTTGTTGTCCTCTCCTGCTAGATCTTCCTCTTACCACTAATCCATAAGCATTGGAGTCGTCAAACTCCTCATATACCCTCTTCTGCAACTCAATTGAGTTCAAAGAAGCCTTCACTTCCTCCATGGAAATAGTGTCTTGGCCATACAACAATGTGGTAACCAAATGATCATAGGATTTAGTCAAAGAACATAACAAAATAAGTTCTTGATCTTCATCATCCACTTTAACATCTATATTTTGCAAATCCAAAACAACTTTATTAAACTCATCTAGATGCTTATCAAGTGGAGTTCCTTCTCTCATCCTAAGAGTGTACAACTATTGCTTCAAATACAACCTATTAGTGAGTGATTTTGTCATATATAAACTTACAAGTTTAGTCCACAAACCTGCGGGGGTCTTCTCAAATGCTACCTCCCTCAATACTGAATTTGCCAAGTTAAGAATTATGGTGGCATGAGCCTTTTCTAGCATCTCATCTTTCTGTTCATCTGTCAAAGATTGAGATAGGCTATTCTTCCTTTTCAATGCTACCAACATTCCCTGATGACTTAACAAAGCTCTTATCCTTAGCTTCCACAAACCAAAATCATTCTTGCCATTAAACTTTTCTACATCAGCTTTAATCGTAGCTATATTAGAAATTCTACACACCAAAAAATCACAACCAAACCTGGCTCTGATACCAGTCTGTTGTGTAAAACAACAAACTGGTGTGTAAAACGTAGTAAGAATATAAGTGATGTGTTCTAATTAAGCTCGAATTAATTATCAAACGGACTTTTCTTCAAGCTTAAGATGTTGTTTCAGATGTTGGCTGAATGTAAAATTAAATGGGAAATATAAAATCACACAAGAGAACACACAAATTTACGTGGTTCAGCCAATAATTGCCTACATCCACGGGTAAAGCTAGGAAAGATTTCTTTCACTACTTGCAATCAATAGTATAGAAGTTCTCACAGGAATTATCTACCAAACACACTCTTCAATCACTCCTTTTAGGATACAAGGAAGTACACAAGAGTTATACAAGAATGGCTTACAGATTTCCTTCTTCTTCTTCATTGTTCTGCATACACCGTACACCAATCTGCACTGCACTGAAAACTGCACTGCAATCTGTACTCAGACTACACAAATCTGGCCACACAACTCTTTCTTGGTGTTTATCTCTCACGCATCCTCTCTTTCTCTATTCTCTATTCTCTCTTCTCTTTTTCTTGTGTCTCACTATGCTTTTCTGATCAAAGCACCTTTTTTTTTTGTTTCAAAATTCAAAACTGCTCCCACGTGTAACCACTCTTCCCTTGAGAATAGGAGGAGGTGTTAGTGGTTGAGAAACAAACTCCCCATATCCCACTAACCACCTATGATAAGGTAGAGAAAGATAAAACGAGTTGGAAACGTGCTAATTATAAGCCACATCCAACAAAAACGAATAAAAAATGATTCAACAATCAAACATTATTGCATGATTTTTATGAACACATGACAATTCACAAAAAAAAAGAGAGAAAAAAACTTATATACACACACACTCATACACACAAACACCCATATAGTCATCTCTCTTTCTCTCTCTCTCTTTGAAATTTGAAAGCAAAAGGTGTTTTAATACTTCATAAAGGCATCTTGCATGTCAAAGACAAGGAAGAGTTGCTTGTTTTTGGTGAATTTTCTAGATTATTTCTGGAATATTTTCCTTGAAATTTCATATCTCCATCACTTTACACTAAGTTAGAGCTTTATACATTAGGAAATCAAACTTGATCAATAGATACAAATTTTGCCTATGACATAATAGCTCTTCAAAAATATTTGTTGGTTGCTCCTTTGCCATAATCCTCATTGTTTTAAGTATCTATTCATGTATCTTGTCTCTAGTTAAATGAAAATAAATCTCTATGTATTTTATTCACTCATGAAATAATAGATTTCCTAACAATAACCTCATTGTCCCTTAATTTTTAACTTTATAAGGGCTAGCATCATCTTGTGCTCAAATACGACTAACCACCTAGCATGGAACACTAGAATATACTATCAATGCATCACTTCATGGTTGTCCCTTGCTTCGTATGAGGCTTTACACTACTAAGGGTGAGTTGTGGAAAGGGGTTTTTAGTAGGCTTGGTGTAAAAGGTACCTATGTATGGCTGGCCCAAGATCTCTAGCCCAAGTGAGTAATTAGATTAACAGAGGTTATGTCTTGACTATCAATTTTAGTTTTTAGCCTAATGGTTATGCTTGATAATTTTTACAATTGGTATCAAAGTGAGGTCATGAATTCAAGTCTTGGTTGTTGCTTTTTTTGTTTTTTTTTGTTTAGGAGAGGTAAGGGAAGTGGATTTTTGGCTTTATGGGGAACAAAATCACCTTGTACTCGAATGAGATCACCTAGCCCATAGCAATAGAATAAATTATTGATATAGCACTTCATGCCCACTCACCATTTAGTGTGAGGTTCCACACTACAAAGATAGGTCCTTGGTAGGCCTAGTGTAGAGGGGGCTTACATAGTTTTAGCCTAACTTTTTTAGCCCAAATGGGTAATCAATTTGAAGTTAGGTCAAGATAATAAGATTGTGTGTTAGCTATTAATTATAGTTTTTGACATAGTGGTAGTACCTAATGAGCTTTACACCAATAGATAGTTGACCCTTTTATTTTGACTCTGAGATCATATAGTAATCTTTGAATCCAAATAATCTTGCATACAATAACTACCATAGATTTGTACTTAAGTTGAAGATCTTGATATTTTAAATTGTTTTTTTGTTTTCCTAAAAGTAAAGAGTTGCCAAGTTTAATGTACAATCCTATTATGGACTCTTTAGTCATGGGAAATGTCCCATAATCTAAGTAATAGTGTTAGGATTTTTAGGTGTTACCATTACACCAAAGTAATTATCATTACTAAATTGCATGGCATATTTCTTTGTACTCTTTAACAACAACACTTATAGATATTTTAGCCAATTGGCACCCTGTCAAGTTTAACAATCCACTCTAGCAACCTATTAATAATGGGTGCAAACTTGTAATATGCTTTAGAACTTGATCTTTAGGAACCCTTAGGTGCTACCACTATGTTATACACAATTTTTATTTTTTAATGAAACACATATCCTACTTCTTTTTACCTTATAGCAAGAATGACAATAGGTTTTGTTGGCCACTTAGTGAGAATGCCAATAAATAGCTCATGGGATCTACAACAAACTAAAAGCATTAGAAAATGGCCATAAGGATTCTCACTCCATGTCACCTTCTCATTGTAGGAGGGAAGTGTTAGGTTCAAGCAATTGGCCACATGAAGTTGGAAAGGGGGTAACTGCTAGTAGGAAAATGCAAGGGAAAATGTAAGACTAGTCTCAACACATTACACAAGCCTAAGTCTACTACATGCCCCACTATAGCATTTAGGTCCCACTAAGCCCACTATATAAGCCAATAACAACCCACCACACTTTGTAGCTAATGCCTTGGTGGCCTAATTTGGCCATAATCTAGCATTTAGGCTCTCATTTGGCCCTATTATGGCATTTATGTCCCAAGTCAACCCCTCCATGGCTTAAACTCATGATATAGGTTTTACTTGCATACCAATTTTTATACATTTCAAACATTAAGCGAAAAGATGTAGGCCTAAAGGCTATTCTCAGCACATTACATACAGTAAACATCATTACCAACTTAGGCCCCCATAAGCCAAAGCCCACTATGGACCCCTATAAGCTTGTAATATATTGAGGCTTTGGCCAACAAGCAACCTTGGGAATGAAAAGAAACTAGAAAGGGTTTAAAAAAAGGAGTGATTTGATCCTAGACCCGTTGAATCAATGGATCCAAGAAACTTAGATGACTCGAATCTTGCCCATGACCTAATCCAAACCAAAATAAGTATTGGTTCAATTTTGGATCCAAGTTAGATTTCAAGTATGAGTTTAACTCCTCAATTGCATCCATATATTCAAAATCTCCTTATCCCATGACTTGGAGGACTTAACTTTGGCAGTTTTTGGCATGGCTTTCTTATCAATAATTGGTAAAGGTAAGTTAGTTGTGAACATGAACCAATAATTGAGTGGTAAAGTCTTTTGATCTTTTAACTCAAGGTCACCCCATTTGAATCCCATTACCCCAATTACCTATAACCCAACAAAAAAAAAAAAAGGTAAGGTATTTGTGTAGGTTATGTTTTTTGGTAGTCATGGTTATTGATTAATCTTGCTTGAGTTCTAAACTTTTTGTGTAGGTTTAGATTTTGGTACAAACAAAGGCAGTGAAAGTGTGGATGATCAAATTTACAAGCTCAAAAAGAACCATAAAGCTTTGATATCATATTACCAAATTATTGATAATTATACTAGTAGAAGAAGGCCAAAGTTAAGGCAAAAAATATTTATGTTTATTGGCTTAGGTTTATAATAAGCATATGTCCCCTCTATATACAAGTAGAAGAAGAACATCAAAGGAAATCAATTAGAGAATACTGCAATGCCATTTTCTATTGTTTAATAATCTTTATGAATGAGAATAATGAGAATGTTTCCTAAATACCTTAATTATTTGTATCTCTAATAGAATTTGTTGCATGACTATTGTATCATTGGTAAGAATATAACATATGTGCATTGCCTTATTAGTTTCCCTAATTGTATTGGGTTTTTGCAATTACGTTAGGTTTAGTATTTTCCTTGTATAGCATAGCAATTTACCATGTAAAGTTAAGTATAAGCTTACATGTATAGACATAATGGTGTAAGGTTCAAGGCATTGCATATTCAATACAATTGAATTCTCCCATTCATTAGCTTTATGTTTTCCTTCTTTCTCTTTTTGTTTATGTTTTGTGATATGGTATCGAGAGCAAGTTTTGTTCTTTGAGCTAATCACTTTTGTATTCCCCCCCTCTTTTTGGCCATTATAAATGAGTTTGAAGTGAGAATAAATTTATCAATTTTTCCTTTATTTTTTTTTGTTTTGAAAATTACACTTTTACCCCTAATTTTAGTAAAAATTCCCAAATTGCCACTAAAGCCCTAGCCCCAAATTCACCATGCAAAATTACTAAATTACCTTCCAAACCTTAGCCACTGTCTAGCACCATGTCTGACTCCACCATCATTCCTTTGGTGCCATTACCACCCCTTCACATAAGGAACCACTCATCTTTGTCGTGCCAACCACACACAATCCCCTTAACCTCTTGACCACTTACTTGTAGATTGGGACTACTATCCCATAAAAGCTTGTTAGTAAGTTGAACTGGAGCCTCTAGTCAAAGTAGGTGTGCATGATCTTCATCATGTATCACAAACTCAATTTTTGGATGGCTTGTTAAAGTGTTCGACTAAGTGGGTAGACAATATTTCAAGGTTACAAGTAAAAAATTTAGGAACTTTATTTGTAATCAAGGGTTGCAAGATTGTGGTTTTATAGATTCTTCATTTACTTGGTGCAATAATATTCATGGTTCATGAAGAATATAGGCAATATTGGATAGAGTCTTTTGAAACTTGGAGGCATCCATAGCTTTTCCGACTCTAAAGGTGAAAAATTTAACAAAAGTGGGATCAGATCATAATCCTCCATTGGTAAAACTATGGTGAGTTTTTTAGGGTGCAAGATGATTTCATTTTTAGAGACCATGGCTTGATGCTTCATTTACCAGAAAGTTGATTGTTAGGTAGTAGGCAAGTGTCTCATCAACTCCACTATGGGTTCACCTACACATGAGGTGCACACAAGTAAAGAAAGCCTTGCTCTAGAGTGAGTTAAGCAAAATAGAAGCAATGGGGAATAGAGGATAACATAACTCACTAAGTAGGTACAAAGACATGGAAAGTCAACTATAGGAAAAATGGTTAGAAATAGTTTTTAATGATCTTTAGGAAGTGTAGGAACAACTAATTTAGAATGTTAGGGAGTAAAAAAATGCATTTTGAGGTAAAGCTCGGGTTAGGTTGCTTTCAGAAGAGGGTAGGAACTCTATTTATTTTCATGCATGCATTAGGAACAATGCTAGGCTTCATAATACAATTTTCAAAGTTTCAAATTGAGAAGAGGTGTAAGAAGTAATAAAGAATCTTGATCCAAATAGTGCTCCAAGCCTAGATGGCTTCATAGGGATTTTTTTTAAAGTGGTGCAAGAGGGGGTTAGAGGAGATTTATATGATGCAATTAAGGATTTTGTTTTAAAGGTAGTCATATCCTAAAAAGTTTGACAGTGACAGTATTGGCACTATAAATAAAATAGTTTTTTAAACCTTACTTGATTAGTTTGTGTACTTATAAATAAAATATTTTGCCAAAGCTTCTTGATTATAGGCTAGCCAAGATACTTCCCCAAGTAATATTGTTGAAATAGTTTGGTTTTGTAAAGATAAATCTATTCAAGAGAAAATTGCTTTAACTCAATAATGGTGCATGAGATTAATAGAATGGTGCTTAGGGGCAATGTGATAATCAAAATGGATATGTCAAAAGCTTATGATAAGTTGGAATGGCCTTTCTTATTAAAGATAAGGTGGAGATTTCGGTTCTTAGAAGAATGTATTAGTTTGATGTATTATTGTATTTTAAACAACTAGTTCTCTATTAGATGTAAGGTAAGATGTTTGTTTTCTTCAAATCAATAGAAAGATTGCATCAAAAGGATTCTTTATTATTGGATATGGATTAACCCAATAAGAGGGGGAGTTGGATTGGGTTTAGTTATTTCCTTCTTAAATATTATGAGTTAAAAAGAAATGCAAGAGAAAAAGAACACAAGAGAAATTGTTAAGGTGGTTCGGCCAAATACTCAAGCCTACCTCTACCCTTTCTTGCCAATAGTAAGAGAGCCCTATTACTAAAATATATGAGTCTTATCTTAATTTTAGTACACCCAAAACCTTTGTTCATGGAACACAAGGATTACAACAGTTCACTTCACAATACAATTAGCCTAGCACAGCTTAACACACTTCACAATCTAACCAATACAAGAATGTCACAACTTAACCTTCATTCACACTAAACCTTACATGCTCTATGAATGGAAAACAAATATTCAAGTTTACTTCTCTAAAACACTAATCAATGTCCACCACTTGAAGAGAAGTAAAGAAGATGCAACAACTTGAACCAATCAGCACACTATCACAATTAAAATGAAACTATCAATTTCTTGCATTATGAGTATTTCTTGAGAATCAATCATGTAATGTGATCAAGGACATATATGACATTCAAATAAGCATAGACTTTAGTATGGGATTCAGCAGTTCATCAATCACTCTTGTATACTCGATAACATATAGCTAAGGGCAACAATGACAGATTTTTTAACAAAATGTTACCAAAAGCTTGAGCTAAAAAACAATTTAAATCAAAATAGAGTCATCGAAGAATTGAAGTGCATAGAAATTAGGAAGCTTTTCTTGCTTTCAAGACAAGTTTAGCACACAAGATGAACTTCCTCATGAGTGATATCTCACACACAAAAAACCCTAGCGTATTTACTTATATATATAAGAACAAGAATAGCCATTAGGTTTTTTTTTTTTTGTTTCCTTTTCAGCTTTATGAAATATTCCTCATATAATAGTAGCCATGATTTTATTCAAAAGAGAATTTATTTGCTAAATTAAAACTTTCAAATAGACAAATTAGAGTTTCCATTTATGCAATGCATGATGCTTTAATCGTCTAGAATCAACATAAATAGCACCATTTTCGAACAATCACATACAATCACATACAATCACATTCAGGTATCTAGATTCTTTCATATTGGGAACAAAAATTTCATTCAAAGGAGGAATATGAAGCATCTTACTAAATCAAGTTGAATCATATAAAAAGCCTATACCTTTTTTCATATAAATTTGTTCTCATTGAGAGCATGTAGAGAAGGGTTCTTCATTCTTTCCTTCTTGGGTGACAGAGAAGAAAGAACCACGTTCTCTCTCTTCTTCAATCGTATTAATAACTCCATTGCCTTATGAGCTCAAAATAATGCAATTTACATTAGGATCAAAACGACATGTTTTCACTTGGTCTCACTTATCTCTCACATGTTCCTTTTTATATGACTACTTTAGGATAAACTAGGTAGAATTCTTCAACAATGCCCCTACAATGTGACTAGGGGATGCCCTCACGGTGGTGATAACTCCCTTTGACGCAAAAAGGTGCAATCATGCTAAAATGAACTTGAAGTAAGAGATATAGTCATAGTTATGGAGAGCCTATAGGTGAAGGTGGGTTAGAATTTTGTGAAAGAAAAATTTTTGTAGCCGCAATTCATAAGGAGAAAGTATGGCAATCTAGTGAAAGTTTACCATCAACCAAGAAATATACTAGCCTTACACTATTGGGGCATTATTAGTACTCAAATTCCTTTTTTTTTTTGTAGCATAGCAAGTGGGTGGTGCATAATGGAGCGTGATCTTTCTAGAAAGACAAGTGCCTGGAAAATATTTTATGGCATTCATCTTGTAAATATAGCCAAAAGAGTATTCACAATGCTATGGAGGATCTAAAGTTTCTAGAGTCCAATTTGTCTACAACATAATGGGTGCAAGCTTAAGAAACTTATGAAATTAATGCAAGAAGTTGTGAAAATATTCTACTATTTTCCTTAATAGGATAAAAGTTTGAACAAACCCATACAAAGAGAAAATAGCCTTTTACATTACAAGGATCAAAACCCTATATTTATAGAATGTAAGACCTAAACTATTTAAGGAAAATAACATATACACAATAATTGCAATATATTGAGCCTTATTCTAGGACCTAACATGGTAATATGGTAGGTCACCCAATATGGTAACATGGTAGGTGTGATTAACACCTTTCCAGTCTTTAACATCCCATTTTAAGTTAAAGATCAAAAGAAGTCCAAGACCTAAGCTTGCTATGGAGATGATAATGTTGGTTTGTCTTTAAAGCCTTGGTCAGAATATCTGCAGGTTGGTCACTACTCCTAACATGTGTTGTGCTAATTAAACCATGACATATTTTTTTTTTTGAATAAAATGACAAGAAACATCTATGTGCTTGCTCTTTTAATGAAAGACTAGATTTTTTGTCAATTTTTGTGCTACCTCATTATCACAATATAACAATAGTGGCTATGAAACATTAATTCTCATATCTTTTAATAGACCAACCACCTAAATGATCTCATAAGTAATGGTTACCATGGCCTTATATTCAACCCTTGTTAAAGAAAGAGTCATAACTGGTTGCTTTTTTACTTTTCCAAGAAATTACTGAATGTCCAAATGTAAAACAGAAACTAGTAGTGGATTAGCACGTCATAGGGCATTTTGCATAGCTAGCATCATAGAAAGCTTGCAAAAGAGAATCATCATCCAAAGGAAAGAATAAATTAAGCCCTACTATTCCTTTGAGATACTTAACAATGGAGAGAGTTGACTCCTAGTTAGATCACTTTGGAGTACGCACGAACTAACTTAAAAGATGTATTAGACAAGCTATGTCAAGGCATGTTATATCAAAATAATTCAGCATACCAATCAACTATTAATAACTCAAGATGTCCTCAAATGGTGGACCATTTATTTATGGATGAACTCACTCCTCATATTTCAAGCTATTTAATAAAACATTTGTCTCCATGGGATTTCCAATAGGCTTTACAACTGATAGTCCTAATCTAAAAATCAATTCTAAGATATACTTATGTTGACTATGATGCATGTCATTTGAATCTTGAAGGATCTTAATCCCAAGAAAATACTTGAGTTTTCCTAAATCCTTGATTTGAAATGTAGAATGAAGATAACCTTACAAAGCCTCAATTTCTTGTGTGTAATCACTAGTGATTAAGATGTCATCTACATATATGAGCACTAAAACAATATTACCATCTTGTCCTTTAGTGAAAAAAGAATGGTCATATGGCGATTATTGATAACCAACAAACACTAGAGCTTTTATAAACTCTTCATTCCATTTTCATAAGGCTTGCTTTAAGCCATACAAAAACTTACTCAATTGACATACTTTGGAGCCCCCTTCGAAAGGACTCCTAAGTAGTGGTTTTATATATACTTCCTTATCTAAGTCTCCCTATAGAAACGCATTATGGAAATCCATTTGTCAAGTAGTCCATTTACATTGTGAAGCAATAGATAATGCACTTTTGATTCTTACAAATTTTACTGTAGGAGAGAAAGTCTGATGATAATCTATCTTTTTTGTCTAACTATAAACTTTGGCTACTAAACAAGCCTTAAAACACTCAATGCTCCCATTAACATGATACTTAATCTTGTATACCATTTTACATCCTATAGGTTTTCTCTGTGGTGGTAGGTCTACCAGTTCTTATATTCTATTCAATTCGAATGCTTTCATTTCCTAATCCATGGCATCTTGCCATCTAGAATCCTTAATTGCCTCATGGTAGAACAAGGGTTTTATCTAAGGTGTATAAGATACATACTATGAAGTGTTTTGTCTCATAGCACTCCATGCTATGAAGTGTTTTGTCTCATAGCACTCCATGCTATGAAGTGTTGATGTGGAATGTGTATAAGATACATAATCAGATATGGGGTATTGTATGGATGGATTGACAACGTTATTGCAAACATAATCTTGAGTCCATATGGGTGGTTTGGACATTCTAGTAAATTGTTTAGAAAGGGATGGAGGGACTATGGAATCAAGCATGGTTGGTAAGGAATGATCATCCTCTATTTCAATATAAGTGAAAATAGGAGGTGATGCAGAAAGAGGATCTCGAATCTCCAAGGTAGAATCATTGGGTTGGTTGCCTAATGTATTGGAAGTGGTAATATCTGGTGTAGTATTAGGAATGGGATTTGATTGTGTAGGAGGGATTACCTGAGCATCTGAATTAGGGTTAACTTTGATAATTTGTTGTGTAGGCTCCTCATCTCGAAATGACATCATAGGGAATTCCAAAGAATGGGTCCTAGTCTCTATATTTGTAAAAGGAAAACAAATTTTCATAAAAGTGAACATCACAACTCACAAAAAATTTCTTTCTTTCAATGTCATAAAGTTTATACCTTTTTTTGCCCAAAATGGTATCCCATGAAAATACTAGGAATAACTCAAGGGGTAAATTTGTCTTTGTGCCCCACCATTAAAGCATAGCATAGACAAGCAAAGACTCGAAGTCTGGAGAGGTTAGGGGCTTTCCCATGAATTACTTCATAAGGAGATTTTCCATGTAAGATTGAAGAAAGAGTGTAATTGATAATATGTGTGGCAGTGAGTATACACTCACCCCAAAAACATGTGAGCATGTAACTTTGAAATTTTAATCCCATGCCACATCTAATAAGCGATGATGCTTATGTTTTATCACACCATTCTGTTGTGGGGTATATATACATAAGCTTTCACACATTATACCCATGATGAAAACAACTTGTCACATGATGAATTAAAGAAATTAGTTGCATTATCAAAATGAATGCTTTGATTTCAATCCTAAAATGATTTTTAATTGTGTTAAAGAAATGTTACAAATATGATATTGTTTCAGTCTTATTTTTCATGAGAAAAGTCCAAGTCCCTTATGAAAAATCATCAATGATGGTTAGAAAATATTTCGAACTATCATGATTTAAGACATTATAAGATCCCTAAATATCTATATGGATTAAATCAAAAAGATTTTTAACATTCTTAATGTGAACAATGAATGAATCACATGTTTACTTAGCAAGAAGGCAAATTGAGCAATGAAAATCAGAAGATGGAAAATCTTTGAAATCATTCAAAAATTTAAATTTAGATAAAGAGATGTGACCAGGTCTTAAATGCCATAGATGAAAACTAAAGTACATGCTAAAGTAATTGAAAGGGCAGGTGCAATACTAGAAGATTTGCTAACATGGTTATTCTTAGGGTGCCAAAAAAAAAAATCCATGTCGCATTCTACCAATCCCTTTGATGTCAATCGTTGAGAGGTTCTGAAATAGACACAAATCAACATAGAAAACTCTTAGAGAGTGAAAGTCAACATAAATTCTGGAATAAAACCTCTTTTCTTAAGAACAAAAATATATGGTTTTCTCTACATACATTTGGGATACATAAGAGGAGGATTAATAAAGTAACCTAATACTAGAAGGCTAACCTATTGGGCCAAGGCCATATATGTACAAAACCTTGGCCCAATGGGTAATGACAATGTATACAATGTAACATTATTTTCTCAACATCCCCCCTTAAGTGCTTTATACAAGTCAAAAATTCCCAGCTTGCTAAGGAGAAAATAATGTTGTTGAATGCCCAAAGCCTTTGTCAAAAGGTCTGTAGGTTGTTGCTTAGTAGAAACATGAGCTGTTCTAATGATACCTCGTGCGATTTTTTCTCGTATGAAGTGACAATCGACTTCAATATGTTTACTTTTTTCATTCACAACAGGATTAGTGGCAATCTTCATGGCTGATTCATTGTCACAAAAAAAGGCAACTGGTCTCAAAGACTTAACTTGCAAGTCATTTAATAGTCCTAGTAACCAAATAATTTCACATGAAGTAGAGGCCATGGCTCGGTATTCTGCTTCAGTTGAGGATTGAAAGACAATACCTTGTTTCTTGCATTTCCAAGAGATTAAGGATTCTCCAAGTTTAACACAAAAACCTGTGACAGACCTTCTACTCATTTTGCACCTTGCATAATTGGAATCACAAAAGGCATGTAAGTCAAGTTTGTTACTTGTCTTCATTAGTAGACCCATACCAGGGGAGTTCTTAATGTACTTAACAACATGAAAAGCAGCTTCTTGGTTAGACCGTTTAGGAGCATGCATGAATTGACTTAAAATTTGGACGGCATAGCTAATGTCAGGCCTGGTCATAGTGAGATATATTAATCTCCCAATCAATCGCTTAAATCCTGTAACATCTGTAAGTAATGGATCATCCTTCTCTTTTGTCTTGTCAAGGGCTACGAGGCCTACATCATAATCCTCAAAAGTATGATCGAGCATCTGTTCCATGGGAGTCTCTGTAGGCTTACACCCAAAAAGTCAATCTCTGTAGGCTTACACCCAGAAAGTCCACACTCTGAAATGAGCTCCAATGCATACTTTCTTTGATTTAAAACAATACCGGATTTAGATCTGGTAAACTCAATTCCAAGAAAATACTTTACTGGACCAAGATCTTTAATTTAAACTTAGAGTGCAGGTACTTCTTGAACTCAAGGATAGATGGCTCATCTCCCTCTGTAATGATAATGTCATCAACATAAATGAATACAATGAGAATGACCTTACCAATCTATTTAAAAAATAAAGAGGTATCATGATAAGATTGATGAAAGCCAATGTCAATGAGGGCTTCAGAGAACTTGTGGAACCATTGCCTTAATGCTTGTTTTAAGCCATATAAAGATTTCTTCAAGCAACAAACTTTCTTGCCCCCTCTATTATGAATACCCTCAGGAATCCTCATGTAAACTTCTTCATCTAAGTCTCCTTGGAGAAAAGCATTATGGACATCCATTTGATGTAGTTCCCAATGATGAATGCAAGCAAGGGTTACCAAGATACGCACAGTGATCATTTTGCCCACTGGGGCAAAGGTCTCCAAGTAATCAATTCCTTCTTTTTGGCTATACCCTTTTGCCACTAATCGTGCTTTATATCTTTCTATACTCCCATCAGCTTTATGTTTGATTTTGTAGACCCATTTGCAACCAATGGGTCGTCTCCCTGCAGGCAAAGTAACTAGATCCCATGTATGGTTAGACTCTAAAGCCTTAATCTCCTTGGCCATGGCATCACGCCATTTAGGATCATGTACAGCCTCCTGATATGTGGAAGGCTCACTAATAACGGAGATGGATGCAATGAAATGATGGTGTGTAGGAGAGAGGCGATGATATGATATGACATGGGATAGAGAATGGAGGGTAGTGGGTATGGTAGGACAGACATAATCAGTAGCCCAAATGGGAGGTTTAGGAGTTCGAGTTGGGCGTGAGGATGAGGATGCATGAATAGGAAGAGAGGATAAAGGTTCTGTAATGGCAACAGGGGGATTTGGGCTACTGATTATGTCAGGAGACTCATGTTCTGTGATTGTGACGGGAACTACTGGTAGTGGACTTGGGGAAGCTATATCACCTATAGGTGTGGTAGACATAGTGGTTGGTCCTTGGCGATCAGGACAAGGTCTTGATAATTGTGCAAATGGAAAAATATTCTCATGAAAAACAACATCCCTACTAATTAAGAAACGCCCCCCCTTAATGTCATATAGGCAATATCCCTTTTGAGTGAGGGAGTATCCCATGTGGACACACATGATTGCCCGGTGTTCAAACTTATCATGTTGTGTAAGATCAGTGGCATAGCACAAGCATCCAAAGATGCGCAAGTGAGTAAGAGAAGGTGCATGCCCATGGAGGATCTCAAAGGAAGTTTTCCCTTTAAGGATAGGAGTAGGTGTCCTATTAATCAAATAACTAGCAGTAAGTATGCACTCACCCCAAAAACGAAGAGGAAGTTGTGCTTGAAAATGTAATGCACGTGTAACATTTAAAATATGATGATGTTTCCTTTCCACCACTCCATTTTGTTGTGGTGTATAGGCACATGAACTCTCATGAATAATGCCTTGGGATATTAAGAAAGATGCGCATTCTGAGCTAAAGAAGTCTAAGGCATTGTCACTTCTCACGTGCTTGACTAAGGTCTCAAATTGGGTTTGTACCATTAAAAAAAAACTTTTAATGTGAGTGAGGGTTTCGGTTTTGGCTTTCATAAGGAATGTCCAAGTGCTTTGTGAAAAGTCATTTACAATGGTAAGAAAATAACAAGCTCTTGAATATGTAGGAGCCTTGTAAGGACCTTAAATGTCAATATGGATTAGTTCAAAAAAATTTTGAGTGGAGGTAATGCTAGTTGGGAAAGATGAGCGGGTTTGCTTTGCTAATGGACAAATAGGGCAACTCTTAATGCTATCTAAAGTAACATCTTTAGAAAAATTAGAAATAAATCGCATAACAGAAGATGATGGATGTCCCAATCTTTGATGCAAAATATTACAATCCATGGAAATAAAAGGTTTATTACATGAATTGTTTGAATGAAAAGGTACTATAGCATTAGCAAAAGGTATGACATTGTCTATGGAATTATCATGGTGAGTTTCTTCATGACTAGACTCTAAGAAATATAGCCCATCCTTCACTCTACCCCGTCCCGTCACTTTCCTAGTCAAGATGTCCTGTATTACACAAAAATGAGAGTGGAGGTAAATCATACTATTGGTTTCGGTGGTAAATTTAAAGGTAGAAATGAGATTTGATGTGAACACAGGAGAATATAAAATAATTTTTAAGAAGATGCCATTAGGTAAAGTCACAGAACCAATATGGGTAATGAGAACGTGAGTATTGTTAGGCAAGCATACTGTCCTACATTCATGAGCACATGTTCGAGGAGACATTAGACAATTAAAGTTACCAGTAATGTGATCACTAGCACTTGTATCTAAAATCCAAACTGAGGAAGGTGTAAATGGTATACCTGCCATGTTGGCACTAGCACTGGCAGTGACATTGTTGTTGATAAGGGTCACAATCTGCTCAAGTTGCTCCTTAGTGAAACCAGAGGGCACAGGTGAAGATGTCTCATTAGAACCAGCAACATGGGCAATCATAGATGGATTCTTCTCCTTCCCTTTGCTTTTCAACGGGTACCCAACAATCTTGTAGCACTTTTCTGATTTATGCCCATGTCGTCCACAATACAAACACTTTACAAGTTGAAAACAATCATCTTTCTTATGCCCAGGTTTCTTGCAAAAGCTACAAACATGCTTTTTTGTGTATTTTTAGGAGCTATAATTGCTGCAGCAGTTGACTGGCCGATGATTTCAATGGGTGTGGTGTCTTCCAAGGCATGTGATAAGGTGTTTCTTGTCTGCATTGGGGTTATGGTTAGCCCTGACTTGACAGCAAAAGCAAGGGCTTCAGCCTTTTGAAAATCACCAGCAAGTTTCCTAGTGGCTTCCTCCTCCCGAACCATGGTAATTGTGTCCTCAAGAGATAGAAGTGGCTGCAAGTTAGAAATCTGAGAACGAATAGCTGAATATGAGGTATTAAGGCCAAGAAGAAACTCAACCACTTGGTCTTCTTCTTCATACTCATGAAAAGAGTCAAGCTTCACCAAGTCAGGATGACGAATGGCAACATAGCTATGTAATTGATCCCATAATTTTTCACAACGATTGACATACTCATCGATACTTTCATACAATTGAACACATAAACTGATGTCCCTTTTAACAGAGATAATCTCCTTACTCCCTATCTTATCAAACTTAGATGTAAGTTTTTGCCAAACATCACGAGCTGTTGTAGCATAGGTGAACCGACGATATAAGTTTGGCGATAAGGATGTGAGAAGCCAAGAGAGAACGAGGGCATTACACCGCTCCCAATGAGGCCGTAGGGGAGAATTAAGAGGCGGTGCTGGTACAGTTCCATCGACAATTGCAAGTTTATTCTTCCCAAGCAATGCAATGCGCATGTCCCGAGACCAACAAGCAAAATTTTCAACACCAAGCAATTTTTCAGGTACAAGCAAAGCACCAGGAGGTTCATTGGCACTCATATAAAGGGGGTCATGCTTAGTCACTGAACCCACAATAGGGGCAGAAGGATTGTTAGGTGGTGAAGGAGAATGGTTTCGAGTGTTCTTCTTTTGTTTTCCACCAGCCATGAAGAGAAAATAAAAATTGTAGCACACGAACAGAAAAGTCCAGAGCAGAGAAATACCAGAAGATTGCAAGAAATTTCCTGCTTCCCATGCAGCAAAAAAAAATGAAACTGTGCTGCCAAAAAAAAAATCTGTGTGCTCTCCCACACAGAACCAAAGGAGAGAAATAAACTGTAGGAAGATGGCACAAAATAACCTAGAAACGTTGACCAACCACTGAAGTGCCAATTAATGGCCAACAGAAAGCACCAGAGAAAAAAAATGGAACCAAGTAGTATTGAGAACAAATCGGAATCACAAGACAACAAAACACTTTTGTTGTGAAAGAAACACAGGATGTTGCACAAAGGCACGCCAAGTGTTCACAAAGAAAACCCAAAGAAACCAAGATAAGAACCACCAACGCAAGATAGCTCAAAAAAATTCAAAAAAACACGATTTTTCATGTAGGGAGGCGTGAAAAAACGTGATGAATCAACTCTTATGCGGAAGCGAAAAAAAAAACAGAGGCTAGAATCGAACCTGCGTTGATACCATCTTAGAGAGTGAGAGTCAACATAAATTCTAGAATAAAACCTCTTTTCTTAAGAACAAAAATATATGGTTTTCTCTACATACATTTGGGATACATAAGAGGAGAATTAATAAAGTAACCTAATACCAGAAGGCTAACCTATTGGGGCAAGGCCATATATGTACAAAACCTTGGCCCAATGGGTAATGACAATGTATACAATGTAACATTATTTTCTCAACAAAAACCACTAAACAATTATTGTCCATAATGAATTTAGCTACGGGTAGTAAATTATATTTGAAATCATGAGAGTAAAGTACAATGTGTAATTTGAACTGTCAACTAGGGTTATGGAACCAGTATGGGTGACCTGAGTTAGTTCCCCATTTGGTAGTTAAATAGATCTAAACTTAGACATACATTTAATAGGAAAGTCTAAATAATTAAAATCAATAGTAATATGATCACTCGACATATTATCTATAATCCAAATGTAAGGAAAAGATTATGGAATACCTATTTCATTAGCATGAGAGGTCTTACCATTCCTTGATTAGATGGATAATGTGGTCATATTGCTTTGGTGTGAAAGTGCAATGACTAGGCTTAGCAATCGCTAAGTTGATAGTAAAATTACCAAAAAAATTCTTGTGACCCAAAAGATAGCCATTAAGCTTATAATAAGCTTCCTTCTTATGTCCAAAAAGTTGATAATGCTCACATTAAGGCCCTTTAAGACGATAAGAATTTTTCTTATAGTGTCCTTTGCATCCACAATCCTCACATTTTATTAAGGTGACTTATAAAGTTTTGTTAAAATTTTGAAAATAGTATAATGAGGGGGCGATCTTTGGTAGTTATAAGAATTTGAAGACTGACAATCGTAAGGCTCAAGTTCAGTAGGTCTTACTAACATATGTTTTCATCTTTGATCACTTATAATTTAAGTTATGCTGACCTTTAGACTTGGTTAATTTTAGTAATATTTTTGGTGTTTTTTATTTGATCTTAGATGTCTAGAATTGGACTTTAGTTGCTTTGTGGAATCTGATTCCCATAATATCGACATTCATACATTTGAGTTGGTTTCATTAAGTACAATCACTTTTTAATTATCAAATTTGTTTAGAGAACGTATCGCATGTTACTCAATATTGTCATTATTTGTTGCTCTTGGTATATTGTAATTGTTTTATGTGTAAAAATGGTCAGAAACGTCATGCTTACAATTATTTTTATCATACCCATTTGAGGTTTGGAGAATGATTCTAAATGCACTAATGAACTTCTCAAAAATAACTTTTTCTATATTTGAATCAATTACTCTTCACATTTTTTTTTTCCTACAAAAGAGAATGTAAGGTCTTGTCGGGTCTCATTGTCCTTTGTTTTGGATAGAAAATCATTTTTTACTTCCATTACTTTCGATTTTCTATGGGAATCATTACATAGACGTTTGACTTGAGTAAAACATTTATCTTTTGAAAGCAAGTTAAGAACTAGGGCTTCGTTCAACCGCTTATTTTAGGTGGAGTTTAATAATAAAAATAATTATTAGGTGAATATTAGGAGTAATGTTAAAGAAGACTTAATATTGTGTAAATAACTTTTGATAGTGACTCGAATAAGGAAAGGTCAATGCTGTTAGAACGTGTGAGTAATTTTGACGATGACAAGGGAGACTTAAGTTGCATTGCAATACAATCCTTAAGATATTTATGTATGCATTTTATTACAATCCAAACCTACATGCCACTGATTCTCTTTTCACCTTGACCACCGATCTTCACCTACAAATCTGAAATTCAGGCAAGGTTATCGATGATTCTTGCTACTTGATACGGTCTGAAAAGAGATGCTGTAGTCCTGGTCAAAAGAGATTTTGTTTTCTTGAGAAAAACCAGGATTTGGATTCTTGTTGCAATCTTCCTATAATCGATATATTCTTGAGATATACTTACTCTTGAGCTAAATATTTATCATTTATGAGTAACTAAAAGCAAGAATCGTTCATCACAAAAGCGGAATCCTAGGGTTTCAGTTGTGTAGAAATCTTATGGTTCTTTGCCTAGATTGTTGATACTAAGCCACAGTATGTTATTGATTGAGGGCATGATGCACTCTCTGGTGTAGTTTCTCTTGTATGAGGAAGGACGTATGTTGATTTCTTGGATGTGAGAAATTGTGGTTTGTTGTAAGAGATTTTGTGTAATCTTGATTAGTGAAGAACATCGCTAACTTGTTTGAGACAGGAGAGAGTGGATGTAGGTTCTAACATTGATTGAACTAATCCACTCAAGTCTTGGTGTAATTTCTTTTGTTCTTATGTCTACTTCATTGATAACATGTCATGTTCATTACTTTGGTATTTGAAGTTGATGATGTCATTCAGTTCGTGTCTTACATATGAACGGGGCCAATCCTTGCTCATGCAGGAGGTGAAGAAGTACTTAACATTTCAACGTCTCAAGCACATTATTTTTTAAGGCATATTAGAGATTTGACTCAAATGTTAATATAGAGCTGGTCAGAATACGACTAAATACCGGACTACTGAATGTTTTTTATCACAAAATCATTTTATGTGGGGACCTGAAAAATTGTGCACAGAACCAGCAATGAAGGATGTCGTTCCTTGCACATCAAACAAACAAGAAAGACAACATTATATGCAACTATTTCTTTTTCGGCATTACTTATTCTATCATCTTTCTCTACCCAATTCATTAATTGACTACGTCCGGATAAGCAAAAGACTGCAAATAATGGAAGCAAACAGCGTAACGAAACATTGTGATGCTATTGATTCATACCGGAGGCCTGCAATGTAATACTTTTAAAATGGAGACACCGAATGTCGCATGGTCAGGTTCATGCACATCTGCAGTCCGAAATGCTCCCCCAATTTCTGAAGTCAACAATTCTCCCATATAATTGTTCAAAGTTGGTGGACTTTATTTTAAGAAACGAATGTATTGAAGTCATGGATTGAAATAAGATTCAAAACCGATACATACGATCCTCAACTCCACAATAAAATATGTATCTTCTAATGACTTGTCAGGATTTAGTTAATAACTAACGCTCTAATCTAAGTAGATGAAATGCATTCGTAGCCATACGGAAAGTTTGATATTATGGTCTTCAACTGTTTTGCTTATTTTCTTAACAACACCTGGGTCAAAGAATGGGAAAATCTATTGTCATCTAAGCGGGACCTCTCTATTTATGTTCCATATGCTTTTGGAACAGGACATTAAAAACAATATTCTGTTGGTGACGGAACTACTTTCATTTGATATGTTAGTTGATAAGAAGGAATAATAAAAAATTTAACGTTTTATAGATTCCATGCATGTATCAAAGATACCACACAAGGGTTGTGACATATACAAAAATGGGATTCCCTTTTTATTTCCTTTTGCTTTTCCTTTTCCGTATTGTATTGTAGGGGAGCCGTGGTGAAGGGGTGGTAGTTTAAGCAGAAGTGGCCTATGCCATCAATGATAGAGCGGTGAGAATAAAATAGAGCAAATGCAGAGGCCGGATATCGATGGAAGAGACAAGAGGGAATAGAAATCAAACTGCGGATGCTGTTGGCCAACCTGGCACTGACGTATCCTGCCGCTCCCTCCAACAACATTAAATTAGCAGCAGCCATAGAATAATATTATACATGACTGACACCAGAGCAGCGAATGATAAATGGGCACGTCATTGGAGCAACGACCGGGTCTTCCCTCCTGACAATCCCTGCACGCGATGTACTCTGGTATTTTCACTAGGTGGGCTTCTCGACAGTAATTGGAACTCCCGAAACTCTGCTGACTCGGTGGTCAGCGGTGACCACATTTTGGTGAAGTTAACAGATAAAAAGATTTAAAAAAAAAAAAGAAAATTAAACTTGTGTGATTTAGAAAGAATAAAGCAGTTCCCACTTTAATATACTTTTGAAGGTCCGAGAAAGCAAAAACTAGAAGAGTGTTGCTCTTTCCATCTCATCTCAGGTACTTGCTTGTGATCCTTTCAATAACATGATTTAGCTTTACCTTCTGGAGAAGTTGTTATCAGTAGTATTACAGCTGGTGCGAACACGTTATTTAATGCACTAAACCCCATAAACAGCAACCACGGGAACTTCCCTGCATGGGAACTGCAGACTTGAGAAAAAATGGTCCCCCAGAAGCCGGGTGGAAGATGAGGGAAACAATCCTCTCTGATCAGGGACTTGCATACTGATGGTCGTGCCTATCCTTTTCCACAGTTAATGTCTTTGCTACTGTGCAAAAGTTAGGTATCTCAGGAATCGTAGTCAAACCTCTCTTTCTTTTTATAACCTCTTTTTTTGATACCAGGGGTCTTTTCCCTCGTGTTTTCCATTCGTAAATGCTTTTTTATTTCCTGTGGTATGTGTGAATGCGAATGTGAATGTGGATGTTGATGTTCACCCTTGACTCTGTCTAAACTTTATTGACATTGTTTCGGGAATCTCTTTTTTGACTAACTAAAGGGAAGAGAGGAGAAAGACGCTCATGAAGAAACTTCAAGTAATCTTTCTGTTAAAAAAAAAAAAAACTCTTTTTATTGGGAGAGTGGCTTGATAGAGTGGTGACTCCAATATTATCAAACTTGGAGAGATAGAGCCCGATGTTAGAGTGAGTAATCTCCTGAACATTTTAGTATGATATAATACGTTGACTTTTCATTTTTTGTCAAGCTATCTATAACTTACTTGAAACTCATCCTAATGCTGGCTTTAACAGAAAATTATATGACAAATAAGGGTTCTTCCAAGAACGAGAAGCGGATGCTTGAAGGAGCTAAGAATTGATTGAAAGAGCTCAGATGCTTGAAACAGGCTCAGAATTGATTGGTTTTGAGGCTCAACTGAAATTTAAGCTCAGAATTAAATTCGTTTACCAAGAAAACAAGAAGGAATCTGATTGACGTGACCATTTCCTTTTTTGCTATAAACTTGTCACGTCCATTTTGGAGGAAGGAAAATCAAAGTTGGTGGTGGACTGCTTTTTGAGCGGAATTGTGATGTTCATACCATTTAAAAGTAAAATGGGAAGGGTGGTACAACGAATACAGCGAAAAAACAGTAGAACCATAAATAGCTTTACTGCAAACTGTTTATTTATTTAAAAATTGAAAATGAACACTCCTCTCTCTCTCTCTCTCTCTCTCTCTCTCTCTAAAACTATTGGAATATTGGTAAACCCAACCCTATCCCGTCCTATAAATATCCAAGAAACCCAGACCATGTGGTTCAAGTGCCTAAAATCCAGAATCATACTTTGTCCTGCCGACCCAAATTCTTCTCTTCTGTTCTAGCTTTCCATCCAAACCTCTCTTCAACACGTAGCGATAACGAGAATCAATGGTACTCCTGTCCATTCCTGCAGTTGAACAGTACCCTTATATCAGAAACTGCAAACCCTCTACATTACATTCAGGAATTCCTATAATAGACCTATCAAAGCCCGACGCCAAGCACCTCATAGTGAAAGCCTGCGAAGAGTTTGGATTCTTCAAGGTCATCAATCATGTGGTGCCAGTCGAGTACATCACTTCCTTAGAAGCTCAAGCTGTCAAATTCTTCTCCTTGCCGCTCTCGGAGAAAGAAAAGGCAGGACCTGCTGCGCCATTTGGATATGGTAACAAGAAAATTGGACCCAACGGTGACGTTGGTTGGCTCGAATACCTTCTTTTCACGACCTGCCCAGATACAAGTTCGCAGAGGTTTAGCTCGATTTTCGGGGAGGACGAGGAGAAATTTCGGTATGAAACTATGACAGAATCAACTAGATGTTAATTTTCTATTCACTTAGTTAAAAGTTCAGGTTTTCTATACGTATCTATATAGAAGTGAAAATAACATGTCTCTGCTTTTTGTTATCTCAGCTCTGCCTTGAATGACTACATATCAGCTGTGAAGAAGATGGCCTGCGAGATTCTTGAGTTAATTGCTGATGGACTGATGATTCAAGCGAGAACTGTCTTCAGTAATCTTTTGAAGGATGAACAGAGTGACTCTGCTTTCAGGGTAAATCACTACCCTCCATGCTCTGAACTTCAGGCTTCGAAAGATAGGAATATGATTGGATTTGGAGAGCACACGGACCCGCAGATCATTTCTGTGCTGAGATCCAACAACACGTCTGGCCTCCAAATTTCTTTAGCAGATGGCAATTGGATTTCAGTCCCACCTGATCAGAGCTCATTCTTCATCAATGTTGGTGATTCTTTACAGGTAGAGCTCCTGCTCTTGTAACACAGAAAAAGATTCCACTTGTTGTAGTATTGATACAGAAAAGATAGGAGTCCAACTACGTGTTCAGGATAAACTCAAACTTCTGACCTTTTTAAAGTGGTTTCTCTTTCAAGAAATATGTTGCATGATATGTTCATGGTTCAAAAACCAGCAATATTTCCAGTATTTATAGCTGGCCCAATCCCCCAAAATAAGAAATAAAAAAACTTGGAACCTTTCGGTTTCATTACCAATGTTTTATCTTGGATGATTAACTTCGCTTCGGAATTCTCATCGTTGATGGGTTTTCTTGGCTGCTTTGCGAGTGAATGCAGGTTTTGACTAATGGGAGGTTCCGGAGCGTGAGACACAGGGTTTTGGCAAACAGCTTGAAATCAAGAGTTTCAATGATATACTTCGGTGGACCACCTTTGAGTGAGAAAATAGCTCCGTTACCCTCACTCATGAGAGGAGAAAGAAGCTTGTACAGGGAGTTTACATGGTTCGAGTATAAAAAATCTGCTTACAACTCGAGACTGGCAGACAATAGGCTTGAGCACTTTGAGAGAATTATAGCCTCGTGATGGAACAAAAGTCTCACCTTTTAGGCAAACTGGTGTTTATAATTATCCAAGTAGGTCCATAGCAGGAAATCGAGTTTGGGATAGATGGAATACTCTGTTTTCTTTATTGCGTTGTTGTTGTTGTTTTTTTTTTTTTTTTTTTTTTTCTTCTTTTCTCCGTGTCCTGTTTCCTTTACAAGGTTCTCTCTTTCTTAGTATTTCGGCCACTAGCATCATGTAAGTACTCCTTTTGTTAATAATAATACAGGCTTACTATCTTTTTCTACTCCTGCGAGAATGGAAGTTCAACTAACCATTGCTTCAAATATGCTTTACTTTAAACAAAGAAATGAAGAGAGACCAATTGCTGTCATATATATATATATTAAAGATAAGACATCTGCCAATCCTCGACGTCATGCACGGGCAAAAACTTGTCAGCTGGGGCCATTTGATTTAGTCATGAATTTGAGCATAAGAAGTGGAGAAATTTTTAGTTCTCAGCCTCTACCAAACACCATTTTAAAATCCTCGAAACGTTCTTAAATGTTTCAGGATGTGGCATCTGATGCCGTGAACGTTTTACGTTTCTCGTGGTGGTGCTGATCTTCTCGGGACCATGATCAGCGATTTTGAGCGAAACAGCATGCAACAAAACCAGGGCTGGCGCCGGCCCCAGCATAAAACCGCGTGAAAAACAGGGTGACTTCACGTACGGTTGCTTTCTCAGCCTCTTTTAGATGGGTGAGAGGTAGTGGGAATTGGTGTGTTGGGGGGGGGGGGGGGCAATGCCGCCATGTGTTTTTCCTGCCACTTCTATTTACATCCGGCTTTTTCTTTATCCTTTTTTCAATATAAAAAAATAAGGGTGACTATAGATCCGGGTCATTTCTACTTCGAAAACAACGAAAAGTATTACTCGATGAGTTTCTTTAATATCAAAACGTCATTATTTACGGGCGGGACGGGACAGGATGCAGACTTATAGGATGGGATGGGCAGCAGGCATGTGCCTGTCCGCGAGAATTTGTCTTGCGTTTTTCGTGTCTTAAATCCAAGAGTCAGCGACGGGATTCCTTCTTGTTTCCGGTGCCCTTGCTTTACCTTTAACGTTCTAAGACGGGGGACCTATATGTAACCGAATTAGAGAAATTCAACTCAGGTCTTGACTCAAAACTAAGTCAGCCACAAACCAAGATTACCCTAAAAATTAGCTTTAAAAATGTAAAGAGAGTTGAAGAATGATGAGAGTATTTAGCGTAGGAAGAATTTGAGTAAATTTTGTGAAGCAAGGAGATGTGAGACTCCCTTTATATAAGCATTACCTTCCCTCGAGAGTTCAATGCTCTAACGATTACAGATTTATAATAGAATTATAAATGTATGTGAACATTACCCTTATTTGAATTAAGTTCATCAAATTTGGATACTTGTCTTTTAGGTAATAGTATGAAGATTAACATTACAATCATAAATATGAAATCATAATAGTAGTCTCATTGAATATTAAAGCTGTTATAATATCAATAACATATTTCACATTAAAGAGAACCATTATGATCTAAAACATTTGAATAAAAAGAACACAAAAGGGAAACTAGAATGAGCACCACCCAAGTGGATACCCCAACAATAAGAGAAACTCAGTAGGTTGGACTTGAACTCGCTAGCTCACATCGGCCCTACTACTAGTCCAACACATAAAAGTCTGACTCATACTCACTCGGCTAGCTCATTGGCCCATAGTACAAGTCCAAAACATTCTCCTCTACCTCATTCAATGACACCTCTCATTGCCTTCAAGTAACGGTCGATGAGATCTCTAAATTGCTTAAGATCATCTTCAAACTCCCATGTTACTTCACTCTTAGGCAAACCTTTCCACTTTCTTCTTGAAGATACAATCAACTAAGATTGCCCTAACCTTTTTGTCAAAAAAAGTCATCATTGTTGGAGGAGTCCTTTTTGGCTTGCTTCATTTTGCGTCCACTTTATTCCCATGGAAGGGCTTCAACATGCTAACATGGAAGACTAAATGGATCTTGAGGTTAGGTGAAAGATCTAACCAATAAGTCATCTTCCTAACTTTCCCTATGACCTCAAACGATCTCTCATACTTGTGAACCAATCCCTTATGAAGGGGATGGTAAGCTTTATACTAATGAGGTAGGAACTTTACCAATACCTAATCCTTGTTGTTATAGTTAGCCAGCCTTATAGTTTGTCCACCTCTTCATTCGTTTGATGACTTTGTTCAAATAGGACTTCACCACATTTGCATTCTTCTACCATGATTTCACCATTTCATAAGTACTAAGGCATTAACCTAAATGCTTGGTCTCCAAAGCTGGAGGGGTCAACGGTTGTTGCCCTATCACTTGCTCAAATGGATTTTTATTTGTTGATTCGCTTATCTAGAGAGTATAAAAGAATTAGGCTACATCTATCAACTTCACCCAGTCCTTCTAGTTCTTGCTCATAAAGTGTCTTAAGTATAATTTCACCAAGCTGTTCACCCTTTCCCTCTGACCATCTGTTTGAGGATAAAAGCTCATAAAGAATTGTAGCTTCGAGCCCAGCAACTCAAAGAGCTTTCTTCATAGTCAACATGTGAACCATGGATTTCTATCATTGATGATGTTTCGTGATAATCCCCAGAACTTCACCACATGCTTGAAGAATAACCGTGTTGTAACTTCTGTTGGACACTCCACATGTGCCGATATAAAGGTTGCATACTTCAAGAGGCAATCTACCACCATTAAGATTGATTTGCATCTATTAACCTTTAGCAATCTAGTGATAAAATCCATAGAGACACTCTCGCATGGAAGGCTTGAGATAGACATTGGTTCTAGTAAACCACCAGGAGGTCTCTGTTTTGGCTTATCCTATTAGCATATAAGGCAAGTTTTAACATATAACTCTATCTCATCTCTCATACTTAGCCAATAAAATGAAGCTTCCAAGAAAGCTCGTGTCCTTCGTTGTTTAAGATCTTGTTGTCATAACATTCCTCAATGAGCTTGCAGTGGAGGTTCTCCCATCTAGGTACATATAAGTGCCTTTTCTTGGTGTACAACAACCCATCTTCCATCCAAAACTACTTCATTTTATCCTTTTTTATAAGTTGCTCCAGCTGCTTGGCCATAGAATCGTAGCACATTCCTTCTTGAATTAACTGCAATGTATCCCTTATACTCATGGCAACTAACTCGGCTTTTCTACTAAGGGCATCAATTACCAGGTTTATCCTTCTAGGTTTGTATTCCATCTTGTAATTAAACTTAGCAAGGAAGTCTTGCCACCTAGCTTGCTTCAGTGACAATTTCTTCTAGGTTTAAAAGTAACTTATAACTACATTATCCATATGGATAAAGAATCGTAAGCCAAGTAAATAGTGATATAATGTTCTTAAACAATGAACTATGGTTGTCATTTCCTTCTCTTGTACCGTGTACTTGTGCTTTGCCTCATTCAACTTCCAACTTTTAAACACATGGGGTTTCCTTGCACCCCTCTAATAAGAAAGTCTGAGGCATCAACATGTACCTCAAATTGCTTTGTGAAGTTAGATAATGCTAACACCAGTTCCTTTGTCACAATGACTTTCAAATCATTAAAAGCACTCTAGCATTCCTTGGTCTACTTCCAAGCCTTGGATTTCTTCAGTAGCTTGGTCAAGGGTGTGGCCTTTACTGAATATCCCACAATGAATCACTTATAATAGTTCAAAAATCAAGGAAAGATCTTAGTTCTATTACCTTTGAAAGAGCTTCCCACTCTTGGATTGCTTTCACTTTAGCCTTATCCATTCTTAAGGTCCCTTGCTTGATCACATGACCAAGAAAGTCCACTTATTCCTAAGCAAAGGAACACTTCTCCTTTTTTAGGTATAACTTATTTTCTTGTAGCACCTTGAGTAATATCTTTGAGTCGTTTATGTGCTCCTATGCATTGCTATACACCACAATGTCATCCAAGTATATGACCATAAACTTGTCCAAATAAAGATAGAACAAGTTGTTCATCAAAGTGTAAAATGTTGTTGGAGCATTGGTTAAGTCAAACGGCATGACCAACCATTTGAAGAGCCATACCGTGTCACACAAGTTGTTTTCGGCTCGTCTCCAACAATAATCCAAACTTGGTGGTATCCCGACTACAAATCCACCTTTGTAAAGTAATGGGCATGGCCTAACTTGTCAAACAAATCCGCTATTAAAGGAATAGGGTATTATGTTTTTATGATTACCTTGTTCAACACTCGGTAATGAATGCATAACCACATTAATACATCATTCTTTGCTTGGAAAAGCATAGGAGCTCTGTATGAGGCCTTCGAAGGTTGAATGTACCTCGTATTGAGCATTGTCTTCAACTACTTCTAAGTTCTTCCAATTTTGGTGGGGACATTCTATTAGAAGCCTTTGCTAGAGGTTTCATTCTCGATTACAACTCGATGGCATGATTAACTTCCCTCCTAGGAGGTAGTTGTTTTGAAATTTTTGGAGGTATGACATCCTTGTTCTCCTTAAGAAGCTCATGAATGACTTGAGGAAGATTGTCTTCCTTCACCATCTCCTCCTTCTCCTTCAATACAACAAGATAAGTCTCCTTGCCTTTCCGAATGTGGACCCATGGTCTTGGTGGGGACCATGCATGACATTTCATTTGCAAATATGCACAAACAACTATGTGTAGGTAAGGGAAAACATTAGCTTCATGAAAAAAATCTAACTCGAGGACCAACTTATAGTCGTCCATAGCTACCACCATGAGATCCACCTTTCCCCTTTATTTGCCAACATGTAAGTTCTTGGGCAATCCGAGCCACTAGCCACAGAGTGTTGTTCACTGTCTTTAGTGAACCGATATCTTTCTTCACTGAGAGATCCAATTTCTTGGCTTCTCCAAGTGTAATGAAGTTGTGAGTTATAGTTGAGTCTACCATGACTTTGGCTTTCTTGTCATTTATTGTACACTCCATGTACATGAGAGATCTTGCAGCTAATCTTGGGGCCTTCCCTTCCATTGTGTTGAACATTTACCAAATAACCATCCTTCGCTAGAATCTCTTCTCATATCATATTTTGCTCCATAGCATTCAACAATCCTTTTTTTGAAAAATTTTTCACATAATGTAGGTATTTACAAATGAAACAAGAGAGATTACCTTTCCTTTTGTCACCATCATGACTAAAAGGTGGCTTGCTACCTCCATTCCGATTGAACGAGGCTCCATTTCGATTAAATGAGGGTTGACTCCCTCATTCTCTTCTCAAATTGTCACTCTAGGTAGGTGGTCTAGGTGAAACATTTATTTGCCTCTGATCTATTAAGGATTCCACAATTAAGATAGCTTGACTCAGTTTGGTCACATCTTACTTTTCAATCTCAACCTTTGCCTACTTTTAAAGGCCACTCACAAAAAAGAACAAGAGAGTCTTCTCTAGCACATCCTTAAGGTATAGAGTTGCCTTAATGAAAGCTTGTACATAGGCTTAGAGTGATGGTGTGCCACAAGTCCCTCAATGTTTCATGAGCCCTCTAGTCCACATTCTTGGGAAGAAATTGCTTTTTTACTACCTTTTTGAATGCCTCATAGGTGTTGATTATGTCCTCCCCATTTTCTGCCTCTTGGCATCTCCTACACCATCACATGTTAGCACTTTGAATGAGATAATAGGAGGTAGTTTGTACCTTAACATAATCATCAGTAATGCAAGCCATTTCAAAATATTGCTCCATATGCCACAAGAAGTCTTCTACTTTTGTTGCATCTCATTTCCCACCATAGTTCATTGGCTTAGAATATCTCCATGAGGGACAATAGCAAAAGCAAACTTCACTTAGAGTTGTTCCATGACTCATTTTTGCTCTTGGAATTGCTTAGCAAGTCCTTTAAGCTCAACCACTTGCTCTTTAGTGTGAGCTTGGTAATTTTCCAAAGTATTGAGCCTTTCTTCTATAGACACCATTGTTTTAGCTTATGTCATCTTTCTCTTCACCTTGGGTTAGTCTTGGGATTTTCCCACACATTTAGATGCCATTTCAAAAACTCAGCATGTTTTAAGAATTAGGCTTTAATACTACTTGTAACAAACTTGGAGAAATCTATTCAACACTTAAGTCTTAGCTCAAAATTGAGTCAACCATAAACTAGGATCACCTTAAGGACTAACTTTGAAAAAGTAAAAAGAATTGAAGAACAATGAGAGTATTGAGAGTAGTGATAACTCTATTTTTATAGAGTTATTTTACTTATTTTAGGCAATAAATAACTTTAATAATTGTGAGAAAACATTTGAACTCTTCTTTATTTACCTAAATTTATCTTGTTTATGTAGCACAAGGAGGCAAGGAGAAAAGGGATGAACATGGAGAGCTTGATGTTTATTGTGTGGCAAAATTGTAATATCAAGATCAAGAGAGTCAAGATGAGCTTGGGCTTTGAATGATTGTTATTAGATTTTATTATTATTGGGTTTTCTAAATAATTAGAAAACCTAATCATATTAGGAATTCAAAGCCTAATTAAAAATTAGGAGTTCAAAACCTAATTAAATTAAGAGTTCAAAACCCAATTGTTTTATATCTCTAAAACTCAATTCTACTAGGATAATAGTAGATCTAAACCTAAACCTTATTTAAGAGAAGAGAAGAGGCAAAAGAAAGGAGGAGGAAATTGAGCACAACTCAAGAAAGAGGTTAAGAATTCAAGGTTTTCTTGAAGAGAAGACAAAAAGGCTGACATACTTTTTGTTCTTGGATTTAAGATGCCTTCTTTATTTCTTATTACTATTCTTCCTCATTATTTCTTTATGTTTTAGTTTATTTTTGTTAGAGTTATGATGTAACTTAATTATGATGGTATGAATCTTATGATTATTATGTTTTGCAAGATATTTTATTTATGTGAAGTTACATATTACTGTGTTTAATGCTTTTAAGTGATTAGCTACCACTTGAATGATCTGATTTGCATGTTTGAGACTGACAGGAGATGATATGCAGTTGCTTCTTATAATGTGTAATCATAAATTAAATATGGATAGACATATATCAAGTTATTTGTGTAACTTTCGGTGAAAATTAGGAATGTTCATAGATCCTAATGCATTTGGTTTGTTTCAATTTACATATAGAGATATAGTGAATTAATGAACTAAGTAGGTTTGCTATACCTAGACATAGGATAGTAAATAAATTAGGAAGTTCTGCCATCACATAAATATTATCCCTCTTGCAAGCATAAATAATCAATATTAATACCTAGTAATTATGGTGAAATCATATGCTCTAACATATTTCTTGTATTTAGTTTTCTTAGATTTAGTTAGTTAATCTATCATCTATCAATTTATTTGCTAGATAAATTCTAGGAGTTGTTTACTATTAGTAATTAATTAGTTTAGTAATCACCAATCTCTGTGGGACGATATCTTTCTTATCATTATATTACTTGTTTAACATGTTCACTTGCATTTAGATTTCACCGAATAATTTTTTGGCGCCGTTGTCGGGGATTGGTTGTTTTACTGCTAATTAATATTAATACCGAATGATTTCTAGGTTTAATCTAGCTTTCATTTTCATTTAAGAAAAAAAAATCATTTTTTAATTTTAATTCTTGAAAAAAATTCTTTCTTTTAATTCTTGAAAAAAAATTGTTTCTTTTAATTCTTGAAATTTTTTTTTAAGTTGTTAAAACAAAAAAAAATCATTTTTTTAGCTGTAAAAAAAAGAGAAAAGAAAGAATTCATTTTTTTTATTTTGCTTTATTTTTTTTCTTAAAAGAAAAAAAAAGTCTTTGTTAAGTTGTTGTTGTAGAAAGTTAAGCAACAATGATGGAGAACAATGATGGTACACATAGACTGCTGAAAGATTATGCACCATCATTTTGGAATGCCACAACAAGCTTTCAAAGGCCTGCAATTCAGGCAAATAACTTTGAGATCAAGCCCATGCTCATCAAGATGCTTCAAAAATCTGTGCAATATAGTGGGCTACCAAATGAGGATCCAAATGCTCACATTGAAGCATTCCTTGAATTCTGTGACATGATTGAGGATCATGGAGTTACAGAAGATGTTATTAGGTTGAAACTATTTCCATTTTCTCTTAAAGATACAACTAATTGGTTCTCTTCACTTCCTGCAGGATTAATTACTACATGGGATGATTTGGCTCAGAAATTTCTTGGTAAGTTCTTTCCTTTTGCAAGATCTACTAAATTGTGTAACGATATTTTCACTTTTAAGCAAATGAATGATGAATTATTATATGAAGCTTGGGAGAGATTCAAGGAACTTTTGAGGATATGTCCAAATCATGGATTACCCACATGGCTACAAGTACAAACTTTTTATGATAGGTGTAGTATGAATTTTCGTTGTGTAATTGATACAATTGCAAGAGGGGACTTACATAGTAGAACACCAGAAGAGGCATTTAACCTCCTAGAGGAGATGGCATTTAATAGCTATCAATGGTCTACTGAGAGACTACCAATGATCAAGCAAATGGAGTCCATGAAGAAGATATCTTCACCATAATGTTTGCACAATTGGAAGTGCTCAATGAGAAGATAGACAACCTAAATACTCCAGTTGTGAGACATCAAAGTAGATCATTTGAATTTTATGGTGGAGCACATGAGAGCATGGAATGTCAAGTAGGTAACCCTTATCCTCATTATAATAATTATGCTAATTTTGTTGGGATTCCTAACAGGTCACAAAATGATTATTACTCCAATGTATACAATTTGGGATGGCACAATCATCAAAATTTTTCATGGAGTAACCCAAATGATATGAGACTACCACCAACATTTGAGCAAACCGAAGAGTCGAAGCTAATTTAGAGGACATCTTCACTAAGATGATGCAAAACAACGAAGAGAGATTCCAAAGACAAGAAGCTTCAATCCAAAAATTAAAGGTGTAGATGAGTCAGCTCATTAGTATGATCTCAGAGAATCAGGAGGGGTCTTTGCCTAGTGATGTAGAGAAAAGTCTTGAAGATACCGTAGAGGCAATAACCCCAACATGTGGCAAGCAAGTAGAAGAAGTTGATGTTGACAAGGAGAGTCTTAAAGATAATGATAAAGATGTCAGCATACAACTTAAGGAGGCACCTAGGAGCAAGCTTGTTCCAGAAAATCCTATGTCCTTTATGCCTTCAGCTCTATCTCCCCAAAGATTCCAGCAACACATAAAAGATAAGCAGTTTTTGAAATTCCTTGATATATCTTTAAAAATGCACATTAACATTTCTTTTGCAGATGCTCCAGTACAAATATCTAGTTGTGCAAAATTGTTGAACGAGATATTGGAGAACAAAAGAAAGTTGGAAGTATATGAGACAGTTGTGCTTATTGAAGAATGCTCAACAATCAAACGATACAAGTTGTCTCCTAAACTATTGGAGTTTCATCCTCCTTGAGCAACATATGGAGGATAGTTTGGCTGAAAACTATAAAACAAGCGCTTCTTGGGAAGCAACCTAAGTATTTTGTTAGCAGTTTGGATAGAAAGTTGTCACCATATGCTCATCACAACTCCATTTTGACAACCTGCAATCAAGGGAGTTTTCTTATTCCTTCTTTATTATTTATTTCTTTTATTTTTACATTGAGGACAATGCTTCATTCAAGTTTTGGGGTAGGGAAAGAACCTTTGTACTAAATTTGATTGAAATTTTTTTTATGTCATGATTACATCCCATGTTGTGAATTCTTGGTGATTCTTTGGAAGATATAGATTTTGTTCAAACCTACAATTGTGGTGTGAGTTAAGTGTGATTTTGATTATTTTGATCCACCTATTGAGCACTAAAAGTCCTTCATTTTTGAAATTGTGTGTATCTCTAGAAAACATTCATGTGAAGTATGTGATTTTCTTAAATCTCATCTGGATTTTAGAATTTGTTTGATTTCCTCTTGAGGCAAAATCCTAGGCTACATCTAATTGAGAAAATGATTTAGGTTATTCTTTGGATCATTTGAGCCTTTCAAGCCAACCCTATTTATTTACCATCAGTCACCCTGTTGAGCTTTGATTTTTACCCATTTTTTTTATGACACCCACATATATATATACCTTTAAGCCTTTGACAAATTATTTTTTCGTCCCACACCCTTGAACATATTGATTTTTAGGATATAAGTCTATTTAAGTGAAGAGAAGTTGAGGGGAAGGATGTTATATGAGAAGAATGTTGATTGCAATGATTATGCAGCATAATATGTTCTTTTATGAATGCAAAAAAAAAAGAAAAAAAAAGAAAAGAAAAGAGAAATACAACATCTGTTCGAGATTGGAATTCTCTTATTGCTTATTGTCAAATTCAAGCTACTCAAGGTTCAAAAACTGGCTTTTGCATAGTAGTTGGATATCATCAGCAAGATAAGATTATAATGGTTACATTTCTAGTCCTACTACTTGCTTTATTATTGCAAACATGATTGTGACTTTTGTGAGTGTCAAAATCCAAGTGAAATCAAGTATTTTTGGGAAGAAAAGAATGAGAGAAGTGGCGATAGAAAGATCATTTGTGAAAAGAAAAGAAGAAAAGTGATGGTAGAAAGCGACAAGAGTTTTTTATGAGATCTTAGAAAGTAATGTATTCATGTGTGAATTAAGCCTAAATGACTTCCATCTTACCCTTAGCCCAACCTTACATTACAAGCTTATAAAAGTCCTATTAATTCTTGGTTAAATGATTGGCCTACATTAGTGAAGAGAGGAATGAAAAGCAAACCTATAAGGTTTAGTTAAAGATTTTGAAAGATTGCATATTAATGTGAATTTATTTGGAGTGCATATAGTTGAAAAGATGAGGACTCACACACACACACACACACACACACACACACACACATATGGTCAACATAGTTAAGAGTTTATCTTATCTTATGAAACAATTGTGTTGTTTGAATGAAAGCTATATTTTTCTTTGAATTGTTAAGTTAAGCAATTATGGGAGAATATCATGAAGGGGTTTTGTCTAAAACATATATTGTTTATTGCTTTTGCTAGAGGACTAGCAAAATGTTAAGTTTGAGGGTTTTGATAACTCTATTTTTATAAAATTATTTTACTTATTTTAGGCAATAAATAACTTTAATAATTGTGAGAAAACATTTGAACTCCTCTTTATTTACCTAAATTTATCTTGTTTATGTAGCACAAGGAGGCAAGGAGAAAAGGGATAAACATGGAGAGTCTGATGTTTATTGTGTGGCAAAATTATAATATCAAGATCAAGAGAGTCAAGATGGGCTTGGGCTTTGAATGATTGTTATTAGATTTTATTGTTATTGGGTTTTCTAAATAATTAGAAAGCCTAATCATATTAAGAGTTCAAAGCCTAATTAAATTAAGAGTTCAAAACCCAATTGTTTTAGATTTCTAAAACCCAATTCTACTAGGATAATAGTAGGTCTAAACCTAAACCCTCTTTAAGAGAAGAGAAGAGGCAAAAGAAAGGAGGAGGAAATTGAGCACAATTCAAGAAAGAGGCCAAGAATTCAAGGTTTTCTTGAAGAGAAGACAAAAAGGGTGACATACTTTTTATTCTTGTATTCAAGATGCCTTCTTTATTTCTTATTACTATTCTTCCTCATTATTTCTTTATGTTTTAGTTTATTTTTGTTAGAGCTATGATGTAACCTAATTATGATGATATGAATCTTATGATTATTATGTTTTGTAAGATATTTTGTTTATGTGAAGTTACATATTACTGTGTTTAATGCTTTTAAGTGATTAGCTACCACTTGAATGATTTGATTTGCATGTTTGAGACTGACAGGTGATGATATGCAGTTGCTTCTTATAATGTGTAACCATAAATTAAATATGGATAGACATATACCATGTTATTTGTGTGGCTTTCGGTGAAAACTGGGAATGTTCATAGATCCTAATGCATTTGGTTTGTTTCAATTTACATATAAAGATATAGTGAATTAATGAACTAAGTAGGTTTGCTATACCTAGACATAAGATAGTAAATAAATTAGAAAGTTCCGCTATCACATAGATATTATCCCTCTTGCAAGCATAAATAATCAATATTAATACCTAGTAATTATGGTGAAATCATATGCTCTAACATATTTCTTGTATTTAGTTTTCTTAGATTTAATTAGTTAATCTATCATCTATCAATTTGATTTGCTAGATAAATTCTAAAAGTTGTTCACTATTAGTAATTAATTAGTTTAGTAATCACCAATTTCTGTGGGACGATATTTTTCTTATCATTATATTACTTAGTTCAACATGTTCACTTACATTTAGATTTTACCGAACAAGTAGGTAGAATTTGAGTGAATTGTGTGAAGAAGGGAGATGTGAGACTCCCTTTATATAGGTGTTACCTTCCCTTAAGAATTCAATGCTCTAACAATTACACATTTATGGTGGAATCATAAATGTGTGTGAACATTACCCTTATTTGAATTAGGTTCATCAAATCTGGACATTTATCTTTCGTAACTATAGGCAATAATATTAAGACTAACATTACAATCATAAATATAAAATTATTACAATAATCTTATTGAATATTAGAGTCATTACAATATCAATAACATATTCTACATTAAAGAGAATTGTTATGATCTAGAACATTTGAATAAAAAGGACATAAAAAGGAAACTAGAATCGGCACCACCCAAGAAAACAACCTAACAACAAGGAAAACTAGGTGAGTTGGATTTGTATTCTCCAGCTTAGTCCATTGGCCCATACTATTAGTCTAGTACACAGAAGTTTGACTCATACTTGCTTGGCTAGCCCATCAGCCCGTACTACCACTTTGGAACATATAACTCTCCTAGACCTTCAACTTCCGATGCCTTCCCCACATACTGCTGCTAATCTCATCAAATGTGTGCAGATCAAATGCTAAAGGGTCAGTTATGAGGGCAAAAGAAAGGGAAGACGCACGGCCATTTAACTGGAAGTCCGTATCTGATAGCTACACCTTCCCCTTGGAACTTAAGTGTTAATGGGCCATAAGTGTCCCTTCCTTTTGTCCTTTGGACTATAAACAAGCCCACAAGATAGCAGCAGTTCGACTTTGAAAATCATCTAAATAGATCTTGGGAACCACACATAAAACATCCCGACAACCTGAGGGAAAATGCATAGTAATCCAGCTTGAAGGAATTGCCTAATCAAGGACTTAACACCATGAAAAAGCTCACGTGTTACTCTCCCAAAGAAAAGCAACCGCTGTCCAGACCGTTGAAGAGGATGTGTAAATGAGAGGCCCAAGAAAATTTAGAATATATCAGAATAAATTTTCTATAAAAATATTATAAAAAAATCTTGTATAGAAAAAATAGTACAAAAGGAAACTTGAAGAATAATATGAGAATCTTAAGAGAGAAGTTTTGAATTTAATAATTTTAGCATACAATTAAATAGCCCTTTTATAATAGTTGTAAATCAAACTGAAGAGATAGAGAGATTTATGGTAATTAATTTTATCCATGAATATCTCCTGAAATTAGTAAATATATAGAATACAAACTCTTTTGACCATTTGAATTGAAAAAACATTAAATAAAGTGACGATTCTTTTCATCTTTTTGTATAATAGATCAACTATATTCTTCTAACTGAAACGGCGTCGAATCGAGTTTTAATCACTTTTTAGAATGTTCAAAAACCGTGTAGATAAAGAAAACGTGTGGGCACAAGGCTGAAGACGACGCACGTTGGGTACACACGCATCTTTGCTTCGGCGCTCATTTGCCTTAGTGGTGTCGCAGGTGTATCTCACGTGCCCACATTTCCTTCCACGTGTGTTGCCCTACTGTTGTTTGATCCTAACAGTAACAACTATTTGTAAAGGCCACGAAAGAAGATGTCGCGGGATTCCTTACGTTAGCGGCATCCACGCCTTCGACCACAGCATTTGAGTTTCTTCTTAGCAATTTGTTGTCTTACTTGTAATATTGTGTTTGTATAATGTGTTTGGCCCCATTGCTAGTAGGTTGATGGGTCGCACGCCCGGCACACATCTTTTGGCCTTGTGTGTCCATAACTCAAAATAGGTGACCTAACGGCCGCCGCCCGACTAAACATACCAATAGTCACCAGATTCATATGGGCTACTGAGGAGTAAGCAATGATCTTCTTAAGATCGATCTGTCTTGACGTGGGTTATAAAAAGAAGCCATATTCTTTGGCATATTTCATTGACAAAAACCATCAATTGAGCATAGTCTAAAATACTAGAGTAAATGAGCCATCTCATATGCGAATTTTAATATTGTGAGTGTTTATGAAGACATTACTATCATCAATGAATGGCTTCAATGATTTATAGTGGTAAATAACTTAGAAAACCTAGGGTTTTATATGGGGTGACTAAAATAGATAATACAGTTGAGTTGAAATTTTATGCAATGAGTAATCAATTACTAAGTTTTGGAATGAAATTATTCATTTCTGCACTCTATTTGCTATTTCTCCCAAGATGATGGTGTTACAATCTTCAATCATTATGTGAAAATGCTTAAGCCATATTGGTTAACTATAGATCACTTCATTTGAATATTGTCTACAATTAAGACCCCTATAAGTTCAAGCTTGCCAAAAGCTCCCATAAGCCTATAACAAACCACAACATTGCATAGCTAACAACCCTTATGCCTTATTTCGTGGTGGCACCCCCCCAAGTGGCTCACACTCTAATTTATTTCAAGTAGCTTTTTTTGCAGGTTGCCTATTCTATGGTTCAAACTTAGGACACAATTCTGTTTCTAATACCATTTATTATGATCTAGAGATATTACGCTAAAAGGCCTAAACCTTATTAATTAACTACATACTATTTTCACCTGAATACCATGTACAACTTGGCCCCATTCTAATAGATGTTATTTATAAATAATATTTTGTGTTTGAGGAATAGCATTTATTATGATCTAGAGATATTATGCTAAAAGGCCTAAACCTTATTGATTAACTACATACTATTTTCACCTGAATACCATGTACAACTTGGCCCCATTGTAATAGATGGTATGTATGAATAATATTTTGTGGTTGATAAATAGTATGTTGTAACTTCAAAGAATAATTCAAAGCATATTCGATAGTCCATCTAAATACAACAAGAAAATTTTTCAAATTACGTTGAATTTAAACTTTAGGTTAATATTTTGAATATTCAAAAATATTAAAACTTCCGTCCTTTATATCAAAAAATGTCAATTGTGTAATCATCTAACATATATCTGGTATTTAAAACAAAACCCACACTAGCAACAATATTGGGATATGATCATAATTAATCAAGCAAATAGAAGATACATTTAATTATCTATGGATGGATTGTAGGGCTTAGAGAGAGGACGATGATGGATAGGCCTTAATCAAAACTCTCTTAAAGCATCAATCAACTTAATAACGGAAAGTTCAACATAATACTGAAACAATACGCACATCATAAAACGAACATGAAGACAAGGATAACATACAATCTCTCTTTGTCAATGTGAAAATTCTAAAAATTTGAGAAAAAGAAAATCGAAGAATGTCAAAAGTTTCACATATCAAACAATGTCACTACTATTAGATTAATGATATTTTGATGGTTTTTTCTTCTTCTTTTTTTAATTAGCTAAAGTGGGCTTTGAGTTAGAGGGTGTCAAACCCAAGAAGTAGGTCTTAGGTGATTAGTAGCCAACCGTTGCCTAATGACAATGGTATTTTGATAATTGTAAGGATAAAGTTGAAAAACATGTGAAAAGGGTGTTAGGAAAATTCTGGTTTCTTGAAAAAGGTGTGCCAAAAGAAAAGAGAATGTTGAGCTTAAGGTCCACAATATCTTACTTTGTGTTATTATGTAAAGCCAAAAGTTTCACATATGTGCTAAAAAATACGAAGAAATATTTAACTTAAAATGTGTATAAAAATGATACAAAAACACTAAAATTATAGTGTCTATATTCATGAAAAATCAGAAAGGAACTGAAGCACTTCTTTACTGTTCGAAATGCCTATCGTCTAAGAGTTCAACATAGGGAAAAACCGCTGCTTGGAGGAACGGTTTTACCGTGATGATATACAAAAAAAAAATGAAAAAAAAATGAGGGTCTTACTTCACCAAATGCTATTATTTTGGGGTATGGTTGAACCAAAATATCCAAGGATAAAAAGGGGTCCCATAAGATTGGATGGAGAAATAAGAACGATTTCATTTTGGTCTAAAGGACGAAATGTATTTGAAGCCTCTCAAAAGATTCCTCATTTTTTAGGATTTGCCACATCTGTTTAAGAAAGGCCTTAGGGAGAGTCAAACCGACCTTTTCAACATAAACCTGACCAATCTATTAAGCTTTCTATAGGTTATGGGAACAAATTTGAAGGGAAGTTATTAGCTCCTCTATGGCCTTTAAACAATTATCCTTAGTTTTCTGGATGAAGTAATGTCGAGAAATTCTTAATGAAACCTTGAAAGTTGAAGAATTTACAATTGTATTTAGTTAGTCTTATTCACATCATTTACATACTGATCTTTTCTTTATGACACATTTTTATTATTAATAATAGATATAGCATTTTTCAGAAATCATCCTCTCTATTTGTTATCATCAAAATAAATATAATAATAACTTATATTCCTAACAGCACAAACACCAGAAAATAAACACTAGTATGTTAACAAAACTAAGAAATATCATTCCAAGTTGTCAATTAAGCACCATGTCAATAGTCCAAGTCAACATTACCATGTCACCATCATTAAATGACATGGCAGGACAATTGGCCAACTCATGCAATGTTAGCCCTTCACATTGTAAGCCTTTAGCCCCATTTCCCTCACCAAAAACATCAACCGCCTTTGCAAGAACCTGGCCAGAAATTCAGCATTAGAAAACCTTCCATTCTTATCCAAATCATCGCAATTCTTCACCTCGATTTCAAGAAGGAAATATTTTCAACCCGAAGGTCAAATTGAAGATAGATTTAGGAAATATTTCCAACTCTTTCCAAATCCTCTCCAATTATGTTGAATCCATGAATCCTTCCTCAAATTGTAAATTGATCACAATTAGGTTAGGGCTTTTGTTTTCCTTTTTGTATAGATTAATTTTGTCTATAAATTAGACATTTTTTGTAACTAGTTTTTATCAAAATTGAATTCCTTTTTTTTTAAAATTAGGGTTTCTTGTTCTTGAGCAACTCCTTGATTTCTTGAGGAATTTGGTTTTCAATTTGGTATCCAAAGCCTAGAGGCCTTAGTGTAATGGACTTGGAGAAATCCATTCGGCACTCAAGTTTTAGTGATGAATTAAGTCAACTTTCTAACTAGGATCACTCTTATGAGAGAGTTTTTGGAGAACTCATAAGGAAAAGACAAGGAACAAAAGGAAAGCTTAAGTGTTTGAGTGTAGAGAAAGGGACCAGGAGGTTCCCATTATATAGGAGTTAGCCTTTTCGTCAGAATTAAATGGACCATCGGTTACAGATTTAGAGCATTATGATAACTGTGTAAACGTTACATAAAATTCAAATGAGGTTTATCAAATTGAGACTTTATAATTCTAAACCATCAAGATACTCATAAAAAGTTAACGTTACAATAATAAATAATGAATCGCAACCATCATCTTATTGAATATTAGGCTTATTATATGTTCAAATCGATAAGTAACATTCTCCTATTAAAGAGGTAAGTTATCTTTTCATAAATAAAAGCAGCATAAATACAAAAGGAATAAAATAGGGCACCACCTAAGTGGATGACCCAACAACAAGGAAATTAGATGGGTTGGACTCGTACTCACCAACTCAGTCCATCGGCCAGTATTGCCAGTTCAATACATAGAAGTTTGGCTCCTACTCATTTGGCTAGCTCGTTGGCCTGTACTACTAGTTCAAAACATTCTCCCCCATCTAATTCAGTGATGCCCTCATCGCCTTCAAATAATTGTTGATGAGACCTCTAAACTACCAGAGATCATCTTTGAACTCCCATGTTGCTTTGCTTTCAGGCAATCCCTTCCATTTAATGAAGAACTGTTACCGTGGATGAATTATCTTCTTCCAAAAGATGCAATTAGCCAAGATTACCTCTGTGTCCTTCTCAAAGGACATCATCATCGTCAAAGGAGCCCCCTTTGGCTTGCCCCATTTTGCATCCACCATATCCCCATGGAAAGGCTTTAACATGCTTATATGGAAAACCGAATGGATCTTGAGGTTAGTTAGGAGATCTAGCCGATAGGCTACCTTCCCAATTTTCCACGATCTCAAATAGTCCTTCATACTTATGAACCAATCCCTTATGAAGGGGATAGTAAGCCTTTTATTGATGGGGTAAGAATTTCACCAAGACTTACTTCCCTATGTTGTAGTTAGTTGGGCTTCTCTTATTGTCAGCTCACTTCTTCATTCTTTTAATGGCTTTGTTCAAATATGATTTTTCCATATCTCCATTCTTTTTTCAAGATTTAGCCATCTCATGAGTACTAGGACAATGACTTGATGGTTTGGACTCCAAGGTTGGAGGGGTCAACAATTGTTGCCCTGTCACTAACTCAAATCGGCTTTTGTTTGTGGACTTACTCTTCTACAAATTGTAAGAAAATTAGGCTACATCCATTAACTTCACCCAATCCTTTTAGTTCTCACTCACGAAGTGCCTTAGGTATAACTCCACAAGGTTGTTCACCCTTTTCGTTTGTTTATCCATTTAAGGATGAAAGTTTGTAGAGAACCGCACTCTGAGCCTAGTAAACCGAATAGCTTTCTCCATAGTCAGCCTATGAAGCATGGATATCTATCACTAATAATGCTCCATGGTAGTCCTCAATACTTCACCATATGTTTAAAGAAGAGTCGGGCTATAACTTCTGTTGGACATTCCACTAAGGCTAGTATGAAGGTAGCATATTTAGAAAATCGGTCCACCACCATCGACCTTTGTTAGTCTAGTGATAAAATCCATGGAGATGCTCTCTCATGGCCAGCTTGGTATCGGTAAAGGTTCCAACAATCCTCTAGGAGCTCTTCACTCTAGCTTATTCTATTGGCAAACAAGACAAGTTTTAACAAAAAGCTCAATCTCATCACACATACTAGGCTAGAAATATAAGGCTTCTACAAAAGCCTTCGTACTCCGTTGTCTAGGATACCCAGCCCACTTGTTATCATGGCATTCCTTAATGAGTCTCTATTGGAGGTTCTCCCACTTAGGCATATACAAGCACCTTCTCTTGGTACAAAGCAGTTCATTTTCCATCCAAAACTACATCTTGCCCTTTTTCATTAGTTGTTCCAACTGTTTGGCCATAGAATCATGAACCATTCCTTCTCTTATGAGTTGTAATGTGTCTCCCATAGCTATACTTATGGCAACCAACTTGGCTTTCTAGCTAAGAGCACCAATAACCACATTGGTTCTCCCCAGTTTGTACTTTATCATATAATCAAACTCATCAAGAAAGTCTTACCACTTAGCTTGCTTCAGGGACAACTTCTTCTAAGTTTGGAAATAGCTCGTGGCCACATTATCCATCTAGATCAAGAATTGTGAGCCAACTAGATAGTGATGCCATGTTCTCAAGCAATGGACTATAGTCATTATCTTCTTTTCTTGGACCATATACTTACACTTTGCCTCATTTAACTTCTGACTTTCAAAAGTAATGAGATGCCTTTCTTACATGAGTACACCCCCAATAGCAAAATCAAAAGCATATGAATATACCTCAAATTATTTGGAGAAATCCAATAATGCCAACATTGGTTCCTTGGTCACATTAGCTTTCAAGTTTTCAAAGGCTTTCTAACATGCCTCTGTCCAATCCCAAGTCTTGGCCTTCTTCAACAATTCTGTTAAAGGTGTGGCCTTTGCCAAGAACCCTACAATGAAGCATCTATAATAGTTAATTAGACCTAACAAAGATCTCAACTTGGTTACCTTTGAAGGAGCTTCCCACTCTTGGATCGCTTCACTTTAGCTTTGTCCATTCTTAAGGTTTCTTGTTTGATCACATGACCAAGGAAGTCCACTTCTTCTTAAGCAAAGGGACACTTCCCTTCTTCAAGTACAACTTATTTTCTTGTAGCAAATTGAACAACACCTTCAAGTGCTTTACATGCTCTTATAAGGAATTACTGTACACCACAATATTGTCCAAGTATACAACCATAAAATTGTCCAAATAAGGTGAAGCAAGTTTTTCATCAAAGAGTAGAACATCGTTGAGACATTGGTTAGGCCAAATGGCATAACCAACTATTCGACAGAGTTGTACCGTGTCACACGTGGTTTTTAGCTCATCTCTAGTAACAATCTGAACTTGGTGGTATCTCAACCATAGATCCACCTTTGTAAAATAATGGGCATGATCCAACCTGTCAAACAAATCTACTATTAAAGTAATAAAATATTTGTTCTTGACGGTTACCTTATACAATGCTCAGTAATCAATGCACAACCACATTGGTTCATCCTTCTTTGCTTGGAAAAGCATTGGAGCACCATACAAAGCTTTCAAAGGCTGAATGTACCCCACATCAAGGAGTGTTTTCAACTATTTCTTGAGTTCTTTCAACTCAGGTGGAGACATCTTTTAAGGAGCCTTCACTGGAGGCTTCGTCCCCAACTCCAACTCAATCACATGATCAACTTCCCTCTAGGAGGTAGTTGCTTTAGCATTTCCAAAGGCATCATATCCTTAGTTTTGTTGAGGAGATCACAAACAACCTGAGGAAGATTGTCTTCCTTCACAATCTGTTTCTCTTCCTTTAACACGGCAAGATAAGTCTCCTTGCCTTTTTGGATGCCTTTCTTCAACTGCATTGCAAAAATACTCATTTGTGTTAAACCCATTGCTTTAGTAGGGACCATACACAACATCTCCCCTATAAAGATACACAAGCAAATATGTGTGGGGTAAGGAAAAACATTAGCTTCATGGAGGAAATCTAACCCAAGGACTAGCTTATAGTCATCCATTGTCACCATTGTTAGATCTACTTTCCCCCTCCATTTCCTAACATGCAAGTCCATACCTTGGATGATTCTAGCAATTGGCCATGAAGTGTTTTTCACCGTCTTTAGTGAATCAATATCTTTCTTCACCGAGAAACCTAACTTCTTGGTTTCTCTAGGTGTAATAAAATTATGGGTTGCAGCTAAGTCTACCATTTCTTTGGCATTCTTGTTGTTGACTGCACATTCTACGTACATCAAAGATCTCATAGTAGATCTCGGGGCCTTCCCTTCCATTGAATTAAACATCTAAAGGGCTGCCATATACCCCTCCTCTATAGGGGTCTCCTTTGGAACCATGTCTTGCTCCATTGCATTTAACGGTCCCTTCTTTGGACAATCTCTCATATAATGAGCGCCTTTGCAAATAAAGTAAGAAAGATTACCTTTCTTCTTGTCACCATTACGACTAGAAAATGGTCTATTACCATCACTCCAGTTGAACAAGGTTCCATTCTAATTGAATGAGGGTCGACTCCCTCCATCTCTCCCTAAACTATCATTCTAGGTAAGTGGTCTAGACGAAACTTTGATTTGCCTCCAATCCAACAAGGATTTTTACAATAGAAATAGCTTGATTTAGCTTGTTCACTTCTCATTTCTCTATTTGGTCCTTTGCCCACTTAGAAAGGCCATTCATGAAGAAGAACAAGAGAGTCTTCTCTGGCACATTCTTGAGGTATAGAGTTGCCTCAGTAAATGTTTGCACATAGGCTTGTAGAGTTGTGGTGTTCCTTAAATCCTGCAATGTTTCATGAGCCTTCTAGTCTATATTCTTGGGAAGGAATTTATTTTTCAATGCCTTCTTAAATGCCTTATAAGTGTTGATCCCTTCCTCCCCATTTTCTGCCTCTTGACATTTCCTACTTCACCATAAATTAGTACTATAAATGAGATACTAAGAAGTAGTTTGTACCTTACCCGATCATTTGTGATATTAGCAATCACAAAGTATTGCTCCATATGCCATAGGAAGTCTTCAAGTTCTGTTGCATCTTTTTTTCCACCATAGCTCTTCAGCTTGGGGATATTGCCATAAGAAACAACAATAAAAACAACTCTTGTTTAAAGTTGTTCTACAACTCCCTTAAACTCCAAAAATTGTTCCAAAACTTCCTTAAGCTCTTGGACTTGCTTAGAGGATCTTTTCAACTCACACTACTTGTTCCTAAATACAAGAAACATAACCTTCTAGCAAATTTAGCCTTTCCTCCATGGATGCCATTGTTTCGGCTTGCATGCTTTTTCACTTTGCCCCCTAGGGCTGGTGTTGTGATTCTCCTACACCTTCGAACACCATCATATGAAGTAGGCCTACCTGAAGAGTTAGGCTCTAATACCACTTGTAACAGACTTGGAGAAATCCATTCGACACTTAGGTCTCAACAATGAATTGAGTTAGCCTTCTAACTAGGATCACTCTTATGAAAGAGTTTTTAAAGAACTCACAAGGAAAAGACAAGGAACAAGAAGAAAGCTTGAGTGTTTGAGTGAGGAGAAAGGAACTAGAAGGTTCCTTTATATAGGAGTTAGCCTTCTTGTAGGAATTAAATAGACCATTAGTTACACATTTATAGCATCGTGATAAATGTGTAAACATTACATAAGATTCAAATGAGGTTCATCAAATTGAGATTATATAATTCTAAACTATCAAGATACTTATAAAGAGATAACGTTACAATAATAAATAATGAATTTTAACCATCATCTTATTGAATATAAGAGTCATTACATGTTCAAATCAATAGGTAACGTTCCCCTATTAAAGAGGTCAATTAACTTCTCATAAATAAAAGCAACATAAATACAAAAGGAATAAAATGGGGCACTACCTAAGTGGATGACCCAACAACAAGGAAACTAGGTGGGTTAGACTCATACTCACTAACTTAGTCCATCGGCTCTTACTACCAATCTAGGACATAGAAGTTTAGCTCGTACTTGCTTGGCCAACCTGTTGGCCCATACTGCTAGTCCAGAACATTAGCCTTTGATCAATCCCTTTTGAAATTCATCCTAATGGCTCAAAATTAGCCCGATTTCATTCCCACCCAACCTGTTGCCTTTATTCATATTGGGAACATCTCAATTTTAGCTACCACCATCCATCTTGAAGGGCCCAATTACTTGGTTTAGGAAGCCAAGATTTTTCCTTACTTGCATGCCATAAAATTGCTTCCTATCATTGATGGATCCCTCTCTTGCCTTGCTGAATTTGCCACCACCACCGATGTTGATAGCTCCACTATTTGGGTTACAATTACCTAGAATGGCTGAAGTGAAATCAAACTGCCCTTGGATTGTTGTTGAACACTTGCTTTAATGCTATCGTTAGCCAACTAACAAAATAGGAGACATCAACTAACATTTGGCATGCCCTCGCCATAGAGTTTGTTGCCCAAAGCTTCACTTGCGCTTCCAACCTCTGCCTCTCTCTCCAGGTCATTACTAAGGGGCCATGTTCAATGTTTGAATTCCTCCAAGAGATCAACTCTTTGGTGGATGAGCTTGGTGGTATGGATGAGGTCATTTCAAACAATGAATACCTAACCCATCTCTTTTGTAGTCTTGGCACTCCCTGCACCCGTTTGGTGATGGTGATCTTGGTGCACACCAACACTAACAACCTTACCTATGAAGACCTCCATGGTCTCTTCCTTACTTAGGAGGCCAAACTTAAGTTGGCAAAATGATCTCGCACCACCAATGTCACATTCTCAATGGCCTAGAACCTACTTCCTCATCCTTGGGTGGTGGTTCAGATGCATACTTGCACCCAAATACAACGCCAGATGACTCCAACCACTAACCTCCAAGCCTTTCCTCCACCAGTGGGCATACATTCACCCATGATGGCAATAATTGCCATTGTGCCCGTCATTTCCAAATCTATCATCGTACAAGCCATTGTGCCACCACCTATTAGGCTTGCTACAACCCGTTAGCCATGGCCTACAAGCCCACAAGGCCTGCAAGCCCCTCATTGCCGTATTAGAATATTGCATAAGGCCCGTAAGCCTATAGCCTAGATTAGTCTGCCACTTCAAGCCTTTACTTTGATGGGCCTCTCTCAGCCTAGACTAATGTGGACTGGTTCCCTGATTTAGGCACAACCAATCACATTACATATAAACCCATGGGCCTTGACCCACTACTTCCATACCAAGGTGAAAATCAAGCAATTGTTAGTGATGGGGAGGCCCATCACCCACACATGTAACTTTCCAACCTTAATAATCTTAATATCTCCAATGTTTTTATGGTTCCAAATATTTCAAAAAATCTATTATCTGTTTCTCAATTCACTAAGGACAACAATGTGCATTTATATTTTACCCTAGTTTTTGTGTTGCATAACACCTCTTTAAGGGCTAAACACTGCTTCAAGGTCCATTTGATCGTAGCCTTTGTTGCCTTCAACTAAATAAATTGAAGCACAAGACCAGTGCACTTTCTTTATCTTGTAATATGTCTAAAAAATAGCAACAATGTCTAAGGCATGATTCTTTCCCTATTATACTCAAAGTGCTCCAAAATAATAAAATAAATTTTGAAGACAATTTTCCTATTACTTGCAATGCCTATTGAATTAGTAAAAGTGCCAAGCATATGCATCCCCCAACAAATCACAAATCTTGGAGCCCATTTGATCTTATACATTTTGAGATTTGGGGACCTACCTCATTATTATCTCAATCAGGCAACAAATATTATATTGCCTTTATATATGATTTTTCCAAATTCACTTGGATTTATACCTTCTAATCTTGCACTCAATTTCTCTCCATATTTGAACAAATTTTCCTTCTTGTAGAAAATCAATGTGGTTTAAAAATCAAATCCATTCAATGTGATGGTGCTACTGAGTTTACCTTTACAACTTTTACTTCTAAGCTCTCACAATTAGGCATTTACCAATGCCTTTCTAGTCCTTATTGTTCTGGATTGGCAGTACGGGCTGACTTGCTAGCCAAGCAAGTACGAGCCAGACTTCTGTGTATTGGACTAGTAGTATAGGCTAATGGATTGAGCTAGTAAGTACAAGTCCAACCCACCTAGTTTCCTTGTTGTTGGGTCATCCACTTAGATGGTGCCCCGTTATATTATTTCCTTTTGTATTTTCACTACTTTTATTTACAATAATGTAACTAACCTCTCTAATAGGGGAAATGTTACTTATCAATTTAAAAATGTAACGACTCTAATATTCAATAAGATGATAGTTACAATTCATTATTTATTATTGTAACGTTAACTTTTTATAAGTATCTCAATGGTTTAGAATCATAAAGTGTCTCAATTCAATGAACCTAATTTGAATAATATATAATGTTTACACATTTATTATGATGCTTTAAATGTGTAACCAATAATCCATTTAATTGCTACAAGAAGGCTAACTCCTATATAAAGGAAATCTCCCAATTCCTTTTTCCTCACTCAAACACTCAAGCTTTCCTCACATTCTTTATATTTTCTTAAGGTACAAGCTACTTCTTATTATCTCACCCATAGTGCTAATGTGTGGTGGCATAGGAAATGCCAAGAAGTAGAAAATGGGGAGGAGTCAATTGACACCTATAAGGTGTTTAAGAAGGCATTGAAGAAGCCAATTCCTTCCCAAAAATATGGACTAGTGAGCTCATAAAACATTGTGGGATTTGAGGCACACCACAACCTTACGAGTGTATGTGCAAGCTTTTATTGAGGTAACACTATACCTCAAGGATGTGTCAAAAAAGATTCTCTTGTTCTTCTTCATGAGTGGTCTTCAAAAAACGGCAAAGGATAAGATAGAGAAATGAGATCTAAGAAAGCTAAATCAAGCTATCTGTATTCTGGAATCCTTGCCAAATTGGAGATGAGTTGAAATTTCATCTAGACCACATGCTTGCAGTGATAGGGGGAAATCGACCCTTATTCAATTAGAATGGAGCCTCATTCAATTGGAATGGAGGTAATAGGCCATCTTCTAGTCACGATGGCGACAAAAAGAAAGGTAATCTCTCTTGCTTTATTTGCAAAGGCTCTCATTATATGAGAGATTGTTCAAAGATAGGATTGTTGAATGTTGTGGAGCAAGATGCAATTCCAAAGGAGACCCTAGTTGAGGAGGGGTATATGATGGCCATTCAGATGTTTAATTTGATGGAAGGAAAGGCCCCAAGATTTGCTGCAAGATCTTTAATGTACGTGGAGTGTGTAATCAATAATAAGAATGCCAAACAATGATGGATTCGACTACAACTTATAACTTCATTATACCCAGAGAAGCCAAGAAGTTGAGTCTCTCAATGAAGAAGGATATTGATTCAGTGAAGATGATGAAAAACACTCCATGGCTAGTGGCTGGAATCACCCATGAAGTGGACTTGCATGTTAGCAAACAGAGAGGGAAGGTGGATCTAATAGTGGTGGCTATGGAAGACTACAAGCTAGTCCTCGGGTTAGATTTTCTCCACGAAGCTAATGCTTTCCCTTACCCACACATAGTTGTTTGTGTATCTTCACAAGTGACATATCGTGTATGGTCCCCACTAAAGCAATGGATCTAGCATAAAGGAATCTTTCGGTGATGCAATTGAAGAAGGACATCCAAAATGGCAAATAGAATTATCTTGCCATATTGAAGGAGGAGAAGGAGACTATGAAGAAAGACAATCTTCCTCAAGTTGTTCATGATCTCCTTAAAGAAAATAAGAATGTGATGCCTTCAGAGATGTCAAAGCAATTACCTCCTACGAGGGAAGTTAATCATGCAATTAAGTTGGAACCGAGGACAAAGCCTCTAGTAAAGGCCCTTTATCAAATGTCCATACTTGAGTTAAAAGAACTCAAGAAATAATTGAAGGCATTGCTTGATGTGGGATATATTCGACCTCTGAAAGCACCATATAGAGCATTGGTGTTGTTCCAAGCCAAGAAAGATGGATCCATGCATCTATGCATTGATTATTGGGTGTTAAACAAGATAACTATAAAAAAAATACCCTATTCCTTTAATAACAGATTTGTTTGATAGGTTGGGTCATGCTCATTACTTTACAAAGGTGGAATGTGGTGGGGATATCACCAAGTTCGGATTGCTATTGGAGATGAGTCAAAAGCCACATGTGTGACATAGTACAATTGTTTTGAATGGTTGGTCATGCTGTTTGGTTTAACCAATGCCTTGGCGACATTCTGCACTTTGATGAACAACTTAATCTATCCTTATTTGGACAAGTTTATAGTCATATACTTGGATGACATTATGGTGTATAGCAAATCCTTGGAGGAGGATGTAGAGCACTTGAAGGTATTGTTCAAGGTGCTATAAGAAAACAAGTTGTACTTGAACAAGGAGAAATGTTCCTTTGCTCAGGAAGAAGTGGACTTCTTTGGTTATATGATCAAGCAGAGAACCTTAAGAATGGATAAGGCTAAAGTGAAGGTGATCCAAAAGTGGGAAGCTCCTTCAAAGGTAACTAAGTTGAGATATTTTTTGGGTTTAATCAACTATTACAGACGCTTTATTATAGGGTTCTCGGCAAGAGCCACACCTTTAACGGAGTTATTAAAGAAGCCAAGACTTAAGATTGGATAGAAGCATGCCAAAAAGCCTTTGAAGACTTAAAGGTTGTTATGACAAAAGAACTAATGTTGGCATTACTAGATTCCTCTAAACAATTTAAGGTACATTTAGATGCTTTTGATTTTTTTATTAGAGGTGTACTCATGTAGGAGGGGCATCTCGTTGCTTTCGAAAGTTAGAAGTTAAATAAGGTAGAGTGTAAGTATACAGTCTAGGAGAAGGAGATGATGGCCATAGTTCATTGTTTAAGGATGTGGTGTCACTCCTTACTTAGCTTGTGGTTCTTGATCTAGACATATAATATGGCCATGAGTTATTTTCAAACTTAAAAGAAATTATCTCCAAAGCAAGTTAGGTGGCAAGACTTTCTTGTTGAGTTTGACTACATGATGGAGTGCAAGTTAGGGAGAAGTAATATGGTTGTTGATGCTTTCATCCAAAAAGTCAAGTTGGCTGCCATGAGTGTAGCTGTGGGAGACACACTACAGCTTATATGAGAAGGAATGACCTACGATTTTGTGGCCAAACAACTAGAGCAACTTGTGAAAGAGGGCAAAACAAAGCAATTATAGATAGAAGACAAACTGCTCTACACAAAGGGAAAGTGTTTGTACATGCCTAAGTGGAAGAACCTCTGACAAAAGCTCATTAAGGAATGCCATGATAGTAAATGGGCTAGGTATCCTGGACAATAAAGGATGAGGGCTCTTATCGAACCCTTATATTTTTGGCCTGGTACACATAATGAGATTAAGCTTTTTGTTAAAACTTGTCTTGTTTGCCAACATGATAAGTCCGAGTGGAAAGCTCTTGGGGGATTACTAGAACCCCTACTGATACCAAGTTGTCCATGGGAGAGCATCTCCATGGATTTTATCATTGGACTACCAAAGGTTGACTAGTGTAGATCGATCCTTATAATGGTGGACCGGTTTTCCTAGTATGCTACCTTTGTATCAGCCTTATGGTGTGTCCAATGGAAGTCATAGTCCAACTCTTCTTCAAACACCTGGTGAAGTACTAAGGACTACTGTGGAGCATTATTAGGGATAGAGATCCACGCTTCATGAGTAGACGATGGAAGGAACTATTCAAATTATTGGGCTCAGAATTGCAGTTCTTTATAAGTTTCCACCCTCAAATAGATGGGCAAACAAAGAGGGTGAATAACCTTGTAGAGCCTAAGGTGTTTTGTGAGCGAGAACTAGAAAGATTGGGTGAAGTTGATGGATGAAGCCCAATTTTCCTACAACTTGTAGATGAGTGAGTCCACAAAGAAAAGCCCATTCAAGTTAGTGATAGGGTAACAACCATTGACCCCTCTAACCTTGGATTCCAAACCATCAGGTCAATGTCCTAGTGCTCATAAGATTGCAAAACCTTGGAAGAAAAATGCAAATGTGGCAAAATCCTATTTCAACAAAGCCATTAAACAAATGAAGAAGTGGACCAACAAGAAGAGAAGGCCAGTTAACTACAATATTAGGGATAAGGTCTTGGTGAAGTTCCTTCCCTATGAATACAAACCTCATCATCCCCTTCATAAAGGATTGGTTCGCAAGTATAAGGGACCATTTGAGATCGTGGAGAAGATTGGGAAGGTGGCCTACCAGCTAGATCTCTTATCTAATCTCAAAATCTATATGGTTTTCCAAGTGAGCATGTTGAACCTTTTCCATGAAGATAAGGTAGATGCAGAATGGAGCAAGCCAAAGAGGGCTCCTTTAATGATGATGACATCCTTTGAGAAAGATGCAAAGGCAATCTTGGCTGATCTCATTTTCCAAAAGAAGAGAATTCCTCCGCAATGATAGTTCTTCATTAAATGGAAGGGACTGCCTAAAAGTGAAGCAACTTGGGAGTTCAAGGATGATCTCTAGTAGTTTAGAGGTCTCGTTGACAACTACTTAGAGGTGATGAAGGCATTACCAAATTAGGTGGGGGAGAACGTTTTGGACTAGTAGTATGGGCTGATGGGCTGACCAAGTGAGTACGAGCTAAACTTCTATGTACTAGACTAGTAGTATGGGCCAATGGACTAAGTTGGTGAGTATGAGTTCGACTCGCCTAGTTTCCTTGTTGTTAGGTCATTCACTTAGGTAGTGCCCCATTGTATTATTTCCTTTTGTATTTCTGCTACTTTTATTTATGAGAATGTAATTGACCTATTTAATAGGGGAAATGTTGCTTATTGATTTAAAAATGTAATGACTCTGATATTTAATAAGATGATGGTTACAATACATTATTTATTATTGTAACATTAACTCTTTATGAGTATCTCAATAGTTTAGAATCATAAAGTGTCTTGATTTGATGAACTTAATTTGAATCTTATATAACATTTACACATTTAGAGCATTATCACAATGCTCTAAATGTGTAACCAATAATCCATCTAATTCCTGCAAGAAGGAAAACTCCTATTTAAAGGGAACTTCCTAGTTCTTTTCTCTACACTCAAACATTTAAGCTTTCCTTGCATTCCTTATATTTTCCTTGTGTGCTCTCTAGAAGCTCTCTTGTAAGAATGATCTTAGTTAGAAGGCTGACTTAGTTCATTACTGAGACTTGAGTGTCAAATGGATTTCTCCAAGTTTGTTACACTATGCTCCCTATCAAAATGGGTTTATAAAATGTAAACATCATCATATAGTTGAAATTGGGCTCTCCCTATTTAATCAAGCTCATGTTCCCCTACAATACTGGAACTATGCCTTTAAGACTGTGGTCCACATTATTAACATGTCTACTCTAGTTCTAAATAACGAGAGACCATGGGATTTATATTTTAAACAATCACCAACAATCTCCTATCTTTGTGTCTTTGGATGTCTTGCTTATCCCTATCTTTAGCCTTATGCCAAACATAAGCTAGAACCTCATTCTCGCCCATGTAATTTCTTAGGTTATCCACTAGTTACTAGGGTTATTGTTGTTTCTGCCCTTACATAAAGAGGTTCTTTATTGTTGCAGATGTTATCTTTGACGAGACTTAATTTCCCTTTCAAAACTTGTCTACATTACTTGCTCCATTAGGATATAATTATATCCCATTACAACTATCTCTTTTATCACAACCATTCATTATACACAATAATGCCTTTCTCCAGCTTTTGCCTAATGGCCCTACCTCTATAGGTCCTTCTATGCCCCCTTCTCCAGCACCACCCTAGGTTGCTCCTTCTATTACACCTCCTCCACCATCTCTTCCTCTTCCACCAAGTCATCCCATGTCCACATGCCTTAAAGGTGAAACTATTTCTATGTGTACCCTAACTCGCCAACATACCTAAGCCTTAACGGCTAGTGCACATCCTTGTAAGGAATCTTCTTGCTTTACTAATGCTAATTCCTCCCCCGAGTGGCACAAAGCCATGGTTGAAAAATATACTACCTTGATTAAAAATTAGACATAGGACCTTGTTCCTCCCTTGCTTAATACCACACCTATAAGGAACAAATGGGCATACAAAGTTAAATTACATTTTGATGGTATGCTTGAATGCTATAAGGCCCATCTAGTTGTCAAAGGTTTTCACAACAACTTGACATTAACTATAATGAAACTTTTAGTCCTATGGTCAAACTCATCACCATTCACACTTTACTTTCACTGGCATACTCTAAAAAAGGTTAGACTATTAGGCAACTTGATGTTAAGAATGCCTTCTTACACAGTAATCTTGATAAAACTATCTTTATGCACCAACCTTTGGGTTTTGTTGACCCCCACCACCCCAACTTTATTTGTTGCCTTCACCATTCCTTATATGGGTTAAAACAATCTCCATGAGCTTGGAATCATCGTTTAACCTAATTTTTACTCAAACTTGGCTTCTCTATCTCTAAGGTTAACCATTTTCTATTCACACTTCATATAGTGCAATACAATGCCTTTTTACTTGTTTACATTGGCACCAATGATGCCCCACTTACTCATATTTTGACTCAATTACAACAAGAATTTAACATCAAGGACCTTGATGATCTTCGTTTTTTTCTTAGGCATTGAAGCTCTTCCCACCACCAATGGCCTTATCTTGCATTAGCCCAAATATGTCCAAGATATCCTTAATTGGGCCCACATGGATTTTGCTCATGCGGTCTTTACACCTTGTACCATTGGTCACCCACCATCTATCCATGATGGTAAACCCTTTCCTAACCCCACACATTACTGTAGCATTGTGGGTGCTCTTCTATATCTTACCCTTACATGGCTTGATATTGCTTATGCCGTCAATATGGCATGTCATGGACGTTTGTCAAAAAAATTCTTTGATTTCTTATAGATATAATACATTACAGCCTTCACATCATGAAATCATCTTCCACTCAACCCTATGCATATTTTGATGCAAGATGGGCCAACAAGTGTGATAATCAAAAGTCCACTAGTGGGTTTTGCATATTTCTTAGTTCAAATATTATTTCTTGGTACTCTAAAAAACATAAAATAGTTGCCCACTCCAACGCCAAAGTAGAATTTGAAAGTCTTGTTGATACTATTGTTGAACTTATCTAGATTGTCCATTCTAGCACTAAAGTAGAATTTAAAAGTCTTGTTGATACTACTACTGAACTTATTTGAATTTATTTACTCTATATTCTCCACCAATTCAGTCTTCCATGCTTTCACCAAACATGTTGAAATTGATTTTCACTTCATCCACAAGTACATCAAGAATCAACAACTCCACATCCATTTCATTTCCTCAGTTGATCAGATAGTTGACATCTTCACCAAGGGACTCTCTTCGTCCCACTTTGAAACTCTTCAGACCAAGCTCATGATTTGGTGCAACCTATTAGCTTCCCCTAAGGGGGGTTTAAGTGCCATGTCAATTGTCTACATCAGCACTACCATGTCACCATCATTAAATGTCATGGTAGGACAGCTGGCTAACTTATGCCACATCAGCCATTCACGTCACAAGCCTTTAGTGCCATCTCCTTCACCAAAAACATTGGCCACCTCTACAAGAACCTAGCTAGAAATCTAGCACCAAAAAACCTTCATCCAAATCATCACAATTCTTCACCATAATTTCAAGGAGGAAACATCTTCAAAACCAAGGTCAAATCAAAGACCGATTTAGGAAAGATTTCCAACTCTTTCCAAATCCACTCCAATTAGGTCAAATCCATGAATCATTCCTTAAATTGTAAATTGATCACAATTAGGTTAGGGCTTTTATTTTCCTTTTTGTATAGATTAAGTCTATCTATAAATTAGACATTTTTTTGTAACTAGTTTTTATTGAAATTGAATTCCTTTTTTCACAAATTAAGTTTTCTTGTTCTTGAGTAAATTCCTTGATTTATTGAGGAATTTGGTTTTCAATTGTCAAGACAACACATGCCAAGTTCTTGCCTAAGTGTTACAAAACAATCATTGTGAAGTGATTTGGTGAAAATTTTAACAACCATACATTTTGTAGGAACTTATTCTAATTGAATATATCCTTTGATATCATGGTTGTTGGAATATATTAATATTTTGACAATGACAAATAAGAATTATAATATAAAAATATTATAATTAAAATCATTGCTTGTTTATTGATTTAAATAAGAAAAATGATGTTGGACCTTTATGTGTGTATAAGAAAATCATGTGACCAAAGCCCAATCCAACAAGTTGCATGATTCAATCCAAAACACATGACCTAGATGGAAGCATTGTGCAGCTCAGGCCCATGTGCTAGTTACTATGTGCAACATAGAAGCCCAACACTTCTAGACTTAGATTCAGACCTGTGCAATCTACAAGCAAGCCTGTGACTTGTGTTTGCGACCTAGATCCATTTCGCGAGTCCGAGACCCGCGAACTTTGCTTGCATGCACGACCCAATAAAGCATGTGACCTATAAGTGTGCACTCGACCAAGTGACCCATAAAGTAGTTTGACCCATTGTTTGATGCTGCCACCTAAAGCTTAAATCAGCCATCGATAACAACATTGTTGAAGTTGAAAAAGGGTTCATTCAAAAGCTACAAGAGATTAGAATACATCTATGAAGAAATTTAGTGGCCCATTGCTCAGAGAGGATCAAATTGAAGAGATTAAGGTATTCTTCATAACCCATGACCTAATTGATTGAAAGAACAATTGGAAGTGGATTTGAGTGTTTCTGAAGCCAAAAGCATGGGGCTTTGTTAAGCAAGAAGGTGAGCTATTGATTTGTGAAGTACCCATGAAGATCTACTTCAAGATTGAAGAGAATTGAGGAATATTTGAGTGAAACCTAGAAACTCAACCTGTTAACCTAGTTTGGCCTCGATGAAGGTCTAAATTATTAGCTTAAAATCTGGACAAAGCGGTAGTGTTTTGGGTCATGATTTTGAACAAGATTGAGACAAAAAGCAAGCCTCATCTCCTTTCTTTCACATAAGCTTGAAAATCATGCAAAGAAAAGGAAAAAGAGAGCTCCAACAAGAAGAAGATGTGATCTTGCTCAGAGATGTCAAAACATCTCTTTAGAAGTGAAAAGTTAGTCCATTTGATGCTATTTAAGAACACAAAGCTTACTAGTTTAAGGGGTGACGAAAATCAAAGAAAGCAAGCATTCTTGAAGTGAATATCATCATTCTTCTCAAGCTCATCAAGCTCAAGCAATCATTCCTCATTTGGTGATTCTAATTTGAGCTCATTACTACTTTGATATACTTATTAGGAAATCAGATTACTTTTTAATTCATATTAATATTGAGTTGATTTCATACGAGTGAACAGTGTTAGGGTTCATGTGAATTTAGGGCTTTTGTCCATATCATTATGTATTAAGTCTTTAGCATTTATTTGAAGCTTCTGAACTTAAAGTCAATATCTTGTAGAAGCTAAGTTCAAAACTTGTACTTAATACAACTTATTATTTAAATTCTTGGGGAGAGAATTTGTAATTGAGATTGAAGAATTGGTTTTCCCTTGTAATTGTGCTTAAAGGATTGGTTCTCCCTTATAAAGGATTGGATATCTTTTATAATCAATTGGTTAATTGATTGGAGAGTGACTCTAGCAAGTTGTTGCTAAAGTGGGGTGGAGTAAGTGCTGAGGTGGCTTAGGCCAAACCACCTTCCAAAACTACTTGTCTTTGTGTGATTGTGTTTTATGTAAGTTATTTACTTATTGCCATAAAATTAATTTACATAGATAAAATGAAAAAGACAAAATAATTTTTAAGAACCCTAATTCACTCCCTCTCTTAGGTTGTTATAGGATCCAATAATGATCTTTTACAAAATGATGTCTAATTTTAATGTTTTTAGTTATAAGGTATCGAATAGGATTTTGATTTGAGTAATAGCGTTGATGGTCTTCCATTTAATGCGAATAGAGCTTGAAAATATTCCAAAACACTTAACTTTATGGTTTATCCACAAGATTTGACAATATCAACTTCTCATTGCTATGTATTCCAAAATCCTTAGTGGTTGAGATAGCAAAACTTCTTTGCTTTTTTTAAAACCAGCAATTGAGTTAGTACCAAGAAACACTATTGAGTTGTTAGTACTTTTTTCTAACTCAATTAGTGATTACTTGGGTATTACAAGAGATAAAGTACCACTAAGGCTTGACCAAGTTTGAAATCATGCAACCTAAAAAGGCGAGGCTGAAGAAAATGTGCGACCCAATCTAGAAAGGTGACCTAGTTGAAAAAGACGTGCAACCTAGTGAATAGTTTAAAGATATGATCCAAAATGTGTGACCTAACCTGATTCAACTCAAAACATGTAACATAGTGACTATTGCTTATTAAAACCGTGTCACTTCTTGAAGTCACTTAAAAAAGAATTGAAACTAGTAAGAGTTTTAAGAGTCTTTCTATTTAAAAAATACATGAAAGAAGGAAGATGATGGTCATAAAGTGATCGGTGGCATGCTATAGCTACAAAGGTATGAGGTAAGAAAAACTATTTCTTAAACAAGAAGGTGTCTACTAAACTCCATTTAAACATCCATAAGTTGTTCCTATTGGATATATGAAAGAAAGAAGAAATGAAATTATTCAAACTCTCAGTGAGGCTCAAGAAACTTTAAGATTGCATTCCAATCGATTAAAACTTCAAGTTTATTGTTTATAAGTAAGAATCTTGTTTATCATATTTAGTGCCTATATATACAAATTGTAATTCAAAACCCAAATAGTTTACGGGAGAGGATGTGAGTATAAGTTGCTACATCTAAACCATGCCTCCATAAGGTTGATCTTGAAAAGGACATATTATAAGCTATTTTTTGGAAGAAAACTTAGTATTTCATATTTTCATGCGTTTGGAAGCAAACATGTTGTTTTAAATCATGGAAAATTACTTGGCCAATTTGGCTCAAAGAGTATATGAAGCAATTTTTCTTAGGTACTCTAACATAATATAAGGTATTTAGTAAGAAGACTTGAGACATAGAAGAGTTCATTCATGTTACATTTGAAGATGATTACAATACTCATCCAAAAAAAAGCCTTCAACTAAGCCTAGAAAAATCTATAAAACAAGAAGAAGATAATCTAGGATTAAGGGAGGAAGGAGAAAAAACATACAATTAGAACTATAGAACAAATCTTCAATACATGTGAACAACTAGTATTTTTATCTCAAGTAGAACTAAAGAAAGTTGACTAAGCTCTTAAAGATGAAAGTTGGATTTTTGCCATCCAAAAAGAGTAAAATCAATTTGAGAAAAGTGAAGTTTGGAGCTTGATTTCTAGACCAAAAGACCATCTAGTTATCATAGCTAAATGAGTATACAAAAACAAGTTTAATGAAAATGGAGCAATAACTAGAAATAAGGCTAAACTAGTTGCTCAAGAGTAAAACCACAAGGCAAGGAAAAATTATGATGAAATCTTTGCACCAAAAACTAGATTAGAACTAATTTAGGATGTTGCTTGCTTATGCATGCTTTATGAGCATTACCCCTTTTCAAATGCATGTAAAAATTTCATTTTTGAATGGTATGGTAAGAAAGCAACCTATGTTGAACAACCAACTATTATTGAAAATCCAATGCACCTTGAATATGTTTTTAAACTTTCAAAAGCTTTATATGGATTTAAACAAGTCCCACATTTTTGTTATAATAAGTTGACTAGTTTTTTGTTAAGTAAAGGGTTCTATAGGGGAAACATGGATACCATCTTCTTTGTAAAAACAAAGAAAAAGTTACTTTTATAGAACAAATTTATGTTAATGATATTCTTTTTGGATTTACTAATACTATTCTTTATAAAGAATTTCCTAAATCTATGTAAAAAAAGGTTCACAAGAGTATGATGGGTAAGTTAACTTACCTTTTGGATTTACAAATTAATCAAACCAACAAGAGTATTTTTATAAGTCAAACTAAATATACCAAGGAATTGCTTAAGAGATATCATTTTAGATGGCGATAAGCCAACAAGCACTCCCTATAGGAACAACCACCTCTTTAATAGGTGAAGAGAATAGCACAAGTGTTGATCCTAAACTATGTTATTTGACAACAACTAGACCAGATATCTTGTTTAACTATGTTTTTATGCTAGATTCCAATATAATCCTAAAGAACCAAACTTTGTAGTTGTGAAAAGGATTTACGTATCTAATGGACATGAGGACACTAGGGGTTTGCTACCCTTGCAATACTAGTCTTGATTTGTATGCTTTTAGGTGTCTTGGCAACTCATCTTATCTTCTAACCTTTCAAACTTAGTAGTAGTCATCACAAGATCATTTGACTTTAATAGAAGAATGTTATGATTTTATGTGGCAGAATGCATAAAAGGGCAAGATAACATGAAATTGTACATGCGACGGTATTTTGATTCTTCTTATGCCCTATTGTGCTGTAAAGCTATGGTAATGAATAACTTGGATAACTGTATGAATATTTCCTTAATGAGTGAAATAAGATCTCAGACAAGTTTATACTATTGGGTTTTATGACTTAACAAGAAAGGGCGTTGAATTGTTCAAGCCAAGACTTGATCATAAATTTTTAGTCTAAAAAGATTCTAAGTGCTTATACAAGTCACACAAATGAAGCAAGCATCAAGCAAGCAAATTCTAAGCAAGTGACAAGTTAATTTATAATAAGATAGCAAATTATCATCAAATATTTCATAACTATTTAGCAAATAAAACAGTTGGCTAGTATCAAGTAAATGATAAAGTAATTAGCAACAAATAGCAAGTAACATTCAAGTCAATGGAAGGAAAAGAAGAAACACCAGATTTACCACGGTAATTCAGCATTCAATCCTTGAGTCCTATGTCCACCTTCTTCTCCTTCAATCCAATCGATTGAAGTCTCCTTTACTCAAATTAGATTAGAGGAAAACGTTTTCCCTAATCCAACTAATTCCTCCTCTAAGAAATTTCTAAGTCCGAATACAATATAAGGTTAATTAACCTTTGTTCAAATAGCAAATCCCTTAAAGCTGTAAAGATAATGAGGGATAATGCTAATACAAGAGCTTATACAAGATATTGAATGTAATGATAAGCTCTAATCTCAAAACTCCCAAATATTTTCATATTAGGGTTTTAGATTTACAAATCAGTTGATGAACAAATGATAATATATGTACGATTAGCACATAAACAAAGATATATCACAAAGAATAATCACACAGAAGTGATATTAAACTGAGTATCAAAGATATCATCGAAGCTTTTTCACAGTGAACAGAGGATAAGCTCAAGAATGACTTCTCTTGAATAATAACTCAAAGAGATTCACTCAAAATGATCATCTTCAATCATAGAATGGCTTTCTCTTATATATGATATGAAAATAAAGAACTGAGACATGATTTTTGTCATACCCATCATTTCATAGGTTTCTTTCCATTGAGAGAATGCAGCTTGTACCTCTTTAGGTTCCACATTAGCTTCTTCATCAAACCGAGCTTCAAATTTTGACATTCAATTAAAAAATTCTGTAAATCTTCCCATTAGAGGAGCAAGGATGCAACTGCAGTGAAAGAGACAGAAAGGGGGCATCGATGTTTCAAATAGAAGCTAGGGCTTTTAAGGTAATCAAGACATTTAAGTGTGCCTTATGAATTGAACAACACCATCTTGGATCGAGCTTCATAATATCAAAACACGGGCCAAGCTTCCATAAAAGCATATCATAGGCCAAGTCTTTTGTAAGAGCAGAACATGAGCCAACTCTCTTATAAGAACAAAACACGGGCTAACTCTCTTATAAGAACATAACACAGGCTAACTCTCTTATAAGAACATAACATGGGCCAACTCTCTTATAAGAACAGAACAGGGGCCAACTTTCTTATGAAAGTAGAACATAGGCCAATTCTCTTGTGTAGAGCAATAGTGCACCAAGAAATCTTAAAAGATGGCCACGAATCAGGCAAGTCAAGAACAAGTAAAGTGAACCTTTATTTGATTTAAAAAATTCTTAGTAACTTAGCTAAAGTTCATCATAAAGTACCTTCATCTAAACAAGAGCAAGTATCATTTTTCTCAAATATAATAAATTATATACATATATTTAATGTCATTTAAATAAGGTATTTCTCAAAGACATTATATGATGATATCATGTTAAGAAATGTAAGAACCCGACTACTTTATAAAATCATTAATTGATATTATAATTTGGACACCTTTTACTTCTTATGATTTTTTTTTTGCACATAGGAAAAACATTTTTCAATAAATAATCCATAAAAGATTTTGTCACAACAAAACCCTTATTTTCCAACAATCTCCCCCTTTTTGATGATGACAAAATTATCTCAATAGTATAACACATGTCATCAAGCAATGTGACTAAGATATAACATGAACATGTTTTTTTTTTTGAAAGTTTGTGTAGTAAAAAAAATCATATCATAATGAAGTTCATGACATTCAATATTATGTTTCAATTATTCAACATGTATATCATGTGATTATTACACAAACATATTTTTATTTTAACACCACAAAACATAGAGTAAAAAAAAAAGGTGTTAGAGAGGTATCCCACATTCTGCACTTCGAAGTTAGAAATAGGACTAAACATGTGCTCTAATTTCTTCTCTTTTTTGTCATAAGCAAAAAGATTAACATGTTGGATCCTATAGCAACCTAAAAGGAGGTGAATTAGGTTTCTCTTTAAAAATTCACTTTTAATTAGTGTTCAATTACTTTTTGCAGTCAAATAAAGCATTCAAAGATAATTAAACACAAGAGAGATGAAACACAAGTTTACATGGTGGTTCGGCCTTTTTTCACCTACTTCCACCCTCTTCTTCTTTAACACAACCGGTTGAAGTCCACTTTACTACAAAGCTAAGAAAAACTTTTTCCTACACTTTCCAACTCCTCCTCAAGGAGTCAAACAATCCTTATAACAAGGGTCACAATTATAATGTATGTCTCAACACACATCAACAAGTCAAAGTTTCTCAAACTTATTACAAACTTAAGCAATTCCCTTAAGATATGAAATGTATATGAGAGATTACTAAGCTAAAGGCTTTCTAATGATAGCAATTTAGATAATCAAACCCTAATCATGAAACCCTCAAATAATAGCAAAGTTAGGGTTTCGGATTTACAACTAAGTATATGTGTAAAACAATATTCAGAATCTAATTAGCACATATACAAGTAGAAATCTCAAGTAAACTTAAAGAGTAATGAAGTGAAAGAACTTCTTTGAGATTTCTCTTCAACTCAAGCTTCACAAGTTGTATATTTAGCTTCTCAAGTAGATTTTCATTTCTGCAAATTTGAACAAGTCTAACACTAATTTGTTCTTCTTTTTTGAGCTAAATAGACATGAAAAATGCACCTCATTAACTACAAAAACTTACTATTTTGACTTCTGATTTTCTTCCCGTTTTGAGCTGATAATGACTAGATTTCAAGCTATTAGAGAGGTAGAGAGTTGAGACTGAGCTTGCTTCTTTGTTCTAGCTTAAAGACATTCAAAATTGGGCTCTAAAGGACTTCGTTTGATTAGTAACTTAAGTTACATAATTGGAGCTTCGTGGACCTTAAAAATGGGTTATTGGGTTCTCCCTCAAATCTTGCTCAATTCTCTTCAATCTTAAAACAAAACTTCATGGATCCTTCACAGATTGATAGACATCTTCCTTACAAAAGCCTTTTGAAATTATCTTCAAAAACCCTCTAATCTACTTCCAATTTCACTTTTGAGTAGTAGGGTTAGAACTTGAAGAACTTCACAATTTCTTCAAATTGATCCTCTCTAAGTAGTAGGTCTTCAATTTTTCTTCATAGAAATCTTCTTATCTTCATTAGCTTTCCAATGAGCTATTTTGTGCCTTGATCAAAGGTGAAATGGGCAGCCAATTTTATCGGTGAAGTCATGACATCATTGCAAGTCGGGTTCTAGGTCGTAGGCACTTAAGTTGGTCACAAGTCGCGCCTTCTAGACTTGGGTTGTGCTTTGGGCTTAGGTCACACTCTAGGCTTGGGTTGCATTCTCTGGACTGGGTTACACACTCTAGATTGGGTTACACCTTTTTAGACTAGGTCACACACTATGGACTGGGTCACACTTACGGCCTGGGCTCATTCTAACCCAATTTCTTGCATACAATTTTAGTATTATTTTTCTTATAAGACCCATAAATAATAAAATATTAATTATAATATTTTTATATTATAATTCCATTCAATTATAAATATATTCTAACAAAATGATTATAATATTATCATATTATAATATCTATTTTTCCTCATCATCAAAATGTTTATATATTCTAATATCATTAAAATATATTCCAACATTCTTCCTCTCTTTGATGATGATAAAATAAAACATTTTGATGCAATATGAGTTTTCAAAGTAGAGCAATAACTCTGCACTTTTCAAGTTTCCAAAATAAATATGATCATTTGTTGGACAACTTTAAGCATATATATTGATGCATCAATTAATCCAAGTTCAACACACATCAATATAATCCATAAGAAATATATTTCCTAGAACAAGTTATATATTTCTTCCCTTATAACAAGTTCAAAGTGCATATGACCAATATAATCAATATATATTTCTCCCAAGGTGCATATGACCAAAATTTCACATGTTATAACAAATTCTCCCTTTATAACAAGTTCAACATCAAATATATATGATTAACATAGCATCATAACATATATCTCTCCCTTTTTTTGTTTTATCAACACCAAAAGCATCAAACTATGGACTATAATAATCATTAATAAACATTTATCAACACCAAAATCATAAGAGTATGGCATGTGGTCATTGCAACATGGCACAAAAGTGCATAGCTCTCCCTCAAGGATAGCTTCCATGTTCCCTTTCACATTCTCAACATTATGCAAAAATTCGCAGCAAGATATATGACAAATATGAGGAAGACACAACAGCAACCATTATCATAATATCAGCAACATATGATCATAATTAAGAGTTCATAGCACTATCATATTGATAGAAGTCAAAGTTCACAGCAGCACACATAGTTGCATATTCATATTCACAACAGCACCATGTCCAAAATTTAAATTCTAGCAACATAAGGTAGTAGAGATAGATCTTACAGAGCATGTGTTGTATTCTTAGGTGACCAAAAATTAGAAAGATCATACTAGATTTAAGGAATCAAAAGCTCCCCCTGAGTAGTAGCGCCTACTGTTGTTGTAGAGTGGAGTTTGTAGCATAGTTTGGAATGTTGCAACAGAGTACCAAGTAAACTCCCCTTTAAACTAGGAAGGGCCCCTTCTTGTTAAAAGAAAGGGAATGTTGATTGACAAGGAAGGCTACTTCAATCATGAAATTGATGAAGAGCACATGTATGCCAATACATTAATGTAGTGATGCAGATTTTGCAAAAACTGGACCTATAAATCATTTACATTACACATTCCTAACTCTCTTCTTAGATAACAAATCTTTTTTTGTTGAGAGGTTTAGTAAAGATGTCAACAAGTTGGTGAAGAGTGCTAACATATTCTATGGTGACATTTTCCTTAAGGCATGATCCCCTATGAAATGATGTCTAATCTCTATGTGTTTAGTGTGAGAGTGTTGAACAGGATTTTTTATGAGGTTAATAGCACTTGTGTTATCACATTTTAAGGGTATAGAACTTTGAAATGAATTAAAATCAGAAAGTTGATTTTTCATCCATAGAACTTGTGCATAACAACTATCTAAATCAATATATTCAGCTTCAGTAGTAAAGATAGCAACACTTTGTTACTTCTTAGAGAACCATGAAACTAACATATTTCCTAGAAATTAACATGTTTCACTAGTACTCTTAAGATCAAATTTGCAACCAACATAATCCATATCACTGTATGCATGCAAATGAAAAGATGACTCTCTAGGATACCATATACCTAGCTTAGGTGTGTGCTTGAGATATTGAAAGATTCTCCTTACAGCAGCAAGATGACTCTTTTTTGGATCAGCTTGATACCGTGCATAGATACACACACTAAAAAGCATATTAGGTTAGGAAGTAGTGGGTATAACAATGATGCTATCATGCTTCTATAATCTTTTGATCAACGAAAGTACCTTTCGAATCAGCATATATATAGGTAGAAGTACCCATAGGAGTGTCTATCTCTTTGACTTGATCAAAGTTGAACTTCTTAAAAAGTTCATATGTAAATTTACTTTCAGAGATAAAAGTACCACATGCTATTTGCTTGATTTTCAATCCTAGAAAATAACTAAGTTCTCCCATCATGCTCATTTCAAATTCTTTCTTTATAAGTTCAGCAAATTCAGTGCACAAAGATGAATTAGATGAACCAAAAATGATGTCATCTACATATATTTGAACTAAAAGAATATCAAAATCATGTGACTTCATGAATAGAGTAATGTCTATAGCACCCTTTTTTAAGTTTTTTTCCACCAACTATGTACTCAAACGATCATACCAAGCTTTTAGAGCTTGTTTCAAACCATACAATGCCTTAGTGAGTTTAAAAACATGATTTGGAAACAAAGGATCTTCAAAGCCAAGAGGTTGTTCAACATATACTTCCTCATTTATAACCATTCAAAAATGCACTTTTGACATCCATTTGAAACAATTTGTAATTCTTATGAGATGCATAAACTAAAAGCTTGTGAATAGATTCCAATCTAGCTACCGGTGCATAAGTCTCATCATAGTCTATGCCTTTTTCTTGGTTATATCCTTGTGCAACAAGTCTAGCCTTATTTCTAACTATTGTTCCATGTTCATCCATTTTATTCCTATATACCCATTTTGTTCCAATGATGGGTTTATTTTCTGGTCTAAGAGTTAATTCCCAAATTTTACTTCTTTGAAATTGATTTAACTCTTCTTGCTTGGCAATGATCCAATTACTATCAAGTAGTGCTTCTTTAATGTTCCTAGGTTCTTTTTGTGATAGGAATGCAGCAAATGCACAAATGTTTTAGGTTGAGGAACGAGTATTGACCTTTTCCAAGGAATTTCCAATAATATTAGTAGAAGTTACCTCATTTTATACCCTTGGATAAGTGGGGTCTCTTTGCACATGTTTTGGCCACTCTTCCCTTTCATGTTGTATGATGCTAGCATTGGGAGAGTTGCTGTTTGGAGCTTCTAGCAATGGTACAAATTTTGAATCTTTTCTTGCACTAGAAGCATTGCTTTATGAAGTGTCTAATAGTGGTACAAGCATTGGATTTTCATCTGCACATGTAATCAACCTTTCCCTTGCTTGGGAGTTAATAGTTTCATCAAATATTACATGGATTGATTCCTTTACCACTAATGTTCTTCTATTTAGAACTCTAAATGCTTTGCTACTACTAGAGTATCCTAGAAAGAGTCCTTCATCACTTTTGGAATCAAATTTATCCAAAATTTTCTTTCCATTATTATGCACAAAACACTTGCAACCAAAACATAATAGATGGAGGCAAGAAATTAGATAGGAAGAGAAAAATGAAGTATAAGTTGAGAAAAACTAACTAGATGTCATTGGATTGTAAGTAGAATAGATCCCCTTCAAAATGTGTAGGTGGTTTGGACAAGAAATAAATAAAAAATGTGTATTTCATAAAGCAGAATAAAACATTCAAACATTTTCAAACATTAACATACCAAGCTTTCTTCGAAGAGCATAAAACCTCTCTTTGTCTAATGGTTTGGTTAGAATGTCAACAATTTGTTTATCAGTACACACAAATTCAAGCACAACATCACCTTTTTGAACATGATCTCTAATGAAATGATTTCTAATTTCTATATGCTTAGTTTTAGAGTACTTTATGGGATTCTTAGTAAGATTAATGGCACTAATGTTGTCACATCTTAATGGAATTTTCTGTGATGATATACCATAATTCTCTAATTGTTGTTTTATCCACAAGATTTAAGCATAACTACTAGTTATAGCTACGTATTTAGCTTCTATGGAGGAAAAAGCTACACAATTTTGTTTCTTAGAATGCCAAAAGCCAAGCATGTTTCCAAGATAGTGACATCCACCACTTGTGCTTTTCCTATCTAATTTGCAGCCAACATAGTTTGAATCACTAAAGGCATGCAAATTAAGGGTTGTGTCTCTAAGGTACCATATTCCTATAGAAACCGTGTCTCTAAGGTATCTAAAGATTCTTTTAACAATTACCAAGTGTTGTTCTTTAGGGTTAGATTGATACCTAGCAGACAAGCATACACTAAACATAATATCAAGTCTAGATGCAATTAAATACAACAAAGAACCAATCATTCCACGATAAGATTTAGTGTCTATGCTAATTCCATTTTCATCATTTGATAGTGATAAAGAAATGCTCATAGGTGTGTTCATTGGTTTAGAGTAATGCATCTTATACTTGTTTAGCAATTCGTTTGTATATTTTGTTTGACTTATGAAGGTTCCTTTGTTTCTTTATTTAATTTGTAAACCAAGAAAGTATGTTAATTCATCCATTATACTCATTTCAAATTCATTTTGCATGCATGCAGCAAATTCTTCACATAGCATAGAGTTTGTAGAACCAAACACAATGTCATCAACATATATTTGAACAATTAAAATATATGTTTCTTTTATGGATAAAGTATTATGTACTTTTCCTTTTCTAAAACCATTATCAGTTAAGAAGGTACTCAATTTATCATACTATGCATGTGGAGCTTGTTTCAAACCATATAAAGCTTTTGAGAGTTTCAAAACATGATTTGAATGAATCGGATCCTCAAATATGGGTGGTTGTTCAACATACACGTCTTCCTTTACAATACCATTTAAAAATGCACTTTTGAAATCCATTTGAAACAAGGTAAAGTTCATACAACAAGCGAAGGCAGGCAAAATTCTAATTGCTTCTAACCTAGCCACTGGTGCAAATGTTTTATCATAGTCAATTCCTTCTTCTTGACTATATCCTTATTCTACTAATCTAGCCCTATTCCTAGTAATGATACCATTTTCATCTAGTTTATTTCTAAACACCCATTTTGTGCCTATAACTAAATGATTATTTGGTCTAGGAACTAAATTCCAAACCTTGCTTCTCTAAAACTAGTTTAATTTTTCCTGCATAGCAAGAAACCAAATTTCATTCTCAAGAGCCTTATCTTCTTTCTTTAGCTTTACTTGGGATAGAAAAGCTTGATGTTCATAAGTGTTGTGAACCTGGGGCCTTGTACTAACTTTAACATTAGGATATCCTATTATATGGTCCTGATCTACTTCACCTCTTACTCTAGGAAAGGAAGGATCCCTAGTCTCAGACTCCCCCTCAACTTCAACCCCATTTAGAACATTCTTAGAGCTAATGTTTTCTTTGATTTCTAGATTACTTTGACAATCATCTTCAAACTTAACATGAATTGACTTTTCTACAATTAGGGTTCATTTATTGAACACCCTATATGCCTTACTTGTATGAAAGTATCCAAGAAAGATTGTTTCATCACTTTTGGAATTAAACTTTCCAAGTGGTTCTTTTCCATAATTTAAAACAAAACATTTACTACCAAAAACATGAAATATGAAATGTTTGGTTTTCTTTCAAAGAATAGTTCAAAAGGTGTCTTTTTCAAAGTTGGTCTTAAGAGAGCACGATTTGAAATATAACAAGCTATACTAATAGCTTCTCCCCAAAAATGCTTAGGAAGGTTATATTCACACATCATGGTCCTAGCCATTTCTTTAAGAGTTCTATTTTTCCTTTCAACAATACCATTTTGTTGTGGTGTTCTAGGAGTTGAAAATTTATGTGAAATGACATTTTCTAAACAAAACTTTTCAAAGAGTTGGTTTTCAAATTTACCCCCATGATCGATTCTTATTTTTACAATTGAAAGATCTTTTTCATTTTGAACCATTTTGCAAAATTTAGCAAACTTCTTAAATACCTCATCCTTTCTAGAGAGTCAATATGTCCATGTGAATCTAGAATAGTCATCTATAATGACTAAGACATAATATTTACCATTTAGAGTTGCTATTTTCATAGGACTGAAAAGATCCATGTGTAGTATCTCTAATGGTCTAGATGTATTCACTACAAGCTTCAATTTGAAGCTATTTTGTGTATGTTTTCCCTTAATCTATGCTTCATATAATCTATCATGGTTACACTCTAGAGGTGGAAGACCTTTAACTAGGTTATACTTATATAACTTTTCTATTAAGCCTAGACCCGCATGTCTTAGCTTTCTATGCCACAACCAAGCATCCACATTTTTATTCACAACAAAGTATGTTTGTTCAACATTCAATTCACTCAAATCAAGCACATAGATGTTATCTTTTCTATTTCCAACAATTTTCATATCATGCTCAAAATGCTTAACAAGACAATTTTCTTTTCCAAATTTTATCTTGAATCCTTTATCACATAATTGACTTATACTAAGTAGATTAAATTTTAGTTCATCTACAAATAAAACCTCTAATATAAGTAGGGTATTAGGGTTACCTATGGTTCCCATGCCTTTTATCCTTCCTTTGGAGTTATCTCCAAAAGACACCGTACCTCCATTTCTTAACTCAAGTGTTGAGAAGAGCTCTTTCATCCCAATCATGTGTCTAGAGCAACCATTGTTCAAAATCCACATGTTTTTAAGCTTTTTGTCTTTCACTTGTGCACTTAAAACCTGTAGAAACAAATTTAATCATTGAAGTGTTTGGTACCCTTTTTATTTTGGGTCCATGAGTGTTAGTTAGACTTAGACTTTTGACATTTTAGGCAACCAAAGTTTCTTTACTTTGTAAGCCTTTCTAAGTTTAATGGGACATTTATCAAATTTATGACCAACATAATTGCAAAAAGAGCATTTACTATAATGCAGTAGAATTGAACATTCTTTTTCTTTGAAGAAGTGAGTAAATGCTTTTGAATTTTCATTTGATTTGTATCCTAGTCCAGCTTCATCATATATACCTCTTTGAGAATTTAAGATCTTATCTAACATAACACTTCCTTTTGAGAATTTTTCTAACAAGTTATTAGCATCAAGTTTTAACTTTAAATCACTATTTTTTTTCTAGCTCAAGAACTCTACTTTTAAGATTATTAACATTTACATATGAGTTATTATCAACATATATTTCAAAATCAGAACATAAACTACTGCCACAAGAAGTTTCCGTTTCTATGTTCATGTGTTTGAATATATTGTGTTTTTCATGTATAGTACTCATATATGCATCATACTTCACATATGCATTAGCAAGAATACTAATGTTATCATGCATGGAGAATGAAGTGTTTTTATGTTTAGTTCCATCTCTACATGCAATAGTTAATGTGCTTTGTTTATCATGCATATTAGTTAAAGCATTCTGATCAGCAGTAAAGATTTTCTGTTTTTCAGACTTATTTTTAGCTTTTAGCTTTCTCTACCTATTTTTTAACTTGTTTGCATATTCAACTAAGTTTGAGAAAGCAGTTTCTAATCCAATGTTTATATGTAGAGATAATTTAGAATCACTTACCTTAATATTTTCTCCTTCAAGAGTTGTTATTGCGGTTAGGCATAGATGTACAACCTCTTCTTGAGTTTCTTCATTAGATGAAGAATTTTCATCATCCCAGGTAGCAAGCATAGCTTTCTTTTTGTTCTCACTATCTCTTTTTTATCACTAGACAATCAACCTTGATGTGTCCTAGTTTTCTAGATTCATAGCACATATTTTCCCTAGGTCTATTTGCTTCTTTTCTCCTAGTTTGTCCTATGTTTCTACTTAATCCTTTTCTTAGAAATTTCCTAAATCTCCTAGCTATAAGAGTTACTTCATCATTTTCTGATTCTTCCTCTTCAACCTTTTCAACTTCCACTTTAAGTGCAAGTGATCTTCTATTTTCCTTCTTTTTCTCTTTTCTCATAAGTTTCATTTCATGAGTTTTAAGAGAACCTAGCAAGTCATCTAAGGTTAGCACATCTAGGTCATGAGCCTCTTCTATGGCCATCTTCTTAGGATCCTAACTTTCGGGTAGGGATACTAACATTTTTCTCACCATTTCCTCATTTGTTTAAGTTTTTCCTAACAATTTAAGTTCAGAAATAATCTCAGTAAATCTACCAAACATGTCACTAATAGTTTTAGAATCTTTCATAACAAACAATTCATAGTCATGAGTAAGCATAGTAACTTTAGAAGATTTTACCTTTTTGGTTCCTTTATATATGACTTCTAATTTATCCCAAATCTCTTTACCGATGAGGCAAGAGGACACTTTGTTAAACTCATGTACTCTAAGACCACTATAAATCATATTCATGGACTTAGCATTTAACCCCATTAGTTTAACTTCATTTTTAGTCCGCTCATCAGTCAAGGGTAATGTGATACCCTTCCTGATTACATGCCAAGCTTCTGGATCTTTGCCTATTACAAAGACTTGCATTAATTGTTTCCAATGCCTAAAATTAATTTCATCAAACAAAGGAGGTTTATTAAAACCTGTAACAGCTAAACCTTTGTTAGAAGCCATAGTATGGATCTACTTTAAAATGTTAATCCTCTTAATCAAAGAACCTGGCTCTAGATGCCAATTGTTGGGTTTATGGCTTAACAAGAAGGGGGCTTGAATTGTTTAAGCCAAGACTTTATCACAATTTTTTTGTTCTAAAAAGATTCTAAGTTCTTATACAAGTCATACAAATGAAGCAAGCATCAAGCAAGCAAATTCTAAGCAAGTGACATGTTAATTTACAATAAGATAGCAAATTATCATCAAATATTTCACAACTATATAGCAAATAAAACAGTCAGCTAGTATCAAGTAAATGATAAAGTAATTAGCAACACATAACAGGTAACATTCAAGTCAATAGAGGGAAAAGAAGAAACACCAGATTTACCATAATGGTTCGGCACTCAATCCTTGAGTCCTATGTCCACCCTCTTTTCCTTCAATCCAACTTATTGAAATCTCCTTTACTCAAACTAGATTAGGAGAAAACGTTCTCCCTAATCCAACCAATTCCTCCTCAAAGGAATTTCCAAGTCTAAATACAATTAACCTTAGTTCAAATAGCAAATCCCTTAAAGATGTAAAGATAATGAGGGATAATGCTAATACAAGAGCTTATACAAGATATTGAATGTAATGATAAGCTCTAATCTCAAAACCCCCAAATAGTTTCATATTAAGGTTTTAGATTTACAAATCAATTTATGTGCAATTGATAATATATGTTCAATTAGCATATAAACAAAGATATATCACAAAGAATAATCACACATAAGTGATATTAAGTTGAGTATCAAAGATATCACCGAAGTTTTTTCACAGTGAACAAAGGATGAGCTCAAGAATGACTTCTCTTGAATAATAACTCAAAGAGATTCACTCAAAATCTTCATCTTCAATCATAGAATGGCTTTCTCTTATATATGATATGAAAACAAAGAATCGAGACATGATTTCTGTCATACCCATCATTTCATATGTTTCTTTCCATTGAGAGAATGTAGATTGTACCTTTTTAGGTTCCACATCAGCTTCTTCCTCAAACCGAGCATCAGATTCTAACATTCACTTAAAACTTTTACAAATCCTCCCATTAGAGGAGCAGGGATGCGACTGTGGTGAGAGAGACAGAAAGGGGGCATTGGTGTTTTGAATAAAAGCTAGGGCTTCTAAGGTGATCAAGACACTTAAGTGTGCTTTGTGAACTAAACGACACCGTCATGGATTGGGCTTCACAATATCAAAACACGGGCCAAGCTTCCATAAAAGTAGATCACAGGCCAAGTCTCTTGTAAGAGCAGAGCACGGGCCAACTCTCTTATAAGAACAAAACATGGGCTAACTCTCTTATGAGAATAGAACACGGGCTAACTTTCCTATGAAAACAAAACACAAGCCAATTCTCTTCTGCAAAGTAGTAGTGCACCAAGAAGTCTTAAAAGATGGCCATGAATCAAGCAAGTCATGAACAAGTAAAGTGAACCTTGATTTGTTTTAAGAAACTCTTAGTAACTTAGCTAAAGTTCATCATAAAGTACCTTCATATAAACAAGAGCAAGTATCATATTTCTCAAATATAATAAATTATATACATATATTTAATGTCATTTAAATAAAGCATTTTTCAAAGACATTATATGATGATATCATGTTAAGAAATGTAGAAAGCCAACTACTTTATAATATCATTAGTTGATATTATAATTTACACACCTTTTACTTCCTATGATTTTTTTTTGCACATATGAAAAAGATTTTTCAATAAATAATCCACAATAGATTTTGTCACAACAAAACCCTTATTTTCCAACATATACATAATCCTATTGTTATGTGTTTCCCTCATCTGACAACCAAGTAGGAGATGGTGAGGGATGTAAAGGCTTTTGTGGGGAGGAAACATGAGGATATGGCCACACAATGTTTGTAATTAAGTGTTAAGGTTGTAGATATAGGTAGTAATGTCACCCATACTTGCCGTTTGTAGAGTTTTGTTTAACTACCTTTGAATTTCCCTCTCTTAGTAGTTAGAAAGGACAATATAATAAGGAATGGAGGGTAGACTAGAGGCAAGACTTTTGTAACCAAAGTTCCTTTCCTCAAGGTATCTCTCTTCTTTCTTGATAATAACTTTTCTTTGCAAGCATTTGTCTCTTTTGTCTTATACTCATAACACACCATAAGAAAAGAGATTCACCATAATCCTTGATTTTATGACAACTACCTTGAACCCAAGCCAATGAAAAGATCCTAGGCTTATGTATGTAACAATAAGGTATCAAAGCCATCACTAGCAATGGCGAAGCAAAGTCAAGGTAGCCTCACAAAGGAACTTAATCGCCAGCTCTTAGAGATTATGGAGGTCATGCATCAACAATTTGCTGATGTCCATTTGTAACTGAAGGAACATTTTGCTAAGTTTCAAGTGCAAGTGGAAGGGAAGTACCTTGACCACCAAAAAGAAATACAAGAATCATCCTATGGTAAAGGAAACAATGACAAGGAAGTTCACTACCCACCCAGGTCTAGTAGTCAACCATCTTGCCATCGAGGGGTAAAGTTTAAGTTCTAAAGGTTTACTAGTGGAGGAGATTTAGATGACTGGGTTAGCCATATGACTTAATTCTTTGCATGCCAATGCACCTCAGAGGAGGAAAAGAAGTAGAGCCCTACAAGAGATATTACATGGGATGAACCAGTGGAGGCACTTAACAACAAATATGGACCCTCTGGGTTCCGTAACTTCTATGGTGATTTAACAAAGTTGCATCAAACTAGGTCAGTGGATCAATATCATTCTTAATATACTTGGCTTCTGATGAAATTTAGGCCATTCACCGCTGGCAGCAAATTCCAAGGTTCATTAGTGGCCTAAAGGAATACATCCACATAGAAGTTCAAGCTAAACAACTAGTCACCTTTCTATATGCCTTGGGCTTGGCTCAATTTCATAAGTCTAAAAGCTCTTACAAGTCTACAGTAGGAACTTTTACAAAAAAAGTGTGGAAAGGTAGAAAATATAGGCAAGAAGAAGGCCATCACGATCAAGAAGTTATCATCTAATGAACATATGGATTGCCACAAGTGAGGCTTATGCTTCAACTACAACAAATGTTACACACTAGGCCACAAATGCAAGGGCTTGTTCTTCCTTCAGATGCTAGATGATGGGGAAGATGAACAGAAGGAAGTACTTATGCTAGAAGGAGCTGAAGAAGTTTATAAAATATCCATTGATATTATCACCAGGTCCTTGACATAGCAAACTATATGAACGAATGGACATTTGACTGATTATAAGCATGATGTCAGTATCCTAATTGATTTAGAAAGCCCACAGAACTTCCTTTGACAAGGATTGGCTAAGCAAATGGGTGTAGTTTAAGATCAAGACAAAAGGTTTGAAGTACAAGTGGCAAATGGGGAAAGAATATGGAATGAAGGTTACTATCATAGTGTTAAGCTGCTCTTATAAGCAAAAAGGATGGAAATTAAGTTTTATTTATTGCTATTACATGGCTTGGACCTTGTTCTGGGCATTTAATGGCTACGAAATTTGGATGACATCTCTTGGAATTTTTCCAAGTTCTATATGTCTTTTCACATGGGTGGGAGAAAAATTGAGCTTAAAAGAATGGGGTCACTAGAATATAAGTTGCTGAGTAGTCAAAAAATGTGTAAGGAATTGATAAAGGAAAAAAAAAAGGCAATCATGTTATGGATGCTACATGTGGACCAAGAAGTCATGGAAGGCCTAAAGGAGTCCACAATGTCAACAAGAGTCAAGGCACCTAACTTGATTGCTGTCACATAAAGAAACAAGGAGCCAATGCTTGTTACAAGAAAAGCTACCAAGGTATTGCAAGGAGCTCTCTCTCACCTCTTTTCAAAATATGTTGATGTTTTTATAGAGTCCAAGGGTCTACCTCCACTCTGTTGATAACTCTATTTTATATAGAGTTATTGTTATTATTTTAGGTTATATTTAATATAATTTTTATTAAATTATATTTATATTTAATTGTATTTATGTATGTTTTTGTTATTTTAGGTAGCAAACCCAAAATAAAAGAAAAGGAAGGAAATGAAGCAAAAATTGGAAGGAAAAGAGAAGAGAAAAAGAAGCAATTAATCTCATAAGGGAAAGCACGTGATGAACAAATGAGAGTCGGACTGCAAGGGTTAAAAAAAATAGAAAACAGAAAAAGAGGTTGAATAACGAAAAGACGGGGGCAGAAAGAGGAAAGGAAAGAGAGAAACCAAGAAAGGGAGAAAAAGACCGGCGCCAGACAAACTGAGGCAAGGGAGCGAATGTCAGCATGGGAAGGTTGCACGATAGCGGACCGAAACACAAATGGAGTGTTAGGACCCCGTTTGGATGCATGACATGTGGACAAGGAAGGGCGAGATGGACTTTCAACCAAGGGCAATTATGGGAAGAGAAAAGACACTTGAGATGGGCAAAAAGGCAAGGAAGTGTTGTGAATGTTCAGTTTGGGAAATGTATCATCTTTTGAGTATCAGTACCTAGCTTAGCCTTAGTTGCAGTAGCGTAATGTTAGTGTAGCTATAGTTTCAGTTTGTAATCTGTTCTTGTTGTTGAAATAGTATGAACTTGTTGTGTAATTTGGAGATTTATCCAAATTAGGGGGAGGTTCTACCAAATTTTCCCTAAATTCTAGTTAGTTTAGATTTGGTCTTAACAGTGGTTTCTGAAGCCACCGCCTTGGCACCCTAAACCCGCCGGCAAACCATTGCTAACAATGCTTTCCACCTGCAAAAACTAGAAACCCAACATGAAGCCCTCCACCATAACTCGATGCCTAACAAACCCTATTTCTCTAATTCATGACCACCCTCACCTCCCATCTCGATGCTATGTCCAGCCCCTTGCCTACCATCGCTCTCCCCCAACTACCCACATCACCCACTAAACCCATACCTTTCACCACATCTGCCATCCCCTCAACCGTGTCCCCCCTACTACCCACATCATCGTCCCTAACCTTCCCACCCAAACACCACCCAGCCATTCTTGGACGGTCTCCAATGGGCCCAGCCAATTCGTCCTCGTGGAAGATCTAGACGGCACCCCACCTTCGCCCACGACCTCCACACTTTCGACCACGGTCCCTCCAACCCCACAAACCATCACGGGGTCCATTTTAGCCCTCGTCACAGTTCCATCTGCAACCTTCACGGCCTCCATAGCTCCACCGATAATTGGCCGAGGCAACCCCCTGCCACCCCTACTGCACCATGAGCCGCCACTGCACTAGGCCACAAGGCCTCCAAGCCCGCCACCCCTCTTGCACCCTGAGCCGCCACTGCACTAGGCCACAAGGCCTCCAGGCCCGCCACCCCTCTTGCACCCTGAGTCGCCACCGCACCAAGCCACAAGGCCTCTAGGCCCACCAGCCCCTAGCAAACCTAGGGCCCACGCCCTACTGCTTGGGCCCCCAAAGCTTCGCCCCCCAACACCAAGTTGGGCCACAAGCCATTTGGGCCCTCAAAGTGCCCACCCCTAACACCAGGCTAGGCAGCAGGCCCTTTGGGATTATTCCCAGGTTGACCCTTACTCCCACTAGGGCCCGAGCCCAACAGGCCCTACCCAGGTGCCCCCATAGCAAGACTAGCCCCTCACTCCGCAACCCCAGGCCCACACAAGGTCTCCCTAACCATGGGCCCCTCAGGCGTTGCTAGCCTAAGGCCACACTCCAACGGGGTCTTCTAACCACTAGGCCCCGAACCCCCTAGGCCCCTTTCAAGAGCAACTGTCCCAGTTCCCCGACCCCTAGGCGTCCTCTGCGCCCACCTCCCACCTAGGTTGGGCCCCTCCTTCTCCTGACCCCCCAAGGCCCTATGGCCATAGGCCCTCTCCTCCCCAAGCCCTACATCTCTTTGGGCCAAGCCAAAATTCGAGCCCCCTTGCTTGGAACCAAAGGGCGCCCCCTATTCAGCCAGCCTAAGGCCCCCTACCTTGGACCCAGCCCCTATAGCAGAGTAACTAGGGGCCAGCCCCGCCCAACGGGCCCCCTGCCTGGGACCAACCACCGAACAGCCCCCCCTTTGGGCCCCCTAGCCCTTAGGCGGCCTGGACTCAACAGTCAGCTGGCCCTCGACCACTTAGGCGGCTCAACAGCTAGCCATCAACACCTCCCCCGCCTGGGGTCAACAACCACACGGACCCCCCACTACATGAGGGCACCAACAGCCTCTGTCAAGGGGCTCTCCTCTAGCCTGGGGCGTTTCCAACCCCCCCCCACCACTCACCACTGGCTGGCACCTACCTATCCAACCCTTCCTGGGGAGCTGACCAGCCTCCCCCTCCTAGCTAATGGAGCTTGTATGGCCATTCCAACTATTAGGACCAGCGCTCGCCACTAGGTAACTCGAGCTTTTGCCCTCAACACCCTAAGTTTCTTAAGTTTAATGGACTACATCCTTGTGCTTGGATTTCCAATTGTGAATTTTACTTTCGTTTTAAGCCTATGGATGACTATCAGAAAGTTGATTATGCGGCCATCTATTTTAAAGAAGAGGCCGAAATTTGGGTAAGGGATTATCTAAAATAGAGTAGGCGTATATGCTGGGATCAATTTACTAAAGATATGTATGATAAGTTTGCCCCCACCGAAATGCATGGAGCCCTCGGAGAGTTTCATCTCTTCCGACAAACTAGCACTATCCAAGCTTATGTCAAGGACTTTGATTGCCTTCGCTACTAGGTCCTAGCCTAACACCCTAGCTGGACTGATGATGTCTTTTTGACCGCATTTTTAGTAGGTCTCAAGATGACCTCAAGGCTTATATTACCCTCTCCTAGCCCCGGGATTTGAAGGAGGGTTATAAACAGGCCCTTTTGTACGAGAAGCTGTTGCCCCTACCCCCCAAACCTACCCCTTACACCAGCCCTCATTGACCCCCTTCCATACCTCCCCACGACATGGTGCTCCTAGGCTTGGGGGGGCTAAGCCCCACTTTGTAGGGGAGAGTGTCCGCCTACCCACTCGACGCATCATGGATACCCAGATGCAAGCAAGGTGCGAACAGGGACTCTGTTATAACTGTGATGATAAATGGGTTCGAGGACATATATGTAAAACCAAGCAATTATTTCTGTTAATTGAGGATGAGGCCCTAACTAACCAGAATGATAGTGAATTAGCACTCACTGAGCATATTCTAGAACCTCTCATGGAGCCTGACCCCTCGGATGATGTTATATCCATCCATGCTATGGCGGGTGGCTCATCCTCCAGTACCTTCAAGTTAGAAGCCTCCTCGAGAAAGTCACGTATTAACATGTTGTTTGACACAGGAGCTACTCATAACTTTGTAGACACGGAGTTGGCTCGCTGCTTGGAAGAAGTTCCCCATTCTGAGTCCACATTGCTAGAGATCACCAATTGCAGGGTCATTTAAGGTGCAGTTAGTTTCATTGCTAGGTCCAAGTCCATCCATTTGTCATAGAAGTCTAGCTCTTACCGTTAAGGGGTTGTGACCCAGTCTTAGGCAAGCAGTGGGTCACCTAGGTCAACCCGATTAGCCTAGATGTGGTCAAGAACACCCTCACCATTCAGATTGGGGGCCAGCCAGTTGTGTTACAAGGTACTCGGATAAAAGGGACGTCCTTAGCAATAATTAGTGGTCCTAGCTTTTGCAGCTAGGTCACTGAGCACCCCCATTGCCTGATGGGTCAACTTCGCACCATCGAGCCATAAACGGAGGACCTTCCACCAAAATTAGTTACTATGTTAGGGGTTCATGAAGATGTGTTCGCTACTCCCACTCACCTTCCCTTAAGCCTCGAGTTTGATCACCACATTCCCTTGAAAGAAGGGAGTGCCTCTGTGAATGTGAGGCCTTATCGGTATCCATATGTGCAGAAGAATGAGATTAAAAAAATGAAGGATGAGATGTTGACTACTGGAGTAATTCGTAATAACACAAGCCCCTTTGCCTCCCCGATGTTGCTAGTCAAAAAGCATGATAGAAGTTGGCATTTTTGTGTCAATTACAGAGCCCTAAATGAGATAACTATCAAGGACAAGTTTCCCATACCTGTCATTGATGAGTTACTCAATGAGCTCCATGGCACCACTTGGTTCTCAAAGCTGGACGTCATATCAGGCTACCATCAGGTTCGAGTGCACCCACCTGACATTTCCAAGACCGCCTTCTGCACTCACCAAGGTCACTACGAATTCCTGGTCATGCCCTTTGGGTTAACAAATGCACTAGCCACATTTCAGGGGCTTATGAACCACATCTTCAGGTCACACTTGTGGAAGTTTGTGCTCATTTTCTTTGACGATATCCTGGTCTATAGCCCGACTTAGGCCAGCCATGTACAGCACTTGCAAGTAGTACTTCAACTCTTGAGGGAGCACTTCTTATATGCTAAAAGGAGTAAATGTGCATTCACAAGGAAGCGCATTGACTACTTGGGACATATCATCTCAGGAAACGGCATTGAGGCAGACCCCAAAAAGGTCACGGACATGCTCGCTTGGCCACAACCGACCTCCTTTGAAAGGTTGAGGGGTTTCTTAGGACTCACGGGTTACTACCTGGGTAGTTGACTCGACTGTTGACTCAGATGTTGCGGAGAGATAGGTTCAAGTGGTCTGAAGAAGCCCTACAAGCATTTGAGAAACTGAAACAAGTAATGAGCTCCACACCAGTTTTAGCCACCCCCAACTTCTAGAAACCCTTTATCCTTGAGGCAGATGCATGTTATGGGGGCATTAGGGTGGTATTGATGTAAGAAGGTTGGCCCATCGCTTATCTCAGCAAAGCCTTAGCCCCTAAACACTTGGGTCTCTCTAGCTACGAGAAGGAGCTATTAGCCATTGTCATGGTAATCCAACAATAGAGGTCCTACTTGCTGGGTAACCATTTTGTGGTCCACACGGATCATAGCAACTTAAACACCTCTTGGAATAGCAAGTCTCCACTCCAGCTCAGCACAAGTGGCTCACAAAACTCTTGGGATTTGACTATAAGATCCAGCATAAGAGGGGAACGGAGAATAAGGTGGCTAATGCACTCTCGAGGCTTCCGAGTAGGGCTGAAAATCTTGACCTTCAAACATTTTCAGTGCTACAACCTACCTGGGTTCAGGAGGTGCTCTAGAATTATAAAGGAGATTCCCACCTATAACTGCTGCTATCAAAATTATTGGTGGACTCAACAGCTCACCCTGGATACAGCTTAGTAAAGGAAGTTTTATGGTTTAAGGACAAGCTGGTAATAGGCAATCATGGACCCTTACGAGACAAGATTGTAAGCCAATTGCATAATTCAGGCATTGGGGGACACTTAGGCATCCACGGCACCCTGAAACGAATTCAGCTCCATTTCTATTGGCCCCACATGAAGCAAACTATAGAGACGTTGGTGGTTGGTTACGAGGTGTGTCAGCGTTACAAGGGGGAGCGTATACCCTCACCTGGGTTACTTCAACCCCTTCCCGTGCCCACACAAGCATGGCATGATATTTTGATGGACTTTGTAAAAGGCCTACCCCACAATGAAAGAAAAAATACTATCATGGTGGTGGTGGACTGTTTCACCAAGTATGCTCACTTCATCAGCCTCAACCATTCGTTCTCTACCGCTCAGATCGCCACGACCTTCCTAGATGGCGTAGCCAAACTACATGGAATCCCCAACACCATTGTAAGTGTCTGTGATCCCATTTTCCTTAGTAACTTTTGGGAAGAGCTTTTATAGATTTTGGGAGTGAAGCTTCTATAAAGTATCGCTTATCAACCATAGATCGACAGACAAACCGAGCGGGTCAACCAGTGCCTTGAGCAATATCTTCGTTGCTACAGTGGGGAACGACCTAAGAAGTGGTTTACTTGGCTGGTGTTGGTAGAATGGTGGTACAACACCAACTACCATATAGCACTGGGCATGACACCATTTGAGGCACTCTATGGGTACTAGCCTTGCCAACCACCTTACCACAACTTCGAGGGAACCAGAGAGCCCCAGGTTGATGATTTTTTGCAGGAAAGAGCTACTTGACTCGAGCTGATCCGGTCACACTTATTGAGAAGCCAAGCTAGAATGGTGCAGGAAGCAAACAAAGGGTAGACAGAATGCACATTTGAGGTGGGAACCATAGTCGACTTGCGGGTGCAACTATACCGCCAGTTTTCACTCTCCTAGCAACGGGATCATAAACTGTCCCCTTGTTATTACGGGCCCTATATGGTTCTAGAGTGCATTAGCGAAGTGGCATATCACCTGGCCCTACCACCTGAGGCCCGCCTCCACCCCATCTTCCATGTCTCTCAGCTCAAACTAGCGGTGGGAAAGAAATGCAAACTATACCCCGGGGTCCCCTTAATAGATGGTAAGGGCAAATTGTTAGTAAAACCTCATAAGGTACTAGAGCGCTGTGTGGTGCACCATGGCGATGTAGCAGGGGTGGAACTACTCATTCAATGGTCTGCAGATCCTGAGTACGAGCCTACTTAGGAGGACATCAACTACATCCACCGCCAATTTCCAACTTTTGTAATTAACCCTTGAGGACAAGGGTGCTTTGAAAGGATGGGGATTGTTAGGACCCCATTCAAATGCATGACACATGGACAAGGAAGGGCGAGATGGACTTTTGACCAAGGGCAATTATGGGAAGAGAAAAGACGCTTGAGATGGGCAAAAAGGCAAGGAAGCGTTGTGAATGTTCAGGTCAGGAAATGTATCATCTTTTAAGTATCAATACCTAGCTTAGCCTTAGTTGCAGTAACGTAATGTTAGTGTAGCTATAGTTTCAATTTGTAATCTATTCTTCTGGTTGAAACAGTCTGAACTTGTTGTGTAATTTGGAGATTCATCCAAATTAGAGGGAGGTTCTGCCGAATTTTCCCTAAATTCTAGTTAGTTTAGATTTGGTCTTAACACGGAGTTTGTCTCCTCCGATGACCCGTTTTAGCCATATTTTCCTTCTTCTCGACCAGAGTGGAGTGATTTTTGGCAATTTGAAAGCATATCTAAATTCCTAGAGCAATTTTTGACCTTTCTGTACTAGTTTTGCGTCAATTTATGACGATTTCCAGTGAAGAAGTGCGAACACCGACTTTGTCTATTCCGCTAGATCTATGTGTTTTTGTGGTAGATTTGTGTGATATTTTTACAGATTTGCAACCTAGGCATCCCAATCTACCTTTCTGGAAGTTTCTGTGAAGATCGACCGTAAATGGCAGCGGATGGTGACGATGCATGGCAGTGAACAGCGGCGCGTGTCACTGGCGCATGATGGAGCATGCGTAAGTGCATGACAGCACATGTACAGATCGTTTCACCCCCTTTTTCAGACAAAACCTCCTTCTCCCTCTGATGTGCAGATTTGTGTAGCCTTTTTGTGATTTGAAGACATTTTTAATGACAACTTAATGTTTTTAATTTATAGAATGTGGTGTTTAATTTCCTACACTATTCTTATTTGTGTAAATATTATGTTTTAGTTTATTGTGTTAGGGTTACGATGAAACTTAATTATAACATATGAATGTTATGATTATTTATGTTTTATGAGATATTTTATCAATGTGAAGTTGCATATTACAAAGTTTAATGCGTTTAAGTGATTAGTTATCACTTTGATGATTTGATTTGCATATTTGAGTTCGAATGATGATGACATGCAGTTGCTTCATGTAATATGCAACTATAGATTAATATGGATATGTTAGGAATTTGTAATATTTAATGAAGGTGAAATGACCTTCTTAACCCCAGGGATATTTGGATTAGAATAGGTTAAGAAGGGCCAATATTGTAAATACCCTTCTTAGGTCATTTAATGGGTAGGAGTAGGAGAGAGAAAAGTGAGTTTGAGTTGTGAGATTGTGGTGAAAGAGTGAGACCGCGCAGCAACGTGTTGCTACTACGCCAAACTATAGCAATCTGGTCAGCTCCTCCGACAATGAGCTTATAGCTTGTAATACCCTAGATTGTTCCTAATGAGAAGGAGAAGGGGCCAACAACAGTGATAGTAGACGTAGGCATGCTTTGGCCGAACCACTTTAAAAACAATGTCTTCTTGTTTTTTATGTGTGTGTGCCTAAATCTCTTATTTTTGCATGAAATCGTGTGATGATGGTTCTTGTTGGTGTGTTTGCTTGGATTCTACCTCCTAGAGCTTTTAACAAAAACCTAACAAGTGGTATCAGAGCCTTGGTTGATGGGTTTTGGAGCTAGAAGTAGTGCATGGGTTCAATGGAGCTTCGGTTTTGAAGCTTGAAGAATCGTACAATTTTGAGCTAGATCGAGCAAGATCGAGCTAGATTGGCACTTATAAAGAGGTAAACAACTTCTCCTTGGTGTTTTCTTGAAGATTTGGCCTTAGATTGAAGGTTTTTTTAGGTGTTCTTGAGTGGGTTTGGAGGAAACCCATCTCGGACCTATTTTAGCTTGAAATGGTGGAAAGAAGCTATTTTTGGATAAACGAAGGCCAAATCGGGAATTAGGACGTCGAGATCTACAAATCTAGAGATTTTCATCAAAAATGGTGAAAGTAGGTTGCTGGATAGCCACCGTGGGTGGCAGATTCCATTAGTTCGAAGAGCTCAAGCAATAGTAACTCAAAGTTACCAATATTCGTTTTATCGAAAGATAGAAATTGAATGAATTGTCAAAGAGTTCTTAAATAATGGCATTAAAGTGTGAGCCCTTTTGTGTCCCCAGTGGTCCTTGTGAAGAAACTAGATGGCTCCTAGCACCTTTGCATTGATTATAGAGAATTGAACAAGATCATAGTTAAGGATTAGTTCCTTATATTAACCATTGATGAATTGTTGGATGAGTTAAAAGAGGCTAAATTTTTTTCAAAGCTTGACTTAAAGGTTAGTTACCATCAAATTTGAGTTTGAGATGAAGATTTGGCCAAAACTACATCCTAAACACCACACATGCATTATGAATTTCTTATGATGCTGTTTGGGCTCACAAATGCTCCATAAACCTTTCAAGGGGTAATGAACTCCATTTTTAGTGAGCATCCTTGTTAGTTTGTCCTAATTTTCTTTGATGATATCCTAACATTTAGTAAAGAGTGGTTAGCTCATGTGAAATGTGTGGAAGTCATGTTACAACTCTTGTAACAGCATTCCCTATTTGCAAAAAAGGAGAAATGTCTCTTTAGCTAGGCAAAAATTCAATTTCTAGGGCACATCATCAATGGAAACAAAATTTCTATGGATGAAAGCAAAGTGTAGAGCATCATAAAGTGGCCAGAACCAAATTCAATGAAGGCTTTACATGGTTTTCTAGGGTTAACAGGATACTATCACCAATTTGTTAGTAGTTTCAAAAGAATAGCTTAATCACTAACTGAATTGCTATGAAAGGGGCAGTTTAAATAGGGAGAAGCATTCCAACAACTCAAACGAGCCTTGTGCAAAGCCCTCATGCTAACACCTCCAGATTTTATACAGGATTTTGTTGTTGAATGTGATGCTTTAGGGGTGGGTGTTAGAGTTGTCTTGTCCCAATATAGGAGGCTGGTTGCCTTCTTTAGTAGAGCATTGCAAGTTAAAAACTTAGCCATCTCTACTTATGAATGTGAGTTATTTGCCTTAGTTCTTGCAATTCAAACTTGGAGGCATTATCTCTTAAAGAGGAGGTTTGCCATCAAAACTAATCAACAAAGCACATGGCACCTTTGGAGACAAAAGCTCTCTACTCTTATACAATAACATTGGCTGGTGTAGTTGATGGGTTACAATTTTAAAATTAAGTACTAGTTGGGCTCTATTAATAAGGTGGTTGATGCTCTATTACAAAGAAATGAAATAAAGTCTTGTGTAGATAAGGAAAGGCCAGATAGAGAAGACTTAGGAGAAAGTTTAGAAATTTGGGCTATGACCCAACCTGTTCCCATATGGCTAGAATTAATCAAGGATGAGAACTGGGAAAATCCAACATTACAAAGGCTGATCATGCTAGTTTAAAAGGGAGAAGCACTTGGGCCTTGGCATTATAAGGAGGGAGTCTTGTATTTTAAAGGCTAAATCTACCTAGAGGAGGACTTTAAGTTGATTTTGGTGCTAGTCTAGGAATTCCATGAAGGTTTCCATAAAGGTTTTCACAAGACCTTTCACAGAATCAAGTTGGTTTTTTATTGGAAATATCTTAGGAAGGATGTGATAGACTTGGTAAAACGTTGCTTGGTCTGCCAAAAGCATAAATAGAAAAATTAGTCTCCTTCAGGCTTGTTAGAACCATTGCCATCCTAGAAGCTATCTGGGAAGAGATATCGATGGATTTCATAGATGGGTTGCCTAAATCCAAGGGAAAAACTTCTATGCTAGTAGTGGTAGATTGACTTTCTAAGTTTGCTCAATACTCGTACTTAGTAAAAAAGGTGACTCAGTTGTTTCATGATCAAGTGTTTAGATTATTTGGTCTTCCAAAGGCAATTACATGTGATAGGGGATCTACATTTATAAGCAAATTTTGGGGAGAGCTTTCCCAGTTACAAGGCATAAAGTTCAAATTTTCCTCTACCTATCACTTGTAAACAAACGAGTAAACTAAAGTCACAAACCACACATTGGAGATGTATATGCGGTGCTTTTACTCAAAGAGACCCAATGGATGGGTTCAGTGGGTTCCCTGGCTCGAGCACTGCTATAACACATGTATACATAGTTCCTATCTCAAAACTCCATATGAAGTAGTTTTTGATAGATTACTACCTTTTCTTTTGAGCTACATTCTTAGGAAAGCTAAGGAACTAATAGTGGAAAAATAGCTCAAAAATTATGATGTCATCCTTAAGGAGCTTATGAATAGTTGTAAATTGCCCAAAGTTGTATGAAAGTCTTTGTTGATCACTATCGTATCGGGTTAAAGATAGAAAAGGGAGACATGGACTTTCTTCACCTGAGACCTTACCAATAGACAACACTTTCTCACACTCGCAAGGTGAAGCTCAGTCCTATATTTTACTATCCTTATGAAGTGGTTAAGAAGGCGAGACTAGTGGCATATAGGTTGCGTCTACCTACATGGTCCAATTTGTATCATGTCTTCCATGTGTCACATCTCAAAAAGGTAATTCATCCTAATGCTAGAGTGGAGATGGAACTACCCTTATGGCTTAAGGAATATGACATTCTTTTGGCTAAGCCTGAAGTAATGTTACAATTAGTAGTAGGAAAGAGAAAACAGAAGTTGCTAATTAAGTGGAGTGGTTTTGAAAAAAAAGATGCCATATGGGAGGCAGAGAGGAGGCTTAGGCATTGCTTTCTTAACTTTAGCCTTGAAGACAAGGCTCACTTATGGGGGGATGCATTGTTATGTGCTTCCCTTATCTAACAACTAAGTAGAAGATTGTGACACGATGCAAAGGATTTTGTGGGGAGGATGTTGGAAAAAAGGTGTGTTTTGTTGTGTCAAACTTTGGTTGCATATAATATATGTATATATGTTTATTCATATGTCTATGTGCAATATTGAACATCAAGGAAATAAAAGGTGTGTAAATTATAATATTAATTAATAATATTGTAAAGTAGCTGGGTTCCTACATTCCAATACAATGTAATATTAATCATACTCTGGAATGAATTCTTCCTAAGCATGGAATAACATGATATTCACAAAAATGCATAATGTGTATATGTATACCAAAGAATGTGATGCTTGTGTTTATTCTTTTGAAGGAAGGTTGTACTAAGGAGGCTTAATTAACCTGATAAGCTTATTAAGAAGCTCAGCTCATGTTTATAATAAGATGATCAAGCCTGTGTTGTGTTTATCAAGAAGCCCAACTCATGTATATCTTAAGATGCTCAAGCTTGGGCTGTGTGTATCAAGAAGTTAAACTCGAGTTTGCTTTAAGAAGTCCAGCCCTTGCTCTACCTTAAGATACTTAGGCCCGCATTGAAGCCTAAAACCAGATCTGACCCAAGTTTGCATTGTTCAAAATGGTCAGATGTTGTGTGAAATGATGCTGTTCAATTCATGGTTTCACTTAAGTGCTGAAATTAGTTAGAAGCCCTAGCTTCCATTTTCGAATCAATGATGCCTATCTCTGTCTTTCTTTTCACAGTCGCATGTCTACTCCTCCAATGGGAAGATCTGTAGATAAGTTGATTGAAATGTTAGAAAAGTACAAGAAACAATTGAGTGATGATGATGGGTTTGATTTGAAACCTAAAACGAGGTACTTGCCTTACTCTCTCAATGGAAAGAAGCCTCTTATATGAGTATTGTTATAAAAGCTTGAAGTTAGCTCTATTGTGTCATTGATCTTGAAAATAAGAAGTTTTATTGCATGATTTTAGCAAGAACTTGTAAAGTCCACTAAGATAATGATTTGTGATATCAAGTTCAAGTTATACACTTCTACTTTGTGAAGAAGTATTGGTGATATTCCTCTACATTCATATTCTTGTGAATATTCATTGCTGGATATATTTGTTTATGTGTTAATTAAGTTTTGATTATCATTTGCAAAAAAACTACTTTGTAAATCCAAAATCCTAATCTAATGAAATTTAGGAGTTTTGTGATTAGAGCTTGGATTAAAATTATAAATCTTCAATTAGCTCTTTGATAAGCAATATTCCTCATAAAATCATATATCTTTGAAGAATTGCTATTGTATTAAGGTTAAGTCAACCTTATTTTTGTAATTAGTGACTTGTGTAACTCCTTGTGAAGGAGTTGAAAAGTGTGGAGAGGTTTTTCTCCAACTTTGTTAGTAAAGTAGAATCCAACTATTAGAGGAAGAAAAGGGTTAAAGTAGGTGAAAATGGCCGAATCACTGTGGAAAATTTGTTGTCCTCTCTTGATGTCTATACTTGTTTTACACTTGCTTGTGTGTTTATATTTCGGTCTTGTTTGGATTGATATTGTTGGTCAAAAGTAAGTCATTGTTATGTTACCTTTTTAGAAAGCCAATTCAACTCTTCTCTCTTCTTGGTTAGTCATTATACCTTACAAAGGAGACATGTAGATATGGCTGCACAATGTTTGTAATTAAGCATTGAGGTTATAGATATGGGTAGTAGTGTCACCCATACTTGCTGTGTAGAGTTTTGTTTAACTACCTTTGAATTCCGCTATCTAAGTAGTTAGAAAGGATAGTATAAATAAGGAATGGATGATAGATTAAAGTTAAGACTTCTATAACCAAAGTGCTTTTCCTTGGGGTATCTCCCCACTTTCTTGATAATAACTTTTCTCTGCAAGCATTTGTCCCTTTTGTCTTATACTCATAATGCACCATAGGAGAAAAGATCCACCACAATCCTTGGTTTTACGAGGACTACCTCGAACCCAAGCTTATGCATGTAACACCTATCCTTAAAGTCCCCCCACCGCTTCTTATCTAACCCTTTATATCCTCTATTTTCCTAATTTACACAGTTCTGCTACCTTATACGCTAAGCAAAACAATGAACACTTGCATGGTAACAATGTTCTTGACTGGCTACAAGCATGAATTTGCATGTAGGATTACAAGCGTGGTTCAACGATGTTTATGTGTGTTCATGTCAAACCTAAGATTTTTCCCCATATCTCACAACATTCGCCCCATGATTGCTATCAACTTCATGTTAGTTTATTTTTATTTTTTTAATATTACAACAAGTACACTCAATTACTATACATGAAGTGTCGAATCTCAAACCTCACAGTTGAAGACCTTATTAGCTTACCACTCTTTGTTAGTCTATGCTAGATGCTTACGTGATGCCTTTATGCAATACTTTAAGCACTGCAAATACAATAGATTAAGTGCTTGGAATTCCTTGACAAGCTGTCCAAAGATGCCCACGAAAAGGTGAAAATTGAGAATTGATTTATCGGGGCTTGTAAAAGAGATTCATTTGGCAAAGTTTTGAGAATGGGCTTCCAAAAAGCCCATCTGACTGAGCCCAAGGTAAGTGTATTATGTAACTTGTTTATGGGTAGTTTGTATGAAAGGGCTTGTTTTATATCTAAGCCCAGCCCATTAAAATTCCCAAATTCATTTTAGGGTTTTTATAAAAGACAATGGGTGCTATATTTTAGTTTTATGGTTGAATGAAGAAGATGAATGTGATTTACGGTTTTTCTCTATAGAAACCGGTGAGGCGCGGTTTCCCTCTATAGAAGAATTCGTGATGAAAATGATCAAAATCCATCCAAAATAACATGATGTGAATTAGGTCCCTAACAAAGAAGCATTACCAAAAGATTTTTTTTTTGTTGATAAATATAGTTTCAAAAACAAGGTGAATTTCTTTTTTTTTAAAAAAAAGGTGTTGCATCATGCAAGTTGTTGACGGTGTACTGGTGATTTGGAAGCCTTATTATTGCTGTGAAACGTCCTGTGCCCATTAATGACTCTCGCGAGGTTTGTGATGTTGCAAGATTGACCTTGAAGCCACCATGGCGTTACTTCACCCTCACGCATGCCAATCGTCTTCTTTTTTTATTCTTAATATTTTAAAAAATAAGCTTTTTGTTGGGTTATTTTTTTGAAGGATAACATAAAATTTACACAGATATTTCATAGCAAGTATTAAGTCTTATCATTTTGAGTGATTTCTGGTAAAAAGTTATGATTTTTTGGAACAAGTTTTTCAGCTTACTTCATATTTTGTCAACGAATGTCATTAAATTTGTCAACATGTAAAATGCCATCACGTGGAAGCGGCGCACGTTGTCTCCGCAAAACGAGACTGAAGTAATAATAGAGTACTCTAGTAAAAAAAGGTTTAAACTTTGAAAAGAGACAAATATGCAAAAGATAGGAGACAGGAAGGGACAGGGTGGATGCCCAAAGATTTCAATTGGTACTACTTCTTTAAAATTACCCTTCTGTCCACTTCCTTTTGCCTCTAAACTTCAACTGCACACTAAGCAGCTTTAATTCAAACGCCAAACTCGTCTTCTTCTTTCCCACTTTCTTTCTACCTTATCGTCCGTCTTCACTGCTCCGTCCATGTGCTTCCGAACAGCTATCAATTTATAACTCACACCCCCTCCTGTCACTTCACACGCTTCTCATTCTCTTTTTAGTCGCTGATTTGGGTTTTTCAGGGACTTCTTGTAAGTGCTACTCAGATCCCAAAAGAGAACAAGCTAACTGATATCGTTGTTTTGTGTAAAGATATCAAGGTGAGATTCACTTTCCTTCAGCTTGTACATTAACGTGAATGTCTTTACTGTTTTGATCTTCTTATTTTATTCATCCGTTGCATGTCTTTTCCTCTCTTCATCGCAACTGATTCTTCCATCAAGTTTCTTTGCGCCCAGAAAAATAAATAAATAAATAAATCTATCTACCAGTATCGTCTTTCTGCTCATCCTCGATCTGTTTAGAAGTTTAAAAATGGTTGATGATGTTCCATAGTTTTCGCAAAACACAAACAACTTCTAAATCCCTGGACATTAAGTCCATATCACCTCGACTACGCTTTCCTTTGTTCATAGACCTTCACACACGGTAAGAGAGATGTGTCTGAGATTGTCGTTGCGTGGCTTTTCCTTTGTCCTCTGATTGTCGAGTTTTGTTTAATTTACTGTGTAGATGTTGGTTTGGTCAAATTCCCCAAGGAAAACCCAAGAAATCCTTGAGATCTGAAGGCGCCACTGGAGACAGATTTCTGAACTGTCGCAGGCTTTAAATTTTACCTTTTAGTGTCACGTCGTAGACATCCAAATTTTGAATGCCCGGGTGCCTAAAACAAATGCACGAGAGTTTGCCCCGTGTATTATTATTTCACAACTTGAAAAGATCATTGTCCGGAAAGGCCGATAGAAAATGCCCAAATGACATAACTGCCATTCTCTTATCTTGAACTCCCCATGAACGGTCTTAGACTTTCACATTGTCCCAGAAGCACACCGCCAGAAAAAATGGGAAATAAGAATACTTTTACACTGTCCCAGGGGCACACCACCAGAGAAAACGGGAAAGACGAGGGCCTAGAATTTCGGCAAAAGAAAAGTGAAAACCAGCCTCAAAATTTAAGCATTGAGCTATTATGTGCTTGGTTTTTTAGTATCATTTAGTTTTTATCTACTGAATTGCTTTTTGTGCCGTTTTGTTTAGTTAGAGAAAGTCATGACGAATATTAATTTCATTTCTCTATAATCATTGATGTCTGATGCTGTCATCGTTGAACACACAAGTAATCACCCATCCACCAAAATCTAACAGTGAACAGCATGACCTTTTGAAAATTGAGGGGCTATCCATATCCTAGCCAACATACAGCCACAAGGTTAAAAGAATGAATGGGCCACGACAGTGGATGGTAAAAACTAGTGAGTGGCAGCTATGAGATGGTTCTATTGAGAGATAGAATAAAACAAGGCGGATCAGACTTTATATCTAAATAATAGTAACGAGTCCCACCACCACTTGGTAAGGCTGACTTTTAACCTTTTGTCTTTTCTCTGGGGTACTGTGTTTCTTCCTACTGAAAAAGACCAGTCTAGGTTCTCTGGATTGTTAACTCTTCCATTTTTAAGCAAATTACCATTTGACAACCGGTCCTACTTTTCTGACTGACCTCTCAGCCAAGAATTAAGTATTGATTCTTTTATATTGTCGAGTTTCACCTATAGGGGAGTTGTGGAGAAATTTAAACTAGTGGGGCCTGTGAATAGTATTTGTCAAGTTCTATAACTTTGTTATTGCATCTATTTGGAGCGTGTGACAACTTTTTTTGTCGGGAGCATTCCTATCAGTGTCTTTGATGTTCGCACCTTTTTTGGATAATCCCTTGGCGATTAGGTGCACTCATCAATGCCTAGTTTTACCTTCAACTTTTGAACAACTGGGTGCTGCAGCCGCTACACGACGGTGCCTCAGTAATGTAGTTTACAAATGGCAATGGTGAGGTGAGTCTAGAGAGTCCATCTGGAAAGCACAGGTGCAACCGACACGGAACTCCGTTTCATAAATGTTAGGCGATCATTTGCGCGATACTGCTTTTGCAATCACATGCTTTCACTCTATTAAAAAAACTACTCCTGTTTTCCTCCTTGATGTTGGGAAATTACTAGAGACATTATAAATTGTTTCCATTTAGATTTTAGATGGTAAAACGATGGAAGTCTTACTCTGGGATTGTTTGCATGTACTTAATGAAGTTCAGTCTTCTGCCTTATGTTGGATGTAAATGGCAGGTAAAAGCATTTTATGAGCTCACACTGACTTTTACTAAATTCACCTTCTGTCAGATTTTCGTTATATTCTCGAGGGCTTCACTGATTTTCTTATGTCACGCCGTGTTTACTGCCTTACACCATTTGTAATTCCTCTTGTTCGCTCCGCGTTTACTGCAGGTCACAAGCTTCGAGTTCCTTCTGATCTCTCTTTGTCAGTCAATAATCTTTAAGCAAATCAAATGCCAAGATCAAGGTTAGAGAACAAGCGCAACTTAAAAATGTCTTCGTATTTGATGTTTTATGCTTCAAAATCTGTTGTCTGGATGGTGAGATTTTTAATGTCTTTCAATGGGCTCCATATCTGACATCAATGTTCTATGTATGAACCATAGCTGCAAGCTAATTTCCACTTAAACAAGGTTGTATATTTATTTGGTAGCAAATAGGATTTCTTTTCTACAACAGTTGCAATGAAGTAAACTTCTTTTCTCCTAATAATTTTCGGAGGCGACAGCTATTCATGTTGCTTTCACTAGGTCCTAATTAAGCTTCTCCTTTATATCATCTTCAGTCAACATAAATTACCAAGACCTCTTTACGGTCCTTGCTATTTCCAACATGATATAAGACCTCCCTCATAACCTTCGCACTGTTATGGCAGTTGCAAAGGTTAATGATTTAGATTATATGGTGTACTCGGAATCTAAAAGATAATCTTCCGACATCGAATATTACAAGAATTGCTGCATGGCAGTTTACTCTTATTTATCCAGGATTTAGGGTTTCCTCTCTTTATCTTTGTTAGCGTACTGGCGTTTGCAGTTGCCAAGGTTAAAGATGCATACAACCTTAGTGAAATAAGGGTGTTCTCCCACATCAAGCCATTATTGATTTTCCCTGTGAATGGTTTCTTCTTATATCCAGGTCTAAGATCTCCATTTTGGCTGGGTAATAATGTTTTTCTTATGGAATTATTTATTTCCTTAATCTTTATGATACATAGGGGAACGGAAATGCCTCAAAGGCTGTCTCCTCGAGGCCCACACCCACTGAGAACATCTACTTCTGATTCTGATCCTCTGCATCATCGATCAACTACTGAGCGAAGTCCCAAGCTAGCAGATCGCCGGTCCCCAAGAGGCGCCCAAACTGATCCAATAAGCCAGAAGAAACTTGGTACCCGCATTGCAGATTTAGAATGTCAACTTGGGCAAGCACAGGAAGAACTAAGGATTCTAAAAGACCAACTGGCTTCAGCTGAGGCTGCCAAAAAAGAAGCACAAGAAGAACTAGAGAAGAAAAGCAAGAAGCCAATTCTTCCAGAAGCAGTGGAGATTGAAGAATTTAACTCGGATATAAACGACAGCAATCCTCCAGATGACAAACAGCAGGAAACTGAGGTTTTTGAAGTTCCTGTAGAAAAAGAGATGGATGGGCCGGGGAAGGAATGCAGCAATCTGACTCAGGTTGAAAAGGAAGCCCAATCCATGGACGTGTCAACTGAACCACTGCAAAAACCAGACCCAGAGAAACCATACTTCCATGAGTGGGATCCGAATAATGACGAGATACAGATGCTAAAGGCCAAGTTGGAAGAAAAGGAAAAGGAACTAGAGATGTCCATTCAAGAAAATGAGAACCTGAGAAACAAGACGAATGAGGCAGCTTTAAAAATATCATCTGCTCAAGCTAAAGAAGAAGAAATGACCTTGAGGTTGAGCCAACTGGAAGAGGAGCTAAACACAAGTAAAGCAAATGCAGCTCAGCTGAATGGGAAGGTGAAAGCTGTGGGAGAAGCAAAGGAGGCATTGGAAACAGAGATGAAGAAGCTGAGAGTACAAACAGAGCAGTGGAGAAAAGCAGCGGATGCAGCAGCAGCAGTGGTAGCTGGGGATATGGAGATGAATGGAAGGATCTACGAGAGATGTGTTTCCATGGATAAGCAGCTTGGTGGTGTGCTTGAGCCACCAGCTGGTGGATACACTAGTTTTGGTGGATCACTCAGGATGATTGATGATTTGGATGATGGACTTGGAAGTGGAAAGCGGAGGGGTTCAGGAATTAGAAAGTTCGGAGACTTGTGGAGAAAGAAGAGCCAGAAATGAGACTGGCTACGGTTGCTGTGTGTGTGTTTAAAGGGAGCGAAAGGGTTGCTTGCCGTTCCGCAGATGATCCCTTCTTATGTTTTGATTTCTCCATCTTGTTCCCTTGCAGTTGATGCTTGTATATTGAGTGCTCCAGCTGCCTCGTTAATTCCTCCCTGTCGCAGATCAAACCGAACACATTAATATTAGTTCCGATAGTTATGTCGCAGCGAATGCATGAAAACAATTCTTCTAGACTAGTATGGAATGCTGAGTGCTCAATCTATGGGCTTTTGTATGCTACTATGAGATTTTGCCGCCGCTGGAATATTCTAATCAAACGTGTTTCGAGAAATAGAAATGTTTGGATATATCAATTTTGTAAAGAAATTCACGCGGGCACGTCTTTAGCATTCCACGTCACTGTTTGCATACACTAGTGGCTATCTTATCAGCTTTATTCAAACTTAATGCTTTTTTACCAACTAGTATTTTGCAGACGAAGGAGGTACACAGCTCCAGGGTGGGAACATGAAATGATTTGGAATCTTAATACATTTTAAAGAGGAAATTAAACAACATAATCTTTTCTATTAAGAAACAGGTTCTTAGATCAATCTAAAGACATTCATCAATTCATAAAACAACTCTAATTAATTATATTGAATTCATAATCTATTGAAACTATCAATGCCTCCTTAAGATAATTGTATTTTCTTCTTTACCCTAAATCCAGTCCCTTTATATAGAGACTTTGCACTTCCTTTTTTATTTTCTAGAATTCTCATCTTATCTCAGTTCTTGTAAAATCTTTATCTAGAACTCTTATCTTATTTGTAGATGGATCACAACAATCTCAACCCCTTATAGAACCCTTGTTCCCAAAGGTGAAGACTACAAAATATCATTATGTAGGTCTTGGATGGATAGATGTTTGCTCAAGACTTGTCTTCATCCATGTAGAGATGATCCTTGAGGTGGAATGTCACTAGGATATAAGAACAGTTTGTGATGTGCCATAGTTCTTTCAACCAATATGCCTTAGTAGAAAATAAGAAAAGCCATTTGCAAAAGTATGGACTTTGGTTTCGTCTAGGCATACTCCTCATAAAATGGACCAACTAGGGCTTGTAAAAGATCATGTCAATTCTATAGACTCAAGCAAGATACCATAGCAAACAAAAGGCTTCTTTAGGGAATGATATGTTGTGTAGACAAGGAACATAGAATGCATTGAGGAAAAGATAGGTTGAATGCCAGTCTATCCACTAGACTGGAGAGCTTGCCACACCATATTGCTTAAGAAGTATCCTCTGGTAAACATGGATCCTACTAACAGTAAACCTAAGAAGAGCATTATTAGTAATGCTCATTTTTTAACTCAATAGGTAATAGGTCTAAGAGCTTGGCTATTATTGTTTTTGGATTTTCGGGAGTTTAGTTTTCCATAACTTCTAAGTCTATGGAAGAAGAGGCCATTTGTGGATGGAGAGAGTGAGGGGAGGCTTGGAAGGATGAGAAAGGAAATCACTAAGGACATTATGCTTCCTTTTGATGTGCCTCACCTCGATTTTATATTGGCTGAACCAGTTCACCCATTGTAATAGCTACGTTTTTTGGATTACCTTTTGTTTGAATTGTAACATCCTTGGGAACACTAAGTAATCTACTTCAATCAAGAATTGATAATTGATAATATGGAATTGAAACTTTTCAATCCATCTTTTTACTACCAAAAGTTCTTTGAAAGTGGCGTGATAATGATGCTCAAAGTTTTTAAATGCACCATTCTTATAGCCACAAATTTTTCGTTGGCCATCTAGTTCTTCCAACAAAATAGCTCCCCAATAAAGGTTGCTTGCATTAGTTTTTAGAACTCATTTTCCTTTATTTGGAATTTGCAATGGTGGCAATTCTAGGCCATTTCTTTTAGAATTTTGACACATTGAGTATGTTCTAAATTTTAGGCTGGCAGGTTCTTCTTCAACAATTGAGATAGTGGTGTTGTGTACTTGGCTACTCTTTTGATGAAATTTGCCATATGATTGATGATTCCCAAGAATTGTTGTACCTACTTGGTAGTCATATTCTCGTTTGGAAATTTGAGCAACTCGAAGCCACATGCATTTGCAATTCATATCTTCCTTTTGAGATCTTCATCCTAAGAAAATCAACATTTGGCACTCTAATTATCATTTTCCTTTCTGCATCAATTGATGGAACTATTTAAGGAGATATTTGTGAGATTCTTTATCTTTAGAGAACAATAGGATGTCATCAATATAAACTAGGGCATGATATAAAATAGGCTGGAGGATCTTCATCATCATTCTCTAAACTAGAGAAGGTGCCACCTTTAATCAAAAAGGCATAAATGTCCATTGGAATTGAGAGTTTGGGATGCAGAAAGTTATCTTAAGCCTATCTTCAAGCCTTATGCTAAGTTGCTAGAAACCTGCCTTAAGATCAAATTTAGAAAATATTTAGGCCTCTAAATGATAAGCAAAGAGTGTAAAGCATTTTGGTAATAGGAACTTGTCATTAGCAAGGAAATGATTTAGGGGCTTGTAGTTGATTATGAGCCTCAATTTTCCTTTCCCCTATTCTGCTCTCTTGTTTGCATAGAATAACTCACACACCCATTTCAGAAGGATATTAGGAAGGCAATGTGCCATGTCAACAATGTTGATCCAACCACTGTTCCTATAAAGTTGTTCCATCCATTCTACTTTAATGAAGATGGTCATGCAAACAAGACAAAGCTACTATTTCCTGAACATTATTTGTCTCTACCTCAAAAGGACACATGTAATGCACTTATCATTGGAGAAGATTTCTGGATGGAAAGTTTCAAAGATTTGAATTTTCCTTATCCTCTTAATCCAAAGACATGAATTTGAGCCTAAAGAAGTTAAAGAAAAAAAATACCCTGAGAATTATAGCAATAGAGATTTGTATAAAAAAATTAGGAAGGAATATGGGCACATGAAATTAATCATGGGCTTTGGGATTCTCCTATTGATGTGGAAGAACATAATTTGGATAACATGATGGACATGTAATGTTGATCTGACAAGATTCTCTCTATTAATTTCATAGTACTAGTGTGTATGGTGTATGTACACGTGTTTATACTAGTAACAATAAGGACTCTACGTGAGATTTCATCCCTGTAAAAGTTAGGTGGTCAAAAGGTACTTTTTAAAAGTGGGATGCCAATTTTGAAAGTTAGTCTTAGCTAAAGTAAGGCAAACCTGGCTCTAATACCATTTTGGGTGTATAGGGGAGAAGCTTTTTCTCAATTGTATAAGGTTGGAGTACGTAGAGGAGGGATGTTTTAGAGGAGAAGGCTTTTAGATTGGGAGAAGAGTGTAGAGGATGAGAAGATTTTGTGAGAGAGCAAAAGAATAGAGAGAAGTTGTTATGCCAAGGATTGATATCTCTTACTACTAGATACAAAAATAAAGGACCAACAAATTGAGGTCCAAACAAATAAAGGATTTTTGGCTTCTTCAAAAATTCACTTGTTAAGACTTTCGGTAACCTTCCCTAATGGAAAAAAATGATCTAATTGCTAGTGTTTTGGACAAATTGGGTGACTAACTTCCATGAATAGCAACATGTGGTAGTTCCTCTTGTCATGTTCCACCTTCTGACCTCCTTGTCACACTTCACCCATTGTGTAACTTTGGTGTTGTGCTTTGCCTAGCCTTTTCATTTGGTGCAAAATTTGACCCCATTTGGTACCGCTTGGAGTTGATAGCTTGATTGCAACCTTGGGCTATGGCATAAGACCTAGTAACAAGGCCCTCGAGCACAATATCCTTAAAAGGATTTGGATAAAAGTGTCTTTAACAAGAAATGATGGAGAAATTAGCTCAACAAAAAAGGTAGGACTCAAACAAGAATCCTTAATCAGAAAAACAAACTTCTAAATAGTGACAAGATGAAAAATAACATCCTCGCTATAGTAACCCTAAAATAGATTGAATAAGGGAACCTTCTTTTCAGACTAGGTTGGGTTGGGTCACCTTTATTACTTGGGTTAGGCTATACCCATTTACATATGGCATGAACATAAACAAACATCAAGCACACCAAACCAATTAAAGAAAAACCCATAATGTTTAACCAATAACATACCTTCCCCTTTAAAGTAACCTTGTCCTCAAGGTTGTAAGCCACTAGGAATAAGTAGAAAAGTTAGATATCTCTCCTTAAAAATGTAATCAAACTCCTAACTTGCTTCAAATGGTAATTTTCCCTTCCAGTGAATCAAGATCTCCTTTTTTCCTTCCTAGATGCACTTATCCAACATAGCTTAAGGAACCTCATCCTTTAGTTCTTCCTTAGCATGATGGAATTCTTTTAGATCCTACTTCACCACTCTAACACACTTCCTAACTTAAAGGCATGGAAAACAAGATGTACCTTAGGTCCTATAGGGAGTGTGAGCCTATAAGCAACTTTCCAATCTTTTGAATTACTTAATAAGGTCCATAATAGCAATTGATGGGTTTACTAGTACATCAACTAGTAAGTGAAACTTGATGGTATAGGGAAAGCTTCACATACACATAATCTCCTTCTTGGAACTAAACTTCCTTTCTCTTTTTATCATATGCCTTTTTCATATGCTCTTGTGCAACTTATACGTTACCTTTGAGTATGCATAGCGTCCAATCACATTCCATTAAAACATGTTCAACCTTAGCTACTCGCGCCATGCCCTACATGTAAGATAGTAGTGTAGGAGGACTATGTCCTTACACTACCTTATAAGAAATGTGCATTGTTGCCCCATGCCAACTTGTATTGTAACAAAATTATGCCCAAGTTAACCATTTCAACTAACTTTTTAGATTGTCTCCCATAAAGCAGCATAATACATCTCTAAAGTTCTATTAAGAACCTCTATTTGTCCATATATGGGTGGTATGATGATGTGAAATTGAAGTTGGTGCTCTACAAGTGAAAAGCTCTTTCCAAAACTTACTAGTGAAAAATGGATCCCTATCACAAACAATTAATCGTAGCATCCTATACAACTTAAAAATGTTATCAAGAAAGCCTAGGCTACCTAAGCAATGTGGGGATCAAATAGTGAAATGAAATGTCCAGACTTTGACAAACAATCTACCATAACCAAATTAATTGACTTGCTTGCTAACATAGTTATATCCTCTCAAATTTGTTTAGGTATAAGTAAGGGTTGTAGTTCTCCTTATGGTAGAGTATGCTCACTTTTATATTATTGGCAAATGAGACATTCTTGTACCACTTGATCTATGCTACTTTTCATACTCTTCCAAAAAAACATGAACCAAACCTATTACAATGTTTTCATCATGCCTTCATGCATATTGTTATGGACTTCTTGAGTTATCTAAGGAATCAAGGAAGATTTAAAGAGCAAGTATAGGTAGCCTTTAAACAAAATGACTCCTTCCTTGTACCCCTAAGGTTTGACTGCTCCCCCTTACTCAATTCTTCCTAACACATCCTAGCCTTTGTATTATTACTAATATCCTCTTGATAACTAACTGTATATTTATAAAGTTATTTTGATTATTTTAGACAACAAATAATGCAATGTTTGTGAGATAATATTTGGATTTCCTTATATTTACTCATGTTTTTCTTGTTTATGTAGCAAAAGACAATATGATGAGAAGAAAAGGAGTCTTAGCTTAATTTTGTGATAACTGTGGTAAGTGAAGGGAGAAAACAAAAAGAAAAAAGAAAAGAAATGTACTTGCACAAAAGGGAAAAGAAATACAAAAGGAAAACGACATCGTTGTGTGAAGAAGGGGAAGAGGGGAGAAAAAAAAAGGAAAAAAAAAGAGTAGAGAGAGATAAGAAAGGATGTTATGGCCATGTGAAAGTCAACCCAATGTTGTCACCAAAGATTTTGCATCAAAATGCAAAGAAAGTTGGTGGAGACCATGTGATAGTGTGTGACTTTGAAAGAACACCATGGTTGTGTGAAAGTCAACCCAACATTCATCTTTTCAGGCAAAGACACATAATGAATGCCATCTGGGTTTTATTTTGAGGAAGCTTTCTAGTAGATTTGCATGATTTTCCAGCATATTTGCATGATTTCTAGGTAGATTGGCATCCTAGGGCTATTTTATAGCAAGATCTAAACTTTTTGAATAGAATGCAGTGGTGGTGGTGGTAGTACATGAAAGCATGTGGCGGCGTGTTTCCTTTTTCAAATAGTTTATGGCTATCCGGTGATGTGTGGGAGTTATGCAAAGCTTTATTGAAAAGAAGACAATGTGGTAACAACTTTCATGTTTTTAATTTAAGATACTTTGTTCAATTTTTAACATTACCTTTATGTTCCTACATTATGTTTTAATATACTTTTGTTAGAGCTACGATGTAACTTGATTATGATGATATGTATTTCATGGTTGATATGTTTTGCAATATATTTTATTTATGTGAATTAGTTAAATGATCTTATTTGTATATTTGAGATTGAAAGGAGATAATATGCAGTTACTTCTTATAATGTATAACCAAAACATATACTATATTCTTTGTGTGGCTTTTGGTTTAAACTAGAAATGTTCATTGATCTTAATATACTTTGTTTTTTTCAATTCACATAGAGATACAATAAATTAATAAATTAAGTAGATTTGACATAGGATAATTAAGAAATTCTTTCATAACATAAGTATTATCACTCTTGCAAGCATAAATTATCAAAATTCATATCTAATAAGTATGGTGAAATTGGATACTCTAACATATTTTTGTGGTAAATTTACTCATTTAAATTTAGTTGTTTTTAGTTGTGAAATTCTTCTTTAGAGAATATCACTTTAATCCATCCTCAACTATTTTGATTCGCTAGATAAACTTAGGGTTAACCCATTATTGGTACTTAAACTAGCCTAATATTAATCAATCTTTATAGGATGATATACTTTCTCTTCATTATATTACATGTTCGACATGTTCACTTGCATATAAGTTTTTCACGAACAAGTTTTTGGCATCTTTACCAAGGATTGGTTGTTTACCAATAATTAATATTAATACCTAATAGCTTTTAAGTTTAATCTAGCTTTTATTTTTAGTTTTTATTTTTCTTGTAGAGGAAAAAATTTCTTGTTAATTTGTTATTGTTGAAAGATTAAGCTATAAGGATGAAGGGAAATGGTGATCCATGTAGATTGAAAGATTATGCTACTCTAACATTTTAGGGTGTCACATCAAGCTTCAAGAGGCTTGCAATTTAGGCAAACAACTTTAAGATCAAGCCATTAATCATTCAGATGCTCCAACACTCAAAGCAATTTAGTGGGCTATCAAGTGATGATATGAATACTCATATTGAGGCTTTCCTTGAAATCTATGGCATGATTAAATATAATGGAGTCACAGATGATGTTGTCAGTTAAGGTTATCTCTATTTTCTCTTAGAGATAAAACTAAAAGCTAGCATTCTTCTCTTTGGTAGGATCAATCACTACATGGGATGATTTGACCTTAAAATTTCTTGGTAAGGTATTTCATCTTGCAAACTTTGTCAAAATATGTAACGACATTTATACTTTTATACAGATGGACAATGAATTATTGTATGAAGCTTGGAAAAATTCTAGGAGCTTTTAAGATATTCACATCATGAATTGCCCATATAACCACAAGTATAAACTTTCTATAATGGGTCCAGTACAAATTCCATTTCATGATTAATGCTATTGTAAGAAAAGCCTTGAATAACAAAACACTAGAAGAGGCATATGACTTTATAGAGGAAATGGAATCCAATGGCTATCAATGACCTACTAAAAGACTACTAGTACATAAAGCAAGTGGAGTTCATGAAGTGGATGTCCTCACTGCAATTTGCATATAGTTAGAAGTGCTTAATAAGAAGATAAATAACTTGAGTGCTCCAATCATGAGAATTCAAAACAAAGCATGTGAACTTTGTAATGGAGGACATGCTAGCACAAAATGTCAAACATGCAACCTTTTTGCTTAATTTATTGAAAATGCTAATTTTTTTTATAATTTGAATATGTCATAAAATGATTATTTACTCCAACATGTACAATTTAGGATGATGAAAGCATCCAAATATTTCATGGAGTAACCCAAACACAATGAGACTACCATCAACATTCAAGCAAACAAAAAAGGCAAAGCCTAATTTAAAGGATATAGCCACCAAGTTGGCTCCCACCACACAAAGCTTAATCAATAATATTAAAGTAAGATTTTAGAACCAAATAGCTTCACTACAAATTTTAGAGGTACAAGTGAGTCAATTGACCAATATGATTTCAAAGAAATAATAGAGTTTTTGCCTAACAACATGGAGAAAAGCCTTGGAGAAACCACAAAGGCAATAACCCTAGAAAGTAGGTCAATTGGCCAATATGGTTTCAAAGAGACAATAGAGTTTTTGCCTAGCAACACGGAGAAAAGCCTTGGAGAAACCATAAAGGCAATAACCCAAGAAGTGGCAAGCAAGCAAGAGAAGATGATTGTTCGATGAAATCCTACATGCAAGTGTATATGTCAAACAAGTAATACAATGATGAGTAAGATATCATCCTATAGCAATTGGTGATTATTAGGCCAACTAATTACTAATGGTGAATAGTTTCTACAATGATAAAATATGGATTAAACAACTAAATTTAATATAAACTTGATAGACAAAACATGTTAGAGCATTCGATTTCACCTAACTACTAGGTACTACTATCGATTATTTATACTTGCAAAATTGATCCTATTCAAGTGATGGCGAAATTTTCTAATTTATTCACTATTTTATGTCTAAGTATAGCAAACCTACTTAACTCATTGACTCACTATATCTTCATATGTAAATTGAAATGAACTAAGTGCATTAAGATTTATGAATATTTTAGTTTACACTTAAGGCCACACAAACTATATGGTATATATTTATGCATATTAATCTATGGTTGCACATTATAGGAAGCAACTATATATCATTTCTTGTTGGTCTCTAGTATGTAAATCAAATTATCTAAGTGGTAGTTAATTACTTAAATGCATTACACTCAGTAATATGCAACTTCACATATACAAAATACCTCACAAAACACCATTGGTAGTGTGTCTATAAAAGGGTCAAATAGCTAAGGAGATAAGATGTCTTAAGATGTGGCTTTAAAGAGCCTAATGAAGGTTTTGGTATGACAAGTAATGAAGCATGCACCTAAGCAATGTCCTGCTTGGGTATCTACTAATCCAAGGATTGATCATTGATGGTATTTAAGGATTGACTACTAGAAAATGGAAATTTGTATTCATAGAATATAACATCACAACTTGTCACCTTAACCTTAAAAATGAAGTAGGAAATGGTAAAGAAAGCTTACACCTTAACCTTGCTCATGATACCATGAAGAAATTCTTGAAGGCAATAATAAGAAGACAGTACAAATGATGAAATCTATTTTTGAAAAACATTAAGTGCGGAGTATTCATAATTCTTAAAGAATGGTATAGGTTCTACATGTTAAATATATGGAAGAATGAAGGATAACCTAGCTTGGGCCTATGCAAAGGCTTTAGCTTAATAATGACATTACAACCAAACAATGGCCCATAACACTAGATATTTCAATAGTAATGGGTCCTTAATTCCCATTGTCGTGGCCAAAGGAGAAGTTACTACAATTGCCAGTCATGATTGCTAAACTCTTCATCCTGATTTCCATCACAATGCCTATCATCATGCCTATCCCATTGTGTTTGCCATCTTGGTTTCCCGATTGGGAGTGCTGGTTGCCACTCCCGTTAGATAACCTAGCACTTATTCTAGAGGAATAGATTACATTGGGTTCCTTCTAGGAAGCACTGCCAGCCCCATTAGTGGAGTCAATAAAGGGATTTTCTCCTTCCCTTTTTTTCATTCACCTTCTTTACTAGACCTCCCACTATTGTTGTTAGCAAGTCAAGCTTATCCACTAACATGGCAAGCATCTCTTTGATTTTTCACACTTTCCCTAACAATTGAGAGGAGTTAGTTTCCATCTAGGTTACCTTTGCTTCCATCCATGAATTGTGCTACTCCAATACAAATGGTACCAGTTGGAGTTGGTAGCTTGATTGCAACTTAGGATTGCAACATAGGACCTAGCGACAAGCCCTTTTGATTAGAAATGGATTTGGAGTAGAAACCATTAAAACTATTGTATAGATGTAGAAAGAATGATACAAATCATTCTAGTTTACAAATGAACTTCAAGAGAAAGCTTTAAAGAATCAGGAACATGAAAATTACAAGTGGAGCTATAATGAAGTAAGGGGTCTATACAATGTTGGGCTTGTACCAAGGAACCCAAAAATGATATTTCAACATTCCCCCTTAAGCTAGTGGTCGAAAAAGTCCATAGACACCCAACTTGCATAGTAAAAAATGATATTATTGTATTCCTAATGCCTTTGTCAAAAGGTCCGTAGGTTGATCTCTTGCGTATATGTGAGTATTACAAATGACTTGAGAAACAATATTTTCTCTGATAAAATGATGATCTATTTCAATATACTTGGTTTTCCCATGAAGGATAGGGTTAGGAGCTATTTTCATGGTGGATTCATTATCACATAAAAGGGTGACATGTCTAATTAATGGTATGTGTTGATCTTGAAAAAGTCCAAGAAGCTAGATGATCTTACAAGTGGTTAATACCATGGCCCGATATTTTGATTTAGTAGAGGGTCTGGAGACATGTGATTGCTTCTTACTTTTCTATGAAATAGTGAATCTCCAAGCATAATACAAAAACTAGTAGTAGAGCACTAACCTATAAGACAAGATCCATATGTGGCATCACAATAAGCACGTAATTCTAAACAATTTTGAGATTTCATGAGTGTTTCTTGTTTAGGTGACCTTTTAATGTACCTAATGACTTGAAAAGAAACTTCTAAATGTGAATCCTTGGATGTGTGCATGAACTGGCTCAATAACTAAATAGCAAAGCAGATATCTAGTCAGATGACAGTGAGGTAGATCCACCTACCTACCAAACACTAGTACTTACTAATATCCTTTAAAATGGTGCCTCCCTCCTCCAAAAACTCATCATATCCCAAAATTTTATACTTAACATTTTATTCCATTGGAGTGTTTGCAAGCTTGTATCCAGAAAGTCTATATTTAATGATCAACTCAAAGGCATATTTTTGTTGGTTCATCATAATGCCGATGGGGGAATGTGTCATCTTAACCCCTAAGAAGTATTTAACAAGTCCAAGATCTTTCATTTGAAAGGTGAAACAAAGATATCTTTTCAAATCAACAACGTCTTCGTCATCCCCATTTGTAATAATCATATTGTTAACATAGACAAAAAATTACAAGAAGACCCTTAGTTGTTTGCTTGAGGAAGAGAGAATAGTCATTTTAGGAGTGATGGAAGCCAGCTTGAAGAATGGCATCAATAAATTTTTGATATGATTGTTATAATGCTTGCTTAAGCCCATATAAAGATTTCTTGAGTTTACAAACTAGTGATACCCCTTTGCACCGAAAACCTTCAGGGAGATGCATGTAGATCTCATTATCTAGATCACCTTAAAGGAAAGCATTATGAACACCCATTTGATGTAAGTCCTAATGATGAATGCTAGCTAATATGGTGAGAATTACGTATAGTGACACATCAAAAATAGCCTTACAGTAAGTGGATGGCTCAACTATGGTTGATTGTTTGGTAAAATCCTACATGGAAGTGTACATGTCAAACAAGTAATACAATGATGAGTAAGATATCATCCCACAAAGATTGATGATTACTAAGCCAACTAATTTATCTAGTAACTTGAAATGATAGAATATAAATTAAATAACTAAATTTAAAAGAACTTGATAAACAAAACATATTAGACCTTCCGATTTCACCTAAGTACTAGGTACTAATGTTGATCATTTATGCTTTTAAGATTGATTCTACTCATGTGATGGTGGAATTTCCTAATTTATTCACTATCCTATGTCTAGGTATAACAAACCTACTTAGCTTATTAACTCACCATATGTCTATATGTGAATTAAATGAACAAAGTGCATTAAGATTTATGAATATTCTAGTTTATATCTAAAGCCATACAAATCATATGGTATATGTCTATCCATATTACTTTATGGTTACACATTATAGGAAACAATTGCATATCATTTCCTATAAGTCTTTAACATGCAAATCAAATCATCTAAGTGGTAGCTAATCACTTAAATGCATTGAACACAATAATATGCAACGTCACACACATAAAATATCTGACAAAACATCATAATCATAACATTCATACCATTATAATCCAGTTACATCATAGCTTTAACAAACTAGACTAAAACATAGTACATGTACAAACAAAAATAATGCAAAAACTTGAACCAATCATTCTTTAAACTAAAATCACAATAGTTGTCACCAAGATGTCTTCAATTCATAGAAAATTTGTGCAAATCTACACATTAGGAATGAGAGAAGAAGCTATTCTAAAAAAAGGAAAGAAAATAAGCTGCATGAACCACCATGTGTCGTTGTCATGTGTCACCACATGATATCGCCATACACTGCCACGCGCTACCATTGTATGCCACCATGCGTTGCAACCATTTTACACAAAAAATCTCTAAAAAGTATCCTAGGACACCAATCTATCGAAAGGTCATGCGAATCTACTAAAAAAGAGCTCTCAAATGAAGTTTGCTATTCGCCACTAAAAATTGCCACATGACATCAGAAACTGCATAGAAGTAGTTAGAAAACATATAGATCTAGTAAATCTGCTTCCTTATTGTCAAAATCGACTCCAATCTCATCCAAAAACACTTAGATGATCGGAAATTCTTAGTAGATGGCAAGAATGTGAGAACAATTAGCTTTTGCACAATTGTCGCACATTCTTAAAGTCCTGCACTATTGTATGGGGGCTCTAATTTTTGATGAGGGAGAAGCCGCAAGCCCTCTCCTCTATCTATTACTCAACCAAAACCCACTAAATCTCTCTTCTTTCCTTGGCTTCTCAATCACTTTTATGATTGTAAGGTTTAATGGCTAACCAAGAAGGGGGGTTGAATTGGTTATCTCGGTTTCTTTTCCTATTTGTGGGTTTGATCACTTTTCATGCACTTTAGCTAAGCAAGTAAACAAACACAAAGAGAAATGCACACAAGTTTACATGGTGGTTCAACCTTTGTCACCTACTTCCGATTAAAGTCCACTTTACTTCAAAGCTAAGAGAAAACCCTCTCCTATGCTTTCCAACTCCTTCTCAAGGAGTTAAATGGTCTATGGTTACAATGATAAGGTTGAATCAACCTTAGTACATTAGGAAGTCCTCAAATTTGTAATATTTGTGATAAATATTGCTTATCAAAGAGCTAATTGAAGATATTCAAACTCAATTCAAGCTCTAATCACGAAACCCCCAATTATCACAAAGTTAAGGTTTTGAATTTATAGAAGAGTTTAAGTGCAAACAATAATTAGAGTTTAATTAGCCTATAAACAACTTGATCTAACAGTGAACATTCACAAGGATATTAAAGTGTAAGAATATCACCAAATATTCAAACTTCCTTTATGGATCGATGAAGAATGCCATGAGTGTATGATCTTTCACAAGCTTTAATATTTTCTCAATCTTTCAACCAAATTTCATCAAAGAGCTCCAAAGAACTATCAAGAACATCTCTTTATAGAAGATATGAAGCATACTAGCTTTCTAGGGTTTTTGTTCAAACCTAAAATGCTTGTTGCAATTTTTTCATTGAGACTTGATAGAAGCTTCATCAAATAGCGATACAAACGATGATTAATTATCTTCATAGCTATTTTGACAACACCATCACTTTAGGCTTCTTCCCGTTGGAGAATTAGTGACAGAGAGAGGCGAGAGAACAACTCGGTGTTTCTTAAGGTTAGGGCTCTTCTCCTCATAATGGCTTAAAAAAATTACTATTAAGTGAAACGACGTCGCAGCTTTGAATTAAGACATCAAGCGGGCTAAGCTTACAGGCTTCTTCCCATGGACTTGATCCAATTAAATAAGGATCCTCATTTAAGCTTGAACTAGCTAACTAAAATCAAGTATTATGATTTTGATTTTGGCCTTCATAGTATAATTCTTGATTCACGTGTACCTATAAGTACATAAGTCTAAGTATCATTTTTCTTCAAGTAATCAAATATTCTTTTAGCTCTTTTCATACAAAATATGTCTCAAGGCATTGTATGAAGTTAATTTGTGAAATAATATAAGAACCCAGCTACTTTGTAATATCATTTATTGATATTATAATTTGCATACATTTTATTTTCTTGATGTCCAATATTGCACATAATCATATGAAAAACATTCATACAAATATTCTATGTAGCCAATAGTTTGTCATAACAAAATACACCTTTTTCCAACAATGATAATTCACTTGCCTTCCTCATGTTTTTCTCCTTTTTTCAATTAGACAATTCACTTTGCCCCCACGTGAGTTCAACATGCATAGCCAACCTCTTCTATTTTCTTGCTTCTTTTCCTTCTTTTTTTCTCTATTTTGGGTTTGTTGCATGAACAAACAAGACTTGTATAAACACATACCAATACAAATATAATTTAACAAATACTATAGTATATAATGCCTAAAGTAATCAAAATAACCGTATACAAAATATAGTTATCACTAATATGGAGCATATGAAATGGTAATGATAGGTGGAAAGCTAATGATGTGAGAGAACATGGGAAATAGGGTGTGCAATAGATGAGGTAGAAGGGACATAGGAAAAGCCTATATGAGAACATATATAATCTTGTGTCCAACTAGAAGGTCTAGGAATTCTACCTAAATGCCATGGAGGAGGCAATGAAATTTCAATGGGAAGTGAAGGAGGAGGAATTTCATACTATGAAGTTAGGGCAATGTAGGGGACAATGGCAAGTAAGTCAAAGTCTTGCATATTAGTATCATATGATGATGGATGCATAATGTTATACCTGGAGGACGTGGTGCAATAAAAAAGGAATATAGATTGATGAAAAATTACATCTTGACTCACAAAGAATTTTCCAATAGTGATGTTAAGAAAATGGTATCCTTTCTAAGCGTAAGGATATCCCATTAAAATGGAAGGAATGGAGCGATGTCCAAACTTGTCCTTTTGGGTCAAGTTTGCAGTATAGCATAAATATCCAAAAACTTATAAATAATTGCTCAAATGATGTTTTGTCATTAAGGACAAAAGTAGGTGTACGATTGATCAAGTAAGTCACCTTAAGAAGACATTCACTCTAAAAAATGAATACGGTAATGAGATTGAAAACACAATTCCCTTGTAACATTAAACAAATGATGATGTTTTCTTTTTATTACCCTATTCTATTAGGGAGTGTATGGATAAGAACTCTCATGTATGATTCCATGAGAGTCAAAGGAGACACATAAGGAACTAAAAAAGTGTTATGCATTGTCAATGCAAACACACTAAACTTTAATTTCAAATTAAGTCATGACCATAGTAAAGTAGGATCGGATATGGTCAAGAGTTTTAGTCTTATGTTTCATGAGAAATGTCCAAGTAGCACAAGTATAATTATCTACTATGATAAGACAATATCTAACACCAGAATAGGAGGGGGCCCTACAAGGCCCCTAATTGTCTATGTTTACAAAGTCAAATGAGTTTTATAAATAAAGAGGTGCTAGTGGGAAAAATAGAATGTGCATGTTTTGTAAGTGGACAAATGGGACATACTTTAATTTTATTCAACGAAGAAGATGAAACATAAAAAACATAATTATAGCATTAAAGGATGGGTGACCTAAACATTGATGCAAGACATTACATGTAGTAGAATGGGAAGAAAAATTACAAACATTTTCATCTTTACAGAAGTGAAACTATCTACTATATAGTTTTGTAATGTAGAACAAAATGCATCATCAAAATTACTCATAAGATAATAAAGACCATGCTTCACTCTACCAAGCCTTGTCATTGTACCAACCTATAAACCTTGAAAGTAGTAAAAATAGGAGAGCAATGTGACAAACATTGTTCATTTTCATAAAAGTGAAACTATCTACTACATAGTTTTGTAATATAGAACAAAATGTATCATCAAAATTACTTGTAAGATAATAAAGACCATGCTTCACTCTACTAAGCCTCATCATTGTACCAGTTTGTAAATCTTTGAAGTAGTAAAAACAGGAAAGCAATGTGATGACACAATCATTATCACTAGTATATTTGGTGGTTGACAACAAATTAGCAATAAAGGCAAGTGCATAAAGGACTTCATATAAGTAGTATTAGTTTTGCAAGACTAGAACCAATGTGAGCTATCGTATGCATTTGTCATTAAGTAATCTAACAATCCTAAGTTCATGTGAGCATGACCATGGAGATATGAGGCAATCAAAATCAACCATAATATGGTTGATGGCTCCTAAATCTACAAGCCAATGTGTATAATTACAAAGTTTAAGGAAAATACCTAAGACATGAGTAGTGCTACGTATGTTGCATGTCACATGAATAGAAAGTTACTTTTTTTGTTGAGGATGGACATAATCAATTCTTGGTCCTCCTTGGGAAGGATTGATTCATCACTAGAATCATTGTTAGTAGGAGAATGGTGCACTACCTTGCATTGTCTAACCTTTTCTTTACCTCTTTGTTGTAGTGGATGTTAAGACTTGCTAAGGAGCTTATAACACTTGGCCTTGGTATGATTAAGAACCCCGCAATGACCACATCTTGTGACCATAAGACAACCATTATAATTGTGTCCTTGCTTGCCATAATGAGGGCAAGTATCATAGCGAGATGCCTGATCAACCGAGCTTATGTGAGCTTTAATGTGGCTCAAGTTTGAATGTCCAATATGCACGTCAACTCTTAGAACATGAACAAAAGTAGAAGTAGTAGAATGAGCTCTCCTATGAGTAGATGGGGAGTTTGAACCAAGATGTAAGCTAGAATCAATTGCAAAACCATGAGAATCCACGTGGTCAATAGTGACAATGGATCGACATGCTTTTCTTTCATCCCATATCATGCCCACAACTTGTGAGAGAGTGGGCATGGGACAAGTATTCTGGATTTAAGAAAAGGCAATGGAAAAAATATCATCTAACCCATTTAAAAAATCAAGAACTTTCAAAAATCAATATCTTTGTTGAGTTGTGGGTAGCAAAGAAATATGTAGGAATCATACTAATTCCAAAGGCTTTCCAAGTAGTAAACATACTTATCAATGTGTTCCTTGTTGGATAGTCTTGCCAAGATCCCACCTCACCCCACATATTTTGGTGATGTCAACTTTCTAAAACTTATCATGGAGATGTACCCACGTAACATGAGCATTAGAGGTGTAATACAACTCCATTGTAGCAATACAACATCAAATGTGAAAGTTCTATAGATCTATGGTGAAAGAGTAGTGAGAAGCCATGATAATACAACTCCATTACAAAATTTCTAGAATGGAAATAAAGGAGAGTTGGGTTTAGGGGGTTCCATAGTAGGGTCAACAATGTCAAGCTTATTTTCCTAAGAATAGTCACTTCCATGTCACAGCTCCAAGAAGTGTAGTTTTTCACACCAAAAAGCTTCACGAGGACAATAAAAATAGTGGTTTACTCACTTGAATGGAGATATAGGGGGTGTTACGTGTAAGTTTCTTTTAACTTGCACTAGTTGCAAGTCAAGCCTAGGTAAGCTTAGGATGTTTGATAAGGCATGCTAGCTCTCTCCCTTGTAAAATGACTATTAAAAGGCCAGGAATTGAAATGAAAAGTAGGAAGAAACAAGAAACATAACTTGGTTCCTCTCAAATGTCTCTTTCTTCACCTTTCAAATAGTATAGATGGAGTTCAAGGCTCCAACATATCCAAAAGCCAACCCATATAATCTAAACACCCATGCAAATGGCTACCATTTGACTCTAGTTGCGTGTGCTTAGATTTGTGCATGTAACATTGGTATCGGAGCCAAGTTTCCTACAATTGTGGGATCGTTGGAGGAAGCTTGGGTAAACTTGCATTGTTGCTTAGTAGAAATAGAGAAGAAGTTGACCAATCTATTGGAAGCTTTTAAAGAGGACCTACTAGCCCTTTCCTCCACTAATACACTTAAATTAGGCAAAGTCCAATTAGAGGGCACAAGGCCAAAAACAGAACCAGAGAAGTCGCACCCTCCCATTCAAGAGTGGGTAAAATGGCTTCCTTGAGCTGAGTATTTTATAATACCAATACTCATTGCAGAGGTCTCCTTGTGAACTAGTGTATGGAAGGCCTCTCCTAACATTATTACTCTCTTACTTACCAAGATCTTCATCTATGGAGATGGTGGATAAGGAGTTACAAAACAGGGATTTGGTGTTGAAAGGCATGAAAGAAAGATTATTAGCTAGCTTACAATAGAATGTGGAATTATTATGATGTGGGAAGAAAATAGGAGCACTTTGAGGTGGGAGAGTTGGTGTATTTAAAACTCTAGCCTTAGGTAAATTAATGGCTGTGAGAAGAAATTTTAAGCCCTCTTTAAGACACTATGGGCCATTTGAAGTATTACAGAAAATTGGAGAAGTTGCCTATCGAGCAAGATTGCCTAAGGGGTCTCATGTTCATGATGTGTTTCAAAATTCCATGGGAACGATGTTCAAGTGTTGACCGAGTTGCCTTCTTATCTAAAAAGTGAGAATGTACTAAGCCCCCATCCCTAAGCCATTTTGGAATAGCAAATTAGGAAGAAAAAATCCCAATTTTTGGTGCACTGGCAAGAATTACCAATGCAGGATGCCTCTAGGATTAATGTTTCCTTGTTTGAAGAGCGTTATCTTGCCTTCAACCTTAAGGACAAGGTTACTGCTAGTGGAAGGGACAACTGTTGGAAATTATAGTGTTGCCCCTTTCTTTACTATCCATAGAATATATGTATAGGGATATAATTGTAATTCATTTTATTTGTGATTCTTTAAGAGCCATTGGCTTTTTCTTGTAAAGTTTAGATCAAACTTTCACAGAACATTGGTTTTCTCTTTACAGACTAATTATATTTTTCGCTCAAATAGCTCTTCGATCTCTTAAGATGGTATCACAAGCAGAGGTTTCCTGAATCCTATTTGAGCTTCCACACTTTTTAAACCAAAAAAATCACTGTTTACCTCCCTGCCTCCATTAAGGTATTTTATCAAACACTTGCTACTCAGGTGTCCAAACAATACAACCCACCGACAGACGCTTATAATTTGGTCACTGGACCTACACCCAACCACCGAAAATACAACCCAAGTCATCGGAATCATAACCCACTCACCTCTTTCACCAACCCGTTTGCCAAATCCATTCACCAAATCCATAACCACCTACACACTTACCTTTTTCATCTTTTTCAATCATAACCCACTTACCTTAGTTTGTTAGCTTTGTAAATCTATCCATAAGCTCACTGAAATCATAACCCACCCACCTTTTTCACCAACTTATTTTCCAAATCCATCCACTGAAGCCATAACCACCTACCGCACTCACCGACCCATTTGCTAAATATCTAGATTCACTTGTTGGAACCATAAATTAGTTCTTCGGCTTTGTCAATCTACTTATAAGCTTACGAAAGTTATCAGAATGGAGTCGAGTTGCAGTCTCAATTGTTATGACCAACACCAACGTACCCGTAGACATCGTCAGTGTTCTCGTTCATACTGCCATTCACGTGGTCGTTCAAGCAGTCATGTTGACCCTTCTAATGAGCTTCTTCAACTAGGCCATCCACTCTTTCTACACCCATCCAACCAGACTGGAGTTTTTTTGGTTTTTGAAAAATTGGTTGGAGTAGAGAATTATGCAAGTTGGAGTCATGATATAAAGGCAGCTTTGAATGGGAAGAATAAGTTTGGGATTGTTGATCCCAAAGCGATTCAACCTATAGAGCATTCTCCTTTGTTTCAAGCATGGGATAGATGCAATGGTGTAGTTCTTAGTTGGTTGTTAATGGCACTTTCTCCTGAAATTTACAAGACATTCACTTATGAGAATGATGCACAACAAGTTTGGACACATCTAAAGAAGAAATTCCAGCAAGTAGGGACTAAAGAAATTTGTCGGGTATATAGCAATTTGGCCAATGCAATGCAAAATGGTGAAACTGTGGACCGATATGTATTTCGATTAGAGCGACTATGGAGCCAGTATGACTCCTACATTGAGATATGCTACTCTTCACTTATACGGGACCCAGTTTTCTGACAGTTTCATGAGAAATCAAAAATTATTGAATTTCTCAATGGGTTAGATCATATACATGGTCCTGCCCACTTTCAGATCCAGCACATTCATCCTCCTCCAGCACTCTCTGAAGCCATTAGAATGATAAGGGATGATGAATCTACTCATGGTTCTACTTGAGCTACTAGCTAGATAGATACTTTGGCCTTCCAACTTGGATCCAAACTCCATGTTGGCTCAAAACAGTAGCTTGGAGGTCCTCATATAAGGGCCTCTTCCACACATCAGCATAGGGGTAATGTTTCTACCAACGCTCCTTATGCTCACATGGGTTCTACTAATATGGAAGCCCTTAATGGTAATTATGCTCATTATGGAAAGAGAAGGCACCACATGGAGGACTGCTATTTGCTTACCAAATGTACACATTGTGGTTATATGGGACATCCAAAGGAAAAGTGTTTTAAGCTCCATGGCAAACCAGAAGTGAAGGGAAAAGCGAAGATTGGAAAGCGTCGATCTGCACATCACATTACTGTTAATGATGCCTCTAGTGATGATGAAACTGTGTTGTCTAAGGAGGATCAAGCTATGATCAAGACCATTCTTAACAAGTAGAAGCAACACCAATCCACCACTCATATGTCTCATAGCAAGGCCCATGTAGCAGGTATATCTCTTAAACATTGTGATTATACCCATTGGCTTGTAGACTCAGGAGCCAGTGACCATATCACGGGCGACTTTAGTTGCTTATTATCTCCTCGTTCATGCATCCATGAATCTAGGACTGTTAGATTGTCAAATGGCAAGCGAATACCTATTACACATGTTGGGACTATCATCATTCAAAATAGATATTTTTCTATATGACGTGCTATTTGCTCTTACTTTCACTGCTAATTTATTATCTACCACTAAATATACCCAAGATAATAAATGTGCCATTACATTCCTTCCTTAATTCTGCTTCTTTCAAGAGTTACGGACTGGGATAGTGACAGGAATTGGTAAAGTGAGGCACAGACTTTATTATTTGGTACCTTATTTTGATGATGCATGTATATCAAATCTAAACAATGTTATAATAGATTCTTTTGATTCTAAGAAGTTCTGAACTATATGTCAAACTTCTTCCATGTCTACTACCTGTAATATTTTGCATCAACAATTAGGACATCCATCTTTTAATGCAATGCGTCATGCTTTTGATATATCCACTTTGTCAATGAATGATATACGATCTTGTCCTATTTGCCCATTGGCTAAGCATACACGTTCTAAGTTTCCTACTCGTACTTTTATTGCACATCATTCATTTAAGCTCATTCATGTAGACATATGGGGACCATACAAGGTCCCTTCCCATTTAGAGGCTCTTTTAGTCTCACAATTGTGGATGATTATACACGAGCCACTTGGACTTATCTTATGCGACATATGACAGAAACATTTGACCTGATCCAGTCATTCTTCACTATGGTAAAGACCCAATTTGGGACTTCTATCAAGCACATTCACATAGACAATGCACAAGATTTCTTTAGCTCTTCATGCACTACCTTCTTTAAGTCCCATGGAGTTATACATGAGAGCTCTTGCCTCTATACACCTTAACAAAATAGGGTAGTAGAATGCAAACATCGACATTTGTTCAATGTTGCTAGTGCATTACGTTTTCAATCTCATTGTCCTGTACGTTTTTGTGGTGAATGTTTCCTCACAGCTATGTACTTAATTAATCAAACCCCTACCAATGTTTTACAAGGTCAAACACCTTATAAGCGCCTTTTTAGGAAGTTGCCTTCATTGAAACACCTTCGTATCTTTGGTTGCCTATGTTATGTAGCAGACTTGACCTAGAAGGACAAGTTTGGACGTAGGTCTATACCATCTATATTCATGAGATATCCCTTAGCTCAAAAGGGGTATCGGTTGCTTGACATAGATAGTGGCAAGTTCTTTGTAGGTCGTGATGTCATCTTTCATGAATTTGTGTTTCCTTTTAATCATTCCCATCTTAAATTTCCTGACAATGCCACTACTATTGTGCATTTGCTTACTACTATTACTAAATTACAGGGTCCTGATCCACTCGCCATTGTTCCCTACACTGGACCAATTCTAGACTCTATGCCCATACCTGTAATTCATGCACCTGATCAGTCAACTCTTTAAAGATGACAATTAGGTAGAATACCTAAACCACCTTCTTGGACACATGACTATATATGTTCCCATTCTGATGCTTCCATTCTTACATCCATTACACACCACATTTCACTTATTATGTCACACCATAGATTGTCCAATGACCACCAACACTTCATCAACTCTATATCTGCTGACATTGAACTCACTTCATACCATGAGGCAGTCTTAGATCCAAAATGGCGGAATGCCATGACTGAGGAGATTAGGGCACTAGAATCAAACTACACATAGGAATTGGTTTCTTTGCTTATAGGTCGAAGGGCGATTGGAAACAAGTAGGTGTACAAGATTAAGTACAATACAAATGGGAGCATTGATCGATATAAGGCCCTTAGTTGCAAAGGGGTATAGCCAAAGAAAAGGAGTTGATTATGAGGATACTTTTGCACCAATTGGAAAATTGGTAACTATGCGAATTTTTACTGCTTTGGCTACCATTCATCATTGGGACATGCATTAGATGGACATCCATAATGCATTCTTACAAGGAGACTTGGATACCGAGATATACATGCGTCTCCTAGAAGGGCTTCGTAGCAAGGGGGGATCTAAGTTATGTAAACTGAAAAAATCATTGTACGAGCTTAAACAAGCATCTCGATAGTGGTACCAAAAGTTCACTGATGCACTGCTCCGAGTTGGTTTCCATCATTCTCCACATGATTATTCGCTCTTCCTCGAGCAAACAAGTAAGGGCCTTTTAATTATCTTTCTTTATGTCGATGACATGATAATTACATGAGGTGATAAGGAAGGGATTAAGCTGTTGAAGGAATATCTTTGTTCACAATTTTGAATGAAGGATCTTGGATTGGTGAAGTACTTTTTAAGAGTTGAGATGGCACATTCTCCTATTGGGATAGTGATGAACCAACGAAAATATGCCCTTGAATTGATATCTAAGTATGGACTTTCTGGATGCAAGCCAACGGATAGTCCCATAGAGCAAAATGTCAAATATACAAGTTTGGATTATGATGAATTCTTAAAAAAGGAAGGGGATACCCTTTTAAAGAACATCACAGGTTATCGGAGGTTGGTAGGAAGATTAATCTATCTCACAGTAACTTTACCTGATATTTGCTTTGTAGTGCGATTACTAAGCCAATTTATGCATGCCCCTAAAGAGTCTCATCATGAGGTAGCTCTTAGAGTACTTCGTTATGTCAAACGTTCACCAAGACAAGGCTTACTAATGAAATCCAAAAATAGTTTAGAGCTTCAAGCATATTGTGATGCCATTTATGGATCATGTCCTATGGGGCATTGTTCAACAACTGACTTTTGTGTCATGCTTGGGGATTCTCTTATCTCATGGAAGAGCAAGAAACAATCCACAGTATCTCGTTTGTCCACAGAGTCAGAATATCGAGCTATGGCGTCAATGACCTAGAGATCATTTGGCTTCTTGGGCTCTTCAAGGATTTGTAGGTACCATTAATTAGACCTGTAAACTTATTTTGTGATAATGAATCTGCGATGAAACCCTGTGCTGCATGAAAAGACGAAGCATATTGAAATTGATCACCATTTTATCCGTGAGAAGATAGCAGCTTGGATCATTCGAACTAAACACATTTCCACCCGAGACCAGCCTACTGATTTGTTGACCAAGGCACTAGGAATACAGCAACACCATTTCCTTCTAAGCAAACTGGGTGTCTATGATCTATATCGACCACCAGCTTGAGGGGGTATTAGAAATTACAATATTGCCCCTTTCTTTACTATCCATAGAATATGTGTATATAATTGTAATTCATTTTATTTGTGATTCTTTAAGAGCCATCAACTTTTTCTTATAAAGTTTAGATCGAACTCTCACAAAACATTGGTTTTCTCTATACAAGTTGTTTATATTTTTAACTCAAATAGCTCTTCAATCTCTTAAGAACAACCCCTGTTTTTATGTGATGGGGCACTTTTGTTAAAAAAATCCCTTCTCACACTTAATCCTAGTATTTAGTTATTAGGATGTTTTCTATTAAGATATCGTTTTGGGTTAAACCTTGAGGACAAGGTTTTTGTAAAGGGTGGTTTGTTACATGCAAGTTTCTTTTAACTTACACTAGTTGCAAATCAAGTTTAGGTAGGCTTAAACATGTCTAGGAAGGCACGCCAGCTCTCTCTCTCCCCTATAAAATGGCTATTAAAAGGCCAAGAACTGAAATGAAAAGCAAGAAGAAACAAGAAACATAACCCGGTTCCTCTCAAATGTCTCTTTCCTCACCTTTTAAACGGTAAAGATGGAGTTCAAGGCTCCAACATATCCAAAAGCCAACTCATATAATCCAAACACTCGTGCAAATGGCTTCCATTTTACCCAATTGCGTGTGCTCATATTTGTGCACTTAACAGGGCACCACCAGTAACAACAAGAGCTTCAATTATGGGTTTGGGTGGATTACTTGAATGCCCACAAGAGCATTGGTGAAAGCGAGGATGGCTCTTACGCATTTGTCTGTGGTGATTGGGACTGGAGTTGGAGTCCATAGAGATGAGAGCAAAATGACAGGCTAAGAACAAAACTTGAACTAGAGCAGAGCTAGAGCTATCGCGCATTCAAATAGTGGGTCAAACTATGCGTTTCACTCGCTCATCTGGGATAGAGCCTACTCAGATAGGTGCGGATGGAATCTTGCGTTCGGTTGGAATTGCCTCATGCTGAAATGAAGGTAGGACACCGGAAGGTGGCTAGGTGTTTCGGAAGGCAGAACACCGGAAAACAACAAGGGGCTGCTGAAAAGAGGACAAAGTGCTAGAAAGATGCTGGCTCACGGGCCAACTTGCAGATTTGGAAATGAAGATTGGCCGCCAGAAAGGGACAAGGGGTTGCTAGAAATGAAGACACCCTAGGTCACAATCCGATTGTCGCTTGCCTAGGTTTCAGCCACTTTGTTGAGTTTTAGTCGTGTGATGGGTCGGTGTGAATAAGGGTCGTGCGAAACTCAACCCACTGTTTTGGCCTACTTAATGTTTGATAAAATGCCCTAATGAACGAGGAGAGAAAAACATGAACAAAAAAAGGTTATGGAGGAGGTGTGGAAGCATAGATGAAGACAGAATCTATGCATGCTTGTGATACCATGATAAGAAATGGCTTTGGAATAGAAACATTGAAACTGTTGTATAGATGTAGTGAGAATGATACAAATCATTCTAGTTTACCCATCAAGAGAAGCTTTAAAGAATCAAGAATGTGAAAATAACAAGTGGAGCTACAATGAAGTAAGGGGCCTGTATAGTGTCGGGCTTATACACAAGAGCCCAACAACGATATTTTAACTTCCTCAAGCATGAAGGAAGTTAGGATTAAAATAAGAATCCTTAACTAAAAAAACAAAGTTGTGAATGGTGACAAGACAAAAAGTGGCATCCTTGTTATAGGAGCCATAAAACAAACTGAACAAGGGAACCTCCTTTCTAGACTGGCTCAAGTTGGGTCACCCTTATTACCTAAGATGGGCTTTGCCACTTACGTAAGGCCTAAACACAAACCAACAAGAAGCACACTAAACAAAGTAAAGAAAAGCCCAATATGTTAAACCTGTAGCACCATCTATGGTGGAAAGTGTTGATCCACAATGCATCATCCAGCTTTTGGCCAAAGGCAAGCAACTAAGTTCTCAAAGAAGGGATCTACCTTCTCCTCCACCACTTATTGGTCCCTAATTTAGGTTTGGTCATGGATGGGAGGTAGCCTCTTCCCCTCATTTGCACTTGTTCCAATCCGTTTTGGGGATGGCTCCTCCATCTCTTATACATTTTTCAATGAGGGTTAGATTACCTTACTTTTACCCAAATCATGTGGACCATAATCACTTGCCAGTTTTCCAAAATTTCCCTACGTACTTTTGTTTTTTGTTTTTTGTTTTTTTTGTTTTTCCTATGATATTGATTTTGTTCTCCATGACATTCACCAATTCATAAAACAACCTTAATTAATCATATTGCAATTCTAATATATTAAAACTACTACAGCATCCTTTAAAACCACTATTAGTACCTCAGCGGATGATTGATACTTCACCTCAATAACTAAAGGACACTTTTATTCCCCCCCACCCCCCCTCCCCCACCCCCCTCCTTTTTTTTTTTTTTTTTTTTGTCTTCTTTCACGTTAAATCTCAACCCTTTCATGTAGAACATTTGCACCTCCTCTTTTATTTTTTAAAATTTTTATCTTATCTCAATCCTTTTAAAATCTTTATCTAATCTTTATTTTTCTTAAATTTTTATTCTATTTTTATCTTTGTAATATTCTTATGTTATATCTCTCTTTTTAAAATTCTTATCTTATCTGTAAATAGATCATGAGATATAACATTGTGATGCTAGTGCTCCAAAAATCTACACATGTAAGAGTCCCAAGAAAAACATACACACCAAACTCATGCACACACTCTTTTATCATCATGTTTGTGTATATTCACAAGACTACGTTTTTTGCGCAGAACTAACTTTATTTGATATGCTGTAAAGCATTCTCGATAGGTCCACAAAATTCAAGGATATAACCATACAAGAAAAATATAAATCACTACCGCTTTTTACTCTTTGGAATCTTCCCACGTGGAAATCAATTAATTTTCGACTCCCACCGATCAAGACTAACGCAGAAGTAGAACACCTTACATTTATGTTCTCTCTCCCGCCTTGTGGTCCTCGCGCCTGACTCTGCCGTCCTATGTGATGAGGCTCGAACTATGTGTGCTAACGGCTGCTTTGAAACGTAGTTTTATGTGGATAGAGGAGAGGAGTCGCCCATTCCTTCTTGATAGCACAGTTGGAATTATACATATGGCCCATCCACAGTTATAGGCAATGTGTTCCCCCAAATGCTAGAAAATTATTAGCGCCAAAAAGAAAAAAGGAGAGGAGTATCTGAATCACTATAACAGCAATAAACCAACATTTTCATTCGCTGAAAGAATCTGTTTTCTATTCATATTGGCAAATAGAAAGAAGGGGGAGAGAATCATCACCACCAGGAACCACGAACAAGCCATGCCACCGCTGTGTAACAGAAAGACTACCACTAGTAGCTACAACTAAAACTACTGCCAGGAAACGCCAGGTCCACTACCCACAGGTCTGGCTTCGGCTAAAGAAACTGCCATGGCCAGCATTATCTGTTCCTCAAAGCTCTCTGGAATAATGGGCTCGATCACATTTTGAAGGCTGTCATCAATTTCATCTGGAAGTGGCAATGTGGAGGCATCTTCTGTGCCATCAGAGCTTGCATAGCTGGTGCCTGCTTCAGCCACTTCTGATCCACGGTCCACATAACATTCTCTGTCATCCTTTGATAACGTCATCCTACCATCAGTCGATTCACTGATGCTCTCGGTAGACGGGTAATTCGTTATATCTCCATCCATCCCACCATTATAAAACCTACCAGCTTGTGCAGCTGACATATTTCTGTCAGGGTTGACTGAAGATTCTCCACCTATTTGCTGACGCTCCGCAAGGGCCGCTATGGCACAAGCAAGACCACCAGATGGGGAAGTTGATGATCCAGCTGGAAGGCCCATGGCAGGTGAGACATTGCGATGAATAGCATATTGCTCGGGTAGAATCTCACCATGACCCAGATTTCTTTGTTGGTGGCTCTCCTGTAAAATTCGTTATTGGAAAATTACAAAGGTCAAATGACTGATTTAAAATTAAGAGAAACGTGAATTCAAAAGTAACTACAATGGTTTCCCCAATCATAATAAGATACCAAGTTCTCATGCAGCATTAAATCAGTAATCATTACATTGCTGGCCTTCAAAGAGATGATCATCTCAGTGAAGGGAAATGCCAGTCAAACTTCCTCAAAAGTGTAAAGACATCCTGGCTTAGTGGTAAGCCAAGGTGGCTCGGGACCTCTTGGTCCTAAGTTCCACACCTCCCCCCTCGCTAATAAACGAAAAAAGAGAAAAAAAAAAATCCCGAAAGAAGACCAACTCAGATTAGAGAAGACAGAAGAATACAGGGGCCAATTTCTTGGTGCATAGAAGGATCCCTCGTAGAAACACACAAAGCAGATGTGTGTTCCACTATCAGAAACTTGGGGGCAAAAGGACATTTCTGACTCACAAGAAAAAAAAAAAGTCAAAGCCCATGTTGGCAAGGTAAAATTAAAGAAGAACAGATTCAGCATTTTTAATCTATTCACCAACCAACTATTGAATAATTGACTGAATACAAGAACCAGAAATATGTTATAATTACAATAAGTTTAGGAGTTACTTGATTAAGAGTCACAAGTACAGACCAAGACAATAACCAAAACCATCAAAGAGATTTTTGGGCTAGAAAGACAGGAAGAAGGGGGGAAAGCGGGGCCTGGGGGTTTGGTCGGAGAGGGAAGTTGGGTGTTAGTGTTGCAGGTTTGGCGTGCTGGTTGAAGCATTAGATGGGTTGACAAGAGACTATACCCATATTAAAAGGTGTACATATTTTACACTGGTAGAGTGACGGCTAATATAACAGGTAGGCCATGATGAACGGCCATCTTCTTCCACAAAAAAAATAATTTAAAAAAATGAAATTTGATGACCTACTAAGTTGCTTACATATGCATTTTATGTTAAACATTTGCAATAATTTTTGCACTTGAAAGAACCACCCTTCAACACAGAAAGAGTGCACAAGGGTGCTTTACAACTATCTAGGTAATCACCGGCATTGACCAATCAACTACAACAATAAATGCTTATCATAGAATTCCAACAACTAGATTGCCAAACTTTCTTTCACCGTGAGAAGGCCATGCAAAATCATCTTAAAAAATCAATATTTAGAACTTCAAATGCATGTGCACAATTCTCTGAAACAACGGAGTTAAATTGATGGCTGAGATCATTTAAGAACTGAATCTAGCATATATAACAAGTTCAAATTTTCAATCCACAACTTCAAAAGTAAATTTAGCCTGCACAGAGATCTCAGCAAAATCTACCTTGCAGAGGGCACTTTACAAGGTTAATAGGCCATAACTCTTTAATGCAACACATAAGAGCCTTGTACAATTGCAACACTTCCTCAGAAGGGAATTAAAATCTCAAAGGTCAAACTCACAGGGCAGAACTCTGTATTGAGACATGAACTTCTCAATGAGATCATTTTCAAGGAATTAGTTGTGAATTGCAAAAGTTACCAGGACCTAAGGGAATTATTCATTTTCTAATTATCTTTTGAAGAGCAGTCAAGTCCAATAACCACAACGCTAAGTAACATTTTGAATTTTAGAGCACACTCAGTTCTATACTAACAGATATGAAAGAATAAGGGCCCATATCATTGGTAAACAGATTAAAACAGTTTCTAGAATGACCATGACTGCTGTAGGCAGCATTCATTTTCCACTTTTTCTCACTAATTTTTTTTATTGCAATTCTGCACACCAATTCTGTCTCATTTTACATTAACGGATTGTTTACTTAATTTAATGAAAAACTAATTAAAAAAAATTCTCTGAAATTTAAATCAAGAGTTAATTAAGCTACCTGAATGGAAAGCCAAATTGCTTCAATGACCATTATTTCCTCAAGATCCAGGTCAAAATCATTGTCCCTGCAAATCGATTATTTGTTATATAAATAACGAGATGCCATGAAATTGATCATCCAATAACAAGAATTGAAAATGTCAAATAAACCACTCCCACTCAATGCAGAGTTGGAATTCCCAAATCGACAAGCTTAAAAAAAAAAAAACAAAAAACAAAAAATCATAATATTGCATACCAACAATTTAAGCCCCAGAATTAACTTAACTGTACCGCAAGCAAAACTAAAAATTGCAATAAGCACGCCAAACATCACGCATGCACAAATGTTATCTACAAGTGCCAGCTACCAGTCAAGAGTACGTAAAATGCAACTTTTGTACGGAGTTTATAAAGTCACCAAATGGAATATTCCCAGCATTGGGGACAACAAGCATAATTGCTTATGGGTTGACAAAACTAATACAGCTAAATTGCAAATGCTCCCATTCTAGACAACATGTTTGAATTCCACATCACTAACTTTATTTCCAATTCGAACATATCATATACCAATTTCTTTAGATAATTAAAAAGAGTATAGATGTTAGAAAATTTAGTCTCTTATAGTGCTTATGAGCTCAGTGATCCATCTATTGACACAAGATCCACAATTATTGATATAAAACTAAAAACATAACATGAATATAGTGTAACTCATAGACTCACATCCACAACCTCTCTTCCCTCCCTCTAAGAACTATAATGAAGATCACTCTAATAATTAAACTGGTCCAGCACTCCAAAGAGAAAACACCAGGTTTATAGTCAAGCGTCATGGCCCTTAAAATATGCAGAGCAGAAAGGTTCAACCATACGAGGGAAGGGATACTGGGTACTCCAGTTCTCACACCGTCACATCTCAAATAATTCAGTCTCACAGACTACCTAGAAGTAAGCATTTCTTGCCCCAGTACACATAACCAGGAAACTACTGTGTTAGAGGTACTTAACTTCATGAGTGGCTTAGTATGCTCAACAAGCAATTTGTATCAAGCCTAACCACTAGTTCAAGTAAATCTTCCTTGCCATCCATAATTCTGCCCATTTCTCACATCAACAATATGCAAGGGTAACGCTTTGTATTTAGAGTAACAACTCAGCCAGTTTATATTTTCATTAATTAGAGGTCAGTTCTGTTGGAAAAATGTTTCCCTGATGAATGCCCCAATATGAAACATAAGAAGAGATCATATCTATAAAGGACATTTTTTAAGAATACATAGGTAAGGCCATGTTACAGCCATTCCCCCTTTTGCCCTAAAACTTAAATCCTCTTATTAGGTTGCATTCCATTTTTCCTAATGTAACACGGGCAAAAGAAAAAAATAAAATAAAGAGAGAATAAACTTACAATAAAACATAAGTTTCCATTTCAGCTAATCAAACTCAAGCGTTAGGCTACTTAATCAGAAGAAATTTCTAAGGGATCAGCCCTATGGACCCACGCTGACTCTACATGAGCTTCTCCTTCTCTGCCAGCTGAAAATAACACTAAAATGTATTGACATTGACAAGTCCCCTCTGGAATAATCATTTTAGCTTTTCCATAAAAAGGAATGAACCGGTGTATGACCAAACCTGCAATTATTTTTCTCCTAAGAAAGCAAAGATGACATTGTTTGCCATAGTTTTATGAACTTCCATCCCTCATTTGTTTCTACTAATAGGAACCTTTCTGGCCCCTACACCATCTCTTTCAAACATCAATTGCAATTTATAAGCATGTCTCTACCAACCCAGGTTGACTTCTATTCTGATGAATTTGACAAATAAAGACTAAACAAAGTAATACCCACATGAACTACAAATTAAGCATACTAAATGTTCCAACTATTTCAAATAATTTGGCATGAGATAGAAATTTAAGAATGAATATCTAGAACAAGCTTCAATTCTCCTTCATCTTTCAGCAGTCTAGACTTGTTACACTGGCTACCAAAAGATTTAAAAATAAATAAATAATAATAACTGCAAGGGACAACAATCTTCCATTTGTACCCAGAAAAAAGTATATCCTATTCACAAATTTAACATTGTCGGAGCAAGAACAATAGATACATCAGTGTCCAAAACTATGAAACATAGATGGACAACAATAACAAGAGCAGCTCACCATTTTAAATCCAGGAAAAAAGGAAAACTATAATAGACATTCATGAACAGTTAGTAATGCCAAATGCTCTCATTGAAGTATTCATTTATATTACCAGTTAGAAAACAATATATTGGACATACAAGGAGCTCCCAATATTGAAAGTGACATTATCTCAACCAAGAACATAGCATACCGGTTTGTCCTAAGAGGAGGAGGAGGAGGAGGAGGAGGAGGAGGAGGGGGCAGCGTTGGGGGTGCAGCTGCTCTAATTGTTGGCGAAGGAGATGAGTCCAGAGAAGCAACAATTTCGTCACTTTCAACAGGAGACCTAGAATATGGGACTGCAAACAATGGAAAAAAAATATTAATTATCTAATCATAACATTTTGAAAAGTGAGGTGCATACGGAGCAAAGAATCAAAAAGGTACCCGCTACTGAGCTATAGTCAACCTCCGCAGGTGCCATATTTCCACTTGAATAGCTGACTTCCTGCCTTTTCAGCATTCTCTCCTCTTCAGCCTGAACTTCCTTCTGCCGCATCCTAATTTTTGCTTCTATAACACGCTGCTCTTCCTGCATAATTTCAAATTAAAGAAGTGACATTCAAGACCCAATGTGCAAAAGTATCAGAGGAGCCAAACCAATATGAAATGAAATGATGCAAATCAAGCCTTACAATCTGCTCCAAACCCTTTTCTTCCTTTGTTTTCACACCTCGATACTCCACAGCATAGTTTGCAGTTTTGCAGAAAGGACATCTCACAACAGTTAAGTAGAACAATAGAATAGGAACTGAAAGAGAAAGAGACATTTACTGATTATGAAGGATACTGTGTAGGACGAGTTGAATTGGGAACTTTCATCTGCAGAAAGCACTCTGGTTCAAAGACAACAAGTTAAATCAAATGCATATTCTACTAAGAACACTTATCACTTTTGACAATTTACAAAATAATCACCTGTGCATATGCTTTTCATGCAACATCTTGAGCGGTTGAGACTTGGATAATACTATTCAAGGAATACAAAAAGCCAACAGATAATCAGAAAAAGAAAAATTTTGGACTTCATTAGCTAACAATACTCAAAGAACAGAAACAGAAAAATAGATTTGGTAGCAGTGGTTTTCGAAGTGATCATTTATAGATCCAAATTAAACCCAAAAAAAAAAAGTAGTGAAATTTTTATTTTTCTGTCTCCCAAGCCCCAGAAAGTGATCTTAAAAGAAATTACGCAATATGCAAAAGTGGAGCATATAGAGACATTACAAAGTAAAAATTTTCTCACCAAAAAGCAAATTGGACACTCTTCATGATCACACGTGCATTCTTCATCCCCAGGATAGCAGGGAGCAAGCTTAGATTCTAGTATTAGTTTCCGAAGCTTCTTATGATCAACATCCTTATGATTGTACAGTCCTTGCGGTCTGGTGTACTTCTCATCTACTACTTGTCGTCTCCTCCCAAGCTTATTACCCATCCTGATATGAAAAGAAACAAACTGAAGTTGAATAAACTATCCAAAGAAACATACTTCCAATATACTACTGAAAATGATCAAATCTCCAGATTTCTCCAAATTTTTTTCAAACTAGCTTTTGTACAGCCACAAATTTCATATTAGAGACAAAATGAGAAGCAAAAAATTCAATAACACCTAAATTCTTTAAGAAGATTTAGCAATACAAACAGTAAAACAAAGAAGAAACTAACAAATAAAAAATGTCACACTAGTACACTATCTCAATAGAGTATACCACATACCACCAAAATGATAAGCACAGTTTTCCTTTTAGTAAATAGCAATCCTTAAGAAGAGTGCAAAATGGAACACAACCCTAGTACATGACGTGCATGTGAGAAATTCCATAAAACTAGGGAGAAAATGGTACCCAAGTTCTAAATTTAAAGATAGCAAAGATGTGCACATTAAACAATCAGTTTTAGCAAGGCCAATGGCCTAGAAACCACAACAAGATTGACTTAATCCAAAACAGAAATCTCAGGAGATCCTTAAAACTTTGAGAACACCATTCTGTCCTTGAAACATGACATAAGATGGGATCAATAGTCCCAATCCTATTGACACAATAGACAAGCACTATATTCTGTTTTCCTTAGATTGTCCATCGTAAGAATTATTTTCCAAAGCTTGGGTCCCCTTTGAGAAACAACCCTAGGAGTAGCCTTAGTTGCTAGATACTCTCCATGGGAAAGCCCGCTTCCTCTCTGAACACTACATGTAATGTTTACCTCTAAATCAAGGATGATCACGACTTCCTAAACTAGAAAGTCTTTGAGGTTCAATTTGCAATAATTTTCGCACTAATGAGTCCTAGCTTCAATCCGTTTCAAGAAACATTGATAGAAAGGTTAAAACAGAAAATAAAAGCTGCAAATGTTTTAACATAAATCTATAATCTGTTCAAATTTCGATCAAATTGCCTACAGTTAGGAAAGCAATCATAATTTCTTTTTCTTTTTTTTTTTAAATTGAGGAATAGTTTCACGAAAATGGAGACGAACCGGAATAACGTCCAATCTAGTTTCTGGATATTCTGAAAGAAAAAGAATGTATAAAGCTTGACTTCATCCCAAGACTTTAGTTAGAAAAGAAAAAGAAACAAAATGAACCAGCAAATAAAGCAAATGATACATGAAATACAATGGGCAGACTGCAGTCTAAAAATTTAATTCAAAGAACCAAAGTATAAACAGAATCAGCAGACAAAATAGAAGGCGGTTGTTTCTGTAGTTCAGTAAAACTCATACATTGCTATCAATAACCCTAATCTCAAATTACAACATTCTTTGTGTCCAACTGAAAAATCCAGCACAATATAAGGGGTGTCTGCTTTTATAGCACATAAAGCCATCAATAACCTTGATCCCAAATTGAAGGCTCTCCAACTTCCTATCCTTTTTGGAATATGGCACATTGAGGTTTACTTGGCTATGATTCTCTACTAAAAAAAATTGCCATGGGTAACAAAAGCAGATATAAGAGCAAAGAAAAAAAAGAAGAATTGAAGGCAGGGGACAGGTGCCGCGAACAAGACAATCGCAAAAATCTGATTAGTACCGGAAACCAGAGAAAAAAGGAATCCATCTGAATTCACTTCCTCAAAATTATCATAGGCAATAGAAATTTAACAAGAAGAATGAAACAAATGAAAAACAAAAACAATGAGAATTCGAATTCTAGAATAAAGCACAGACAGCAATATCAATAATCCGAATCTCTGAATTCTCAATTATTTCAGTCCTGCAGCTTTCATTTCGCTATAGATAGCTGCTAAAAAAACGTCGCTTAGGATGAGAAAAACAGAACCACGAGTAACGAAATTAAGCCAAAAATAAATAAATAAATCACCGCGCCACAGAATTCTTTCACAAAGAAAATTAGAAGTGCACACACGAAATAGAAAATTACATAGAAACTGAGCTTAGAAAACTAACCTCGAAAAAGCCCTAATTCCCGAATTTATTTTATTTAAAAAGTCTTAGGCCTAATTCACTATGCTTCCGGCACCACAACGCTCTCTAAGCTTCGTTCCGCAACAATTTGGTGCGGGGAAAACATCGCTAGAAACATAATCACAGAAAGGAAGCAATTAAATAAGGAAGATGATGCTTTCATTTTGAATATTAGAAACGGTAGTGGCAAATAAGCAACGGCAAGGAATTGAGATTTGCCAAACGAACCTGGGAAAACAGACTGAGCGTGAGAGAGTCTCTCTACGCTAGAAATATGCAAAGAACAGGAAGAACAGGACCTTGTTTGGCAAAATCTAGAGATAGGTAGCGAGAGAGCGAGAGAGAGAGAGAGAGAGAGAGCGGTTATTCACTGGTCGTATTCCTCCGTTTAGTATGATGTATAATCTGTATGTTCGTTCCTTTGTACATCGGCGTCTGCTCGGTGTACCCGACGGAGACTTTTTCCAAATGTGGTGATGTAAGGGAAGCAAGGCACGGACGATGGAGTGGTAGTCGAGGAGAGAATCATCCTCCCATTGGCAACGAAAAGTTTTGAAGGAGTCGACCGCCCAACGCTTCCTCTGTCCACGCGCTGCTGGACCGCGTCTGCTGCCTACCTTCCCCTCATTTGCAGACTTCTGCGGGCGGTTCTCCTTTTCTTTTTTCTTTTTTTCTTTTTTATATCATATTTACCCATTTCTGGAATTGGATAGGCCAGCATTTTACGCAACGCCAAAAACATGATACAATGTACGGCGATCAAAATTATTTACTAAATGGGGCTGTGTCTTCTCGACAAAATCATGATCTTCATTAATCTTCTCTAATCATTTAATGTTGTCATCCAAATCTGGACTTAGTTTTTATATTATTTACTTTTAAACAAAATCCAAACTTTCTATTTAATAAAGCTAATAATGGTAGAGACATTTTCTTATAAAATGCCCACAGGGTGGTGTTTTTAACGCTCCCAGACTATGGGTGGGCATCTCCTACCTTATATTTTTCCCGAGAAAAGTAGTGGTGGCCCATAATATGGCTGCCTTTGTCGAGCTCATGAACGAGTTAGACTACAATATGACTTCACCAAAACAACTACAATATTAATATTAATATTAATATTAATATAGATAAAGGATTTATTCATGCATACACTATTCACGTAAGTTTGTTCGTTTTTGGCTTAACTGTAAACAAATGGTAAATGGAGCGGGCGGTAGGTTCACCCAATTTGTTATAGAGGGTTTAACGACGGGTAGTATGTGTCCTGTCCTGGAGGGGACATTCCTTGCCTAATAAAACCTAATCTCTGTACCTTTAATACGAATTTCTACAAAGATGATCTCATGCAAAACACCCCATCTTATTCTACTTACAGTTTTCCTTCTTTCTTCTACTTACACACAAATAACTGGTCCTAACTTGAGTTCTAGCAAAAGGAAGTGTCAAGAAGTCCCACGTCAATAAAAGGAGAGAAAAATGAGAAAACTTATAAGTGCGAGGATGAGACTCTTCCTGAGCTGGTCCTAACTTTGAGCTAAGTATTTAGTGTTGGAATCGGAGCTCAGGGGGAGATTGGATAGGTTGAAAATTAAAAATTAAAAAAAAAATTGAGCCCAAATGTGTGTAGAGATTAAATTGGGTTGAATCTAACAAAAAATGGGTCAAGGCTTGATGTATGGACCCAATGTATGACAAAGAAGATTGTTAAAAAGTAGTAGCTCCACATCGGTAAAATGAAAGAAAAATAAGAAGCTTTTATAAAGTCTGAGGGTTCCTCTTTTGACCTAGCTTGCTTTTAAAGAGGTAAAGGCCAAGAACACTAGAGGAAGAAGCTCTGAGATATCTAGAGAAAAAGAAACGGATTTTCGTATGTTCTTAAAGGGGCTTTGGCTCTCTGTCTGCGGATGTCAAAAACCAAAATAAATAAACAAAGGATTTTGGCAACGGTCAAAAAAACCACTCATAAAGATGTTTTCGACCACAGAGAAGACTTTGCGGTTATCATATTCAAATTTGGTAGTTGTCATAGAAGTAATTACAAGGACGGCTCTTGTTTGGCATTAAGTTTGTACTACTCTTAAAAGATAACTTAATTATTTAATTAAGATTTTAATACTCTTCTTTACATGTATGTTTAAACTCTTCGCAATAAGGGGTCAAGATATTGGGACATATAATAAATATCTATTATAAAGTCAAAGCTTAGACTTAATACCTATATTTTAATATAATATTAGATTCCTCATTGTCCAAAAACTTGATTTCATAAAGAAGAATGAAGTTCATAGTTTAATTAATATTCTAAAAGTTCTAATAGTAGTTATTACTTAAAAAAAAAAAAAGAGACAAACAATATGTTACGGGCTTATGGGGGCCTATGGCACATTGGGCTTATAAAGGCCTTGTGGGGATGATGCTTAAGGACATTATGGGTGTCATGTCAAGGGGCAATTTTGCCTTTTGGCTTAGTGGTTTGCACGTAACAACTAGCCACATTGTTGCGAGCCTGCAACATGGATCTAGTGGTTGGAGCCGTGAGGGTGAAGTCTTCCCAGTCAATGACACTACATTTCTTCCTTTGATTACCAATGATGGAAGTTGAGCAATCAAAAGGATAGAAAAAAGAGTGAAAGTCGGGAAAGAGTAAAAGTTGGAAAAGGGATTTTACTACTTGGCCGAAGCCGAAGGTACAACTGAATACAGGTTTAATTCCCTCTCCCTTACAATCCCAATCCCCGTTATTTATAGATGATCTACTGCTTCCAGTCCAGGTTGGCATTATTAGTTAGAGCTGTTAAACAGATTAATAACAGATAGCGGAAATTACGGAATGGATAATCTCCATCTGGTAAACTGTTATGGCCTCCACGTCAGCTCCTCCTCTCCAATAACTACCACCTGGTTGAATTGTTAAGCTACGTGGCATTATCTTGCAACATATCACCCGCCCCCGCAAGAACCTTGTCCTCAAGGTGTGGAAAACGTTCAAGGAAGTCTGAGACATTTACCCAAGTAGCATCTGCAAGGGAGCATCCAGCCCAATGAGTCAGGAGTTGGCAAGTACCATTACATCACCGAGAATCAAGTAAGGCTTGAGGAAAAATCAAAGGGTCCTCATTGTAATAATCGACAGGAATCTCGTGCTGCACCATATCTGAAGGTCCCATTCTGTGTTTAAGTGCAGAAACATGGAAGGTGGGATGAATTTTAAAGGTGGTAGGGAGGTTAAGCTTATAAGCTACCTTCCCTATGCGCTGTAAAATACTAAATGGTTTGAAAAACTTTGGGCCAAGCTTCGGATGAGAATGCTTTGTGATAGAGTGCTAACGAGATGACTGAAGTCTAAAAAACCTTATCACCCTCTTGAAATTCAACCTCTCTGTGCTTCTTGTCATATTGTTTTCTCATCCGTTCTTGGGCTCTGGCTAAATGTATGTGAAGCTGTTTAAGGAGTTGATCTCTGGACCTCAAGTTAGAATCCACAGCCTCAATGCTCTCATTACCTTTTGAGTGTGTGTTCAATTTTTGGATTAACATCAACAAGTTGTCCTCCTTAGTTACATGTCATACATATCTACAACACCTTTGAATAGTGCAACTCAACAATTTTTTTTTTCAAGTGAAAAATAGTAATACTACATCAAAATAAAAATAAAATCTAACAAAGAATGATTCTTTTTTTCAAATGATTATTTTAAAAAATAAAATTTTTAAAGAAAATAAAGGCTAAATTAGACTTAGAATTATTTGGTATTAATTTTAATCAGTGGTAAATAACCAATCCTTGGCAACAATGCCAAAAACTTCTTCAATGAAAATCTTGAATGCAAGTGAATAGGTCAAACATATAATATAATGATAAAAAAAATTATCATTCCATAAAGATTGATAATTACTAAGCTAATTAAGTACTAACAATGAACTAATTCTAAAATTTATCAAGCAAATCAAAATAAAGTTGATGATGAATTAAAATTCAAAATTTTCAAAATTTTCAAAACAAAATTTCAAGACTAAATGAAATTAAATCTAAGTAGGAAAGATTGATATGAGAAATATGTTACAATATTTGATTTCATCATAACTACTAAATATGAATTTTCATAGTTTATGCTTGCAAGAATGATAATACCTATGTGATGGAAAAACTTTGTAATTTATTTACTATCCTATGTCTATATATAGTAAACTTACTTCATTTATTAATACACTATATTTTTATGTGAATTGAAATAAATAAAGTACATTAGGATTTATAAACATTCCTGGTTTATAATAAATCTTTTAATCATCGTATAACCAAAAGCCTCACAAATAATATGGTATATGTCTATCTATCTAATTCATGATTACATATTATAAAAAAAAACTACATATTATTTCCTTTTAATCTCAAATATGCAAATTAAATCATTTAAGTGGTAACTAATCACTTAAAAGTATTAAGCATAATGATATATAACTCACATAAATAAAATATCTTGCAAAGCTACAAACTTATAAAATTCACATTATCATAGTTAGATTACATCATCGCCCTAATAAAAGAAAATTAGAACATAATAAAATAATAAACTAAAACAATGGTAGAAATTAGACAAAACATTTTAAATAAAAAATATGAAAGTTGTCACTACATTATCTCCTCTTCAAGAATTCTTTGCAAAATTCCTACCAATCAAACCAAAATAAAAAATTACACAAAGTAGAGGTAAGCTATCACACCTTTTTTTTTCCCTTTCTTTTCATGCTCTTTTGAGACTTCCTACATAAACAATAAAATTTTTAATAAATATAAGAAATGATTCTCTTGTACAAATTGAATTCAATCAGGAATTTATCAATAAAATCAAACAAAATTTTCCATCACTATTTTCTTCCCTTATTTGTGATTTTCCGGTGATCCTAGGATTCCAAGATCCTCAATTCACCCTTTTCTTCCTTTTTTTTTTCACAAACTAAATGTTGCAAGTACCCAATTCAAGAAAGGAAAAGAGCTAAAAATATGTGGATAGCTAATAGGTTATATTTCTCCTATTCACATTGATAATAGCAAAATATACCAAAGTGTTCTTTGCAATGAGAATCTATATATGATGGCTTTAAAGAAAGCTAGATAAATAAAACCTAATTACAAATAGAGCTTGGAACCTCACCTACTCTATGAGCTGCACTTATATATCTAATATGAGTTCTCTAAAAATAAAAAATAAAAATAAAAAGAGAAAAAAAAGAAGGAGAGAGAGAAAGGGGTAAGGTGCTTATATAAGCTTGGCTTTTCTCTTGAATTTCTACCTTGGGGTTTGATGGAAAACAATTTGAAGCAAACAAGGCATCTATGTGCACTATTATGACAGGACCTAGCTCCCATTCCACGAGTTACGAGTTGCTTTCAAATATAAATGGCTTGGAAAATTCCTTTTTATATGCACTCTAAGATTATGTTTGTACTCCAACTTTTCTTACTTCTACGTAACAATCTTGATTTCCAGCAAGGTGAGGAGCCTTGCCAGCAATTTACATGAATCATATCATCAAAGGAAGTAAAAGAATCGATCAACTCTCAATGAATCAACGGAGAAAAATGAAGACAATAGAATAACAAAATGAACGGATCTCACAAATAAAAAAGTGAAGATGTGATGAAACAATCCAAAAGATTATTTGGGATTTGTTTTCATTTGTTAAAATAATTTAACAATGGTTAAGGGCCATATAGAACTATGATCTTGGAAATCTTAAAAATTATAATTAAATTGTTTCAATCATTAGTAGGTGTTAAGAATCATATGACTAGAAACTGTGACACTAGTTTATAGATCTGAGAAGAAAATTTGTAGTGTTTTCTTACAAGCCAAGAACCAAGATTTTGGTTCTTAAAGAATGAAAAACCATAGGTACAATAGATAGCTATAATACAAGGCCTATTTACATCAAATAGCTACAGTATAAGCCTTAAAGAAAGCTACAACAAGCCCTATACAACAATCAATATTTCAACATTTCCCCTTAAGCTGGTGGTCAAAATAAGTCATATAGACCTAGTTTTTCCATAAGGAAATGGAGTTGTTGTATACCTCCATTAATAGATTTGTAGGCTGATCACATGTAGAGATATGAGATGTTTGAATGATGTGTGCCATAATTTTTTCTCTGATAAAATGGTGGTTAATCTCAATATACTTGGTTTTTTCATAAAGAATAGGGTTTACAATTATCTTCATTGCGGCCTCATTATCACAATAAAGATAAACTAGTCTAACCAAGGGAACCCTCAAATCCCTAAATAACCCAATTAACCACACAATCTCACATGTTGTGGATGCCATGGCTTGATACTTGGATTCTATAGAGGAGAGAGAAACTATAGATTTCTTTTGTTTTTCTAAGATATAAGTGATTCTCCATGCATAATACAAAAACCTATGTAAAGTGGCACCCTATGGGGCATGATCCATAAGTTGCATCACAAAAAGCTCATAATTCTATATTATTCTTGGATTTCATTATAAGACCTTGTCTAAGTGATCTTTTAATGTATATGATTACTCGAAGAGCTATTTCTAGATGAGATTCTTTAGGTGCTTGCATGAACTGACTCAGTAAGTGCACAGCAAAGCATATGTCTAGCCTAGTGATGATAAGGTAAATTAACCTTCCAACTAGATGCTGATAATGACTCTTATCCTTTAAAAGTACATCCTCATCTTTCTCAAGGAACTTATCATAATTAACACTAGTGAACTTAACATTTTGTTCCATAGGGGTTTCAGTAGGCTTGCATCCAAAATGTCCATACTCAGATATCAACTCCAAGGCATATTTGCGCTAGTTCATCACAATTCTAGTAGGAGAATGTGCCATCTCTACTCCTAAGAAATATTTGACTAATCCAAGGTCATTGATCTAGAAGGAAGAGCACATATACTGTTTTAACTTAATGATACCCTCTTCATCTCCTTCTGTAATAATCATGTCATTAACGCAAATGAAAACTATAAGCAATCCCTTACGTCTTTGTTTGAGGAACATAGAGTAATCATGCTAAGAATGATGAAATCCAGCTCATAGGAGGGCATCTGTAAACTTCTGGTACCATTATTTAAAAGCTTGCTTGAGATCAAAAAGTGACTTCTTAAGTCTACATACTTTTGATCCCCCCTTAAGTCTTAAGCATTCTAGAAGCAACATGTATATTTTTGTATCCAAATCACCCTGAAGGAATGCATTGTTCACTTCCATTAAATGCATTTTCTAGTGGTGGATAGCTGTTAAAGTAGTGAGAATGTGAATAGTTATTAGCTTCCCTACAGGGGCAAAAGTGTCCTTATAATCCACTCTTGCTCACTAATCGTATCCCTTCACCACAAGATGTGCCTTGTAGCAGACAATGCGCCCATTAGCATTATATTTGATCTTATACACTCAATTATTGCCAATAGCACAATGATACCATGTTAAGAATCATATGACCAGAAATTGTGAAACTAGTTTATAGATTTGAGAAGAAAATGTGTAGTGTTTTCTTACAAGCCAAGAACCCAAATTATGGTTCTTAAAGAATGAAAAACCATAGCTACAGTAGACAGCTACAATACAAGGCCTAGTTACATCAAATAGCCATAGTATAAGCCTTAAAGAAAGCTACGGTAAGCCCTATACAACAATTAGTATTTCAATAGCAGGTGAAATCTTTCTTGAATGAGGCTTATTAGGTAAAGCCTCTCTTTAACAAGACTTAGTTTTAATAATTACGCATTCACTAAAACAAGCTTCTTTAACAATGGCATGCATGCTGTCATGGCCACATCAATAGATGGTTCAACTGTTGTGCATGTGAGCTGGGCCTCATGGTTACGGCATACTCTATTGGTGTGGGTAAAATCCTATTCGATGTCGAAATTTGTCAAGTGAACCTCTCAAATGTCATCCTTATTGTCATTGTAAATTTGATGGTATAGCTCGGGGCTTTTTGTATGTTCCGCTCACCTGTTTGGGAATCTATTTGTTTTTGTTCGTGCACAATTTGTTGATAGCCATCCAAACCAAAACCCATGTTATCCCTATAAAAGGAAGCAAAGAATCAATTTGTTGTGTTAAGCCCAAAGTTTCTTCTAGCATTTCATTTTTTTTTTCAACAAATATGAGATATTTGATTGATAAAATTAATTTACAATAGATGACCAGAGGAATATGAAAATTCAGGAAAACGGACGCAAGGTTTTCAACTTCAATTGAAATAAGGTACGGCTCATCAACATAGTTGCTACTTATAGTTTAAACCGAGACATTGCACAGACAATTTTCCATAGGAGCAGCTATAGTCCTTCGCGCGCACTATATTTCTGTCTTTTAAGTCCTAAGATTCTAAGGAACCTTACGTATTGATGTGATTATTTTGGGCCTACCTCGACGTGGATTTGATAGCCAAGTAAATTATGACATATATTATGACATGTAGAAAATAGAAATTTTTCAAAGATCAGTACAACTGTGTTAATTAGATTTACTACTTCTAAAAAATAATTTTATACACGATTTTGGGCCTAACGACTAGATAAAAATATAAAATAAAGTACTTTAGGTGCGTAAAAGCATGTTATGATTAAAAAAAATGGAGAAATTTCAGATCTGGATTGAAATTGGACTTAGATTTGAGAAAATTGGTCGGATTAATACTTTCCGAAATTCCTTTCCTTTTGATGAAAGCTTAGGTTTTATCTATAGTGCACAAAAATTCGAACACGGAAATATTGGGCTTCAGAAAATCTCAATAAAAAAGATTGGACCTATAAAAGGGAAAAAGGAAAGGTATCTTGCTGATGGCATTAGGAGATATTAAAATCTGAAGGAACACGTCGATGGGCAGTTTGAAAGAATTAACCAATGAGAGGATGAGACGTAGTAACTTTAGCGTTAAATTTAGTACAGTTGACATCGTCTAACATGCTTGTTTTGAGTCTATCACTCATCTAAAATATATGGAAAAATTGACTGCGGAAAATGGACTGATAAAGAATATGCTTTGATACTATAATGTATTGAGATGGAACACAAAGTGGAAATTTCAGGAGAAACAGAAGAAAGAGAAGTAAAGAAAATTGATTACTTGGTTTCCTCAACTCTTCTTATACATTTGCGTTGCTTATATACAATCTTTTCACCTAGTCTAATTGAATGTGCTCCCTTTTCTAGATTTAATCTAATTAAATGCATTTTCGTCTATTAAAAATTTATTGTCATCAAGGCTTTAATCTTTCCTTTACATCTCAAATTTTCAAATCAAGTTTCAGTTGCTTGCAATCGTTGACCAAAATAATGTTGTTTGACTTTGTTTCTTAAGTAATTATTTATATACATGACATAAACTAAACTTGTATAGAGCATGTTATTGTTTACATATCAAATGTTCGATTAAAATTTTGGGCTCAAAGGCTTGATTGAAATTCGGCCTTAAGGCTTAATTGAAATTCAAGTTCAAGGGCCCAACTGAAAATTTGGGCCTATGGATTGGTTGAAATTTTTAACCCAAAGGCTTGTTGAAACTTTAGGCAGTTGAACTCAAATCGAAACTTTATTTATAGATGCCTTTTCGAAATTTTGGATATAAAAGCCCAATTGAAATTTGGATATGGGAACCCATTTGAAATTTTGTGCATGGAAAAAGTGAGGCAAACTTAAAAGAGCTAGTTGAAGTAGAAACACTATTAAACATAGGAAAAAGAAATGATTATAAAGGGAGAGTACATTTGATTGGTTGTATTGATAATTCTATTTTATATAGGATTATTTTAACTATTTTAGGTATTATATACTATAATATTTGTTAAAATATATTTTCATTTATTTATGTTTATGCAGGTTTTGTTTGTTTATGTAATAAATCCCCAAAAGGAAGAAAATGAAGTAAAATAGAAAGAAAAAGCAGAAAAAAAAGAAGAAGAATAAAAACAAGCAAAAATAGAAGAGGAGAGCTTATGTGAAACTCAGGGGGCAAAATGAAACTTAGGAATAGAAATGAAACTTAGAAATAGAGGCAATAGAGGTCTATTATCCGGAAATTGTTAGGAAAACAAAGGGCAAGCTATTTTTTGCAAAACATGTATATTATTGTGCAAAATAGAGAGAATAGAGAAGACAAAAAAGAAGAAAACAGGAGAGAGAGAGATTGTTGGTTTAGGATGTAGACGGTGGGGATTTGCTAGAAGATTGGCTGGGCATGACAGCATGGGTAGAGGAGAGCACCTAATGGCCATGTGATAGCCAATCGTCAAGTTCCTTTCCAGCAAAAAACTTAAGCCTACTTACATTTCTGGCCACATTTATGTGTTTTTTGATGGTTGCTAGGCAATTTCCGGCGAGGAAGGAACAAATCCAACATCTAGTTGCAATTTTTGGCGTCTCTGCAATGAATTTGAGTGGTTTCATGATGGTTTTTGGTGACAAACAATAAACGTTACTCATGGGTGTTAGAATATGGCTTGACCTAAGTTAACTCTTGAGGACAAGTTATTTGAAGGAATAAGAATTGTTAAGATTAAGTTTCTAGAAAACCAAAGATAAGATTCTAAAAGACTAAAGATACGATGAGATATGATAAGATAAAATATATTTTTATTAGAGTTATAATTTGAGTTGAAATAGGATTTCTATTATGTTTATATAAGGCATTCTCAACCTTAGAATAAGGATTAATCATCAATAAAGAGAATTCCTTACTTTATCATTAGTAGTTTTCCTTACTTTTAGCTCTAGATTCTTATTGCTTTATTAGGAGTAGTTTATTAGTAGCCTCGTAGTTTTATATTATTATTGTTATTATGTTCTTTATTGAATTGTTATTGTATTCTTTATTGGATTGGTATCAATAAACAAGGTATTCTTCCAATTGGGGTTTCTTATGTTCTTAATTGTGGAATTGTCTAGAATTCAAGTCCTAACAGTGGTATCTAGAGCCAATGTTTTGGCTCCTAATCATGAGGTCCAAAATAAAGGCACAAACCCATGTTACAACAATGGCTAAAGCACAAGCTAATGTCCCTATAGATGAACCTATACCCATCTTGGAGGAAAGAGTCCACCAAGTCCATGCCCTATCAACATTTACTCAAAAGGAAGTCAATAGTCTGCATACATCCCATGATAATAAGATTATATAGATATTACAAACATTACAACCAACCAGTTCCACATCACCATCACTACTGCCTCGTACCTCAAGAACTTGGCATATGTTAAATGGCAACAATGGCTTTGTCATTTTACCAAATCTAGATGGGTTGACTTGATCAAGTCATGACCAACCACCAATCAGCACTTACCATGATGTCCCTAGGACAGGTCATGTTCCCCACCTTACCTTATCGGGTCAGGGGGCTAACCCAACACTTACCAACCCTATATCATAAGTAAACACCTCTTAGGTTGCTTAACCAAGACTTAGCATTCTTCTCCTAGCTTCCACCATAACGTTCATAGGATAAGGGCTTGGGTTCCTCACCCCTACACCTATGACTCATGCAGGCATTTTCGCTCATGGCTACTACCACGGGCCTCTGCCCAAGGGTGCTTAAGGCCAACCAACCGCAACTACAACTACCCCTCCATCATAGGTCAGGTCATTACCACTAGTTTCCTTACCAAGAGCACCAGTTCCACCCTAGGGGCCCCATGGCCCTATGGCCACATGGGTTAGGGACCCATCTAGCATGAACCCACTACCCCTAGGTTATGTTCCCACTCACCATGGACCATATGTAACTTGGGGCCCCAATTAGCAAAACCCATAATCTGTTTGGGGGCCTTACCCCTTGGGGCCCCTCACAAAATTGAGGCCTAACTTTGGGGCATTTGCAACCTGTAGACAACCTATGAGAGACATTGAAAGGCATGGTAAAGCAACTACATAAGGGATGAAAGCCTCATTGCCAGAAGAGGTCAATGAGCCACTCGCAGATGAGGAAAAGTTACTAGTAGAAGCTGTAGAGGAACCATCGCCAAAAGAGGTGGAGTAGTTACCACTAAAAGATGTGGAAGAGCTATCACCAAAAAAGGTGGAGGAGCTACCACTAAAAGATGTGGAGGAGTTGCCATCAGAAGAGGTGGAGGAGCTATCACTAGAAGATGTGGAAGAATCGTCACTAAGAGAGGTAGAAGAATTATCACCAAAAGATGTAGAGGAGTTTCCATTAGAAGAGGTGGAGAAACTACCACCAAAAGATGAGGAAGAGCCGTTGCTAGAAAACGTGGAGGTGTTATGGCCAAATAAGACAAAGGAGCCACCATTCCAAGAGATGGTAGAACTATCACTAGAAGAGGTAAAGGAGCTACCACTAGAAAATGTCAAGGAGTTGCCACTAGAAGATGTGGAGGAACCTTTGTTAAGGGAGGTAAAAGAGCAACCACCAAAAGATATGGAGGAGTTACTACTAGAAGAGATGGAGAAGCTACCGCTAGAGGATTTAGAGGAGCCATTGCTAGAAGAGGTGGAGGTGTCACGGCTAGATAAGACAAAGGAGTCATTACTTAAGGAGGTGGTAGAGCTCTTTTAGGAGGAGATAGATTAGCTACTACTAAAAGCTATGAAAAAGTTTCCTTCCTTCCCATCCTGATGGAGTTACAAGGTGAATTGCACCAAGGAGTCCTTCACCCATTGAGGTTGACCACCTAAGAGTCAAGAGTTCTTTACCCACCAAGGGAAACCATGGCTATGGCCAAACAAGACAAAGGAGTGACCACTTGAGGGGGTGGTAAAGCTATTGCTAAAGGAGACAAAAGGGCTATCATTAAAGAAAACAGATAAGTCACTACTAAAAGCAATGGAAGAGTTGTCTTCCTTCCCATCCCAATGGAGTTGCAAGGTGAATTGCACCAAGGAGTCCTTCACCCACCAAGGTTGACCATCTAAGAGTCAAGAGTTCTTCACCCATCAAGAGCGACTATCAGAATCTTTCCAACAATTATCTCAAGTGTCAAACAATGGTGTCTTGGGAAAAATCCTAAAAGGGTTAACCCTTGAGGAGAAAGGTTATTTGATGGGGTGGGGATTGTTAGGTTATGGCTTAACCTAAGTTAACCCTTAAGGACAGGTTATTTGAAGGAATAAGAATTGTTAAGATTGGGTTTCTAAAAGACCAAAGATAAGATTCTAAAAGACTAATGATAGGATAAGATATAATAAGATAAGATATAGTTTTATTAGAGTTCTAATTCGAGTTGAAATAGAATTTCTATTATATCTATATAAGGCATTCTCAGCCTTAGAATAAAGATCAATCATCAATAAAGAGAATGCCTTACTTTATCATTAGTAGTTCCCTTTACTTCTAGCTTTAGATTCTTATTGCTTTATTAGGAGTAGTTTATCAATAGCCTCATAGTTTCATATTATTATTGTTATTATGTTCTTTATTGAATTGTTATTGTGTTCTTTATTGGATTGGTATCAATAAACAAGGTATTCTTCTAATTGGGGTTTCTTGTGTTTTTAATGTGGACTTGTTTAGGATTTAAGTCCTAACAATGGGTGATATTTGGTAAAACTAGACCTTTTCTAGCGATTTTCTAGCAAATATGCTTGATCTCTTAACGTATTTGCATTTTAGGGTTCAAATTTGATGATTTTGTTCAAGACGGCAATGGCACATGACAACAGTGTGTGATGGTAGCATGTGTTGGCTCGATTTCTTCCCTTATTCTGAATAGCCCTTTTTCTTCTCAGTGATTTGTAGATTTGTGCAATATTTTTATGAACTGAAGACATTTTGGTGATAGTTTTTATGTTTTTAATTTATAGAATGCTTTGTTCAAATTTCTTGCATTGTTTTTTGTTTGTACATATATCATGTTTTAATCTAGTTTGTTAAGGCTACAATGTAACTTAATTATAATGGTATGAATGTTATGATTATGATGTTTTATGAGACATGTTATATGTGTAGAGTTGCATATTACTGAGTTTAATGCATTTCAGTGGTTAGATATTACTTAGATAAGTTGATTTACATATTAGAGACCAATAGGAAATGACATGCAGTTACTTCCTATAATGTACAACTATAAATTAATATGGATAGACATATACCATATTGTTTGTGTTGCTTTAGGTGTAAATTAGAATATTTATAAATCTTAATACATTCATTTCAATTCATATGTAAAGATATAGTGAGTTTATGAGCTACATAGGTTTATTATATATAAACGTAGAATAGTGAATAAATTAAGAAATTCTACCATCACATGAGTAAAATCAATCTTGCAAGCATTAATAATTGACATTAATATCTAGTAGTTAGGTGAAATCGGATACTCTAACATGTTATTCTTACTTATTTCTTTTAAATTTAGTTATTTAGTTTATTCTCTATCAATCTTGAGTTGCTAAATAAATTTTAGGAATTATTCATTGTTATTTATTAGTTAGTATAATAATGATTAGGCTCTTTGGGACAATATCTTACTTATATGACATGTATACTAGCATGTAGGATTTCACCTAACATGTATAAAGAACAAAATATTTTGATAATTTTTTATGCTAGTAAAGGTTTTTTAAACTCTACTATTGGTCCTTGGTCAATATTCCAATGGGTCACTATTTGCCGTGTTAGTGTCCTTATCTATGGACAATAGATAGTCCACTTATTTTAACTAGCATAATCATCAAACCAATAGAAGAACATAATATGTCTTCCATAAGCCTTTTTGTCAACATACTAAAGGTTTTGGCTTTCCCATTTCTACTTGTTGGAGCAAAGATAGGTCTTGAAAAACCATTTCCATTTAGGGAGGTTCTCTCTTGAGTGGTTTATTCTTAGAAAATATTTATCTATAACAAAGTCCCTAAATAAGACCAATATCCTAGGATCTTTTATGTCATACAACATGGCTATCATAAAGGACTCTTTTCTTGTTCGTACACCCATTTATACACATTGCCTTTAACTTTTACCAAGTGCAAGTGGGCTTGATGTCTGGTCAATAAGAATGTGATTGATTATCTTATTGAGTGATACAAAGTCACCTTAGACATTAGTCTATGTGACACCTTAGACATTGGAGATCCTAAGAGGAAAATCTAAAGGGATGGCACCAATATTAGGTCTAGGAAATTCTTGACATAGAGGCTCCTTGGTATGGCCAAACCTAAGATAGACCTATCAAAAGTGATCATACTTGACATCTTGATATATAAATACACACACATAAAAGTTATATACATACACATACAAAAGTATGACAATATCTTTTACAAGATGCCTCAATGTGTGAGATGCATGTGCAAGTAATTATGCAAGGTGCGTGAAGTGCACCCGCAGGAAGTGTGTCTGGCTCATGTGCGGGTAGAAGCGGTGGCGCATGAATTACATGCGCCGACCAGATTTTTTCCAATTATTTTTTAACCAGCTTTGCTTAGAATTTTAAGTAGTGTTTGATGGTATATTTGGTCTCAGTGTTATTTAGCTGGATATCCATTCATTAGTGGTGGAGGAAGAGCTCATGAAGCTAGAAAAGAGATATTTTCAATGTAGGTGATGTGCTAATTAGGATGGTTGATTGATGTTGAGAAAATGCTAAACTATTGGAAGGCTAAGGGATCACATATGCAATAGATCAACCAATTATACAGGGTTATCACATTAATTTTGCTCCAAAAGGGGAAATTGTTAGGATTGGATTGAAAATTAGTAAACCTAGATATATTCCATGTGTATTATAGAAATATTCTAGGAGTTATTTTTTTCTGTATTGATTAACATTTTTAGTGGTATTTAGTTAAGAATTCTGGCACTATATCCAGCTAAGGACTCCTTTTAGTACTAGTATAAAAAGGGAAGGCCACAAGAAAAACTAAAAGGCCAAAAAGAGAGAGGGTTACGCCTCATAAGGGCAACAACCCATGCCTTATGACAACAACAACCAAAGGGTGCTACTTTGTGTAGTAGCCACTAGCCAAGAGAGAATCAACTATGTTGTTGTGAATGCTAAAAACAACTATGTGAGAGTTGTGTGTGAATCGTATAATCAATACCTTTGTATTCTCATGAAGAAATCTAATAAGATAAGAAGGGGTTGGTAGTTGTGTTGGTGACGAGGGACATAAGACATTGTATTGGTTCAAACCTCCTAAATCCTGTATCTATTGTATGTTTATGGTTTGATCTAAATGTCTTTGTGTTCATATGATGAGTTGTTTCCACAACACTTGGTATTAGAGAATGTGTTTATGATACCAAAAAATATGATAAATAATGTTTCTATATCTGTTGTGTCTTGAACCACATCTTGTTGACAATATATCGAGATATATTAAATTGTAAGGAAAAAAAGAAATTTAAGTATACAAAGTGCACTCATATGTCAAAAGCAATTACCTTGAGAAAACGTTTTTCAAAGCTCATTTTAAATAGCATCTATTGGTTGACATATTAGACAAAGAAAGATTATACTTTGAAAAGGATTTGGTGGAGATGATTTTAAATTATTATTGCTTTCATGCTAGTGGATTTTCTCTCTGACAAAACTTAGTGAAGGGGAGTTTTCCTAATGTACCCTACTGTACGTCTCCAAACCCCACTTAGTATTATAAAGGAAGTTGTTTTGATGAACTCTCTTCCTAGTAAACAGGGGGAATTACTCGAATACGCATCCTTTTCTAAGTTAATCAGTATGCTTTCTCTTGTATTTATATTTTGATGGTGACTAAGAAGGGGATAAATAAGGTTTTACTTGTGTTTGATGCCATTTGTTGAAAATGTTGGAAAGTTTCAAACTTTTGACCTATTATTGAAAATGGTTTTAAATGTGTTTGTGTTTGATTATGAAGATTACTAGGTTTCATTTGAAACTAAAAATAATGTTGATATAAACTAACAACGTATACAGATACGTTTTTCTTGAAGTAGTTTCATCATCATCAAAAAAGGGGAAATGTTAAATATATTTTGATCTTGAATATGCTTATGTAGAAAACATGGTTGAAAAACTATATGATCTTATGTTTACAAACATATTATAAGTTTAGTTTTGTAGCAACATAGAAATTATAGAATACTATGTATATTAAATGATTTATCTTAAGGACTATTTTGAAGCATATTTATATTCAATCATTTGAATAAGCAACTAATAATATTTATCATAAGATTGGAAAATAGTTTCTTTCCTAAGTTGATTAAATTGGTGCAGAAACGCGTGACTTATTATGATAATTTAAACTGTTATGACATGTGTAGGTGGAATAAATGGGGTTGAAGAAGTTGTAGGCTTTGAAGAAGCAAAGCTCCAGCAAAAAGAGACGATTAAAGCTGTGACATGCTGTTAGCAGAGGGCTCATCCGTTGATTCAAATTGGTGGGGCTTTAAATGTAAAGCTAACGTGCTCTCTCTAGTGAGTGACGCTGGCTACGTCGAAAAGCTATGGCTACTAGCATTTTTTTTTGCGTGATTCTGTAACAGCCCTTCTTCGATTTCCTCCTGGATGAGTCTTGATTTGACCTTGGACCTAGTATTCGGCCCCGCCACTGGATCTCTTCCAAGTGACGGCTTGCAGTTCCTCTGAGTGTGCGGAATGTTATCAAGAAAATATAGGATAAAGAGGAAAAAGTAATGGTGTGAGTTGGAGAGATAAAGAGACAGTTTCTGAGAAAAAAACAACAAATGGGGTGGGCTCGTTCACGGGAACCCTCATCGCCGAATCCCCTCTCTGTAGACAAAGAGAAAGATACCAATCAACAATATGTTCAAAAGCCCCTTCTCGATCCTTCTCCCTTCATACAAATCCCTACCGTCTGAGACGATATCACTTGCTGCCTACGATCTACACACGTGTCTTAGTTTATGTTCCCCAAGTACATATTCTACACGTCACCTAATACACACCGTACATTACACATATTAGTCCATAAATACCCCACACTAGCTACCTCAGAATCAAATAAAAATAAATTAATGTTCCGGCCTGTTACATTCCTCCCCCCTTCGGTTAGACCTTGTCCTCAAGGTCGACAAATGCACTTCTTGGGAATTGGGGATACTTATCAGCAAACTCCTGCGCTGGAACCCATGTTGCTTCCGCAGGGGCTCGACCTCGCCAATGAACTAGGACCTCAGTCTGTCGCCCCCTCTGTCTTTCTTCTAAAATAGCCATTGGTTGTTCACCATCCTCCCACTCTTCTTGGGCATCCAAGAACTCCTCCGTGTTGGTATTAGGGCAGTGTGCTAGATCTCCATGGAATTTCTGCAGTTTAGAGACATGGAAGATAGGATGGACCTTTGCATTGGAAGGTAGGATGAGTTCATAGGCCACAGTCCTTATCTTGCGAGATATTTGATAAGGGCCACTAAATCTTGGCTTTAACTTCTGGTTTCTGTATTGACTTACCGTGACCTGTCTCTTCGAAGGGAGCCTAACTAAAACCCATTCCCCTTCCTGGAACTCTACCTCTTTTTTATTATGATCATAAATGTTTTTCATGCAGTCTTGAGCAGAATGTAAATTTCATTTGATCTTATTCATCATCGCATCCCTTTCTTCCAGTAGCTTTTCCACGGAGGCCACCTTTGCGGTTCCTTTGATATAGCTCAAAAGTGATGGAGGGCTCCTTCCGTATACTATTTCAAAAGGGGTGTGAAGGGTTGAACTCTGCCAGCTTGTGTTGTAGCAGTATTGGACCCACAGAAGCCATTTCAGCCACTCCTTTGGTTTCTCTCCAACCACACATCTTAAATACATCTCAATAATCTTATTAATTGCTTCCGTTTGCCCATCAGTCTGCGGGTGGTAGGATGAGGAAAAGTTAAAACAGGTATTCTGTAGGCTGAATAATTTTGTCCAAAACTTACTGGTAAAGAGGGGGTCTTGGTCACAGACGATGGAATGGGGCATTCCATACAGTTTGAAGATGTGATCAAAAAAGGCTTGAGCTACTGAGACGGCTGTGTAGGGATGGGCCAGGGGTATAAAATGCACAAATTTGGACAACCGGTCCACCACTACCAACAATACTGATTTCCCCTTCGAAGATGGCAGCCCTTCTACAAAATCCATCGAGATGTCCTCCCATATTTGCTCCGGAATGGGCAACGGTTGGAGGAGGCTAGTAGATTTCTCGTTCTGATTCTTATTCTTCTGACAATTAGTGCATTGTTTTACTGCTTGTTCCATGTCTTTCTTCATCCCCTTCCAAAAGAAAACCGCCCTAATCCTCTTCAATGTCTTATCCCACCCTTTGTGAGCTCCCTTATGCATTTCTTGGATGATCAAGGTCAGTAAGGGGGAACCCACAGGGAGGTAAATCTTATCTCGATAAATAATTATCCCATCCTTATACTTCCAAGACTCACCCATTTTTCCCGATCCAATCTGGTTGATGATCTGCTGGGTTTCTAGATTGCTTCTGATCTCTTCTTTAATGGAGTCTAACCAGACTGGTTGTGGTGCTGTCAGAGTAGTGAGTTGTGTTTCAGAACTCCCTAAATTCACTATTTCCACTTGCTGCCTAGATAACCCATCAGCCACCACATTCTCTCTGCCAGCTTTATATTCCACCTTAAAATCATAGCCCATCAGCTTCAGGAGCCATTTTTGTTGTGCGGGGGTCACAATCTTTTCCTTTTGTAAGTACTTCAAACTTCACTGATCTGTCCGTATTATAAACTTGCTCCCTAGCAAGTAATGTCTCCACTTATGCACTGCAAGGATGATGGCTAACATTTCCCTATCATAAGTGGATAAGGATAAATGTTTGCCATGGAGTGTCTTGCTGAAAAATGCTATGGGTTGTTTACCTTAGGACAATACAGCCCCCACCCTAGTTTCGGATGCATCGCACTCCAAGATAAAAGGCTTAGAAAAATTAGGAAGTCTCAAAACCAGGGCTATTGTCATCAGTTTCTTGAGTTGGTCGAATGCTACCTGAGCCTTTTCATTCCACTTGAACCCATCTTTCTTTAGTAGGTTGGTGAGAGGCTCCGTAATCTGTCTATATCCCTTTATAAATCTTCGATAATAACCAGCAGTCCCAAGGAATCCTCTCAATGCCTTAACGGATCTTGGTATAGGCCACTGTAGGATGGTTGTCACCTTTTCTGGATCGACTGCTACCCCCTGTCCACTCACGATATGCCCCAAAAATTTTAGTGCAGTGTAGCCGAACTCACACTTAGCCATTTTCACATACAGGCAGTTCCTTCGCAGCACCTCTAGCACTGTCTTGACATCTCTAATGTGATCTCTCCAGGTTAGACTAAAAACCAGGATATCATAAAAAAAGACTAGCACTATTTTCCTCAACTACTCCTGGAATACTACATTCATCAGTGATTGAAATGTGGAGGGTCCATTCATAACTCCAAAAGGCATCACAAGGAATTCACAATGCCCATGGTGAGTCCGAAAGCTGTCTTCTCAATATCTTCCTCCCTCATCCTCACTTGATAATACCCAGACTTCAAATCCAGCTTGGAAAAATACTTAGCCCCATTTAACTCATCCAATAGTTCATCAATGGTAGGTATCAGAAATTTATCCTTAATTGTACGCTTATTTAACTCTCTGTAATCCACACACAACCTCCAAGTCCCATCCACTTTCTTCACTAATAATACCGGAGAAGAGAAAGGGCTTTGGCTGGGTCTGATTACTCCCTCCTCTAAAAGGTCTTTCACTAATCTCTCTATCTCCCCCTTCTGAATATATGGGTATCTATACGGCCTTATAGAAATTGGCTTCCCATCCCCTTGTAAAATTATCTTGTGGTCATGATTCCTTCTTGGTGGGAGTCCCCTTGGAGCTTGGAATACATCCAAATACTCAGACAACAGTCATTCCAT